>CM066966.1:2420000-3620000 GCA_033971965.1 Cucurbita ficifolia
TTCATTTTTTTTTTCTTCCTTTTGTAGTTAAACTCATAACTTCGATCCCATATCCCAAATAGTCATGTAAAAAATACAATGATCAAAATAAACATAAACCAAAAGGAGTGGAACCAATACAAAATGAGCACATGCTTTTATGCTGATTTCTTTGTGTTCTCAATGATTGAGACAGGTCTGGAGTTCCAATGGAGGATCCATTGCCACCACCAAGTAGATGGGCCGCCTTCGAAGTTATCTCTTTACAAATTACAACTGGAAAAAATTCCTAAAACGAATGGCTCACCCATTACAGACACTCTCGCCCACTCCTTCATAGCCATCAATATCAACTGCTCCTATTCCAATTTCCACAAAAAAAAAATATTAAATGAAGTTATCTCAATAACTATTCGATACATTCGGAACATGCTTATCACGTTGAAACACTTTTGGGTTCTTGAATCCGAGTCTTCATTGATTGGATTTGGATTTGGATTTGGATTCTGATTCTGATTCTGATTCTGATTTTTTTTTTTTTTCATGTTCTTCAAATGACAAGGTGCTTCTTCTTCAGTATCACAGAGACCAAGAATTGGTACCATCGCCATCGCTTCACCAAATGCGGCCTCCGATCCACCATTACAGATCTCAACGACGGCACCACAGTCCATTGCTGGGTCCCCAAGAACCCACTTCACTCCAAGCCCAATCTGCTTCTAATCCATGGAATTGGGGCTAATGCACTTTGGCAATGGGGGGATTCCATTGCTACCCTTGTCCCTCATTTCAATCTCTACGTCCCCGATTTGATCTTCTTTGGCGACTCCTTCTCCACAAACCCCGACAGAACAGAGTGGTTTCAAGCTCAGTGTCTAATCCGAGTCATGGAGGCCAACTCGGTGGGGAAGCTTAGTCTGGTGGGGCTCAGCTATGGAGGGTTTGTTGGGTATAGTATGGCGGTGCTGTGCCCTGACATGGTGGAGAAAGTGGTGATTTGTTGCGCTGGGGTTTGTGTGGAAGAGAAGGATTTCAAAGATGGGTTGTTGAGAGTGTCTGATTTGGAGGAGGCCATAGCCATTTTGGTGCCCCAAAAGCCAGAGAAGCTTAAACAGTTGGTGGGTTACTCGTTTTTCCGGCCACCGCCCATGCGGCTGTTGCCTTCTTGTTTGCTCAATGATTTTATTGAGGTAAGGCTTGAATTTTAAGCTCTGCGAAATCATACTTTCTAAATTTATAGTTTTGTAAGTAACAATCTCATTTTTATGTTAATTTGATCAGTTTTATCTTTGAGCTTTGTGGTAGTCAATGTGTTTGGACCATATTGATGAAAAGAGAGAGCTGATTCGGACTATCCCCAAAGGGAGAAAGCTTTCAGACCTTCCCAAGATTCACCAGGTCATTGGCCTTCATTCTCTTCAATTATGATTACATTTGATTGTTTGTTTTAAGTGAACTCGGGAAGGTTCAAAAAGTTGAGTCGTTTTGTACTCACGAGTCAAGTAAGCCATTTTTAAACTACAAATTTAGTCTAATAAGTCCATAAACTTTAAAAAATATCATGTTTTTGTCTTAATCTTTCAATTTTCAATTTTATGTCTAATAAATTTTTTATATTATGATATTTAAAATTCATCCATCTACTAAACATAAAATTGAAAATTTAAAGTATCTCGAACATAGAATCAAATTTATATTGATATATCAATTAATTTTTTGCAACATAATTTGTTAGATTGTTCTAAAAATCTTAGACGCTTTTAAAAGTTTACGGATAAAATAAACATCAACTTTCAAGTTTTGAAATTTGAACCTATAATTTAACCTTTATGAGATTCTTTTAAACGTTCAAAGACCAAAAACAATTTAACATTTTTCCAATGCCTTGAACTTAGACTTAAAGTAAGGCTTTTCCAACTTGCTTGCAGCGGACGATGATACTGTGGGGAGAACAAGATCAAGTGTTTCCATTAGAATTGGGTCACAGATTGAAACGGTGAGTACTCCAACTCCCTAAATCAAAGCAAAGGATACATCAAATATTGTGAGTTAGAGCCAAATCATAAATGTGTTTGCCACTCTTTTGAGTAGGCATTTGGGGGACAATGCTACGCTTGTAATCATCAAGAATGCAGGCCATGCCTTCAACTCAGAGGAGCCGAAGGAGTTTCTCAACCATTTGATTTCATTCCTGGCTTACTCATAGCCTCCCCCCTCCTCATCTCAACCTTTGGGCAGCTCAAATTCACAAACAACATCATCAAGGAAAACAAACTCAAACAACATCAAAAGCTGGAGTGATCTAATGATCGTTTATAGTACGACAAACAAGCAGATAAGTTTTGAACCTGCTGACAGTTAGAGAAGTTATATCTCGACCAGAGCTCGAATGGTCGACTTGTCCGAATCTCACATTAAAAACTAAGTTTCCTAAAAGGGGGTTTTTTTTTTTTTGGCATTTTTCATTTTGCCTCATGTTTCCAAGGAGTTCCAGACTTAGAAATCTTTAACCATGTGCTAATAACCAAAAATCTGTGCCCTCGGTTTCAGATGTCCTGCTATGAGATGAAGTTAAAAGTATTTCTTTATTGCTTATCTAAGAGTGATATCTAAGAGAGTGAAAACTGAAGTGTTTCACCAAACATTAAACCGGAAGCCCCCGAAGCCCACCGCTAGCAAATATTGTCTGCTTTGACCTGTTACGTATTGCCCTAAACCTCACGGTTTTAAAACGTGTCTGTTAGGGAAAGGTTTCCACACTCTTATAAAGAAGGTTTCGTTCCCTCTCCAACCGATGTGGGATCTCACAATCAATCCCCTTTGGGGACCCAACGTTCTCGCTGGCACACCGGCCCGTGTCTGGCTTTGTTATCATTTGTAAGAGCCCAAGCTCACCGCTAGCAGATATTGTCCACTTTTGCTCGTTACGTATAGCTGTTAGCCTCACGCAAAACGCTTCTATTATGGGGAGGTTTCCACACCCTTGTAAGGAATGCTTCGTTTCCCTCTCCAACCGATATGGGATATCACAAAACCTCGCCCTTGTTTACATCAAGTGGTAACAATTCCATCCAATGACTACTGGATCAAAGGCCAGCATCAAAAACAGACCACGAGTTCTATAGTTATGAGCCTATTCTATTCCAAAAGTCTTTCTATTCTGTATGAACCAGGAAAGATTGTGAGAACATATATTGATATTAAAGCACAATATTGCAACCAGGTAAAATCAGTCAATCAAGTAGATAGTATTTCTCAAACTAAACAGATTCACTTAATTTTTAAAGGTAATGGTTCAAAGTGATAACAGATTACTGTTCTAGTACACTACTAATCAGCAAGAAAAGTGGCACAGCTATATGCCCTGCCTCCTAGAACCATGTCAACAGTAATTAGCTGCAAATATATAGCTGATAATAATTGTTCCAAGGAAGTACTTAAAAGAGATGTCCCCGACTGACCAACAAGTTCGAATATCTTGCCTCTGCTCAAGGTTCATCAGCAGCTTTAGATTGCTCGCCTGCGGATAATTATAATAGAAGGTTAGGTTGCAAATGTATACAAAAATTTTACTCATAGCCAATACCCGCACAATGCTCAAGTGCCAACTTCAACACGCATGGACTAAAAGACAGAAAATTAGTATCAGAATTTCTTAAAAATACTAAACAAAAGCGCTAAAGGTCAATAAAGTTTGAACAAAGTTTCCAGAAGAAATTCCATTTAAATCATGGTAATTTTTAATAGCTCCCAAGCACTAATTATATTAGACTAAAACTAATTTGTATCTAAACGAAATACATTTCGGGTACTAGCTCAATATATCGAAGCTGAGGACCTATTGTACTTAAACAAAAATTGTTCTTGTAAACAGTTCTCATAAAATATACCACGACAATCCCCAAATTTCTATGTGAGGAGTAGATTATTATGATTTGGAGCTCCCACAAGACCTTAAATGCTATCTCTTAATACAAAAGCTTGGCCCTCCCCCTCCAAGTATCGAGCCAACCTTAGGTGATTCTTTTAAGAAAGTTACGACTAATATATATTTATACTGAGACATGAGTATCACTTAAAAGCCCGTTTCAATCATCGATATAGAACAAGTGAAGCTCGATTGGAGGTAAGGACAGGAAAAAAGGATTCATGGAAATCTACCTCCCTCATCTGGGAGATCTGAGGTCCATAACGTGAGATTATCCCTCAGCAATTGCATGATGAGGGTACTATCCTTGTAGGATTCTTCATTGAGGCCATCGAGTTCAGCTATGGCATCATCAAAAGCTTGTTTAGCAAGGTGGCATGCCCTGTCAAGCAATAATAATATTGGAGATGGTGAGATAACAGCATATTGTAGTAGAAAACAGAAAAGTTTAGAGGTAAAATCAGTAAAATCAACCTCTCTGGGGAATTTAATATCTCATAGTAGAAAACAGAATAGTTAAGCGCTAAGCCAAGTCTGATTGGATGTGTTGGAGGCAGATCAGAGCTTGCAATGCTTGAGGCAGACTGCATCAGAAAATAAAACTTCGATTACTAATCTGACAATAAACATAGGAAAGTTGAAGAGAAAAAGAGAGACAGATGAAAATGGAAACGAAATACAGAGGCTTCATGAAACAAAAATGAATTGAACTTACCTCATAGGCCTTCATCGACTGGTCTGCAGCCTCTTCGCGTTCTTGGCCAGATTTAAACTCCGCTAAGTATCGATTATAATCCCCTTTCCTGCATTTGAAAAAAAGAAGTAAAGGAAATTACTCAAAATGATTTGCTCACAAAAGCACACATGAATACTACGCGTACTTTACCAGGATGGATGCATAAAACATACTCAATTCAGACTGCAAACCCACGAAAATTGAAGGATACATCATGTCTTGCTAAAAAGCAGATCAAGCCATCCTCTTCATTTCAAAAATGAGGTAAATGTTGCAGAGAAACTCAATAAAATGCATAACAAAGTTCAATAGAACATTACCAGTTCATGCCATTTTAAAACTAGCTCAAGAACTAAACTAAGAGAAACAAACAGAAGCAGATGATGATGATCCTCACATCTTATAGTAAAAAACATTGGATTCGCCAGAGGATGAAGATGGAATGAGATGCTTGTCAACAACTGATAAGATGTCCTGGCAAATTCTCGCCAGTTCGTCTTCAACTCTCTGCCTGTACTCCTTGACCCTCTTCACATTAACCTCATTCTTCTTTCCTTCCTCCTTTTGTTCAATAGAGGATAAAATACGCCATGAGGCTCTTCTTGCCCCAATAACGTTCTTATATCCCACAGAAACCAGGTTTCTCTCCTCCACAGTAAGTTCTACGTCCAACTTCGCGACGCTCTTCATCATTTCCACCATTTCTGAGACAAAACCAGAAGAAATTATGTTTCAAATCGAACAAAATACAATAATACTATGTCTAACTCGTCTTCAACCCAAACAATTTTCGAATGTCTCATATCATCTATTATAGAAGGATGTTAACAGAAACAAAGCGGCCGATTCACCGCATATACACGAAATGCCTCGCTCTATCTTCGTAAACTGAAGTACGATACTCCAAAATCTTCATGAAGTAGTTTCAAGTTTCTAACACTAAAACAGCGATCACATAAGTTCGCCGATAAGTTTCAAACCATAAAGAAAACCCTAACCGTGCAAAAGTATCCAGATCAACAAAACCGCACTACGAATCCACAAAAAGGAGATTTAAAACTCGATAAAAGCAGAATAAAAATGGTTTACGTAACGCACCATCATATCTCTCTGCTTGTTCCGCAAGTCTGGCCAAGTAAACAAGCTTCTCCCTCTCCTTCTCCATCGCCGGAGCTCTGACGAACTTCTCGATCCGAAAAATGCGTTTGAGGCTGTTTTGGTTTTGACTCTTCCGGTTGTTCTTGCTACACAACCGCTTCCTGATATACTGTAGTTCGTGGATGGAGTGTAGTGGAGAATCCTGGGGGTGATGGACGGCAAGGATTGGGTTTGGGACTTGGTGAAGGCTCTTGATTCTCGTGATGGACGAGGAGAGCCGTTGGATTGCGGCACCGTTGAGTCAGCCGCGTGACAGGAGGCAATGAGACCAAAAGACAAAGGCGTTGGTGACGGTCCATGTGGGGGACTGTGACGTCAACCGGGTCGGTGTTGAAAAACGAAACTAAAAATAAAAGAAAAAGTCCAAATACTTCTCCCGAGGATAAATACTTTTCACCTCACTTTTTCTTTTTCTTTTTCTTTTTATTCAAATTAATAATTTAATTTATTTTAACAATTTAGTCCTTCAACTTCTAGATATAACTATATAGTCCTTTTAATTTAAAATTATAAAACTAATAATTATTTAAATACTATTTTAGTTTTATACGAATTTTATATCGTGAAAGTATACTAAATTGTTATAAACCAAAGTAGTTCTTTCCTAAAAGTTTAGAGACCTAAAGTGACTTTAACCATCTGTTTACAACTATAATTGTTTTGTTTTCGATTGAATCCATAATTGGATATTTCTAACGATCAATATTAAAATTTCCGATGGAGGATAAGCTTCATCGTTGAGAGGGAAACATAAATGATTGCTCTCTTGAGCCAAAGATGAATGGGGCTAAGCGATCTATGCCATCGTACCCATTGAGATAGGTCACACCATTAACTAGGTTAACCACACGCAAACATCAGCCATTTAGGATTGTAATGTTGCAAGATACAAGTTATATTTTCTTGTGGATGCTTCGTTACGTGTTATCGCTACTAAATTCGTTGTCTAACCTCGAAATGGCTAGGCGAACGCTACTACGATATTGGTTCCAACCCTGAAATGACGGGAAATTGCTGCTATGCCTTTCAAAAGGTTGTCCAATTTAATCTAACTTGTCAAAGGTGGTGAGAAAGCTCAAAGGAGAAAATCACATCAATGGCAATTCATAGACGCCCAAAGAGCAGCATAAAGATGACAGCCATGGGAGAACAGAAAGCTGGTAAACAATAGTTTCTCATAGAACAAAGTTGCTGATTACAACTTAACCTTATAAGAGTACAGAGATTTTGAGACCTTCAAATGAAATTACTATCTCACTTCACAACATTCAGTTGCCAAAACCGATGACATTTAAGAACCATGGGAAGGGGTAGGATTCGCTGCACGATGATATACAAACATAAAGGGATGTTTTTTGGGCACAACAACCCTCCAGTGAGCAGTTCAAAAGGATCGAATGAACACTGCCTTCAGAACCTACCATGGATGGTTTGGCATTTGCAAGAAGTTACACACAAGGGAGCGGGGGAGTCTGTTGGTTACTATGCACAAATTGGGTTCAGACAGACATCATATATGCAGATGCGTAACAAATTTTGACCTAAATTCCACAACAAAAGATAATGGATTAGGAAGCGTATCCATGTTTTTACCTTTGTTCCCATTATGTTGAATCCAAAAACTACTCGAGGCTCCTGAATGGCCTTTTCTGCAGCTCACCACAGAACCATCCATTAGGGGATTTGATGCACACCGACGACATTCTCACTGGCACACCTGGTGGCTACTAAGAGCTTGCATCACCTATTGAAACTGTGGCAAACGACTTGGCCCATATCCTGGCATTCATGGCCCCTCCTTGCAAATTGCTTCTCTTGCAAGGATCCTTGAAATGACTGAATAACTGAATTGCTCCTTTCAGGCACGTCAAAGGTCGTTCCCACAAGGTTCCAAATCTCAGGTTCCTGACATGCCTTTGCCAAACGTATCGAGCATAGACTAAAAGGGTTGGAAAGAAGATATATATCAATCTCAAAAGCACAAATGCAGTAGCCAGAGCCAAATACATCTCTTCCCGAAGTAAATTTTCTGGAGACCTTGCCCACGAGAATGGGCAATTTGGGCAATTTTCCTGCTCACTGTTGTCATCATGCTTCTCCTCATTCCTCACTTGTCCGATTATATCGGATGATATTTGATCGAGTGATGCAGTCTGAATGCCTATAAGCAAGTAAACCACGACCAATAATATCAAATAATAGAAACTTAACAATCTGGGTCCAGTTGCAATTAAGACTATGGGTCAAATTTTCAATTAAAGCTAAGACTGGATACAAAAATCTGATAATAAAAATACTATTCTGCATATTGATGCAAAATTAATATTTTCAACTACTTGCCCCATGTGTGGGGGTCACTAGCTACTTATTAAAGCTTATTTGATTCATCCAATATCAGAGGGGCCTCAAAACCACCACAAGACCTTCTGAAAAATATCTATTACACGATTAGTAAAAGCCAATTTAATTATAAATCGATACATCAAGGATAACATGTCCAAAAACCAAGATTCGACATTTTTTAATTGACATAAAGAAAATCAGCAACTTCAAATGAACATTAGCAACATGTTCTTTGAGCAATTAATTGTTTCTATATAAAATGTAATCTGTTAAGAAAAAAGATGCAGACAACTTAACACGAGACTGCACAATTTGAGTTTTTATGAATTCAAAATAAGTATTATTTTCATTGGAAGCAAAATTTAGATGCAGCAAAAAGAAACCTTACCAGTAACATCATTATAGAATGCAACAAGAGAAGGGAGAGTTCGGGAACCATAGTAGCGAGCACGCATTGTCGAATTTAAAAGGAAAAGTGTAGGAAAACCATGAACCCCATATTTAGAGAGTATGCTGCAAGAAAATATGGGTTATGTTCAGATAAGTAAAAAAAACACGATCATACAATGCAGAATTGAAAAGGTGAAAGTTAAATATGAAACCTTGGCCTGACAGCTGAGTCTTGGATTGCAAAATGCGGGATAGAAGGATATAAAGTGGATAGTATTGAAAATCTCGGCCTAAAAGACTTGGAGAATGGGCACCAAGACGCATAGAAGAGTACTGCAACGTAGTCGTAACGGTTTTTATGAACCATATTCATTGCCATTTGTAACAAGGCTTCATCTCCCTTCATCATAGCAAAAATAAATAGTTAAGTTATCATCCTGACAATTATGCAACAAGATTAAACTAAAAAACTCCAGCCGTTTTCCAAATTCTATGTGAAGAACACAATTCCCAATTCTCACAATTGCACCAAGAAAATATCAGGAACGAACTCAGAACTCCAGAAGCAAAAATGCTTAGGATCCGTCTGTCTTCTGAGCTTTATTCAGTTGCATGCTTCGAAAACAAACTAACAGCATCAAACTTGACTAACAGAGGCAGAAATTCTATGTAAATCTTTTTTAAAAGCTCAATTCGACCATAATTTTTTTAAAAGAACTCAGACGAAAACGAAACAACACGTCAAAACCAAATCCAACAGAGTGAGTTGGAAGAAACCCTCTACCAGATGATGATCTTAACAACATACAAGTTCGTTCAGATTAGTGAAAGAAACAGAGAAGGAAAAAAGAAATTGATTACCTCAGAAACACCAATAAATTCAGAGTGCCCATCTTCATCGTGAAAGGGGCAATTCGAGTTCCAATCCCTAGAAGGGAAGATCGTATCCAGAAATGATTCAACAGGACACGAGGGACCCGAATGCGAAACCCTAACCGAGTGGGCGGAAGACGCTTGGCTCCCCAACATGATGGCCAAGACAACAATCCCCGTCAACCAGAACCCGGTCCTCATAATCACAAAAACAGAGAATTGGAGCAAGAAAAGTTGAATCAAAAGGGCGACGGAGGACGAAACTCACAGAACACAGAGAGATAAGCGGATTTTAATGATCAGAAACAAGATCGAGCAGCTACCATGGCAGAAGCGGGAAAGAGGAAGAATCTCGTGAGGGAAGTAGTATCTGGGGAGGCGAATTCGTTCGAAGAATTGAAAAGAAACGAAATGGAAAGGAATTGAAAGAGGGAAATTAAGGGTTAATGGCGATGGAGGGTGGACCGAACAAAAAGATAACGAAAGCGGTGCGCACTGCGCACTGCGCACCTTTGGAAAGGACCGTCTATGATCTGTCTCAACGCGCTCACGCTCCTCTTCCTCTTCCTCTTCTCTTCCGGCTTTAACTTATTTAGCTTAAATTACCATTTTAATTATAAAATTGTATTTTGAGTTTTTCAGTTTTAATAATTAATTAATATTTAAATTTAAATTTTATGGTATCTGATTTGTGAATAATAAATAATCAAAAATAAAAAATACATTGATATGTTCCTATAAAATAAAAAGATCAAGAACTTGCTAAACACAAAATTAAAAATTTAGAGATCCAATTTAAAACTCAGGAACCTATTTGACACAAATTTAAAAGTTTACGAGTTAAACGTATAATTTATCGTAATCGACTTGTGTAGATGTATGTTTGGTTGTATTAGTTGACAATGGTAAAGTTTATCGCTTCACGAATCTTTTGGTTGAACAAAAGACAACTTAAGAATTATTTACCATACAAAGGGACCATTATTAAATTAGACTGTACTATTATTGGTGAGGACTACTTGAAACTTTTGAAATGATTGGAACTAATTTTGAAACCATGTTCAAAGACCAAATTCATGATTTAACCTAAAATTTAAAAGTTGCAAAATGTTTAAACTCTTCTAATAATAATTAAAAATACTATGTTCAAATACATAATACAACTCTAAACAACTTAAAAAGGACAAAAATGACACAAATATAACTCGTTTAATTGAGACATATAACGAGAAGTCAAACATTTTAATCTCTCATTTCACCTTACTAAAATAACATCCAAGAAGTCAAATATATTTGTTTTCAAATATTTTCCTCAAAGCATTATGGTTTGAATCCAAACCTACTAGACCTAGCCATGTCCGACATGAATTCTATCAATGTATGACATAATATCTAAGCCAGAAAATAGTTCATAGAAACTAGAGATCAAGACTTGAGCAGCTCCTTGGCAAGATTGACATGAAATTATTAGTGAACTTTTAAGATACAGGGGAGAGAACATGAAGCCTTTAATTTGAAGGCCTATGATTCAGTTAACCATAAACATCATTGTGAGATCCCACATCAATTGGAGAGGAGAACGAAACATTCTTATAAGGGTGTGGAAACTTCTCTCTAGCAGATGCGTTTTAAAACCGTAAAGCTGACAACGATACATAACGGATCAAAGCGGACAATATTTACTAATAGTAGTCTCGGACTGTTACAATCATGAACATGTACTCCCTATTCTAACAATGGCAAAGACAAACAAAGTTAAAGTTTCCAAATGGAGGTAATATTTTGAGTATAAATCTTACTACAGTACACCCTCAAATTTGCTCCAGCAATTGTAGGGTGGTTTGATGAGCAAAAGGGGTAGTCCAACTAAAAAATGACATTGACGAGATATCTATTCACAGTATTTTTCTAGTGAGTGACAAAATTGTAATATTAAGACTCTATCAATAAGCAGAGCCACGACTAAAGATATTTGAAGATTCTGTAACAGTCCAACCTACCGCTAGCAGATATTATCCGCTTTGGTCCATTACGTATCGCTGCTAGCCTCACAATTTTAAAACGCATTCACTAGGGAGAGGTTTCCACAGCTTTATAAGGAATGTTTCGTTCTCCTCTCCAACCAATGTGAGATCTCATAGATTCAAAATCGTTCTCCTTCATCAGCTACGTAAATCCAATCAATACCAGTTGTCTAAAAAATCTATACTGTTCAGCTTAGTCTACAGCTCTGCCATTGTCTGCCTAAGCTCCTAAAGAACTATGATCCTGTAATGCAATTTAGTTATTAGTACGTCGTAGAGGGAAAAAGTAGACTCAAATAGGACTGTTGCAATGGATGGTACTCATTAAGAAGAATGCTAACACAAACAACAGCATACGGAAAAAAAAAAAAAACTAAGCCTAACTAAAGTAGAGGCTCCAATCAAGTAAAAGAATACTATCGAGAATCTCGAAGAGTTACATTCCTCACATTAGGATTTAGTAGTAGCGGGTCTTGTTGTCACAAGAGAATCTTAAACAGCTTCGTCCCTTGTCTACGAAGCATCCTTAAAAACTAACTCAACGGTGAAATGTGTTGAGGATTGTTGGTGGAGAGTCCCATATCGACTAATTAAGGGGATGATCACGAGTTTATAAGTAAGAAATACATCTCCATTGATATGAGGCCTTTTGGGGAAAACAACAACAAAGTCATGAGTGCTTATGCTCAAAGTGGACAATATCATACCATTGTGGAGGGTTGTGGTTCCTAACATGGTATCAGAGTCATGCCCTTAACTTAGTCATGTCAATAAAATTCTCAAATGTCAAATAAAAGAAATGTGAGCTTCGAAAGTGTAGTCAAAAAGTGACTCAAGTGTCGAACAAAGTGTGTACTTTGTTCGAGGGCTGCAGAGAAAGAAGTCAAGCTTCAATTAAGGAGAGGTTGTTCGAGGGCTACATAGGCCTCAAGGGAAGCTCTATGGTATACTTTGTTCGAGGAAAGGATTGTTGGTGGGGAGTCCCATATTGGCTAATTAAGGGGGTGATCATAGGTTTATAAGTAAAGAATACATCTCCATTAGTAAAGGCCTTTTGGAGAAAGCAAAGCCATGAGAACTTATGCTCAAAGAAGACAATATCATACTAGAAGGACAGTCCAATCAACCAGATATTTTCACTTTGTGGTAATCTTTGTGGAATTGCTTTCAAGCTGATCACTAATGAATCAATTAGTAAAAATTAACCTAATAGATAGAAGGAAAATGTTGTTAGAGTGTCTTGATGTGTAGAGGTATTCTTATAATATACAATAAATCATGAGTTTAATACTCAAACCTGAATTTTTTTGAAATTTTCCTAACATGAACTTTCAATTTGAACATTCTTCCTCTGTAACCAACCTTTTCCATTTAAGAAAAGTGAGTAACCAAATCCAACATAGTACTTTGGAATTATTAGTTTTTGTGATGAAAGCAGTGAAGGTTATGATGTTTTGATAGAAAATTGTTGCACCTAGACACCAGGGAAAGCTTTAGTGTGGGAAATACTCGAATCTAGCCGCAAAATCAGGTAGGTAAAAAAACTCTCGACTCAAAAAGAAAACATCTAAACCCAACTAAAAAAGCATCCAATATAAGTAAAAGAATCGGTATCCACAAACATAGTATTGTCCAATCGAATTAGCCACAAATCTTCATTCAAAAAAATTAACTTTAAGTATTTCAGAGTACTAATTTGACAAATTATTCAAGTATAGGATTTACTTGAAAGTTTAAGTTCCAATTATCTTTGGGTAAAGAAAATTAATTTTATTGAAGAACAAAAAATTAATTGATTGTTAAATTATCGACTACTTTACTCCACTTATTCCTTCTTTTTTTTCACGCTTCAAAGTGAATATAATTTATTTTAACTAATATAAGCAATTGGATATAATATTATCACAGATACTAGTGGAGAAACACCTTCCAACATCAAACACATATATCTTATTCTCACGCATCAATTTCTCAAACAAACTTGAGAGAATGGCCATTAAAATTCATGTCTAGTCTAATTTTCTAAAGTGGGAATAATTTGGCCAATATTATGCTTGTTTCCACACTTTTTTTTTTTTTTTTCAAAATTGATTTTTAAAAACATGTTTAAAAAGTAGGTTATAAAGCAAGAAAGCTATAAGTAAAAGTAAAAGTAGCGATTCTAAGCTTAATTTAAAAAAGAAAAACAGAAAATAGATAACAAAATACTTATCAGATTCGGCTTCACATGTCCATTGCAAAGGTGTTTGTTTGTTGGGTTTTCTTTGAGCTAAATTTTCGTTTTTTTCATTGAGTTTTTAAAGCTTAAATGAAGATAGCTTTAGTTCCTCCATTAAAGTGTGTCTCCAAGATGTCCTTCGTGTGTGCAAACATCGCCTCAAAATCTTTTTGAAAACATTCGGCCCCACATTACATGATGATGCCGACACTTAGCATAAAGCGACAAATGTACACGGTTGACGCTCTAAAATCACAGAAACTTGGAGAAACCGAGGGCAGCTACCGCACGCACTCTCCACATTTAGGAAGCTCTAAACGTCTTAATATCTAGTGGTAGAGTAACATAATTGATTATGTACCCCAAGATGTTAGAAATGTTAACTACCTTAATTTAGTTGACTTGACCATTGCCTCTGGGCCCAACCCTCACCTTCTACAATTCAATCCCTATTTTTTTTTTTAAAGGAACTACTTGTAACGGTTCAAGCTCACCGCTAGCAGATATTGTTCGCTTTGACCCATTACATATCGCTGTCAGCCACACGATTTTAAAACGCATTCACTAGAAAGAAGTTTCCAACCCTTATACGAAATGCTTTGTTTCACTCTCCAACTAATGTGGGATCTCACAATATCTTTGTTAATTAATTTATTATTATTTTATATTGTTTAGTGTCTAGACTGGCTTGCACGTACTTTAACTAATTTTAGAATACAACCATTTGCCCTGCACTATTTGGTTACCAAGAAAACTTATAGGATTGGATGGTTGATAATGGTGAGTTATATTTGATTTTGAAAGGTATAACTTTCAAGGTATTCTAATGGTACAATCCTTCCGTCAACCTAGAATGAAAGGGGCAATCTCGTAGTTTGTGGTTTGTGACAATTCCTATAGCATGGTATCCTAATGGCACGATCCCCATAATAAAAAGGGTGATCTCGTAGTTCTTGGTATGTGACAATTCTTATACCATGTATCCTAATGACACGATCTCCATAATGAAAATCGTGATTTTGTAGTTCTTGGTCTGTGATAATTCCTATAGCATGGTATCCAAATGGCACGATCTCCCGAATGAAAAAGGTACTCGTAGTTCTTGGTTTGTGACAATTCCTATAGCATGGTATCCTAATGGTACGATCCCTCCGTCACCCCAAAATAAAAGGAGTGATCTCGTAGTTATTAGTCTATGAAGATAGAAGCAATATATATAGCTCAAGGTTCAAATCTACCAAAAAAAACAAAAAAAAAATCTAATAAAACAAGGAAATCTGATGCTCAATCTAAGGAATTTTAACATCAATGACAAAATTCAGTAAACTAACAAGTAATCGGACATTTTGCAAACAAATATTATCAAAATATATAAATTCAGCTTCGAAAAGGGTCAGCATGTATATCAATATAAAAGAAATGAGAAATAAATGCATGCGCAAAGAAAATGAGAAAGAAGATAACAATTCAAGAACTGATAATTAGGATTACTATGCTGCTAGACATTTAAAGAAAATAACTAGACTATTATTATTTCAAGTTTTATTTAATCACATAATATATTATTAACAAAATTAGTTTAATAAATTAGACTGTACTTATTGAATTTTTAAAAAAATTGAAAATTGAAATTGGAAAACCTAAATAAATGACGATTTTTTTTTTTTAAATATCGAAAAATATAAATAAAGTAAGAAAAACAATCAATCAAATTTAAAGAACGAACGATAATAATTTATCTTACATCTACAGGTCGATCGAAGAGACCAGGTTCACAGCATTACCATTACGATCTCCTCCTCCTCCTCCTCCTCCGCCCGTTTTTCGCAGCCGCTTTTGGAGTTCGGAGCCGCATTTCCATTACTCTGAGCAAACCGATTGCTGTCCTTCCGCGGTCGCCCTCTCCGCCGCTTAATCGGACCATAACTGCTATCGATAATATCAACAGGAATACTCTGGAAAATGGCGTAGGAAGAATCAGGTACTGATTCATCGTAAATGTGGTTAACAAGGACCAGGTCCTCATCTCCATCGCCGTAGCTGTCGTTGACGGCAAAATGAGAATCTCCAACGAAGAGTTGTTTCAAGCAAGTAACAATCTGAGCGCTGTCTACATCTAGGCGGTCGGAGGATTGGGAGAGAAATGTGGAGGAGGACGAGGAGGAAGAAAATTGGGGCTTGCGAGGGGCTAAACGGAGGCGAGAATAGGTTTGTTTTCGGCTACCGGCGGACTCATTGAAGACAGATCGATCAATTTTGGGGATTAGAACGTCGTCGTCGTTGTTGGATTGGGAGGTTGAAGAAGAAGATGAGGAGAAGAAACGAGAAAGACAATAGAGCTCGGATTGGGAGAGGCGACGGAGATCTATGATCGGCAGAGTGTTCATGCGAAGACTGTCGTTGGAAGGCGAAGCAACCATAGTTGTGGAAGCCATGGATATAACATGAGCTCCTGTAAATTGCGAAGAAAAAGGAGGGAGAGGGAAAGGGGGAGGGGCAAGCGAAAGGAAGCAGCGCCAGAGTCAAAGTGGGGAACCGATTTGAAACTGGGCCTTGGCCCAACTTTTTGCTAGTGGGTCGGCCCACGATCTTCTCCATCGGCCTTGTTTTATATCTAGATCTTCTCCATCCTTAACTCTTTTAAAATGTATATATTAAAATAGATGAATAAAAAGTTGATATATTAATAAATTATTATTTTATTAATATATTAATATATTTTGATTAGTAAATTATTTAAATTTTCTAAAAAAACAAAACCTACCAATCATATCATATACTGTAACCGCCTAAGCTCATCGCTATATTGTCATAACTTTTTCTTTCGGGCTTTTCATCAAGATTTTAAAATGCAACAATTGTGGGATCTCACAATCCACCCAGAGGTCCAACGTCCTCATTAGCACACCGCTCAATGTCCGACTCTAATACCATTTGTAACATCACAAGCCCACCGCTAACAAATATTGTTCGCTTTGTCCCATTATGTATCGTCGTCAGACTCACGATTTTAAAACGCGTCTACTAATAAGAGGTTTTCGCACCCTTACAAGGAATGATCCGTTCTCCTCTCCAACCAACGTAGAAACTAATAATATATCTGATATATTTAATACGAATGTTGATATATTAAATATATACTCAGACTTATTAAGTTTCATTTATTTAATAGCATTATGTAATTTACAAACGTCATACAAAATATTTGTCTTTTATAATCTAAATTCATGATATGAATGCGAATATCAAGATTTATTATTTTATTAAACGAATCAAAATTTAAAGCGATATTAACTTAGGGTATAAAGGGACCACTGATGGACAATTATTTGATAGGGAGAGGTCACATAGGCATTACTATGGATGCAGCAAGCAAGTAAATGCTTAGATGCCCTTTACCATATGTCACGAAATAGAAATAATTAAATAATTTAAACTTTATAAATTTTTTGAAAAATACTAAATTAAAGATCCAATGGATCTAAGTAAAAAATAATTCAAATATTTCCATTTTCATCATAATATTATTTTTATTTTATTTTATTTGCTAATATATATATATATATATATATATGTAACCGCTCAAGTTCACCATTAGCATATATAATATCATTTGTCCTATTACGTATCGCAGTTAGACTTGTTAGATGAACACGACTATGGTATGATATTGTTTACTTTGAGCATAAGTTCTCATGACTTTACTTCTCCAAAAGGCTTCACACTAATGGATATAGTATTCCTTAATTATAAACTCATGATCATTCCCTAAATTAACTGATATGGGGCTTTCATTCAACACCTCCCCTCGAACAAAGTACGCCTCCCCTTAATCGAGGCTCGACTCCTTTTCTTTTGGAGTTAGTTATTTTTTACTATGCATTCGAGGAGCCTCGACTCCTTTTTCTTTTGGAGTCCTTTGTTCGACATTTGAGAATTCTATTAACATGGCTAAGTTTAGGGCATGACTCTAATACCATGTCATGACTTTGCTTTGGCCTTCCTAAAAGGTCTCAGACTAATGAAGATAATATTCTTTGATTATAAACATCATTCCTTAAATTGATCGAGGTGGGACTTTCATCCAACAAGAGTCACAGTTTTAAAATGATTTCGTTAGAAATTCATTTTTATACCAAAAAAAAAAAAAAAAAAAAAAAACGTTTTTGTAATGGGGTCCACCGTTCGGGGATTCTTTCGTGTCGGCGGGCCGTAGTACCGACGCGTCACTCGCTTTTTAAAATTTATTATTTTCGTAAATACAGATTATTTATTAATTTATTAATAATTATTCTTCTAATTTTTTTTTTATTAGTAATCACTTTTAAATTTATTTTTATCTTGCAAAAGCTATTAGATTCTAGCTTTCTCATAAATTTAACCTTTTACAAAAATCTCAATTTTATTTTTTCTTATCATCATTGATATTTTTTTATAACAATGTTTTTCTTACAAATTTATCCAAAATTATTTGATAAATGAATGGTTTTTGGTTTTTCAAAATTCATCCCTTAAAAAATATATTTGTTTTTTAATCGTAAATTCTGCCTTATTAAATCTACTAACTTCGAATAACTACAATGTTTGTTGTTTTTAATTTCTAAAAATTATGAACTTATTTATATGTTTTAATTTTTCATTTCTAGTTGAAGTAAGTACAGTGATTTAAGAACGCAATCATAAATTGAAGTGAAAAATTATAGAATTTCGGGAAATAATGTGGAGGCGGGTGAATTAGGAAGTTCTTCTCTCATTCATTACGTGATATATATTTATTCAATTGCATGTGGATTCATCGTCCTAAAGATATATAAAATACAAATTTATGAGCAGAAGCTGGATCTGTGCAGAATCTCCTCGTTTTACTCTACTCTTCTACTCAATCAAACCCTTTCATACTCATTTCTGAATCAAGAACTTGAAGCTGTAATCAAATCATCCCATTCATAGTCACTCCCTAATTTCTGAGTTTTTTCTTCTTTTCACTCTTCCAGGTATGTTGATTTCGTCTTGTTTTCCTCTGTTTTCCACTGTTTTTCGTATTTGATTCGATTATCATCGGACAGATTGTTTGCTTATTGAGAATTGCTCTTTCTTCCGCTGGAATCGATCTTTCTTTTCGATTTAGCTTCTCGCATTCATAAATGTTATGGCGTATGAATCAATAGCATTGAAAACTTTTGGATATATTTCTTAGTTCTACGCTGTTTATCTGAAGAATTTTTAGTGATTATGTTGTTTTTCATTTGGTTTCCGAAGTTTTCGGGTTGAGAATGGTGAAGCCCTTGCACCGAGGTGTTTCTGGGACAAGGATCTGTGAGGGTAGCCATGACTTAAATGGAACGGAGAAGGGAGATTTGGATGTGAAGGGTTCCTCATATGAAAATGATGAAATGTTTAGGTTCTTGTCTGATTCGTTCATATTGGGAACTCTAAGAAATCAGCACAAGTTAGCTAAGCAAATGTTGAACTTCAGCATACCGTTGATTGTTCTTGTAATCTTCTTTGGATTGTTTTGGTGGTCTGTATCTATTTCGACGACATCCAGACTTCACGCAGCTCGTAGTTACGATAAAATTCAAGAACAGGTTGTTTTATACCTTTCTGAGATTGGGGAGCTTGCTCTTGGTCCTTCAAGGTTAAGAGAATTGGAGTTTTGTTCCCAAGATTTTGAAAATCATGTTCCTTGTTTTAGTGCTCGAGAAAACCCTGACTCGGGATATGCCGATCGTTCTTGTGAGCTAGAACCAAAGCAAAATTGCGTTGTACCACCTCCTGTGAAGTATAGAGTTCCTCTTAGATGGCCCATTGGAAGAGATGTTATCTGGTTTGCGAACGTAAAAATGACTGCTGATGAAGTTCTCTCTTCAGGAAGCATGACCAAGAGGTTGGTCTGTAGATTAGCTATTCTTGTCTCTTTAGTTGATGTGACTGTCTGAATATGAACAATAGTTTTGTGTTTACAGGATGATGATGATGGAGGAAGAGCAGATATCGTTCCGTTCTGATTCTTCGATGTTTGAAGGGATAGAAGATTACTCCCACCAAATTGCAGGGATGATTGGGCTGAGAAATGTATCTAATTTCATACAAGCTGGAGTAAGTAAATGTATATTAGAGCTAGCAAGCTTAACTCAGATCATTAGTCCGTTCACCTGTCCAATATCATGGTCGACGTGCTGATCCTGAAAATTTTGCAGATAAGAACTATTCTCGATATTGGATGTGGTTATGGTAGCTTTGGAGCTCATCTCTTTTCGAAACAGCTTTTGACCATGTGCATAGCAAATTATGAAACATCTGGCAGTCAAGTTCAACTAACGCTCGAGCGAGGTCTTCCTGCAATGCTAAGTTCTTTTGCTTCAAAACAGTTGCCATATCCATCTTTCTCCTTTGATATGGTTCATTGTGTGCAATGTGGTATCGATTGGGACCTAAAAGGTATCAGTCAAAACTTAATACTTCTCATGATATTGTTTATGCAAAAACTGTGCGTTATGGGCATGGGACGCGTAATTCTTTAGCTTTAGAGCTTGATTTTGACTAGAACACAATTCTCAATAGAGCCTCATTGAATATATCAATTGATCACTTGGTACAGATGGTGTCTATTTAACTGAAGTCGACAGAGTCTTAAGGCCCGGGGGATATTTTGTTTGGATGTCGCCAATTGCCAATGCTCAGAGCTTCCTCCACAACAAAACCAATCTGAAAAAGTGGAACGCTGTTCGTGATTTTACCGAGAGCCTCTGCTGGGAAATGCTGTCCCAACTAGACAAAACTGTGGTATGGAAAAAAACTAGCAAATCAAGCTGTTATCATTCGAGGTACACGCCGTTTATGGAAATTTCTATTGGTGGTTGTTAAATTTGTCTATAGACAAGTTATCCTGATCTTTTGCAATACGCTGCTTGCAATGATAGGAAGCCTAGTTCGGGTCGACCCCTATGTAGTAAAGGCCATTATGTCGAATCTCCATATTATCGTCCTCTCGAAAACTGCATTGGTGGAACAAAAAGTTCTAGGTGGTTTCCTGTTGAACAGAGGACATGGCCTTCTAGAGCTAACTTAAACAAGAGTAAACTTGCAGTTTATGGTAATCATGGTGTACTAAGGATGAATTTCTTCATTACTGGACGTCTTTACTCGTTTACGAAGTTTTAAGTTCTTTCTCAGGAGTACAATGGGAAGAATTTGCTGAAGATTCCATCAAATGGAAAATGGCCGTCAATGATTATTGGCCTCTTATGTCGCCACTGATATTCTCAGATCACCCGAAGAGACCTGGCGATGAGGATCCTACGCCCCCATATAACATGCTACGCAACGTGCTTGACATGAATGCTCAGTTCGGAGGCTTTAATTCTGCCCTGTTGGAATCTGGCAAGGATGTATGGGTCATGAATGCAGTTCCAACAACTGGTTCTAATCACCTTCCCTTGATTGTCGACAGAGGATTTCTTGGTGTATTACACGATTGGTAATACTATTACTTCGTCCCGTCTTATCCAATCCAATTGAATGTCGAGTACACCGTATAATTCAAATACAGTCTACCTGTTCCTTCCTGTTTATGAATTTGTTCTTTCCCTTTCAGGTGTGAAGCATTCCCTACATATCCTAGAACATACGATATGGTGCACGCTGACGGTATTTTGTCCCTTGAAGCTTTTCGACATCGTTGCACTATGCTTGATCTGTTATCCGAGATCGATCGGTTACTTCGTCCTGAGGTAATTGTTATACATATAATTATCATACATCGACACAACTATAATTACTCCAGTTGGGTTCATGGTTTAGGTGGGTCCTTGCAAGTGACCAAATAAGATTTCCCAAATTTTCATAATCATATCAGATCTTGTCTGTGGTTTTATGTGCCGTAAACTATAAGCTTTAAGCAGGTAATCTTAAATGCTCATGAAATAAATGCATTAATGTTAAAGGTAAATGTAAGCCATTGATGCAACAGAGATTCAAGTAATCAACATTTTGGTCTCCTGAATTTCTTCATTGAATCTAATCACCATGTTAAATCAAATGCTGGCTGGTTCTTTCAGTGTATGATAATGTGATTGTTTATGGTGAACTGCAGGGTTGGGTGATAATACACGACACTACGAACCTCATCGAATCGGCAAGAATGTTAACGACACAGCTGAAGTGGGATGCTCGAGTTATCGAGAGCGATAGCAACATGGATAAAAGACTGCTCGTCTGCCAGAAACCATTCTTAAAGAAGATAGCGAATTCCTAACGAATTTCGATCAAGGAAAAATAGGTTTCGGAATGAATTAGTCTTGCAGTTCATAGATTCATTTTCTGTGTATTGAAACAAACAATTGAAATCCTGTGGAAACATGGATGGATCTAACCAAATTGTAGAAAATATATTGAAAAAAAAAAGGTTAAATTTTACATAATAGATTAAGGAATTGTTCTTTTCATTGTTGCAATAATCTATACATTTGAAAATAGCTGCAAAAATCCAACTGGTGGCTCAAAAGACGACAAAGGAAAAACGGTTTAATCCACCTTAGGACAGCAACTGCCACTTCAGTTGTCCGCATCAAAGCTCGTCCTTTTCTCAAATATTCACTGCAATCTCTCTTTCTTCACGTACTTATCGACAACTTTGATTGGAAGATGATTTTAAAGAAACCGAATACGTAAGAGGAGAAGGACACGTCGTTGAGGTAGAAAGCTCCGAGAATCATGGTTCCCGCTTTTTCTATACCAGTCACACTTTCTATGCCTTTGTCAGGTCCAGCTTCTTGCACTCGGCCAACTTGCTAGCAACACCTCCGCCTCTGTAACTACATAATCCTCCGGTCAATGGCCTTACTAAGGCACTAACGTCTTGACTCGAGATTTGAAAACAAGAAGGTGTGATGCCTCATTTATTTAAGGTTAAATGACAAGTTTAGTCCTAGACTTTTAAGCTTGTGTCTATTTGGTCGATAAATTTTAAAAGATGCATCAGGTCTCTAAACTTTTAATTTTATGTTCTAACATATTCAAAATTTCTTAAAATTAAACGTTCTATCATATAAAAATTAAATTTTAGTTCTAATCAAACTCTAAACTTCCAATTCGATACCTAGTAGGCTCGTGATTTTTTTTAAAAAAAATGTAAAGTAATCCAAACACACAAAATAACAATGATCAAGGTAGATGAGATTCCATTAAAAGATAGATATAAAGCTTAGTCAAATATAGCAAATAATGTGGTTCTCATATGGGTCATGTGCATGTGGGACTATATAATATATATATATATATATATATATAGATAGACAAAATAATGGCCTTTCCATCAATAAATTTAGCTATATATACTAGCTAAACCCGATCTAAATTTATATGAAAATAAAATAAATTGAAAAAGTTAGATGAACACGACTCTCCACAATGGTATGATATTGTCCAGTTTGAGCATAACCTCTCGTGGTTTGCTTTGGATTTTTCCAAAAGGCGTCATTCCAATGGAGATAGTATTCGTTGATTATAAACTCATGATCATTCCCTAAATTAGCTGATGTGGAACTTTCATCCAATAGGATCGAAACGAGATTTTATTTTGGTCCCTAAATTTTTGAAATATTTATATTAGTCCTGGAAGTTTCTTCCATTTTTATTTTCGAACTCTAAAAAATTTATATATCAATTTCCATCCCAAATTTTAATTTAATTTGAATGAAGATTTGGAGTCATGTTTATAGCTATGATAATTGTGCCACTAACTTGTTTTGCACATGCAATAATGAGCGTGATTGAAGGCTTTTTTAAGGATTTCTTTTGGCTTTGACCTTCATCCCATTTACCCCTAAAATGTTACACCAATCATCCTTTTCCCGATTACCCAATTCGATTCAATTTATGATTAGACTTGATCGATAATCGAGTTGTGACAGTTGGTAAAATTACATATAGATCTAGCGAGTCAATTAAGACCCAATAAAAATAATTATTTTAATCAAAATAATAAGTTTAAATTAAGACCTTATTACGAACACGAGTACAGCTCAACTGACATAAAACACGTCCTTTCAAAAAAAATAAATTATTATTTATATTATTATTAATAAAAAAATATTTTGTTTTAAAAAATAAGATGGTCAACTATTTTTTTTAGTGAGTATATATGAATTATTATATAAAATGTCAAAAGATTGAAATTAAGACATATATATATATATATATATATATATATGACTTATTTTAAATATAAACTAAATAAACAAATAGGAGAATTACATAATTAAATATATTATAATTCTATTAAATATTTTTTAAAAATTAAACTTATGAACACTATTTTCAATTAATTGATTGTTTTTAAAATTCAAGTTCACAAAAGAACAAATATAATTTTTTAAAAGTAAGTTTTTATTTTCAGAATTTGACTAAAATTAAAAAATAAAAAATTAGATATACTTTATTTTATTTTTTTTATTATAATAAAAAAGGAAAGTTTATTTTTAATTTTTTATTTTTTATTATAAAACTTTGTGATAGAGACATCTCCTAATTGGAGTTGTTTGTTTAGCTGACAAAAGTAGGTAAATTGGGTAGTGGTTGCTGTTAACAACCCAAACTATTTATTTCTATAAGAACCCAATTTCCATTGTAATAATAAAAAAATATATATATTAATTTCGTCTTTTAACTTAAAGAAAATAAAAATATTTATTCCCGAGAATACGACAAACCCAAATTTTAAAAAAAAGAATTAGTAATGACCGATGTTAGTAATGAGTTATGACTTGTGAATGTTTGATATTTGAGATTTATAAGATTTTCGTTATTAATGTAATATATATTATAAATAAGTATGATTTTTTTAAATAATTTAAAAAATAATTCGAGGATCCAACTCGAAGAAGAGGGTTAGTTTGTGAACTTTATCCGAGTTGCTCGTGTGGAACCCAACCAACCCGAAATTTCAAGTTGCTCTAAAAGATTTTTTCAATTTAACCCGTTTTTTTAATAATTATTATTACCCAAATCCTAAAAAGACAATTTTGTGGAACAGCATGGGAGCTGGTGGGATTATACTATTTTTCTTTGACAGAGTGGCAAATTTTGTTGCAATATTTTAAATTTTATATTTCCGTTTAATTTAAATTAAATTAAAGAGAGAAATAGTATTATCCAGCTCATTTAGCAATTTTATTTAACTAAAATTAATATATATATATTTAATTTTAAAAAAAAACAATAATCCTAATTACCGGCGCCATAGTCTCTGTTCACAGCTGTTAATTAACGGACATTGCAAGAGGCCAACAACATCGACCCTTTTCTTCACTTCCAGAATTACAATTCCTCTCCCATGGCCGCCGCCATCCCCCCATAAATCCCTTCCCATTTGTCTCATCCATGAAGAACATCACCGGCCGATCCCCTCTCCGCCGTACTCCGCCTTCCTCCTCTTAATCATCCCGGCGGTCATGGCTGAAAATTTCTCCAACACTCACCCGCCGCCCTTCGGCGACACCACATGGACCAAACTCTTCGTCGGAGGCCTCGCTTGGGAGACACAATCCGATGAAATGCGCGCGTTTTTCCAACAATTTGGGGAAATTCTTGAAGCTGTCATAATTCATGATAAGAACACCGGCAAATCCAAAGGCTACGGATTCGTAAGTGTTCCTTAATTCCTTCGATTTTTCGTTTTTTTTTATTTAATTTTTTTAATTTTTTGTTCTGATTAATTAGGTCACTTTTAGAGATCCTGATTCGGCTAGAAGGGCGTGTGCTAATCCGAATCCGGTTATTTGTGGGAGGAGGGCTAATTGTAACATCGCCGCCTTCGGCCGGGCTCGTCCCCCGCCGCCTCCGCCGCCGCTGCTACTTGGAGGTTTCCACCCCGATCGCCTTCCGCAGCTAAATTAAGTTTCCTGAGTTTTTTAATTGGTTGACATTTTAAATTGGTGGATTGTACAGGACGAAATCAAATTGGGAATCTTCAAAGTACGAGTGCGGCTGCCGGGTCTTACGGCGGTTTACTGACGCCGTATCCGCCGCCGTCGCCGCCGCCGCCGCAGATCATGTTTCCGGCGTATAGGTACGTGGGAAAATTTCCTAGAAAATTTGGGTTGCATGGTCCTGCAACAGCCAACAGTGTTTTGGACGGCGACAACTTTTTAAGGAAAAACCATTTTGCTGGACAAGAAGTCAAATGTTTATCCAATTTCAGAAGAAAAAAAAAAAAAAAAAAAAAAAAAAAAGCTTGTTCTTATCCATTTTTATTTATTTATTTATTTTTCTTTTTCTTTTTGTTGCAGATACCGATCCTACGCCCCAAATTACACACTTCCATACCATCAAGTAGGCCATTTTCTCTTAATTTTCAGTTTTTTTTTTTTTAATTTTATTTTGGTCCCACAACTTTTCTATTTTAATTTTTTTTAATATCTATTTTAGTTGTTCAACCGTCAATAATTGACATAATTTTCACCCAAATCATTGTACTGACCTAAATAAAGTGAATGTTCAATCTCGACCTAATAGCATAAGATACTATTTGAGTCTAGATAGGTTGACCCAATGCTCAATAGCCAACTCTATGGTTCAATTCTTAAGCTTGATTTAGCTAAATGAATATGATTATTAAAAAAAGAATTATACATTTTATAATTTATTTTCTCTTTTTTATTTAACGTATTTTTATGATAAATTATTGGTACGGTATAAAATGTACATAGGTTCACTGATCTTAAAAGTAGTGATCTATATCAAACTCAATGAATAAATGAATTGGACAAGGTCAGTTTAATCAAACTTTGACTTTAGACCGAGCATGAGTTGGTCATGGGTCAACCCTTAGCTTCGAGGTTATTGACGAAACTGATTTAATTATATCGACATGTTAATGTGTATATGATTAGTTAAGAACCAAAACGAACATATAAAAAAATTAAATGTATGCTAATTACGATTGAACTGTATTTGTTTTGGCAGGCTATTTATAATCCGCAGCTTCAACAGGCTCAATTGTACCCGCCGTCGCCCTCTTCCTCTTCTTATGGCTATGGCTATGGCTATGCTTCTTCTTCTCCACAGTCTCCAAGGGGAGCCTTTTCCGTACATGGGCATGGGCCTTCTTCACCATTATCAACCTCACCATCATACTTCCCTTACTACACAAATTACACCCACATGCAACAGCCCTTATTCTACGCTCACATGCACCAGATCGCCACTCCCACTACTGGTAAATTTATATAATTCTTCTTCTTTTATTAATTTTATATAATTATTCCCAATTTTAATTGATTAAGCATCACCAATAATAATGATTATGATGGGATGAATTTTAAGCAAAGCCCATGTGATGAATGAGCTGTCTGGGATTAGAAGTTATTAGCTTTAAGTAATGAATTTAAAAAAATAAAAATAAATTAAGTTTTAAATATATTTGCCTCCTAAACATTATCATATAAATTTTATAATTTTTTTAATATTTTTAGACGGATTTAAAAATTTAGAAATTAAATTTTAAATTATTAATGATACTAACGTATTTGAGCTCAACATTTGTAACTTCAAAATTGTTTCACGACCAAACTTTTGGATTGATCGGGTCATTGACCGTAACTCTTTATTTTCAGTTTTGGTTGTCAGATTATATATATATAAATATATAAATCATACTTAGTAATGTATATGCATGTTACGTCAATAACTAAAATCTCATAAAACTCAAATATCAAATATTTACAGGCTACAGTGTATCACTATCATCAGTTACAAACGTCGAATATTCTTAGCTTTTATAGTAATGTAAAAAGCGTGGTTGAGTTGTAATTATTTTTAATTTAAAAAAAAATAATATGTATAATTTGAATGTTGGTTCAGGTAGGCAGAGTCCAACAGAGACAGAAGCAGGGGCCAGTGGCTCTAATACCCCAAATCCTTCTTAGAATTATCTTGTTCATATTATATTATTAATTATAATTATAATTATATTGAACAACCATATTTTTCTATTTTATTATTCTTTTTTTTTTACTTCACACACCGTCATTCATTTATTTCCTTTTAATTAACTTTATTCACCTTTTTTTAAAACAAAAAAAGTTAAAATAAATTCTATTTCATTTACTTCTAAAAATAATACTAAATATGTGAATTATATTTTTTGTATATACTGACAATAAAATTTTTAATTTTTAATTTTTAATTTTTAAAAATATTTAACAGTATTATTGAAATTTTTTAATATTAGTCATCATTTTAGTTTAATTATTTTTATTTATCTCATTTTTTTTAATTGAAATTTTAGCAGGACATTTTATAAAATGACATCCATAAGATTAAAGTAATAGACCTGGATCAAAATTAATGAAAAAAATAAAGGATTAGTAAAAACTATGTCACGTGACCAACCACCTCTCTCTCTCTCTCAAACTTACTAAAATCCCCCGCGGGTCAAACGAGCGTAAACACCGATAAGTTACAGGATCGTAGAACGCCGGCAAAATATGCTTTCTGTTTCCGACGCGGCGTATCTGGATAAGCCCCCTTCCCATATCCACCGGGGAAGAGGCGTTTCCGGCCAAACGAGTGGCGATATTAATTAGCATACCGTCGAGACCGACATCAGCGTTGGGCAGTAGGGAGCGGCGGCGTTTGTGGACCGTAAATGGGCTGGTGAACCGACCAGGGCCATTGACCCGGACACTGACTCACTGAGTTTCCGACACGTAAGAATAAAAATATTATTGAAAATTTATATATATTTTTATTAATTTATGGGACAAAAATAGTGAAAAAGGTGAATTGGGATGGGAGATAATAATTGAATTTAAATGGAAAAAAAGGCATAAAAGAAGTGAGAGGACAATAATGGGTTGGCGCAGAAGAATCTGTACGACGCCCAAATAAAATGGCCCACTTCATTCGCTTGCCCTTATCCAAAATAACTGCACTATGGGCTCGCACTTCGTGTCGCTCTCACTGCCGACATGTCGTTTTGTAAACACCATCACTTTTTGCTTTCCCCTTTTTTTTCATCTCAAAATCACACTTTGATAACATCGTGTCGATTTAAGGGTGTTCAATTTTCATCAACATCGTAACATTTTTTATGTATCTATGAACTCGATATCGACATTTTAAATCTTAATCAGCTATGAAATCTTAGAGTTTGATCTAAATTATTTAAGAATCCAAAAAACGATAAGAATCAACTCAAGCGAAAGTTTTGAAACGGATTACCTTAATGATCAAGATCAAGAGTAAAGAAAACTCGTGATTTGAATCACTTTATAATATAATTTAATCAATACTGTTGGAATGACGGTAGCATGCAAATCTAAAGAAATGCAAAGCTCAACAACATGAATGACTATTTACAACTCTCCAAATAAACTTTATAATAATTTATGGTTAATTGAAAGGCGGTAACTTTTTCATGGTCATCAATGTTAGAATAAATATAATAAAATCTTTTTTAAATCTAAACGACATACATAGATCTTGACATATGTGGCATGATTAACACACATTATTTATTTCGTATCACCTCAATCAAACTTTCGTGGGTCGAAATTCAAAATGGAATTCTTGGGTTTTAATTTTTAATTTTTAATTGGATAGTTTGAGAATCACATGGGCAATGGAATTTGTGGAGAGACAGGAGTTTGATTCATCATCGGAGGCTGTTCTGTTGGGCATCTCATTCCCAACACAACACAACACACCCCGCAATATGTTCTTGTCTTGTTCCCTTCAATTATTTGAATTCATATTCAATTTTACCACCAACAAATGGTTTCAAGGATTGAATTATGGAGATAGCCATCCCACACTCTATAATAAGTTATGTATATTTGCTATTAATAATGAAATGGGAGGCTCCACCGTTTTTCTTTTACTCCAATAATGGAGTTATGGGGTTGGGAGAATCTCGTGCATTCATTCAAATTCGACCACTTCAAATCGGTACATACAATCAATGGGTGCAAAAAGTAATGAATGCACGAAGATCACATCTGAACAAGAGCTCAATCATAAGAACTCTAAAACTAAGCGTGTTTTACTTGAAGCAATTCTATGTTTTTATTACTTATAAAGTCACGATCAACCTCTTAATCAATCGATGTGGGGCTCTCTCCCGATAATCCATATTTATGATAAAGATCGCTGACATTTGGAGGTTGCCCAATTTCTTGTCCAAGGATAATACAAAGGAATGGGGGCTTCCTGACAGGTGAATAAATGGGTATTGACTTGTGGGCAAATGGCATGGTTGGTGGCCCTTTAATTTCCAGGAAGCTGCAGGGTGAGCGTGAGCCAAGGGCGCCGTGCCATTGACTTGAGGCAGCCCATGCGACAAATCCCAACTGCCCCACAATCCAAACCCATTCACCTAAATCGCCTCCACTCTTCACGGACACGTCTCTTCCTCTGCCCCTCCACCTCTTCTTTCTCGTTATGAACTCTACTCATCTTTTTGCAATTAAAAGTTAATTTAATAAAAATAATTTATCACGTGACGAAATGTGATTGAATTACCGACGTGTAAATAAATTAATATATATAAAACAACCCAGACAACAAAATTTAAGGATTAGATCTGAAAAAGAAAAAGAAAAAGTAAAGGAAAAAGAAAAGTGTACACCAAAAGTATAATTTAATCCAATTTATATTGCGTTTGTGTGGTTTTTGGAGGCAGTCACGAGGGAAGAACAGCTTTTGAGCCACGGACGTGACAGACAAAGAGAATCTCAAAATTAGGGTATTTGGTCAAAAACCAATCCCTTATTATCCTCCTCCTCTTCTGCTCTGTGTGGCAGATCAAGGAGCTGTCACTTCAATTGTAACAACTCAAAGTCTACTACTAGCAAATATTGTTATCGTTGTATTATTCCTTTTAAGCTTCTTCTCAAGGGTTTTCGAACGTCTACCAGAGAGAGGATTTAGCCTTACTTCACCAGTGTCACGCACTGTTTAGTGACTTGCTCCGATACCATTTGTTGTAACAGCTTAAGTCTACACTAGTAGATAGTCTTCTTTTGACTTTTCCTTATGGCTTTCCCTCAAAGTTTTAAAACGTATCTGCTAGGAAGAGACGGAGAGGTTTCCACACATTTGCTTCATTTTCCTCACCAATGTACGTGGAATCTCGCACATTAGGTTGGGAGGATAACTGTTTTCTCTTTTTGGATAAGGTTTACACCCAATTTTGTTGGGACTTTGATTTTGGATTTACTTTCTTTCCTTCGTTCATTTTCAATACTCCAAATTTTATTTGACTTATATTATGAATTACTTTAAGTTTTAATTCAAAATTATTCTAAAATTTAAACGAGTTACTCAAAAATTATTATGAATAAAAATTATATTATCGTAGAAATTGGTAGATATATTATTGTTTTTTTTTTTAACAGGATAAATAAAAATAACTTTTGGAAAGGAAATTTTGAAATTAGGTTTTGAATTTGAGTATTATTTGGCTTTTGCCAGCTGGGAGGTCCAGTAAGACTTTCACTGGAAGGGGTTACCGGCTACCAGAGTAGCCAATTCACAGGCTCTACGTGGAATTATCACAGAGGAATTAAATTACCAAAAACTGGGAGCGTCAAATATCACGTGCACGTCACGTGTTTATTACCATTGGATACCGTCTACCGATTGCCAGTTGGATTCTTTTACGCCTCTCGATGAATTTACACATTCATGCACTGCCTCCAGCCTGTCAATTTCTCTTTTTTAATTTCCCCATTTTGCCCCCAACCTCCAACCTCTCTCCCCCGAGGGTATTCTCGACCTTTAAAAAAGTCATGCCTACTGTATCTAAGCTGTAATGCTTTTTGTTCCGTAGCGAAATCAAAACGAAAAAAAAAAGAAAAGAAATAATTTCTCAGCTGTAACACACGTTTTCGTTTAAAATCCGGAAATTTTACTTTCCCCTCCCACGGAGTTTTGTAGTACGTGTAAACCACGCTCCAATGGAAACGTGAACTTTACGACAAACTGAAGCGCGTATAGTACACGCGCATAAAAAGAAATCTGCCTTGGGAATTGTTCTCTTTACTTACTGGCCAATTTTCAGCAACCGTAAATGGGAAGCTAATTTCCACCTCAGCTTCCTGTCCACGCACTTCAATAAACCCACCAAAAATTTTCAAATTTATTTCCATAAATAAAAATAAAATAATAAAATAATAAAATAATAATTTAAAAAAAAAAATTCCTCCTATATATATAAACCCCTTCCACTCTCATCTTCTCATCCACAAACCAGAGTTCATCTTCTTCCTCTGTTCATAAAAATGGCGTCTTTTTCCTCTGCCTCCATGATTCCCTTCCTCTGTTTAATCTCCTTGTTCCAAATCTCCTCCGCATCCAGGTTGCTAAACGACGTCGTTCAGGACCAGATGCTCAAATACCACAACGGCGTTCTTCTCTCCGGCAAAATCAGTGTCAATCTCATTTGGTATGGAAAATTCAAGCCATCCCAGAAGGCGATCGTCTCCGATTTTGTCAACTCCCTGTCGTACTCCAGGCCGCAGGTCGGCGAGCCGTCGGTCACCACATGGTGGAAGATTACAGACAAGTATTACGCAATGTCTTCTAAGAAGAAATCAACTCCTCTGTTCTTGAGCCATGGCCGGCAAATTCTCGATGAGAATTACTCGTTGGGGAAATCGCTCACCAACGAGCAAATCGTTCAATTGGCTTCAAAGGGTGACCGGAAAAACGCGATTAATGTCGTTTTGACGGCTTCTGATGTCACCGTCGATGGATTCTGTATGAGTCGCTGTGGGACTCATGGCTCTGCCTCCCACGGCGGCGCTAAAGGTAAGAATTACAAGTTTGCGTACATTTGGGTTGGGAATTCCGAGACCCAATGTCCAGGGCAGTGCGCTTGGCCGTTTCACCAGCCGATGTACGGACCGCAATCCCCGCCGTTGATTGCGCCGAACGGCGATGTGGGAATGGACGGTGTTGTTATTAATCTTGCAAGTCTTTTGGCTGGGACTGTCACGAACCCGTTTGGGAATGGCTACTTTCAAGGGGCGGCGGAAGCTCCATTGGAGGCGGCGTCGGCCTGTACTGGCGTTTATGGGAAAGGGGCTTATCCTGGTTACGCCGGGGAGTTGTTGACGGACTCCATTACCGGTGGGAGCTATAATGCTAATGGCGCTAATGGAAGGAAGTACTTGCTGCCGGCGTTGTATGATCCTTCCACGTCGGCTTGCTCGACGTTGGTTTGAGGATTTTTGTAAAATTTTAGAATTATGGGATAGGATATGAAATTCGTTGATTTCTTCATTTGTTTGTAGGATCTATTGCTTCGAGGGTTATAATAGAAATGGCAAAAAAATCTTTTATTTGCTTTTCAAATGATTTATTTGGGTATGATTTTCATCCCGTCCAACTAACTCGAGCTAAAAAATTTATAATTGTGAACGTACTGGGAGGTTATTAGAGATATGTAGTGCTAAAGATCTAGCATCTCTTGATTATGAACATGTACCGTGGTCCAATCTAGTTGAATAATTGAACGGACTAAGTGGAATCTAGCTGTCAAAATCTAAGAACGGGTGATAAAACTAATTGATTGTAAATATATATATATATAAAATGAAATAATTTTGGAAGTTTGTGTGGTTTAACTTATAAATGAAAAAGTTTGAATCCCTAATTGAGATAAGGATTCTCTTCTTCTGTGTCATTTACACGTTTTGTCAATTCAGTGGAGATTAATTGTGTTGGTCTTGTCATTGTATACTCAGCTATTGTTTTAATGTTTGTCTTGTAGTTAGTGGAATTGGATAGTGAATTGAAACCACGGTCCTTAATCGTGTATGAATCAAGTTTAGGTAATAGTCTAAGTTGTTAAGAACTCAAAACCTAGTTTAATTTTTAGCGGCTCATATTTTTGAAGAAGAGTGCCACCCCTCGACCTTACTTATTCGGGCCTTTAGGTGAGCTTGCACAATCGTAATAAGTAAGCACAACTCAACCCTCTGAGCGATTAGATCGCCCTGGCGGGGTTGTTATGACTCGGCCTTGAGAAGCGCAACACTCCAATAACTGATCCTTTTGTAGGTTCAGGGACAAAGCGTACCTTATTTGATAAGCTCCCTTGACAAGTAGCCGAATTAGGATCTAACTATTGGCACAGATACAATCCAGAAAATTTCGATCCTCAAAATGGGAAAGAAAGATGGAGGAAAACTAAGCCCTTTCAGTACACTACACGGTGACTGTCGTTTAGCTGATCACCGGGTATAAACAGATACGGATCTTTTCGGGGATGAATTTAAGAATAAAAACTTTTTAAGAATTATATTTAAAAAAATCTTCCAATTGTATTTTTTTTATAATTTTTATTATTATTTATAATTGAACTTGCATTGGGCGGGCTGCATCAATGGGGCTATCTGGTTTAGAAGATTGGGCTTGGAAAGGCTTTCATGGGCCAACCGCTCGAAAGAATCAAAATCCGAACCAGAAGAAGAGAGCCACCTTCCATTTCGCTTCACCAGTTGATCTGACTGACCGTCGCCAATCCGATTCAACCTCACTTTCTGTAGCAATGGAACAACAGCAGTGTCATCAAACCCTTTTATCGCCGGACTCTTCGTGCCCACCGGCGCCATCTTCTTCCTCTTCCGGTCACGCTGATTCTACTGCGCCATGTGGAACCTGCCGCAAATGCGGCGGTCCTACCACCTTTGCTCCGCCGCCTCCTTCCTGGTCGTCGGAAGTTTCACCGCCTCCAAACTATCGACCTATTAGAGCTCCGGCTGTCAATCTCCCTCCGAATGAACAGTCTCGCCAAGCCATAATTCTCTCTCCGGTTCCTCACTCGGAGAAGGTACTTCCCGTTTCGCCTCCTTTTCTTTTTCAAGCTCCTTCTAAGAAAATCCAATCGCCTGAAGATATCCGTAGCTTTAACGATTCTGATTCCGGCAAGAATTTCCTAGGCTTTATTGTCGCCCTCTCTGAATCCATGCGTAGCCACAAAATTTCTGATCCTTGCCACCAATCGGACACCGTGAATATCATTATTTCAATGCTCTGCACTTTGATTGATTGGGTCGATGAAATTCCTCCCACGGAGCAAGCAGCTCGATATGGCAATATTTCGTATCGAACTTGGCACTCTCGCTTGGTCGAAAACAGCGACGATTTCATGTTACGGTTTCTTCCTGACGATCAGGAATCCGCCACTGTTGAATTAGTCCCGTATTTCACTGATAGCTTCGGAAATTCGAGCCGTATCGATTACGGCACGGGCCACGAAACTAATTTTGCTGCGTGGTTGTATTGCATGGCGAGGTTGGGGGTTATTAAAGAAGAAGATTATCACGCTGTTGTGGCTAGAGTGTTCGTGAAGTACCTGGAATTAATGAGGAAATTGCAATTGGTCTATTGTTTGGAGCCGGCGGGATCACACGGGGTTTGGGGTCTTGACGACTACCACTTTTTACCTTTCATTTTCGGGTCCTCTCAGTTGATTGACCATAAATATATGAAACCGAAATCCATTCACAATCCGGATATCTTGGAGAACTTTTCTGCTGAGTATCTCTATCTCTCATGTATTGCTTTCGTGAAGAAAGTGAAGAAGGGTCTGTTTGCGGAGCACTCTCCTTTGCTGGATGATATCAGTGGGGTTCCTGCTTGGAAGAAGGTGAACAGTGGGTTGCTCAAAATGTATAAAGCGGAGGTGTTGGAGAAAGTTCCTATCATGCAGCATTTCCTCTTCGGCTCGCTCATTAAATGGTATGAATCTCTGGTGCATTCTCTTCATGTTTTTACTGCATTGATTTCTGTTTTGTTTTCGCAACCTTAATATAATTGACACGAATAGAAATTTCATGCCAAAAATTTCTCTGTGGCCATATCTCAGTGGTACATTTTGGGGAAATTAAGAATTCTTGTGAACTTTTTGCATTGTTTGGAATTCAATGTGGGAGTACATTGATGATTGGGTTTTAGATACTTTTTATTGAAACTATGAGTGTATGAATAGGTAAACATAAATAAATCATGATATTAGATGACTGGAGTCCCTTCCTCGGCTAGGTGGGCTCCTCTTGGTTTCCCCCCTGCCTTTTTTTTCCTTCATTTTAATGAAAGCTTAATATTGAACGATGAATTTTCATTAAGCACTGGTCTCTATTTATATTCCAAGAATAACCTATTGGTTTGATGTCTACTATTACTTTTCCATCGCGGTCATTTAGTTATACCGTTCAGTATTCAACCAATTAACATATTTCTGTTTTGTCCTATTTATGTATACTCATGTTTTGATTAAAAAGTGAACTAGTATGCCTATCAAAAGTTTACTAGAAGAAGGTAAATGGTCAAAGTATCCAGCAGCAGTCCAGAAGTAGGCTTGATTACAAATAGCTCTCCATTGTATAATTTTAAAACACGATGGAAACTACTAGACTCATTTGTTATTGAGAACTTAAGAAGCACGAATACAAACCTGACACATATATGAGGGCACGTCAATTTCCAAAACAAGTAGGACACGGACATGTTGGAGACATCTTTTTAGAATACATATATGGGTTTAGGGATAAAGCATGTAAGTTAACATAAAAATAGAATATACTTCACTAAAAAACATACAAAGTTAAAGTCAATTAATGATATTTTAAAACTTAAATGGTATAAAAGGATTTAGTTGGCTTTTACTAGGGGAAGAAGATGTCATCCTAATACTTCATGAATGATCCATATATAAGGATTAGAGTTTATAAGAACATCTCTATTTTTTCCCTTAATCTTTAGGTTAAAATTTTTCCAAATCCATGTCTGGAATTAGAAAAAAGGATATTTAGTTCAGACATGTTTTTTTAGCGTGTTGGACACATGTTCGGAGCGTGTTTGAAGTATTTGTGTCCATCATGGACACTTTTTCTAAAACATAGTGTCTTTGCTTCCTAGTTGAGAACCACAATAAGGTTAGCCTAATTTTTTTCCCCTCATTTATAAGCCACCAAGGGTTTGACCTAGTGGTCAATAAGGTCCCATGTAAATAACTAAAGACTTCGAAGGAATGAGTTCAATTCATAGTAACCACCTACCTAAGATTAAATATCTTACCATTTACCTTATCAACCAAAGTGAGTAGGACCAGGCCGTTGTTCCGAATGTTCTGATATTGGAAGGAAAATAAGAAAGCATTTTTATTTTGCTTAGATTTTTTTTTTCTTTTGTTACACCACCCTAGATTCAACAATATGTGGGGCGGGGATTCATCCTCTGATCTTTTGGTTGATGTTACAATAATGTGACTGGTTGAACTATGCTCAAGTTGGTTTGTTCCGTTTCTTTTATGATCACCATTAGGATTATTGACTTTTTATTTGTCTAAATTGTATCTTTTCCCTTCAGAATTTGGTTGTTAACTATTTGAATTGTATGGTTGTGACAAATGTTTAAGTAAGCTTTATCTTAATCATTGTTGAATAATTGGAATTTCTCCAAGTTGAAGAAGAGATGTTATGAATGAAAAGTTGTTGAGGCCTTCCTCTACATTTTCTTACTTGATACTTCTGATGACAAATGTGAGGAAGAAAGTAATTGATGGGGACTTGGAGTTATTTGCTACTATTTACTTGGGGTAGTTGTGTCTTTTGTCATAGTTTGTAATTAGTTGTGAAGTCAGACGGCTAGTAGATTCTGTGAAGAGAATATGGCACCGATTTATTCTCATACTGAACAAGAAAAGAGTTTAGGTTTCAAAACTAGAGAGTATGCTCTAGTTCTTTTGCTGAGATTCCTTCTGAATGTTTGTGAGTCTTGTATCCTTCAACTGAAATCAAAGTGAGTACCATTTCCTTTCCATGGCTCTATCATAGATTTGAAATGAACCTGAAAGTATTAACTGATTCAAACTTAAATCTGTGTTCCGGCTGATAAGATGGCCTTCTTTCAGCTTATTGATTTCAAACAAACATTTCAATGACTGGCTCCCAAAATATAAGGGTGTTTTTGAGTTTCATCCCTGATAAACCCTAGCAACTGGAGTCTCAAGCGGGACTGCCAGTGATAATAATTCAGTTCTACTCTGTTGACGTCTTCCTCATAGTTGTTAATATCAGCATCAAAGCTTCTTGCAATATAAATTTTCTAAACCATTGATGAGTCAAAATATCATCGAGGATGTTGTGTACATATATGATGTACTAATCCTTTTCTGCTTTTTTTTACCTAGCAGAAAGGATGAATTGAGATTAAAAGCTCAGGCACTTTTTGAATTGGGTAATAAGGCATAAATTCTTTGTTGGAATGCTTGCAAAGCTCTTTGTTGGTGTATAGTTAAAGAGGAATAGTGAGCTTTCTGAAGGCGAGCCTAAGGATTTAATTGAATCTTCTGACCTCTCTCATTTTGTTGGTTCTTCTTGGAACTCTCTTGACAGAAGCTTCATGTTGACTTGGGTTAGCTTTAGCGATATATACCTTGTCCCATCAAGTGCTTTTCTGCTTCGGATGTTTATCTAATATGTATTCTAGTTTGCATAAAGAGGAGAGGCCTTTTTTTTTTAACTATCAAACATGTGTGCTTGGTAGGCTTCTTCCCTGTCCTTTTTTAAAAAACTATGGTGCAGTTGAATGGGTTAAGTCTTGGTTAGGAAGATCGGACTAGGTTAGTTTCTCTTTGTGTCCATTGTCAGCTGAGCTTAGCCGTAGTCTCTAGTCTAGTTCCTACCCAGTTCTCTATTCTCTAATTTCATCGTTGATCTTGTTTTCTTTCCGTTAGGCATAAGGTACATAATCCTAGAAAGAAAGAGGAACCCATTTTTGGTACTACTACACCAGAAAAATCCTTTTTCCCCAGTTCTTATTTACCTTTATTAAGATCCTAATAACGTTGAAGACTAAGGTAATATCCTGAACATGTCTAAGGATAATCGGGGCACAACGAAGATATTTACCTTTATTACTTGGAAAGTCTAGCTTAATTCTCGTCCTCTTGTCTTATAATATTTTTTTTCTTAAGTTGTACTAAGTGTGTCTAGCTATCAGTGTCTAAGGGCGCAAATGACATTCTTCTATAAAATATGGGGATAAGAAATTGACCTTCAATCATTTTGGTAGTTCATTTCGGAGCTTGATTCTCAGATGATATTGTAACATGAAACCCCGGATGATAGAGAAACCAAGATCTCACCCATTATTCTCATTGTTGTAGCAATTAGCTATAGTTGCATCTTTTTGAATGGACATTCTGAAAGGATCTGATAAGTCATGTTCAAGAGTGAAGTCGTCCCCTATCCATTTACCAGCTTTGAACTTGGCGAACTTCAAGAAAATAGCAATGTTCTTGGCTGTATCAACCAAGGTGTCCCCGAAGTTCTGCCTTTGAGACCAGAAGTAGCCCAATCATTAGGTTCAAGGTCGTCGATACTAGCTATGACCCTCTTCCATGACACCTCCTGAGCAAACCTCCACAACCATTTTAATATGATAGCATTATTTCTTTGTTTAAAGGAGCCAATTCTCAGCCCCCCCAAACTGAATAGGAAGAGAGGTCCATTCCCAGCTGACCAGGTGAGAGCAATGTTTGTACTCGGAAGAAATTTCTAACGACTTATCCATCTCCTTGGTCGTCCCAATGGGATCTTTGTCCCATGGTAAAGGGTTTTGAGGTTACCTAAAAACACTGTGTGGCCGCAGGAATATTCTCAGATGATATTGTTGATACAAAGACAAAGAGAGCTGCTATTAAATATCAGCAGTACCAAGAGACCCTCCCCTCGTGTGACTGTATGTGAGATCCCACATCAGTTGGAGAGAGGAACGAAGCATTCTTTATAAGAGTGTGGAAATCTCCTCCTAGTAGACGCGTTTTAAGAACTTTGAGGGAAAGCCCAAAGTGGACAATATCTGCTAGCAGTGGACTTGGTCTGTTAGACTGTAGTTGGAGACCTAAGCTTCAATCTCATTAAGCTTCAATCTCATTAAGCTTCAATCTCATCCGTCACGTGTTCTTCTTCCTTATTCTTCACCTCCTTCCTTCTTCTGCTTCTCCTTCAACTCCTCCTCCTCCTTCTGCTTCTTCTTCTTTCTTCTTCAATTTCTCTGTTATTCTATTTTCAATAATTTAATGACTAACGTTATGATTTCTGCAGAAGGATGCTCTCGCAGGTGGCATTCTGACCTTTTCTTCCTTAATTTCTGACAGGGAATAAGATGAGGGTATCATTTGTGCATTTTGTCCGTGGACTTCAAACTACTTCTGCTAACAATCATGGAAACTGGGAAAGTATGTACTTTCTGTTAACTCTTTTTTAATTGCTAGTCTTGCTCAAGTGCCCTCTTAAGTTTGATGAATCCAAATAAGAAAATCAAACATTCAAACTAGAATGTGGCGTAGATATGAAAATGGATATCTTCTTAAAATTTATTATATTTGCACAACTCAAACTATTTTGTACTATTTCTTGTAGAAGGATGTCGTTTTGTGCTTGTTCTTGTTGAATTGCATCGTCTTTCGACCCTTTCTATCTGATAAGGCAAAACTATACGTTTAGAGTTGCATATTAGACATTTTAACAATTTAGAGATTTATTAAACATAAAATTGAAGGCTTACAAATGTATTATATACTCTTTAAAGATCAATGATCTTTTAGTCACGAGCTTGAATGTTGATAGGTTAAACTTGTAATTTGACTTATAATGTTTACTTCAATTTCTCATGTTTAAAAACTTTTGTAACGAGTTGATGAATGTTATTTGAAACGAACATATTTGCAATGATGTTGTGTGCGGGTTGATAAAAGCTTACTTAAACGAGCAATTAAGATATCCAAGTTTTGACTTTTTTGAAAATTGATTTTCATTTATAATCTCTACTTTTACTAAAAAAAATTATTTAAAATGATGGAAGATATATTGGGGAGTGATTTTAGATAAAATAGTTTAATTATAGTAATAATTATTGTAAAGCCTTTTAATTATAAATTATTTTAATGATTAATGTTTATTTCCACAAATAATTTTAGAATCATCAAAAGATTAAAAAAAACATTACCTAGATGTTAAAAAAATCAAAGATATTAAAAAATATTTAAGAATAAAAACGTGGAGAGAAAAAAAAAAGTGAAAAATAAATAAACATTTTAGAGGGAATAAATTTAGGAATATAGAATAAAAACCTTAGAGATAAAATTAAGTGAAAGCAGCCGAAAAGGTAAAGATAAATAATTATTGAGAGAGAAAAAAAAAAGAAGGGTATATAATATAAATTGAACTAAATGAAATAATTATAATTTTGAAAGCAAAATCTCTCATAATCATTTATCAAATTAACCCATAATTTAGTTAAAAGTAATTTTTAATTATTGTTAAATATTAGTATATGGTAAAATAGATGCGATTTTCTGGGCTAATGTCTCTTTTGATAATCGTTTAGTTTTTTGTTTTGATTTTTTAAAATGAAGTTCATTTCACCATCGGGCTCGAGAGAGAATTAGTTTATGATTGAATTATAAACAAATTGTTCAGCAATAATACTTATGACATAAAATGTAATTACCTAAGAAAAATGTAGTTTTAACACGATTATAATTATGAATATTTAGAGAAATATCAATTTGCATATACATAATTTAATATATATTAAATTATCGCGTAAAAGCATAATTCTAGATCGGTAAGAGTTTAATGGATTAGGTTTAAATTAATTTTAAATAATTTTTTTAATTATATTTCAATTGGATAAACATGGAGTAAAATTTATAATTTAATAATTTAATCTATAGTAAATGAATTAATTTAGACTATCAATTTAAGATTTAGTCTCGTTGAGTTTGTTAATTAGAGGGTCGAAGAAGTAAATTTGATACAATTATTAGTTTAATTCATATTAGGATATAAATGTATTTTTTTAGAAAAAAAAGAACGTTTCGCTAACTCGCCAACGGCGGCGCGTCAGATTTGTTTGGTTTATTTCGTGGCCGCCGTGGGAACGACTGAGAAATTCTCCGAGCACGCGGCACGAACGCGGCTTACGAAACACGGTCTACACAAAAGTCAGCTTAACATTTACGCAAACGTCTCAGATGCTAAACCGGCTCCATTCCTATTGCTCTCCTTTTCTTGAACGGCTACGGACATAGGCGCGTAAAGCATTTGATTCCCTCCAAAAGTGCGCACTAATGGAGAGTTTTGGAGCTCCGGCTACGGTTTACGGATTCAGGGATCGCAGACTAGAAGCTCTGGGGGATCTCCGAGTGCTTCCCGACGAAGTCATCAATACCATCTTGGAGAATCTTACTCCTCGGGATGTCTCTCGCCTTGCTTGTGTTAGCAGGTCAATTCACTATTTCTCTGCCAATTGAATTGAGATTCATGGACTTTTCAATCTCTGGATAATTTCTGATTGAAACCATTCCGAAATTTATTTAGGATTCCTTAATTCGCATAACTTACGTTGTAAAATGAGAGCCAGTCGTGATAGATTGGTCTGAGTGGTATAAGTTGTATCTGGTATAGGTTCTACTTCCCATTACATCGTCGATACAGAATTTTTGGATGCAAATTGATGAGGAAAATACATTTCTATCTAAATATTTGAACGAGGAATTTACTGTACTCATGTACACTGCTGCACCGCGATTAGAACTTAACTTAATTTTGAACTAATTGAAAATTGGTTTCAATAAAAACATTTGCCACCAGCCAAAGCTGCAACTAGAGCTTTTGCTTATGAAAGCCAGTCAATCCATGGTGTAACCTGTATCTACGTTCCCAAGTCCCCAGTTACGCGCTCATATCAGCTAGCATTATAACTCAACCATGGTGTAAATTAGCGAAAGTATATGTCTTAGATCATCAATGGTCGTAACACAATGCAAACCCTCCTATTCCACTCGTGTCCTCTACTCATCTTTACGTGAATGGAATGATTTCATGGACCTGCATCTGATAAATGCAACCTTGTCATTTCATACATTATTTTTAGTTTTTAAAACCAGATATTAGTTTCTGGGTTATACATACCTTTTCAGATGAGCTGCTGGGGGAAGGTTTCCCTGGTAGATGCGTATTTTCTCTGAATGCTCTTTAACATTTGTTTCCTTTGTAATGCAGCGTTATGTACATTTTATGCAATGAGGAACCACTCTGGATGAGTCTATGCCTTAACCGTGTAAAAGGTCCATTTCAGTACAAAGGTTCCTGGAAGGAAACGACGCTCCGTTTGTATGTTTAAGCAAAAATTTTGCTGATAGCTTGCTCTGCTGATTTTCCTGCGACACATTTTATTCTTTCTGAATGGCCCTTGATTGTATTGTTTTCACGCATTCATCTTTCTTCATTTGTAGTTGAGATTCTTTTAGTCATTTTTATTTTCTACGAAAATTTTATTCTCTGTCTCATTGTTCTCATCTTCCATTTTCTTCTTCACTACAGAGAAACTGCTCCTCATGGATATGAAGAACCCTGTAGAAAGCAATTACAGTTTGATGGTAATGGTTATTTTGTTTAAGTGAATTTTTATTCTCTTTGGGGTTTTTTTTTTCTGTTATGATATCAGGAATTCCATTCTGAGGTGGCTTCTATTTATTATTGGCAACTTGTCATGGTCAGGGTTCAATTCAATATTCTTATACCGAAGATTTTACCGGTGCCATACTACACTGGATGGATTTTATTTGGATGCTGGCAATGTGGAAAGGAGAAACGATCTTTCTTTGGAAGAATTTCAAAATGAGTTCGATGGAAAAAAACCAGTATGTTTGCTTAGTTGATATCATAGCATGTCCTATCTTATTGGAGCTACATTAAGTGTGAACAAAATTGATCATTAGCCCTGTGGTTCAAATGGCCCTTACACCTCTTTAATTTTATTGGTTCCGTTTTTAACTTCTTCCCTTTCCCTTGGCTGGGTACTTGACTCGTCTAAATTGAGATGGATAGTGACCTGACCTCAACCTTCTTCTGTATGTTTTGAACAGTAAAGGTTATTTATTTTTGTATTTCAATCATGTTTTTGGCCTAACATTTTATCTTTAAGCCTAGATATTATAGTCATCTTTGACACATTTGATTTGTGATAAGTATGAAATAGATATACTTTATTTGGGTAATGTGTCTAAGTTTCAGCACATAGATACTGGGCACTCTTAACATTTTGACACATCGTTAGGACCTGTGTCATTTGAAATTTTTTAGTCACTTTTTTTTCCCCCTAGGAATACTTGCAATGTTTCTACAAGTTCTTCGTTGGCCTCCCTTTACCCCCCAATCTTTATGCTAACTACTAGGGTTGTTGCAATAGAGACACTTTAATTTTTTTGTAGTATATCTAGGGATTTATTTAGGTTTATTGTCGTGGATTTGTTATTACTGGATTTAGTTAGCCTATTATAAAAGGGACATGTTAGTTAGCCTTTACAAAAGGCATATGTATGAAATTTAAAATGAAAAGCAAGCAAGATAATTTCATCTAGCTTTCAAATAAGAGTGACTTAAGAACTACTTTTGATTCCTTCTCTTTTGTTATTTCTTGCTACTCTTTCCTTTTTCTAACTCTGCTTTTGATGGCATCGTTCTGGTAAATTTCATTTGTTAAGTTTCTTATATAAAAACAATAATGAAAGTAAAGAGCTTTGATCAAGGAATACTTTTTAATCTTACTAAAAGAATGCTTTATATTTCCTAATTATAAAATTTTTGGCACTTATTATTATACCATTTGGGGTTTTTGTGGAGATAGATGATGCAACCAGCATCTGGGGGATGTAACTAGAGGATTTCTTTAAAAACAAAAAAATCATTTTTACTATCCAAAATCCTTCAAACACTATAGACCATCCTCTATTTATAGAGGATGCCAACCCACAAATTGAGAACCAATTATTACAAAACACTTTATTGACGAACAAACTAAAATAGAAAGTTACAATTTATCCATGGTCCTACTACATCAATAGGTAGGTTTTTTCATATGACTAGCATCTGGTTTCGGTCAATCTCATGGGCTATTTCATGCCAGATTATATTTTCTGGCTTGGTTGATACTTGGCCAGCTAGGCGTACATGGTCAATTGACCATCTATCACAAAAATATGGAGATACTGCATTCAAAATCTCTCAAAGGAGTGCTAAGAAGATCTCAATGAAATTTAAGGATTATGTGGAATACATGCAACTTCAGCACGATGAGGATCCCTTATATATATTTGATGACCAGGTAGTCCAGGGAGATGATAATAATATATACGTTTTTTTTCTTCCTTTTTTTTTCTATTTTAAACTTCACATAATAAGTTTATATCATCTTTTTCAATATTTTGTGCAGTTTGGGGAAGCTGCACCAGATTTATTAAAAGACTATGACGTGCCACATCTATTTCAAGAAGATCTTTTTGATGTTTTGGATGGAGATAAACGGCCTCCTTTCAGATGGCTTATCATTGGCCCTGAGAGGTCTGGTGCATCTTGGCATGTTGATCCAGCGCTTACAAGTGCCTGGAATACTCTTTTATGTGGTCGTAAGAGGTATAACTCCTGAGCTATATCTACTTCAAAGAAGCACTAATGTTTGTGACAATCCTATTACTGTAGCAACGCAACATACTTTTTTTTTATTTAAAAAAAAAATTGATTTGCAACTGCTTAGAGCTTATTCTATATGTTCATATTTTGTATGAAACCATGACCATATGATATTGTAGAAGTTCAATACTTGGCTTAGGGATCATTCTATATATGCATATTATGGATGAATTCTTGTCCATTTCATATTGTTGAGTTCAATATATGGTTTAGAGCTTATTCTATGTGTGCACGTTTTGGGCAAAACTGTGCCATATTATATTGTCCAAGTTGAATATTTGGTTTCTCTATTCCTCCATCTGCTTAACAATTCTACCTTGGAATTTTCCTAGTTTATAGGGATGCATAAACATTTTTTTGGCCAAGAAACTAATTGGGCTGTTTTAGGGGGAAGTTAGTCATAAGGTAGAGAGGTTTCTTAGGGAGATGGCGTATGAGCCACTTCAATGTGTTGGATAAGGGAGAAGTCCTCAAGTGACAGAATGCTAGAAGCATGAAGGGTTTCAATCGTCTGATTGATGATCTTCTTGTTGATATTCCTCCCAATAATGTGGCACGTAAATATCTCCCTTGTATGGGATTTTAGGTTTGCAGTGTTTCAGGCCAGGATTTGTTTCTATGAGTGTGCAGTGGTCTCTTATCTTCTACATCTTTTGATCATTTTTTCGATATCGATTAGTTCGGTAACTTTCAAATTGGTTCTATAGCCTTTAGATTTGAATATATGGCTGGAGCTCAAAGATCTTCCCTCGGTTGACTTTTGGTGGAAGGAATTACCTTATCAGCAGTGGCCAGGTTTCAATTTCACATGCAAGCGGAAGCATATTGAAGATCATGCATAGAGATGGAATAAGAGACCTTGAACGATGTATTTGTAAATCAGAATAAGATTGTAGAAGAGGCAGTCAATTTTGTAAAACCTCGTGCCAAGAAATTTGGTTTAGTCTTGATCTAGAATGAGATTGTAGAAGAAGCTTTTAGTTTTTCTTATGCCTCTTTATACCAAGAAAGATCAGTTCAAATTCCCAATAGATGGCTTGCAGTGGGGCTTGATAAGTAGCGAAAATAATATACAGTTGGAAAAACCCTTAGAAGAGAATGAAATCTTGGAAGCCATCAAAGATAGTGGCCCTCTTAATTTCCCGGTATAGCTGGTGAACTTTTTAATAAGATTTGGAACATAATCACAGATCTGATTTATTTAGAAGAAAGATGGGACAACCATTTGCGAATTTAGATCCATTTAATATTGGTATTCATTGTTTCATTTTTCCAATCTCTAATGGGGTTTTTCCGAAAGGTTTGAGCAGTAATGTGCTTTGGCTTTTATATGGTTCGGTTTTATCTTCTCAAACTACAAGTGATTATGGATAGTTAATTGAGATGACTACCCCCTCTAATGATGGTGTAAGAAGATGTGTTGCGGTTTTTGCTGGGTGAACATGGGTGGTTCAAGAGCTTATAGGAAGATGTTGGAGATTTCCAATGGAAAAAGTGGCAACAGAATGGTGTTTGATAATATGGTGCAAGTTGAAAAAAAATTAAATCAAGGATTTTATCAAAAGAAGGAAGAAGGACCTTTTGCTCAAGTGGTTCAAATGGATGAGTGGGTCATAGATAAAGCTAGTATGCAAAGGACAGGAGGAAAAAAAAGGAAGAAAGGAGGCATATGATTTGTCTCGAATTGATTGGGCATGTACCTTCGTGTTTATAGGACTCCGTTTCCATGATGATTTATATGCCACTTTTGCAAGCTTTAAGGAAAGTTATTAATGAAAAACACATTCTCAATTCATTCACATTGTCAATGAAGCTATCAAGGATTATAGAGTCCGTAAGCAAAAGGGAGTCATTTATAAAATCAACTATGATAAAGTTTATGGCCAACTGGGATTTCTTGGTTAGAGTTCTTGAAAAGAAGGGGTTTGAGTTTAAATGGAGGTCGTGAATTTGGCGTTTTGTGATATCAGTGAGTTATGCTTTCCTCATTAATGGGATGCTCCGGGGTAGGAAATGCGTGGCTTGAGGCCTTAGGCAAAGGAACCCTCTCTTCCCTTTCCTCTTCAGTTGTGGATGTCTTGAGCAAAATGGTGTGAAGAGGGGTATAGCGTAATGTCATTGAAGGGTTCACCTTTGGAAGGGTTAATTTGTCTCTTCTCATCTTTAGTTTGCAGACGATGCAATGTTTTTCTGTTATGGTAATGAGGTCTCCTTTCTCCACTTGGACAACTTTCTGGTTTTTCTTTTGAAGTTATGTCGAGTCGTATGATTATTAGATGCAAGTATCAGTTGTTGCATCTGAATAGTGATACTGTTAAGCTAAATAGATGTGTTGATTAAGTTGTTTGTGAGGTTGGGTATTTTCCTTTGGCGTATCTAGGTCTAGGCTCGATTCGTTTGAGACCCAGTATCCATTTCCTTGACTACCTTCTTTGGATCTGAGGTCTGTGATAGAGCTTGTGGAATCTCAATGATTTTGGAGATTAATTCATTATCTCGTCTAGAAACATAGGCAATGCTATTCACATGGCCGTCAACATTTTGATGCTACCTTGCCTTTTCTTTTTGGCCAGTAATGTGTCAAGAACGGATATTTGTTATAAACATTCATTCATTCTTAATGTTTCTTATGTTTAGAATAATCATTGTGATATCTGATTGAACATCCAAAATTTATGAATCATGCTTCTTCTGTGTGTATGTACATAGAAACTTATGATGATTTACTTCTTTTTTTCATTAATGTAAAGAATTAATCCACACAAAGCAGTATATCAATGTTTGAACAGGTGGGCACTATACCCACCAGGTAAAGTGCCTCTAGGTGTAACAGTCCATGTTAACGAGGAAGATGGCGATGTCAATATTGAAACTCCATCTTCGCTGCAGGTATTGTCCTGAGTTGGTTTCCTTATCATTAATTTCACATTTTACTAAGGTGGTTGCATGGGCCCCTCCCTCTTTGCATACTGTTTCTTTTTGCAAAACAAAAGGATAAAAATTGACTCTGTGCTAATGTGTATATAGTGGTGGCTTGATTTTTATCCGCTTCTTGCTGATGAAGATAAGCCTATCGAATGCACCCAACTTCCAGGAGAGACAATCTATGTACCAAGTGGTTGGTGGCACTGTGTCCTTAATCTAGAATCAACAATTGCTGTCACACAGAATTTTGTAAATGTCAACAACTTTGAATTTGTATGCTTTGATTTGGCACCTGGTTACCGTCACAAGGGAGTTTGTCGTGCTGGATTCCTTGCTCTTGATGGAAATGGGTTTGAAGATGCTGAAACTCCTATTCCCTGTGATAAGGGTAGTTTGAGTAATTTTGACCTTGAAAGGAAAGGGAAAAGGATCAAGGTGCTCCAATGTGAAGATGATTCAACTCATCAAAATTCAATAAGCAGTGCCTCTAAATTCTATGATTTGTGGAAGCAAGGTTTTTCTTATGATATAAAATTTTTGGCCTCCTTTTTGGACAAGGAAAGAGATCATTATAATTCTCCGTGGAGCCCAGGCAATTGCATTGGACAACGGGAACTGAGGGAATGGTTATCCAAGCTCTGGTATGAGAAACCAGCAATCAGAGAGTTAATATGGAAGGTACAAATCTGTTGTGGCTGGTGCACCATTCATAGCGATAAGTATCATTTTTTATTCATTTTTGTAAGACACTATCTTGTAATTAAGTTGGCTTGGTTGTTAATGCGAGCTGTAGGAGATCCAACTTTAGTGACCTTTATTTCCTTTTTACCCACTCGTGAGGGATTGTTTTTTCCTTTTGTTCTTATGTTAATTAGCAGAATACATCATGCATAAACCATACTTCTTGGTCATTGCACTTGTAACAATTTTGTTTCTTTCTCCCTAATTAAAAAGTTTAAATTCTGGTGTATTACTTGTTTACGTGTTAGCCTTAACTCCTCTTGAAAGCGAACTATGGCAATAACATTGTTGAGATTTTTAGAGGTTTTGATCGGTCTTGGGATGTTTTTTGAGAAAATATAAGGTTTAATACTTCCTTGTGGGGGTGACCCTCTAAGGCCCTTTGTAATTATCATTTAGGTGTAATTCTTTTTTACTGGAAGCGATTCTTATAGGTTGAGGCTACTTTCTTGTAGTTTTTTTTTTTTTTTTTTTTTTTTTTTTTGTATGCTTTGTACATCCTTTCATTTTTCTTATAAAAGTCTGGTTTCTTATTATAAAACAAAAGAAAAGAGAACATTGTTGAGATTTAACTTGGGATCTCTGACCTTATTGCTAGTTTAATTTTTACTAGTCACATATTTCATCAGTTAAAAGTATAGTTTAGGATAAGTTCATTTAATTTATTCTCAACAAATTATAAGTTATTGATTACTTTGAAATGTCTCAGGGAGCATGTCTTGCTATAAATGCGGGAAAATGGTTAGAATGCCTTGAAGAAATTTGTGCCTATCATGATATGTCTGCTCCCTCTGATGATGAGCGGCTTCCTGTTGGCACGGGTAGTAATCCTGTAAGTGTTCTGAACTTTTTACTACCCCAAGTTTCTATTCTCTTCCTTGTCGGAAATATTTCGTTGTCTTCACGCTTGGTAGAAATGTTGACAGACTGAGTTAATGATCTTGAATTTCCTTTTTGTTTTTTCTTTGTTCCCCTCCAAAACAAGGAAAAAAGAATGAAAGAAGTTCAATAATATATTTGGAACGCAGTACAATCCATATAACAATATCATGTGCACCTTTCCGGTTAAAAATATGTATACTTCTACTATGAATGCACAATGACAAGGGATAATAATAAAGGCACCCCAATTAAGAAGGCACTGCAATTAAGAAAAATGTCGTTCGAAAAAGACTTGAATAAATTAGAAAAAGAACTTGGTTTAGTCAGTGTTAATAATAAAGGCACCCCAATTAATACAAATATCTTCATCATCTTCTCTCTTTCATGAAAAATTTGTTTCTTATCTAAAATAGTTGAAATGTATCCAGAAGCCCTGGGGGATTGTGCCAGTGTTAATAGTTAGGTCAATGATCTTATTTTTCTGTTGTCAGTTCTGACTGGAACCAAAACACCAGAAATGGCAAACATCTCTAGCTTTGCCTGAGCAACTTTCCTTTCCCTTGAAATGTATGGTTCTAAACATTCCTGGGGGAAAACCCAAGGACCCTGAATAATGGCTATGCTGGTGCTCAAAACTTACTAAAATATACAGCAAAAAGAAACCAGTGGTCATTGGTCTTCTGAATTTACCTTGTGCAGAATAATGAATATACTGTTGAGGATTAAGGCATGAATACAATCATAGGAATTTATCATTCTGTGAACCATCAACCAAACAAAAAACTCACTTTCTTGAGTACACGAACTTTCCAAATCCTTCTAAACAGGAACCTGGTCGGGACAAGAGTTTAATGAAAGCCAAGAGTAAAAAAACAATTTAATGGAAAAATCTGAGGGGTCCAAATCTAAACTCTCGATTCACAGGCTAGTGACAATGTAGAATGCACACTGAGTAAGTCTTTTAGAAGACACAACCAGCCAAATCCCACTCAATTCGTTGTTGATTTAAGTTTTGTAGTACTGGTACAACATGAACGTGATCATAAATTCAAATGTAGCAGATAGTGATGGTAATTTAAATATTCAGACACTGTACCGATCAACCCAGGTCATATATTTTACAACTTAGGATATGAATTATGCCATTTTTGTCCTATTACTCCGTATTGTTAATCGTGATTATTAGAGGCTGGTTATTGCAAGTTCTGCATTCTACTTGGAATATTATCAAACTGGGGTGAATAAACTTATGATGATTGCTTATAAGAACTAAAGATGTTTGACCCTTTACATTTGAGCATTAAATTTCTAGCCAACACACTTATCACTATGCATTTTGTGTTAAACTAATGATGTTTTCTGAGAGGATGAAGTTCCTTAAGTTTTGATCACCTTTTCTCTGTCTCTAGGTTTATCTCATGGATGATCGTGTAGTAAAAATATATATTGAAGAAGGTGTTGAAGCTTCACTGTACAGTTTAGGCACTGAGGTAGGCATTGTACTCATATTTTTATCCTAAAATATTATGTATATCCATCTAAATGCTGTGCTGCGTACTTCACAGCTCGAATTTTATAATCTACTATGTAAAGGGAATTCTCCACTGAAAAATCACATTCCTGAAGTCTTAGCATCTGGGATTCTTTATCTTGAAAATGGAGATTATAAAATTGTGCCTTGGGATGGCAAAAAAATTCCAGAAGTTATTGCCAAGGGAAACCTCCTTCCAGAGAGGTACCAAGCAAATGATTTCGCGTTTGGTGTATGGAGCAAGAAACAATTTGAATTCAGAAAAGCTGGCCTACCAACGTATGAACCAATTGATCCTGCTGAACCAATAAATATATGGCCATATATCATTACAAAGCGATGCCGAGGGAAGATGTTTGCTGAACTGTAGGATCGTCAACTACTTGTTTAATTCAATTTCTCATCTTATTTTTTAAAGGATACACGTTATTTAGTCTTGAATGATTGTTGGAATGTGTGCAGAAGAGATTCTTTATCATGGGACGATGCTTCAAACTTGGCTTCCTTTTTGGGAGAGCAGTTGCGCAATCTTCATCTCTTACCTCATCCACCTTTTAATAATATAATATCATCAACTAGCGATACATTGGAGGCTATTCCTGATGGCTCAAAAATTCCTTCCAAGTTGGATGTTTTAATTAAAACTTTAAATAAGAAGAGGAAGGGCACGTCAGATTACGTGAATAAATGGTATGTCTCCTTATGTCACTTTAATGATTTGTTGACGTTCTCTATTAATTTGTAATCAAACATTGATCAAATGGCCAATTTAATGTTTTCAAGTGTGATTGATGACTCAGTTAAATCTTTTATGCATTTGAGTGCAGATGTGATCTTACTGAATGGTCCTTAAACGTCAGTTATATGTTTTTGAACTTGAGTAGAGATTCAATAAGAGGTTTTTATTTCAAAGCTCTTGGGATCACCCAGTCGAGATGTTCATATCTCATACTTATTGATTATGTGGTTAAGATCCAAATGCTAGAAACCCAGTAACTTTAGTGAGGCTTGATATTTATGGATATTAAAAAAAAAAAAAAAAAAAAAAGGAGCTAGTGAGGTCCTAGAAATAAACAAGTAGTGCAACTCTTTTTGAAGTACTAATTGAGGACAGGGAAATAATAACAGTGCATTTTGTATCTATGCTGGAAAGTTTGCTCCTGCTATGACTTTCTCTTGAAGAAGTTTCCTCCCTTCATCTTTGTTACTTGTTCGGCTTTCTACCATGTCCTTTTATATGATTGCAATCTGAATTTGCATGTGTTTGTAATGATGTTTTCTCTTGCTGCTTAACTTATGAAATATTAGTACTATACCTCTTCATTTTTGTAAATATGAAATAAATTATGCTCTTGTATCTTTGTAATCTGCGTCAACTCTAAACAATAGAGGATCTTTGAGTACTAAACAATAGGTCTTTTAGCATCAACTCTACACAATAGAGGATCTGTGAGTGGTGTCTACTTGAAATAACTATTAAACAATATAGGATCTTAGAGAGCTTCATAAGTTGACTACTTGGGTTTACTATTAGCTGGTCAGACTGCATAGATGGTCATATGCTTTTAGCATCACGTTCTTTCTCAATTCTTCAAAAAATATGATAAGAACTTTATTTATTTAGAACACTTCCTATGGATGACTACAGCCTTAGTTTCTATGGCAATTCTAAGGGGGAAAATCCTTCCTTACACTAAAACACTACTAGAAAGAATTATCATGATGCAGAACAGCCTCTATCCCTCCCCATAACTACAAGAAACTGCCCAGTAAATTATATCTTATAACTACACTGAATGATTCCTTCAAAATTACGTCTACTCGCATACTAATGGAAAGCGCTCTCTCTTTCCTGTCTTTCTAACATAAGCCCTTAATATTGGTGGCCTAACAATAGCAAAATTCTTCCCGTTGAGGGAATAGCATTGTATTTCTCGAATATATGATTGTATGGTTTGAGCCGTGCCACCTCTATACAAGTATCCATACCTTTGTCTAGTGTGAATACGTGATGTTTATCTGCTACGATGATTCAGCAACAACTTTTCTAATTATTTGCCACAATTTTATTCTTCCCTCTTTTTATTGTTGCTAATGATACTGATGCTATTAGTTGTGATAAATGTAATCTATGTTAGAGTATCTGTATGCAGCGAAGCATTAAGCATTCTAACGTGCCATGAAAAGATATAATTTGTCCCCCTGAACCGGTCATTCAAATTTTGCAGGGGTACTTCTATTCCAAGATCGCTGGTTGAGAAAGTTGATGAATATTTGCCAGATGACATGGCAAAGCTGCTCGAGACAATTGAGGTATGCTTTTTACTAGGTTTTCTGGCTACTTTATACGTTTTTAACTGCTTGGACAAGGAATATTGTATTGATGGAAAGGTCAGACTGCTCTCGGGAGCAAAGATGAAATATCCACCACCATTACACAGTAGCAAAAAGAAGAATAAAGGCTTTTTTGGCTTGAATAAAAAAAATGACCTTCATTGAAGTTTTAAAAGTTAAAATATTAAAATGAAAAACAAGACTTAGAACTTCATCCAGATAGAAGCACCGCTGAGAATCAAGTTTCAATATACTTATCATCTTCACGGAGCTCATGAAAGTTCTGTGGTTTCTCTCAAGTCAGAAGTTAAAAGAGAGAGAGAGAGAAAAAAAAAAAAAAAAAAAAAACTCAGCAAGCGCCTTAGCTTTTCCTTTGAAGTACGGTTTTTTAGAACTTGCTCCAAGATGGTTTGACATCAAAGAAGATACATTTCTTAGGCTTTGCTATTGTTGTTGCACTGCACGCTTCTAGAGGGATTGGGAGATACCTAGATTTGAATTTCTTTAGGAGGGTTGGTTTTTTCTAAGAGCTAAACCCAATAACCTTGGCTACCAACATGTTCATATACTGCACAAAACTAGAGAGTCTCCACTAGCCATTTCCTAATCCCTGATAGAGAAAAGCATCTAATTTTAGTCCTCATCGAGATCATGGTATACATATGGGAATGACCCTCTGCCAACATTAAGATACAAAATAACCTGTTAAACCAATAATCCAATAACTAAGCAGCCCTCGATGGAATAAATAAAATGTGAAGGGGCTATTAGTAGATTGGCATACACCATCATAAAATAAGGAATAAAAACCTCAGGAAAAGAGGAACTGTCAAAAGAGAGTACAACATGATTTGGGTCATTTTATAGTCAACTGTTTGTCAAAAGCCTATTTTGTTTAAATTGGTATTTTTCGTACTGTGTATAGCCTTTGATGATTTTTTATGTCATTTCAGGATGAAAATGACCTCAATGACCGCATGGGTTTATCGTGGATTCATTCTGATATCATGGATGATAATATTCAAATGAAGCCATGTTTAGTTAAATCGTGCTTAGGTGGAACTACTGGAGATAATTACCTGCCTTCCAATGGCTCTAAGAATGGCTGGAATGACATTGAAGAGAGTGAATCTTGGTGTCCGAGTTACATACTTGATTTTAGCAATTTGTCAATAGGTTTGGTTTTCTTTTTTCCAGTAACGTTGCATGTTTCATTTATATAATATGGCTGTGAAACAGTTTCATGCCTTTGTAGTTTACATTTTTTTCCATTTTATTTTGGATTTTATCTATACGTGGATCATGAAATTAGAAATCCCACGTCTTTTCTTTTTAGAAGTGTGACATCAGTCTTAGAGCCGAAGAGCTATGAGACTCATGACACTAATTTTCTTTCCTTAAAGCAAGCTTGAAAGAGGCCCCTCTTTAAAGTCAAAGTGGTTAGAAAGTCATTAGAAAAAATGAAACAAGTCGTGTATATAGGACAATGATAAAAATCATTTGTTTTCTTTTGCAGATGACCCAATCTGTGACTTGATTCCTATATACCTTGATGTATTTAGAGGAAACCCAAATCTTCTTCAGAAGTTTCTGGAAAGCTATAAACTTCCTCTGGGGAGAGGATCGCAAAAGTTTGATTCTGGTGACAAGTTACACAGACTTTCGTATCGTATCATGTAAGTCAATGGATGTATTTACAATGCACAAAAGTTGATCTTGTCTCTCTACTTCTCGTGTTGTTTGCAAATGTTTTAATCGTAATTGGTGGACAACAGCTCGTTAATGTTGACAATCAAATTCAGTTATACCTACATATTAGCTAAATAAGTAAAAGAAATAGGAAGTTTGATAATAGTCATGCTGTCATGAAAAGTTGCCTTGATTTTAATTCTGACAAGTTCTCACCCGGTAGACCTCTATGACAGGACATGACATAGTAAATATTGAGGAACAAATGAGGTAATAGGATGTGAACAGCCAACAGAACTTTGTTATTCTACATGGGTAAATAAGTTGCCATGAATGATTAGGCCAGTTTGCAGCTGAACACCACATCTGGTGTCAAGTCTTTTGGTCATTTTGCATGAAGTACAAATATTTTTTCAGTCTACAAATCTAAGGATTGACGTAATTTCTATTAGCCTACTAGTGAGTTGGATAAGGAAAGGAACTTATCTTTCTAGGGTCCTAAGAAGCATGGATACAGACACGACACAGATATGGTAACATGACAATTTGTAAAAAAGTAGAACACAAACATGTTAAGGACATGCATTTTTTAAAGCATAATGTGTGTGTATTGATATATTAATACTTTTTATAGGTAAAACATTTAAAATTAACGTAAAAGTGTACTTTACTAAAAAAACATATTAAGTTACATGAATTAACGATATTTGAAAACTTTAAAGATATATAAGGATTTAGTTAGCAGATATTATCCTAATACTTTAGGAATGATCAATATATAAGATAGTCTATATGAGAATCTCTATTTTTTTTTTCTTTTTCTAATACTTGGAAGTGTTTGTTTCGTAGTCTGTTGTCTGGCATTAATGAATTATTTCTGTGGCTTTTTACAGTTGAAATTTTGAAAGTGGGTGTGATTACGGTTTTTTATCTGTGCTGCAGGTGTTACTGCATCTTGCATGAAGACAATATCTTTGGTGCCATGTCCAGCATATGGAAAGAACTGAAAACGGCCAAGTCTTGGGAAGAAATTGAGCTAACAGTATGGGGAGAATTGAATAACTATAAGGGTCTTACATGATCCACTTCTGCATTTGAGACATAAAGTTAAAAGAATGACCCACACATTTGCGATTATATATAAGATCGATACACGGGCGGAGGCGATAATTTGTCATCAATAAGGTATGGGATACATAACTATGATAGAATTTTCATCTTGGGGTTTTGTCTTCTTTTTTTCTCTCATATTACTTAATTGCTGTAAATTTGTCTGGATGAATGTTTACTTGTACAAAACATTTAATCGAATGTATTAACACTCCATTTGTCTTAATAATTATTCACATGGGCCATGTGAGCTATAATGCAAAAATTGTAGGCTATGGAAGCAGGCCATGACCTTACCACCTTACCACCTCCAGTATAATGAACAACCATTATGTGCAATATTCATGAGGTGAGAACGAACAGGAATATATGTTCTACCTAAACTGCGTACTTTGAGTCTATGTAATGTAATATGTTACAGAAACCTGATTTGATTTGGTTAATCTGATCCATTCATAGGTGGTTGATTAGTAGGATGGTTTTAGTGATGATCCTGCTTTTTATGTTTTTAAACCAACTCTAATCAACTACCAATGTTTTACGGTATTTTATGTATTAATGAGGAAGGGCCTTTTCTGGTAGTGATGAAAATGATAAAGGAGATATAATTATGAGTTTTCAAGTAATGATTTTGTAAAACTCGTGAACCCAAGTCAGATCGTTGGTGCAATTCCATTGTAAGAACTAGTTCTTTTAGCCGAGGTTTACATTTTAGTTTTTGATAATAATGAATGCAAACAATTTTAGGCCAAAATTAACCCATTTGAGAGAAATCCATTTAAGTTCGATCGATTTCTATCCAAAATTATTCATTTTCTACAAGATTCAATGACGGGCTGAAGCTAAAGCAGCTACTTTCAAAATCATTCTCATTCATGGCTTCATAAATGTTGGTATATAAAGGTCATGATTGAAAGTGAAAAAAATTATTTATAAATTCAAAATGCCAAATTAAAGCAAGAGGAACGAAACAAACTAATGGAATTCGAAGAGAAGTCCTCCCACACCCACTTTTAAATACAAGAGATTTCAACTCTATTCTAAGTGGGAATAGAAAAAAACTTAAGTTAAACAATATATTTAATGAACTTTTAACAAAAGTTTTGCATGCAAGTCCCTCATAATTTTTTTGAAATATTCCAAAAAAATATATAATACCTTTTATTTCTAAGACTTGTTAGAAAAAATTGAGCTTATTAGGTACTTTAAAGTTTGATTCTTATAAAAGTTTTGAAAGACAAAACTCATCATTTGACAATTTAACCTTGAAAGACACACATTAGTTAAACAAACAAATGTTTTTAAATATCTACTGAGGTTGGCTAAGTAAAGAGATCATGAAGCTAACCATGCTGGAATTTCAAAATTCCTCTCAACTATCATATCATAAAAATATGAAGTATGTCTAGAAATAACTGTCAATTAGGAAACAAAAATATCAAAACATTCGAGATGTCATGCAAGCAGCCTCAAAAAGTGCATCCTTTTAAAAGCAAAACAAGATGGCAAATATAAAGATAACAGAACCCTGACCGCATAAATAATGCGAACGAACTAAGCAGCAATGGACGGCTTTGAAGCAGTGGAGAGCCTGGACCTCTTCTTAGCCAAACTCTCGCTGCGACGTTCTCTTTGTTCCTTCAACCTGGAGGCCAGGAGCTTCTGATACTCAGCAGCCTCAGACTTGGCCTTCGCAATTCTCTTCTTCTTCTCAGCAATTCTTCCACGCTTCCTCTGCAAGGTCAGTGGGGTAACCAACCTCTGAATCTTGGGAGCTTTGCTAACCTTTTTGCCTGCCACCAATCAAATAAACCATCATAAACTTGATTCGAGAATGAATGGAACTGAAGAAACAATTTGTAGGAACAATAGTGTATTCAGAGCAAAGACAAGACAGGGCCAAATCCAGATTAATTAAGCATAGTTCGTCTAGGCGTGCAAAGAACTATACTAAACATTGTACTACTTTGCTACCTGTATCAAAAAAATATATATATATTTAACCTCAGACCCTTTATTTGCACCATCTATCAAGCACAGTTGGAAAATCAAGAACTCTCTAAATCTCTCGGACCGACCCCCAACCAAAAACAACCCCACAAACAACAACTTTATCTTCTAAGACAGGTTCAGAAAGCCCACACAAAAAACAAACAATAGTAAATCATACCAGCTTTTGTGGTAAATGTTCTACGGTATGTGTTAACATACTTTCGAACATCATCCTCCTTAGACAGATTGAAAAGCTTGCGAATCTTGGATGCTCTCTTTGGACCCCTCATTCTTGGTTTCTCAGTATCTGTCAAGCCAGGAAGATCATTATCTCCCTTCTTCACAATTACCAGATTCAGAACAGAAAGGTCCTGGCTGACAATGCATCCACGCACAGACTTCCTCCTACGTTCTCCATTACGTCTTCCATAACCACGGAAACAAGGGGTACCTGGCCACAAAAGAAAAATACATACATTAATTAGGATAGTGTGCTATAAATTACTGAAAATAAATAATGTAGACCACAAATTTGATTAAATTGGTTGACCAATCAAAAGAATAAAAAATTCAACAAACCTCTGTGTAGCAAGAGACGAACACGGCCAGGGGTCAAAACTCCCTGTTTCATTGGGAAACCCTGCTTGTCACATCCTCCCATAATCTTGAAAACATAGCCCTTGAATTCCTGAAAAGGGGAAAATCATCAATCAGTAAACTCAACCACATCAACTTAAAGATTAAATTTATCGGATGACAGAAGAGCACACATACCTCTCCGAGGGAATCTCCACTGACTTCCTGAGAGATCCTCTTGTCAAAAAAGGCACGGCTAAACAAAGACAGGATAATTTTAGTCCATTAAGAACACAAAAGTACGATAAATATGACTTCAAATAAATGCGCAAGCAAAAAAAAAAACGGCTAAGATCTTTCTTTTCGCACATTTATAATTCATAAATTTTGTTGCTCGGGGAACTGTTGTTTGGACTAAACAAACGGGGGAAGACATATAGGGAATCCTAAAAACAAATAACGACGACATAACTACAGCTGGATTTCTAGCAATACCAATATAAAAACCAAAATGAAGTCCTCCGTAGAACGCTGAGCAATAACATAACAATTTACAAGGAAAATATATCGAATTAACGCTTTAGCAAGAGGCAAACCTTTTATTTACTATACATTTCAAAAACCCTAGTTCCAGAAGTACTTAGTATTTAAATCAAATGGAACGCACATTCGGGATTAAAACAACAAATTGAAAAATAGAGGGATTTGAAAGCTAACAGTTTCTGGTCATCATCGATTTCGAGCTTCTTCTGGCATCCAGTAGTCGGATTCGCGATATTGAACTGTAAATATGGCAAGACAGAGTTAGCATTGCATAGAAAATAAAGAAAACAGCGAGGAAGAAGATGAATCAAAGGACCGAACCTTCATCTTCGAGCGCTGGGATTGTAGTAGAGGCGGCCGCAGAGAAGAGACGAACCAGCGAGAGAGCGAGCAACGCCTTACAGTTTAGGGTTTTAAAGCAGCGCCTATGGGAATTTATATATGTGCTGCAATATTTTAATATTGGATCTGAAACATTGGGCCTAATCTATCCAATTATGGGCTTCCCCAAATCATCCACTAAGCCCAGTACAAAGCCTTTTCATAAATATATTCTCTTTTTTTTTCTTTAAATATTAATATTTGATTAAATATATCCAATTATCTCACAATTTTATGTAATTCTCGATTAATCGACCTTTTAAGTTATCAGTTTTATTACACAAAATTCTCTATTAAGTTCTTACTTTATAAAATATTGAGATTAAATAAATAATATGAGTGAATTTTTTCTTCTTTTTGTTTTATTTATTAATGAACTAGTGATCATTTTTCTTCCAAATGTGATATAAATTGGAAGAAAATAAATTTATTTAAATGATTTTAAGTTATTTTTAAGTAAAATTAAGGAGAGTCAAGTCTTAAATTTATCATCGAGCATAAAATGTTGATATAAAGTTTTAAGAATTGAACTATGTTCAAGTTGATTTATTATTAGCAATAATTTTTTTTATTAGATGGGAATAACATTTCAATAGATGTTTGACTGTCTATCCCTTTATTAAACTAAACTTTAACATGTATTCGAAAGATAACTATTTATTTCAATAGATGTTTGTGGGACGATATAACCGTAAAATTACACCTCAACTTTAATTTGTAATAATATTATTAATTTTTTTAAAAAGTATAAAATCAATATTATTACCACTCGTTTTAAATGGAAAGGTTCAGAAATATTATTGTACTTTACAAAAATATATATATATATATATTTTTTTAATTTGACGAGTAAAATACTTTTAAATTTTTAAAAGTTTCATAAATATTTTTTTAAGTTTGCATATAATCTAAAAAGAATTAAGAGGTGGTTTTCATTTATACATTAATGGTAAACGACATTAACATTACTTTTAAAATTTAATAGATATTTTTTTTAATATGTTACGTAACATTATTTTTAATATTTTTAAATGTATGGAGAGATAAATAGTATTTTTAAAATATTATTTAAAGTCCAATAATATTTTTTAAACTAAATATAACCATTCTCATATAAAATTTAAAGTATTTAAAAAAAAAAAAAAATTTTTGAACCTATTAATAGACGAAATATAGGATTTAAAAATATTTTTATTAATTTAATTTTAATTTATATATAGTATTTTACACACTAAAAAAAGTTTATTTTAGACTTAAATATTATTTTAAATCGGTTGATTTGAGTTTATAGGTTTTGTTGTATATCCTTAATTTTAAAAATTTATACTAAAAAAACTTACAAATTTAAGGACAAAATAAGGTTATTTATGAATTAAAATAAATATATTGGATGGAACAAACTTTTTCATTAAATATTAAAAATATTAGAAGGAAATAAACTCAAATTTCATATACTAAATTCAAATATTTGTTTTCATTTTTTTTATTTTCCTAAATAAATTTATTGACGTCAATATATAAATCTTATCCAGATTTAATTTAAAATATCAATATTAAAATAGGTGAATCATAACTAAAATTCTAGTTAACATAAACTATATAAGTTTTAATTTCAAAAAAATAAAATAACTGTATTTTAAATTAGTCAACGGCTCCAACCACTGCCTTTTTGACTTTTGGAATATTAATTAATTGATTAGATGATAGTTTAACCATTAATATAAATTTATCATTGGTCACCATTTCACAATATACCAACCATATAAATCTTAGGCCAACTAATTATTTTATACTTGCATGGGCCACCATGGAATCAATTTTAAATTCGACTTAAATTTTTTAGCTCAATTTAGGTGAACAATAATCAAATTATACGTATGAAATGATTTGTAAATATTAAAAATAATATAAAAGATTAGTATAAGATAATTTTGATATATCAACGATTAAAAAGTCACATATTTCGTCCACAAATATTATTTAATAAAATTTGGCAAATATTTATTTTTTTTCATTTAAGGAGCCGAATATGTTAATTGAAAGAGAGACCGAACTGAAATTAAAAAAAGAAAAGAGAAAAAGAATAAAAAGGTAAAAAATGGGTCGGGTCAACAAAGAACTCCCTTTCCTGCCCAAGCTGGGCCCATTTAATTCTTTAATTCAACTTGGTTATTTTATTAATTAAATTAAAAAAAAAAAAATTGCCTGACCAGCTGCTAAAATAAAAACGTTTTATTTAAATTAGTTATATCAGACAGACAGATTTGTCCTACCCAACGGCTGAGATTGAATCCCTGAAATTTCTCTGTATCCCGACCGCAATTATCGCTCCACTACTTCCTAAAAAGGCCCTGCATTCGGTCCTAAAGCTCACCTCTTCTATTCTCCGTCTTCCTCTCCTCCCCTTTCCCTTTCCCTTTCCCTTTCCCTTTCCCTTTCCACTTTGATCCCAAACCACCAGCCCTCGGATCTAATCTCCTTTCTCTCCTGCTATGGCTGCCACCCCCTCTGTTCGTGAGGAGTATGTTTACATGGCCAAGCTTGCCGAGCAGGCCGAGCGCTACGAGGAGATGGTCGAGTTCATGGAGAAGGTTTCAGCTGCCATCGACAAGGAGGAGCTCACCGTCGAGGAGAGAAACCTCCTTTCTGTCGCCTACAAGAACGTTATCGGTGCTCGCAGAGCTTCCTGGCGCATCATTTCCTCCATTGAGCAGAAGGAGGAGAGCCGAGGCAACGCCGACCATGTCTCTGTGATCCGTGATTATAGATCCAAAATTGAGACCGAGCTCTCCAATATTTGCGATGGAATCCTCAAGCTCCTTGATTCCAGACTCATTCCCTCCGCCGTTTCCGGAGATTCGAAGGTTTTCTACCTCAAAATGAAGGGCGACTACCACAGATACCTGGCCGAATTCAAAACCGGAGCCGAACGCAAGGAAGCCGCCGAAAGCACTCTCACTGCTTACAAAGCCGCTCAGGTTTGCGTCGTCGATTTCCGATCCATATATTTGACTGTTATTTTGGCATTTCAGTGAGCCTATTTCTATGCTTCTTTGTTTGTGTAATTGTTTTCTTTATTTAAGATCACAATAGTCAAATTATTGTTTCCTTTTCTAATTACATGGTCAAATCCTGCTATGTGCTTTCCGCTTGAGCGATTTTCATATTGCGTAAAATTGAACAAACTTCCTGTTTGATTTACAGGATATCGCGAATGCTGAGTTGCCTCCTACACATCCTATCCGACTTGGATTGACCCTTAACTTCTCTGTATTCTACTACGAAATTTTGAATTCCCCTGATCGTGCCTGCAGTCTTGCAAAACAGGTTAGCGAACTTCCTAAGTTTATACACTATGTTAAATCAAATGTTCAAATGATCTTTACCGCGTTTGGTATGAAATTATCATTACGTTACTCTTTTGCCTGCTCGGGCAAAATATTGACGTCGGAATCATCTTATAGCTGCCTGGTTGTCGGTTTTCATGTTGACTGAGAATCCAAATCTAGAATGCTCTGCTTGTAAAGCTTTTCAACAATTTATTCTCATAAACTTTCGTAGTTTACCATTTAATTCATCTGTTATTTCCATGCTTAAATCAGGCGTTTGATGAAGCTATCGCTGAGTTGGATACCCTTGGCGAGGAATCCTACAAAGATAGTACTTTGATCATGCAACTTCTTCGCGACAACCTCACTCTCTGGACATCGGACATGCAGGTACAGAATTTAAATGCAGCCCACTTTGGTATTATGGTAGATGTACTGAAATAATTCATTACTCAACGACACACTGACCGTGGCTTAGTTATAATTTGAAATCAAATAATATGGTGAATATTTATGAACATATTACTCAAGAATCTATTTGGAAGAGCTACTATAGCTGTTCTATTATAAAATCTAATTGATGGCTGAAAAATCTACCATGCATTGAAGTACGTTGAAATTACTAAAAATGCCTAAGTTTACCAGAATTACACCCTTTTGGGCTCTAATTTTTGTTTTCATGATCTTGTTTTAGGATGATGGTGCGGATGAGATTAAAGAAGCTCCCCCCAAGCGTGAGGATGAAAAGCAGTGAGATTAGTGGCTCCCCAAGTAGAGTTAAACTTCTCCTTTATATGTTTTTGATAGGAGAAAATGCTTGCTTATTTTGTACTGTCCTGCCTTCTCTAAGGCTCTCATGATATTTGGTTGCGATCCGAGCTGCTACAGAACCTTGTTTACCTTTTCTGATTAATTATTATATATCAAAAATCAGTCTCTGTGTTCCTTCTCATTTTTATGTTACTGCGTTCCTTCTCATTTTTATGTTACTGCGTTCCTTCCATGTCCAATCTGAATGGATGCTATTTGAAGCTCTGGTAGCATTGGCTTCTATTTTGTTGCCAAGATAATGGCTTCATGTTGAATCATCCGCTCTATCTACCCAGTTTTTTCGTTCACAATTATTTCTCCAAAATTTTATCTGCGGTTCGTACTATTAGATTATTAATCCCTCATTGATCTTTAGTTATAGTTTGTATGTGAAATCCCATCTCAGTGCCATCATTTGTATGTTATGTGAGATCCCACCTCGATTTGAGAGGGAAACTAGTTCTAGCAGGACGCTGGGCTCGGAGGGGATAGATTGTGAGATCCACCTTGGTTATAGAGGGAAATGAAAGCATTCTTTATTTATGTTCTAGCAGGACGCTGGGCTCGGAGGGGATAGATTGTGAGATCCACCTTGGTTATAGAGGGAAATGAAAGCATTCTTTATTTATTATGGCGTGGGAAATGAAAACATTCTTGTTTTAAAAACTTTGAAAATTCGAGAAGGAAAGCCTGAAAATATCTGAGTTTGGGGTTACATGGTATGAACTATTTTTTTAATAATTTTTAAAAAAAATTGGAATATAGGTGGAATTATAAATTTTAAACCATTCATATAAACTTCAAATCAAGTCGACTTTTATTACATAGATAGAATCAAATAAAAATGAAAAAGATAATTGTGTTTCTAATTCATTTTTATTCAAGTACAATCAAATGGGATAGGAAATATCAATTATTAATTATATGCCTCACTAGTTTTATTTTTAAATTTAAAAATAGAACAATTTATTAATTATCTTTTAAAATAATCCCACCAAACAAAAAAACATATTCTCATTCATATATTATTATTATTACCGTTTTAAATCAACATTAAAAATTAATATTTAAAAAAATTCTTTAAAGATCTTTAAGTTGTCGACTAAATAAAAAATATTTAAAAAACAAATTGGAGACTGAAATTGAAAACTAACGGTATTGCATTTTTAAATTCCAGAGTGGATAATAAAATAATATAGAATAGCAATTTTCCCTCTTTCTTTTCCGAGGCTTCCTCCTGCGCATAAAACGGCAGCGTTTCCTGAATGTACCCGCCCGAAGGGGACTAGTCGCCGACCCATCTAGGGCTTGACGCGGGTACAGTTGGCGAGAACGGCAACTATGGAAACCCTAATTGACTTGTCGATGGTGAGAACATCAGATTTGGGGAAGATAGCGCACTGTGCGAGGACCTTGGGGAGTTCAAGCATCCGAATGCCAGGGGCGATGATGGCGGCACCTGAAACTGTGGATGTGACTGTAACATTGCAGACGATGGTGGGAGAGGCATCGAACCTTGCTGCTGTGTGGTGAAATTGTTCCAGCAGGACGAGGCTAGATGGCTGAGTGATGAGAATCCTTGGGGCGGCGGTGGATTTGAATCGGCAATGGGAAATGAGTTTTGGATGTATCGCATGTATGCTGAGACAGGAGATTCGGCCGCTGCGTGGACGGCCGGGAGTGGAGGCAACGGCGATAGCGGCGCCATAGGCCGGCCGGTGAGGCCGAAATTCAGGGCGGTCGAGGGGTGGAAATGGAAACTGTTTGGTAGCTGTTGTGGAGGGGGACGATTAGTAACATGAGCGAGAGGAGGAGGGCGAATTCGATGGAGGCAGGAGCTTTGGGGCTTAGGAGGTTGAATGGGTGGAGGATTTGAGAAGCGCTCGTGAGCCTGTAAGCTTCTGAACCACATCGCGGAAGTCATTCTTGTTAATGTTGTACACCGGGGGCTGGTGCTGTTGCGCCAGCGCCTGCGCCTGTAGATTCTGTTGCTGCAGCGGTAAAAAAATACAGTCATAATTTATATGTATTTCTTCTTTCTAAATTTGTAAATTCAAATATTTACATGTACAAAAAATACAATCATAAACACAAAAATTTCAGATTTGGGGTTGACTAAGAGTGTATATACTCTGTCGATCTTATGTCGGTTATACTCGTTGATTCAGATATTAGGGAGGAGATGGCTCCATGGGTTCGTTTGATGGTTCTTTTGTTGATCTCGATCATGAACTATTGTTTGAGTTTATTTTGTGGGACTCACAGAACTCGAGTAAAAAAATAAAAAATAAAAAATAAAAACTAAAACACATAAATTATATTAATAAAAATTCATAACTCGTCTAAAAATAATTGTCTTTTTAAGTTATATCATTTTTTTTAGTCGCATTAATTCAAAAAATATTTAAACTTCACGCACGTTTGATTTTCTAAGAAATCTTCAAACATCATCATCATAACTTCTACTTATTAATACTTCTCAAAAAAAAAAAAAAAAATCACTTATTGGGCTTTACGGCCCGTTCACTCGGCCCATTACCCAAATTAAAGGGGTGACGTGGCAAGTTCTAATTGGAGAACCATTATCGCACTTTCGCCTCAGCTGGAATCATCGGAACCAGTGAATGGTCAATTTTAACCTAACCAACGGGTTAGTGTTTGTTCCTCTTTGCTTTGCTTTGCTTTGCCCTATCGCTCGCCTCTGATATCGAATCGTTGGGTTTGTAGCTGCAACCGAAGCGGAGCACTTCTTCTTTTTCCATACATGGCGGAAGCGCAGAGTGAAAAACCTCCTTCCTTGTCTGAGGTACTCTTTTTGCAGCTTTCATTATCTCAAATCTGTCACTTAACCTAAATTTCTGTTTTAGTTACGCCCTTCCTTCAGTTTTTGTAAATTTTTCCCCGGTAATGTATTTTAATCGGTCGATTTACGGTCGATTTTGATAGATCGGTTGTTTTATTGTAGGATTTCTTCAATTATAATGACAGGTGGGGTTTTTAGTTGTAAATTCATCATTCCTTAGTGTTCTGGAAAAAAATTGTACAACTGTGGTCAATTCCCTGGATTAGAATACCCCGATTCCATTGGAAATAGAAATAGTTTTGAGATCCATTAGCAATAAATGGTTGGAGAATGCTTCCCGTGGGTTCTGGTGGTTTGTTTTGCTCTCTTTATATTATTTGTTTTGACAAGATCAATATGGTTAACCAAGTTTTAAAGAATTGTTAGTTATATTTTCCTAGAAGATACATATTTTTTTCACTCCCCATTAAAAGAAAAATAAAAACCAATAACCCAACTCTAAGCAATGGCCATTGTTCTTAATAATTTCGCCTAACAGCTCTGTATACGATAAAGAACAAATGAAACAGGCTTGAGCTGCTTAGTTTAACAGGGGAATTGGAATTTGAAGTCAAATTTTCTTCTTAACTAGAACTCCCAGCAGTAAATCGTGTTGGTTTGTTATATAAATTCTTGGGAGCTATGTACCTTGTGGTTTCTCTGTCCTACTGTGATTTTGGAGAGTGAAAAAATTTTACCCTTAAGATCATGGTGAGAAGCATGTCTCGGTCATTATCGTTCCCATATCGGGACATTGTCATAGAGTCTGTCCCCATCGCTTTTACAAAGAATATCCGGTAATGTTCGGATTTGAGAATTGAGAATAACCTTCTGTTAATTTCGCTTTTAGCAATATTCCTTGAAAGAAAAAGAGGAGAAGGTGGATATACCGAAGCCCTCTGAAGTAAAAGAGGTGGAGAACTCAGAAAATGCTGCCCCAGCTGAAGTTGTTGTGAAGAATGATGAACCACCTGTTGAAGCTGATGCTGATCAGGGCAGTGACAACACTCCTGCTGATGAAAACAATGGGGAGGCTTCGGCAGCTGCTGCTGTAGAGGATTCTGAAACCAATGCTGCTGCTGGAGAAGAGGAAACATCTGGTGACCAAGAAAGCACGGAGGAGCGACCTGAGATCAAGGTTGCAGCCCTGTTTATTTTTGAAATGCATGACATGTAGGCATCTTATAGTTTTGATTGTTTTATATATTGTTTGCTCATTCTTTTGTTGCTCATATGCAGCTCGAAACAGCACCAGCAGATTTCCGGTTCCCTACTACAAATCAAACTAGGCATTGCTTCACCCGCTATATTGAGTACCATAGGTAACTTTAGCGTGTTTTGTCTACTTCTTTTATTCATTTCTTGGAAGTATGTGCTCATCATTGTGATGCGTACAGATGCACACAAGCCAAAGGGGAAGGTGCTCCGGAGTGTGACAAGTTCGCGAAATATTATCGTTCTCTTTGCCCAAGTGAATGGGTATGTGTTTTTGCTTTTCGATTTATTTTCATTCACTTATTTACTTTTAGGAAACTCGAGGACACTGTTATACAATGAAAGGTCGCCATTGGATCGTTATTAATTTGAACTTGGTAGTAAATGAAAGGTCGTGTTAGTAACGAAGTCCAACTTTTTGGCCAAGTGGGAGATCAAAGTCAGCCATATGCTATTAAAATGTGCTCTATAAGACCTTTACGTTTGTCATTTCATTAGCACCTTGCACGAGCTCCATGTTCATCCGCATCTCTAGTCGACGAATTCTGGGAAAAGCACATTAAAATTTGACATGAGAATTTCTCTTAGTAACGCATTCTTTGATAATTGTTGCAGGTAGAGAAGTGGAATGAGCAGAGGGAGAACGGATGCTTCCCAGGTCCGCTGTAGGAGTGTTGCCTATTCGAAAATTCATCAGCAGTTTGGCAAATAAACTGGAGAATGTTCTCTCTTTCAAACAATTGAGTTAATAATTTTCGGCTGGTTTTGTTTTTTATTCAAATCCATTTGCAAGCAAGTTTTGTTGATTCCGTACCAAATGGTTTTTCCATATTTAGATACTGTTTCATCAATGGCTACATGGAGTTAGAACCTAACCACTCCTGTTAGACCCATATCGGATGCACTGATACATGCTTTTATGAAAATTCTAATAAATTGTAGTTAGCAATTCTCTTTGTTCTCGACTGTTCATCCTGAAACTAAGATGGAAGTTGTGTTGTTAAAAAAAGATTGACGAAAACAGAAGATATTCAGATGAGTTTTTGGTGTTCATGTACAAATTCTTAAACAAATTTAAAGACCCAAAGATATAATTAAAACATAGCATATAACCAAGAACATATATTCAATTACTTAGATGTGTCAACGGAGGATGCAAATTGAATTTCCCTGAGGATCACACCAACAAATAGTTGACACAAATCACAATGTCCTTAAATGTATAACTAAGATTGTGTTTATTATAGCAAAACACAATTTACACATCGATTGCAATTGGAGAGTAAAAAAGAAAAAACATATATATTATCGATGCATAGGTTCTAATCTGGAGATTCTGGTTAAGCTCTTTCACCACGGATTCTTCTGGCAAGTTGAATATCTTTCGGCATTATTGTGACACGCTTGGCATGAATGGCGCAGAGATTGGTATCTTCAAACAGCCCAACGAGGTAAGCTTCAGCCGCCTCTTGCAAAGCCAAAACCGCGTGGCTCTGGAAACGCAGATCTGTCTTGAAATCTTGTGCGATTTCACGGACAAGCCTCTGGAATGGGAGCTTGCGGATGAGAAGCTCAGTACTCTTCTGGTACTTGCGGATTTCTCTGTATCGCATACATTACAGAGGGCATAAGATTCATGTAAACAAGAAACCATGATTGATTTTTTCGAATGTGTAAAGATCAGATGTGGTAACATACCGAAGAGCAACTGTTCCTGGGCGGTATCTGTGTGGTTTCTTCACGCCTCCAGTAGTGGGTGCCGACTTACGCGCAGCCTGGTAAAATATTGGTCAGATTTAAAACACATTAGGTCAGGAAACAAATGAGAATTCAGAACTAGGTTGCTTGCAATCATCCTAGAAAATACCTTGGTAGCAAGCTGCTTTCTGGGAGCCTTTCCACCTGTGGATTTGCGAGCAGTTTGCTTCGTACGAGCCATCTGCATCAATGTCGTGCGAATTAGATATCGTCGCTCAATCAAAACAAAACAGATCGCTAAGATAATTCCAATGTAAAGTGCGTCTCTGTTTCTAAATTAGAATGAACAGGTATATCTGACGATTGTTCCAGAAACCTATAAATTAGAAGTACCAACTCAACTTAACCAGCATTTAGCCTGCGAATATGAGATTATTTGATTATTTGACCTACTTCTCCCCATTCCTCTCCTAAAACTTTTCACGGATAAAAGCACAAGTTCTTCGACTATGTAGAGGTTTCTAAAGATTAGTTATCAACAAATCTCAAAGTTCGAGAAATAAATTCCAGAAGAAAATCTAACCCTAACCGTAAACTACATTCGATTAGAACGAATTCGAGCAGAAGATCAACCATATCCTCCAGGAATGAAATTGAAAGGAAAATCGAATAATACAAATCAATCACAAGAAAATAAAAGTCAGATAAACGAGACGACGATGAACTAACCTGGAAGAAGAGGAGGTGCTTGACAAGCGAGAGAGAATTTTCGTCCTCGGATAGATAGGGATTTCTTTAAAAATACGGATGAATTAGAAGATCGGGGAACCAAACCCCTTTATATAGGGCCTCCCGGTCCGACCCAAGCCTGTGCCGTATGGCGGCGGATGGACACGATTAGCATTCACTGTGTTTCTTCGTGCTTAATCGGACGGTAGAAAGAATCCTACCGTACTTCGTACGAGTGGATCAATGGACGGTCACGATTCGACTTTCCGAAACATTGGACGGATCGTCAAAATGACGTGGTGGTTCCCTATTGGTCGTAGGAACACTAGAAAATTTTGAAGGTAGAAATAGATTTGAGGAGGAAATGATTTTGTCCGTCTTATTATACTTTAAATTATTTGAGATTTATTATATTATTTAAGATGAAAATGTTAATTTTCAACTAATTTTAGTAATTTCAAAATCCCAATTTCAACCGAATACAATTTTTTTATACGTATATTTGTTTACAAATACGAGTGATTTTAAATAGTTAAATCATTATTGTCTTATTTAAAATAACCTGAAAATATATTTTCAACTATTTTTAATTTAATGTTTGTACCATAATAATTAATTTTAAATGATTTAAGAGTACATTTTATAATAATTTTAAACTTGAAAAATATGATTTTTAACCCTTTTAAAATTATATAGGTGATTTTCAACTTATTACAAGTCAGGATTACATTATACAGACCATAATATATTTTGCACAATTGAAAATCTCTGGAATCGTTAAAATAAATTTAATTGCTTCACTGCTTTTTCCTCATTATTGCAATAATTTAATTACTATAAAATGAAAACAATTATGCTTAATTACCCCCTCCTCCCCAAATGGAGTGGTCATGGAAACTTTTCTAAATTTATCCATCTCCTGCTACTCCCTCCGCCTACTCTGCTTAATAACAACCCCCTCCTACCCTTCTATACCACCGCCAACTACCAAAACCCGGGGGTTATAAGCACTCCATCGTCCCGTTGTAGCTGCCTTACTGCAACGACGTACAAAGCTGGTGCGACGATGGAAGGTGGGGGGTGGGGCGTGGGGCGTGGGGCGCAGGGCGCCTGCCTATACATTGAGCTCTAGGGGCGTTTTATCTTTAGCTATTCAATGGAACTATCTGAAAATGGAAGTCATATTCCCATGTGGCAATTCTCTTTGACATAAACAATCTGGCAAAGGGTTAACATAAAAGGCTTCTTCTGAGCGGAACCTGTCCATGCCCTTGGTTCCTGAAATGGGACCTTTTCTCTTCCTCGCTGAGCCTTGCCTGAGAAAACAGGTTCAAGAGTACAATCAAATACATGTTTGTTTCTTTAAAGAAGATCACTAGAATTTTCTTCCACAATGCCAATATCCAATTAACCAACAACAATAAGAAGAAAAACAATACCTTCTCTTGTGCATTTCAATAATTCGGTGGGCCAAATGTTTCCCTTCTTTCATTGTTCCCTGATCAACTTTATCGAACAAACGAACAAGCCCTTTCCTGGTTGATAATAACGAGATGATACAAACAGTTTCAGAGGAAGCAATTGAGGCAACGTTCGAGTAGAAAATGCTTATAATGACAAGTTTCTTGCCTGTCAGGAGATATTGTTTTCCTATGTCCAAGAAATCGCCGGTGACCTTCAACTGCTCTTGCCATATTCCCGGAGTATGAAGGAACAAAAACGTCACTCTCAACAGACACAATGTAGTCCAGAGCAGCCATTTGAGATGCATGATTGACAAAAGGTTCGAGCTCCTCAACAGATGCTAACTTCTCCTGAAATTTGCAGAAGAAACAAATAATCCTATCATTGTTGACTGCCATAAAATTATTTTATGTGACACTTCTGTAAGAAGTTTGTGTGGGAAATCCCAGGAACCCACCTTACTGCCAAAACAGGAGAATTTAGAAAATGATCAACTATTAATCGGCATAGCTAATAGGACATGGGATTTGAGTTTTCTAAGTTCATGAAACTTTTGTTATAAACAAGTTTTTCAAGAAATCTTGTAGTTTTCAAAATAGGAAATTAAGGTAGTGAGGTCCAAAAAGTTACAGTATATGTTCATACCTTGCTCATCAGTAATGGATATCGTGCTTGCAGATCAGACATGTGTGAATCACCACCATAAATCTCTCCAGCTGCAATGTATATAGGAGTTTTGGACGGGTAGCCAAGTGCACTAAGAAATATTCCGACCTCCTTTGGAGTTAGTGGGCAGAACCCTTTGGATCTTTGTTCCAAAGGATCAATCTCCTTTACCTTCCAATATGACGTATTTTCTCTGCAAGTGTTGCCCACGAATACCACCACCAAAAAGAAAAATGAAAAAAGAAAAAAGAAAAGAAAGAAAACAGGAGCAAACAGACCTTGCATCACCAGTAACACATGTACAATGTAACCAGACGCATTAAGGTTATAGGAAGGATCTTATACCTAATCATCCGTAGCTCGTCTGCTTCAGAAGGAGATAAATCATGTGTACACCCACTAAATGCAAGCATATCCTTCTCGTATCGTAAATGTAGAGCAATATAAGGACCACGGGACCTCATTCGATCCACCAATAACTACAGTATATAATTTAACTATTTATATAATCGCTAAAACAAGGGACACGATCACTGCAGCAGCAAAATAAGACTAGAAAAGAATATTACTTTGCCCAAGGCTTCAATTTTAGGTGCAAAAAGAAGGGCTTGGTAGCAAGCACGGCAGCGGAGCCTCTGGATATCTAAAGGTAGATTATTGTTTGCTAATCGTGAATCAGATTTTGCAGCTCGAATAACCTACAAAATAGCATATTAATCGATGAAGATCAATAAAAAGGGATTTTCATTGACAAGATCCAAATTTGGTCTAAGTACCTGATATTCATCCCAAAGGGTAGCGATCTCCAGATCGTAATAAGCCTTAGCTGACCAGCTTCTAAAATGCTTAACTATCTTCGTAGCAGTAGCCAATTCTTTAGGAAGTTTTTTAATCACTTTTACATCGTTAGCAAGAGCATTGATAAAATGATCTTCATCGAAAACATCTGAGAAGTTGCTGAAGATTAAAACAAATAAAATGAAATCAATCATGGACCGGGCAATGTGACACATGGAGATTGGGGAAAAAAGGATGAAGAAGAACAAGAAACCTAGTGTCCTGCCAAAACGATTGTTTATCGAGTTCTGGAATTACAAGGGTAGCATTAATGATGCGGGCTACAGCTACCATGTCACATATCTGCAATTCAAGAATGAAAATGGTTTTTAAAGACCAAAACTTCCACTGATTTAGTTATGAAGTACTGGAACATAATAAACACTAAATGACGTGGTCAACAACTCTGGGATCTAAAATAAGACTACTACATAGTCCGAAAGATATTAATTCCAGGACAAAACTATGAATAAAAACAAAATTATATAAAGTTCAGGAACTGAAACCATACTTCGAGAACTCTGATTGAAATCATGTGAAATTTTAATAAAAATTATATTTTAGCAATAAAAAAAAGGTTAAAACACTTCGATATGAATTATTGTCACTATCATAATGTAGGAGAGGTTACTGACCCCAGCACGCATTTGATTGAGTCCCCCATTTGTATGAACTAGAAGGTAACCTCGTGACTCCACAGGACCTGCATATCCGACAGAAGTTTTGAGATTTAACTACAAAAAAACATTTGTTTGGAACGAGACGAACATGGTAACACTTACGTGTATAATTGAAACTAGGCTCTACACATGGTAAAAAGTCGCGGTTCGATGGAGGCTTCCATAGCTTGTCCAGACCGGGAACCAAGTTTGCACTGCCCAACTGTCAAGTCTAAAGGAGTGAAAACATGAAAGGTGCATAACTTCTTATCAATACCGAAATTAAATCTGATTACCTATTTTACCAAAGACTAGAAAAATTATATTCTACTAATTGCTAAAAAAACAATGGTTGTGAAGTAGAAAAGTCTCAGACGGCAAATTATATTTCCAATTCTTTCCAGTTCTCATTGCTATTTTTGAGTTTCCACCGAAAACTGAGGCCATTCTGGAAATGAATCATAACTACGGAGTTAAAGGAAAGTAAAACCTTGCGAGAAGCAACAGGAGCTTTGGACAAATGGAGCGGAACAATCTCTTGAGTCCAGCTATTCTCGGTGCTCAACCTCTGGTGTTTAAATTCACGTTGCTACATGATGAACACAAATATGTTAACGAAAATTTTCCAATATCAAAAGCAGCACAGCCTACAAACTTAAAACCACTCCGTCAAACATTTCACGGGTAATCAGTCAACAACGCAACTCAAAGTCAAAGAGTGCCCTACCTAATCTCAATTTACAATCGAAAACAACTCCCGACCGAGAGAATTAAAGAATATAAACGTAGAATTGGATTGCATTACACACATCCATGACATAAAAAATTGAAGCTATTCACTGCCTTCACTCGCTCGTCGATTAGGCACTCTAATCATTTCGAATCCAAACGCCATAATCGGGAATGCTTCTCGGAAAGATTTTAGAAACAAAAAAGAAAACGAAAATACGCAGTTAAAAAGACAGTAATACGTGAAGGAGAAAAGAAGAAAATGAAGAAATGAAGAGCGAGAGTAGAGATTAAGAGAAAAGATAGGTCACCGCAGGAAGCTTGTGGGAATCGGAGAAGCCAGGGACTTTGGAGGACGGAAAAAAGTGAAGATGGACAGAGAGAAGCGCTAGTAAGGCTATAAAGCATATGGCGCAGGTTAGCAGCTTCCTCAGCACCGCCACTGCTCTCCTCCTCCTCTTCAGCATCTCGTTCTCACCACCGTCACTCTTCGCAATGGCGAGCAAGTCGCTTAGAAAATACAACTCTCTGTCTCTCTCTGTCTCTCCGTCAGCCTCAACCTTTGGCTTTGCTAGTCTCCGGCAGCAGCAGCAGCGGCGGCGACAAAGAGATCGGCGCGGCTGAGCGGTGTGTAGTTTTGGTTTTATTGTTAATTCTTGTACGGCATTCGGCCGCACACTGCGTTTTGCTGGATACCATCTCCGCGTTGAGGGACGAAGCTGTAATTAAATATTGGGATTTAGACCTTTCCTGGGTCCCACATTGGACTCCAAATAGCCTTAGAATTTTCTTTTAATTTTTTTTTTATATATTTAAATACGTGCTTTAATGCGTAAATCCAAGCTTATAATACTATGTGATTTAATGCATAAATTATGAAGCAATAGTAAAATTACTTATCTTTAAACGACCAGAATGTTCTCTATTTATATTAACCTCATTTGACTCGAGGCGTGTCTGATGACCCATTAATCAGCTTATAATTTCTTTACCTTTTTCGTGTAACAAGAGATGTCCTCGGCTCTAATGCGTCACAGCCTTCAAGGCGTTCATTTCTCGTTTAAACCTTCTAGACCTTTCAGATAACTATCCCCGTAATAACTTCTAAGTTAAAGTTAGCTGGTGGATTTAGTAGAAATGGAAGGAGTTTCATTTAAACCTTCCATTTTACATTTATGTTCTAATTTGTGGTCGGTGTCAAAATTGCCAAAACTAGCCAATCCACACGAGCCCAGTCCTCGTGAATGGTCGCCATCTTTTATTCATACCACAATCATGATAATACCTAACCTCTATGGGTCACATTCTATAGGCTGAAAAAGGTTTTCAAAAAAATGCACATAATTATTTTACCTTTCAAATACTTTAGTGTAAATGGGCATCCCATAACCTATCAAATTTCATCCATCCAATATCATCCAAAGTATTCTGCTGGGATCGAAAAATGAACTCGGTTACACTATTTTAAAATTTTTTAACCAATAAAAATATCTAATTTTTATTTACATACTCCTAATCTTTCTTTAATTTAACTTTAAAGAAATTTATTGATATGAACCGCGAACAGGCTTTAAGAAAGAGGTGAAGAGAATGTTGTTCAAAGTCACGAGATGTTGCAATTCATGTCCCATTAAAGAATAATCAATTTTCATTTATTATTGGATTGTTACAAATTTTGGACCGATGATAATTTATTTTAAAACTTTTTATTTACTTTCAGTTATATATAGTTGTTAATTATAATCATAAAATATGAAAGTTACAGAGATTCTCATTTTTAACTCTGTATGTTATACTTGTAAAATAGATTTAAAAAATATAGTAAAAATAACATTTTTTTCTCTCTAGTCAATTGCTAAGACAGTAATCAAAATCTTACCATGATTTATTATAATTTTTGGTCACATTTTAAACTAAGATTAAATTAAAAAAAAGGTTTGTAAAATCATATTCTTTCCTTTTTCAAATGTTTTAAATGTATTTTTATAAAATTTAGAAGTATTTTTTTACCAATAAAAAGCGGTAAAATTTGGATAATCGAAGAGAGAGAGAAGTAACCGGTAGTCCGTGACCGTGGGCGACAGAAAGTACTCAGGGAGGGCGGTGACATGATACGGGTTGCGGCGCCTCTTGCTTTTTTTTTTTTTTTAATTTTATTTTTAATTAAGCTAGAGGAGAATAAAAATAATATTTTTTATATAAAAAAGAAATATTTACTTGACCACATCGTGAAAGCAAGACATTAACTTTAATACAGAAAATGATTTGCTTTCAAGAAATTTATATTATATAATTAAATGCTAAATCACGTGATTACTGATTAATTTCAGAATCTATTTTAAAATCCAGATCCGTATGTGTCGTTAATTTTATATTTAATTTTTTCCAATTCAGACATCTTTTCATACGTGTTTTACGGGGAAAGCATCAGATCTCAGTCTTGTCACGTGGCGCAATCCAGTTGGTTGGATAAGCTACAAACACCAACATTTAAGATTTAACTGTGTAATAACTTGAAAATAATAATAATAAATAAGCGAATGGAGTGTACGTGGCGGAAGATGACGTGATGACACACCAATGGGCCCCCTTTCTGTCTGAAACTTTTTACCAACATGCCACATGCCCATCATTTAAAAATACAAAAATAAAAGGTACCCAAATTTTATGGGTTATGTTTGCCACTATAAACTCGCCACCTATTTCATTCAATTCTTTATTTATTTTTATAAAAATTTGGGAAAGAATTCCCCGTTATAAATTTATAGGGATCAGATTTTTCCCAGTTAATTTTTAACCATTTATTATTTAAACAAAAAATGGTTATTTTTTAATATAATCTTTATATAAAAATCTTAATAATTAAATATATATATATATATAATATTCTATATACTATTTCTAAAAATTCAAAATTTAATACTCTATTTAACAATAATTAGTTTAATATTTTTCAATATATATCTTTAAATATAATACCGTCCCCGACCCCATATATCTAACGGAAAAAATGTTCTCCACTTCCTTCTCATTCCTCGTCTAAACGGGGAATCCCTCCTCATTTGGGGCAGGTCCCATGGAAAAAATGAACATTTCTAAACTCTAGTTAGGATCTACTTTAAATTAATTAAACGACTTTAAATCAAGTTTAGGTTAGACTATTAATGTTGTACTCTAATTTTATTTTTGGAGGCATTAATTTCGTTAAATTTAGAAGTATTTGTGCAATATTCAAATTAAATAATATCGATTGAATTATATTTCATGTTTTCTAATATCTTAGAAATTTGTTGGATAACAAATATAGGCTCTAATTAAAAATAATAATAATTATTATTATTAAAATAATTTTAAATACCTTAATTACTCTATAAACATAATCTTATCGTGTAATTTTATAATACGTATGGTAATTTAATAATATATGAAATATTATATTAGTGAAAGTTTTTAACTCTTATAATATTTCAAATTTAGAAAATTATAAAGAATATAAGATTCTAAAAATTGAATATAGCTTATGGATAAGGTGAGTTGACATGGCACCACGATAGTCCAATCTGATTAGTGATATTTCTCTTATATTTTTGGCATTTCATTATCATATAATTAATTGGTTAATGCATCATATCATATCACTTCCCACATCACAAATTTCAATAAATAACTTTATAGGCCACATTCTGTTGTAGTGTTCACTCTTAGGAGTAAAGAGTAGGTAACTTGACCATATTGCAAAGAGACACGGGAGAATATTGAAATCATTAGGTCTCTATGTACTATCTTTATATCTATCACAAATATAACGTTTCTATATTTATAATTAAAATATGTTTGTAAACGTTTTTTATTAATTTACTATTTCTAATAATCTAAATTATAATAAAATCGACAAAATAAAATGAACAATCACTAACAATCTAAATGAAATAAAATCTCACTTCTTATACTATTTTAAAGTTAGATTCTGAACATAGAAGCTCAGTCTCTGAAATAACATGGGCCCAAATGGCCAATCTTGGTGTTGGATCAACTATTGTGGAGGGTTTAATTAAAGTTGGTTCGAGGTCAAAATGGAGGAGAATTATAAGAGCGATCGTGAGGATAAGATAACTAAAAATACTTAAACATTTTTATTTCGATGATTCAAACATGTTACAATGATTCGTGTTGGACTGTAGATGTAACAGTCAAAGCCCACCGCTAGCATATATTGTCCGCTTTAACCTGTTACGTATCACTGCAGCCTCACGGTTTTAAAATGTGTATGTTAGGAAGATATTTTTATGCCCTTATAATAAATGTTTTATTCCCTTCTCCAATCGATGTAGGATCTCACAATCCACTTCCTTTGAGGGTCAGCGTCCTTGCAAACACACTGCCAAGTGTTTGGATTTGATACCATTTGTAATGCCTCAAGCTCACCGTTAGTACATATTATCTACTTCGATGTATTACGTATTGTCATCAACCTCACGATTTTAAAACGCGGGAATTAGGAAGAAGTTTCACACCCTTATAAGAAATGTTTTATTTTACTCTCCAAACAATGTAAGATCTCACCGTGGAGATAGTTTTCACCCTTAAGAAATAATGAATAGATAATGTGACCATGTTGTAATTAAATGCTGAAGTCGTTAGTTAAGAATTCAAATTTCGAATCATGAACGTGGATCGTTGAAAATAAAGATAATTAAAGTGGTTGGTAGCGAAGTTATTGAGATTTGAGGAGAAGATCCAAAAGGAAGGGAGTGAGGGGCGAGGGGTAGAGCTGGCTGGAGCAAGGCTGTCATGGGCAGGGAAATGGTGACCAGTGGGAGGTGTTCTGTTGACTGTGAAAAAATTCCACGGAAAGGACAGCGACAATCCAGCTAAAGTACCAAACAATATTTTTTTCCTTTTTTTTTTTTTTATATATATTTTGTTTTTAAGAATAATAAATTCCTACGCCAAACTGTTCTGTACTATACTCACTCAATTCCCTGCTCACATTTTTCTTATTTTATTTAAATTAATTCCACTTTTTTCCAACATCTGAACCGTTAATAAATATTAACAAACTCCTGCTTTTTTTCGTTCATTTACCCTTTTATTTTTCTGGTATTTTATCATTCACTTCATTAGATGCTTAATATGTTCGTCAGCTCTGACACCATTTGTAACAATCAAAGCCTAACGTTAGTCGATATTGTTAGCTTCGGTCAGTTACATATTGTCGTTAGCCTCACAGTTCTAAAAAATATATGCTCGGAAGATGTTTTCACACCCTTATAAAAAAATATTTTATTTTTCTCTCTAATCGATGTGAGATTTTACAATCCACTCCCTTTTGAGACCCAACGTCCTCACTGACCTGGTTGATGTCATTATAAAAGCCACTACTAATAGATATTGGTCCAATTGAGCTGGTGCACATTTTTTTCCGTCATATAATCATATGGTTGGAATAAAAAAAAAGAATTTTTAAAGAAAATATCAATATGATAAGGATATTTAAGTAAATTTACATTGTGTGGAAAGGGTAAAAATGGAATTAGGGAAATATATAGAAGAAGTGGAGCGTGAAGTTTCGAAGAACATGCTATGTTAGACTTCAAATAATTTACGATTATTTTTTTCAATTTTCTTTTATATAGCTTCCATTTCTAAATCTCATACCAAACTCCATAAACTCACTTCAAATGTAAGCTAAGTAAGATGAAATTATAAAAAGTTTTCATAAATTGATAATCTAAATTATAAGTATATATATAAAAGTATTAGAATAAAATATAAGATATGCATAATCTTCGACAATAATTAAATAATGAAATTCCTCAATTATTAAAATGTTGTTGCAAGTGATTATACCAAAGTTTGGTTGTAATACAAACAACATAAATTCTATTAACATAATCCATAAATCATAAACTACGTCTATAAGTTACATAGATCAAGCGTAATTCAAATTACAATTATAGATCACTCCAAGAACAAAAACAACCACCAAAAAGATTGGACAGGTTTTGGTTGTGAGTTCTTGGATGGAAAAAGATGATAACAATCATGAAAAGAAAGAAACAAATCTTGATGTGGGGTTTGCTAATTGGTTGGATCTGTGTGATAAACTAGATAGTAATTGTTTCGTCTGAGCGCCTGAAAGTTTGTTCAACGATCTCTTTTCGTCTTCGATTCATCGTCAATTTGGACCAAAACCCAGGATTTGTTGTTTGGGTGGGCGCTGATCTTCTTTTGAACAACAAGGAAGAAATGGAGGATTTGTTTCTGGGGAAGTAAGGGGAAGAGGAGGAAGAAGGGAAGGAAGAAGAGTAATAAGAGGATAGAGATGATAATGAAGAAGATGAAACAGAAGCCGCCGCCGCCGCCGCCATTACTGGTTTTGTAATTGTTAAATTACTCAGCTTTTCTCTTAGGCAAACAGAGCAGACGCCTGGTGATTGCTTGTGTTTTGGGTGCTTCCGACATCGATTATTGCTGCCGCCGCCGCCGCCGCCGCCGGGGTTGGGATTTCTTCCCTTTGGTGCCGCCGCATGACCCTTTAGTTTGCTCAAATTCTTTGGCATTGTTGTGGGGGTGGTTGTTGTTGGATCATTTTAAATTTGGGAAGGTTTTTGGTGTTGGGAAAGGATTAAAAGGAAAAGTAGAAAGTGGGTGCACTTCCCGGATCCTTCATCGGCAACTTCCTTGATTCTTCCCATTATAAAAATAAATATTTATGTATTAAATTTTCTTGGTTGAAAATTGGTGTTTTGACTGGTTGTGTGTACACAAGTTGGCAGTTTGAACAGCTGTGATTCGAGGAGAGAGTTTCGAGTGGGGGCCACGGCCGCTCTTCTGTTGGAAATTGAACCGCCCCCACCTCGACTGACCAACCGTGGAGCCCTAGCCGGACATTATTTATATATATATGTTAAAATAATAAAAATATTCATAAAATTGCCTTAAAATTAAAAAAAGTTTAATAAAGACTCTTAAATAATTTTTTATTAATATTTTTAATTTTAAAATACTCTTTAATTTTTTGTAAGTTTAAAAAATAGAAGTCTTTTAAAAAATTTGCATTACTTTTAAAAGTTTATAAATACTTTTAAAACGTATTAATATTTCTAAATATTTATAAAATATTGAAGTTTTTTATAAAAGAATTAGGGGTATTAATAAAAAAATTCCTACCTAAATAAACCATCAAAGTATTTATTAAAATTTTATTTTAAAATTTTAAATGTATTTTTTAATTTTTTTATTTAAATGAAGTGTATTCGATACTTTTAAAATTTTAAGTGTATTTTTGAGACACATATATTTTTATTATTGATATAAATAAAATATTTGAAACTAAAATGGTAAAATTTGTGCATAGGTCAGATGCTTTTCCCATTTCAGATTGAAATTAAATTAAATTTGTAATAATTACTAAATCTCTAACTTAAAAAAAAACAAATACACGATAAATAAAAACACAACCCAAGCAAAGGATGAATTTTCACAAAAGGCACCGCCTCCCTCCTGACCACACAGAATGAGCATCCTAAAACGCAGCAAACAAGCCCAGGGCGGCGGCGCCCCAAGTGCAAACCACCGCTGCAAACGCAGAGACACCACAAGCGGAAGAGGCCTCCACTGGAACCTTAGACGTGGGAGAGTTCACCAACGAGGAGTCCGCATCTTTGGGAGTAGCACCAACCAATGGCGTTACAGGAGCAGCAGCTCCAAGCGAACTTGGCGCTTCGGACGGCGGAAGTCCATCACCAATGGGAGCTGCGGCTGTAGAGGGGGGACCTCCAGCGACGGCAGCTGTGACAGCCAGCTTCATGCCGTTGCCACAGTGACCAAATGCACCACAAATGAAGTAATGAGTGCCAGGCTTCTTGAGAGTGATGGACGTGGCGCCAGAGCTGTCGCTACTAATGGAATTGGCGGCCGTGCAAGAGCTGTACTCGCTTGCACTCACTTCGTCCACCGTGTGCCCACCTCCATAATTGAACACTGCCACGTCAAAAACAATGGAATCATCCAATCACATTCTATAACATTTTATTTTTTAATAGTGTAATTATTATAAATCACGACTCTACACAAAATCTACACAATCGTATGATATTGTCTAATTTGAGCATAAACTCTCGTGATTTTCCTTTGGGCTTCCCCAAAAGTCAAATCATTCTCTAAATTAGACAACGTGGGACTCTTTGGATGATTTTAAACTGACCCAATGTGTCGCCTACAGCGAAGGTCTTCGCGGAAGACCAAGAGGTGTAGTCGACGCCAGAGGACCAACCAGCCGTGTCACCAACAGTGTGGACAGTGGCAAAGGTTGGGATAGCCATGGAAATGGCAATGGCGGCTAAGGCAAAAAATGCAGTTTTGAAGGAGTAAGCCATTGGAGTTGATGATGAAGGGGGAGGGAGGGGGTTTAGCATTTATAGAATAGAAGGTGGGAGTGGGTTAGGTTCATCAATCATGTAGATTCCTTTGATGGTACCAAAACAAATAAGAAGGGTTCGCCGAATTGGTGGAGGAGATGATGGGAGTCAGCTCAAAACGGGAGAAGTAGGTGTACTGGTAATCAAGCAGTTGGGTCACCGCCCCCAAATTCCTAACGCACCAACTGAACCAAAACCAGCTTAAACGTGGGATTAGTTTAACCAAACTGGGTTTATTAGAGCTTTCTCTGCTGCCCCCAACCACCCTACTGCACCGTTGGCTTCGTTGAATTGGGTTAGACGTATTTATATTCTAAGAAATATTAAATCTAAATAAAATTTGGGAACATATTGTTAGCGAATGCTAACTTGACGAGTTAGGTGGGTCCATGCTCGCATATGTAGATCATGTGTCGAGAAGTACTATACATTCAACTTTGTTCGAACTCGAAAGCTACCTAAGGCTAGTTATGATGATATCAAGTGATAAGTCCTTTCATGTTGCATGTGCTTGCATTTTTCAACCTTAAACAGTAGGGTTACTTAATGAGTATTTCTCAAAATTCTTAAGTCACATGCTACTCATACATTACAATGAAAGTCATGGGCGGCCCTTAGATTATAACAGGATATTTAATTATTTTTCCTTTTTGTTTCAAATGGTACACTATTTCTTTTTTTGCTTTACCGTTTTCTTGGTGTTGTTCTTAAGGTTTTACTTCAAACGTTTAAATTCATGACATCGTTTGAAATTATTTTAAATTAATTTTTCCACACTTAACAGTCATGTCATGCATGTGGTAGCGATATTATTGTAGTAGAATAATAAAGTTGTTATAGTATATCATAGTAGACACGTCGAACACATCACTAAAGCATGTAAATATCATGTGGTAGCGACCTTTTGTAGTAGAACTTAAATCTCTAATATGGATAAGAACTTACATGCCATATGATTCGAACATATTACTAAAGCATGTAAATATCTACGATATATTATTTTATTTAATATTTAAGGTATAAATACAATAATATATTTTTTTCCTTCTATATTTAAGGTAAGGTAGCTATATACTAAGTATTTAAAAAAATGGATAATTTAATATTGGTATACTTTAATAATACTATATTAATAAAATAAAAGAAATAACCAATTAAACATCCATTTATTAACTCTAGAATGTATTTATAAATATAGCCATTACATTTATGTGGATTATTATTCATATTTAAAATAATAATTAGTATATTATTATAAATATAATATTTGAATATTTGAATATTTGATATAATTTAAGAGGTTGGTCTAGGGTTTGGGTTTTGCGTCTTCTTCTTTACTTCCTCCTTTCTTCTTAATTAATGAGCTCAACCCGTCTTCAAATTTCTCCACCTGAGGTAATTTATATTTAGAAGAAATCAAATAATAATAATAATAATAATAATTGATTGAATTATAAGGAAAATTAATAATTATATTAGATACTTAGCTAACCCAGAGGTAATCAATTTTAGACCGAAAAGGACAGGATTGTCAAATTAGATTTCTCAATGGAGTAGGGTCGATTACGTCTTTTTGGTTCGGTAGGGGACGGGGGTTCTATAATAATAATAATAATAATAATAATTTAAATATCATGCCTCTATCCATTTATTATTTCATTTCTATTTATTGTTTTTGAATATGATTTTTTATATTTTCTCAAACTAAAAAATAAAATGATTTTTTTAATTGTTTTGATTTTTGTTTTAAATGTATAAGTAAAAATTTCAAAAATAAAATAGGAACTAATACACGCAATTAATAATAGCCATATAACTAAATCCCACCATAAACAGTAATTTGTAATTAATTAATTCATTATTTATGTGACGAGTCATTTCTAAATACACGTTTTTGACATTTTAAAAGTTAGAAAAATAAATTATAAAAGTTAAATTCAATTGAAGTTAGAAATTAATTTGAATTTTGAAAAATAATTGATAAGTTTTAATTTTCTAGTTCTAACACACATTTTATGAAAGATTATATTATATTAATAAAAATATTTTTGAATCTTAGAAATTTTAAAATTTTTCATTAATATTCTTAAATTTTTAAAAACAATTAAAAATATACTTAACTTAAAAACAAATATACAAATTTTAATATTTTATTTAAAAAATATCCAAATTTGGAACGGTTAAAAAATATCTCGAGTTTTCAAAAGTTACAATTATTCTTAAAAAAAAATAAATAATGCTTTTACCATTAATACCATGTTTTAAAAATATTTATAAACTTTCAAAAGTAATATTAAAAAATTTGGAAATAATTTTAGACAGTAAATATTTTTTTTAATTTTTTTTTATAAAGATAAGAAATGTTAATGCTACTTCTAAAATTTCATAGGTATTTTTCAAACATAGTAACAACGGTAATAATATTTTTGAACTTTTTAAAAAACTTAAAAGGTATTATTAATGAAATTTTTTTAAAGTTCAAGTGTATTTTTAAAACACGGTTAAAAGTTTAAGGATGTTTATGAAAGTACTAATAATTTTTATTCATAACTAACGATAAAAGGGCTTTTAAATTTTATTTTTTAAAAATTTAGTCTATATTTCAAAAGATTTTCAATGTTGGTAGTGATAGAAATACAAATTTTTTATAAAAATATCAATAAAATAGGCTTGTGAGCTAAGAAAAAGTGAAGGGATGGAGTGGAGTGGTATGTTTGGACAAAAGGCCTAACCTTGCCGATAATATCCGCCGCCAAATCGGCGTCCTTAGCAATGGCTTCAGCTGTATTTTCCACTAAAACTGCCGTTTTTTGGAGTATGCTGCCTTTGGGGAGATGATCAGCAATCTCTTCCGCCACCTTATCCACTTCCTCCGCCGCCGTCTCCACCATTTCTACCACGTCCTCCGCCACATGCACCACCTTCTCCACTCTCTCTACACAAATTCAACACAAATTATGCATAGAAAAAAAAAGTGTTAAAATTCATCATTATATTCCTTACGCTTTAACATAAGTAAAGGCCCCCAATAATTGGTCGTCTTCCAAATGGATAGAATTGCTGATAGCACCGCCCCTGCTACCCACAATGGCCTGCCAAAAACAACACTCTGTTTGCATTTTTCCTCCTGGAAAAAAGGAAAAAAAATACATTCAAACATAATATCAATACCAAGGAGTCAGAGGAGGAGGAGGAGGCGGCGGAGGAATGGGAGATCCAAGGCCGCCGCCGCTGTAAACCGCCATGTCTCTGGAAGTCATGATATGGGTGGCTCTGTTTTTGGGAATTGTGCGTGGGAACGGCAAGCTTTTGGCTTTGTGAAGGAGATGGCTGAGATTAAGGTTTGATCCCTGGCGGCGGGACTCGACGGTGGAACGAAGGCTGCCTGAAGAGGAAGAAACTGAAACGATCGACATTGGTGAAGGAATGGAATTGGTGAATTATGAATGCTTATGGCGCTGAAAATTCAAATATATGAGCTTTCCAAGTTACCCTACCTAACTCGTTTATTGATTCATATATTTATTGCTTCACATTATTTCTAAAGAAAAAATGGGTTTAAAATTAATATTATAAGTGATTTTGAAATTAGTTCTGGTTCGGGGGCGTTTGCCGTACCGATTCGAGGTTGCGTGACGTTGTATAAAAAACTTAATTCCTTGTTTGGTTCACAACTTCGACTTCAAAACTCACTCCCCGAAGGCTATCACCAATAAATATTATCCGCTTTGACTCGTATCACCATCAGTCTCACCATTTTAAAATGTGTTTATCGGTGAGAATGTTTTGTTCCATATCTAACTGACGTGGAATCTCATACTTTTCTCTAAATAATTTGTGGTCCCTAATGGGTTTTTTAAAATTTATTTATTCAAAATTAAGTTTAATAATACAAGCGTTATTATTATTATTATTATAAGGTATTATAATTTTAGATATGTACGTCGTCTACAAATTATTTAAAATAATCTCCTTTTATTTTTCTCTTAGGTTTGGCAATTTGTGAAGTTGCATCAAAATTCATGCACACAATTTTCGATCCACAAATGTTTGCACTAAATATAAGTTTTATATTAATTAAATGATAAAATATTGAGTAATAAAATAGTCAGAAATGTTTATTTTTTATTTTAATAGAAAAAAACATTCTTAAAATTTTGTTTAAATAAATGAAAGTTTGATGCCACAAGTATAATTTTCATTATAAAAGAAGATATATAATTCCCCTTTTATTTATTTTTTAAATATGGAAAATATTCTAAAATCTCAATTTTATGGTGGGCCGAGCCCACATGATTGGGCCCAAACTAGTAAGATATAATGAATTAGTTTTTCAAATTTGTTCAAAATCTCCCAAATTTCTTAATAATTTTTAATAGTAAATATTTGTTACGTTGAAGAAATTAATATTTATCTAATAAATACATCACATTATTATGTAATTTACTTTCATTATCATAATATAAATAATTAAAACTTTTGAGACGTAGATATTAGATATTCGATTGAAACGACCCGAAACACGGAGATAAAAATGTATTATTGATCAACAAATTTTTTTTATTTATTTATTATTTTAAATGAGAAGTTTTCTACACGTTAATCTCAAAAAATGAGGGAAGAAAATTAGGTAAGACCAACTTATGGGCCCACAAAGTTAGAAAAAAATAACGTTGTAATTTGGCAGATTTGAGGTACATTTCAAAGTCACATATCTTTTCTTTTTTTTTTCTTTTATTTATTTATATATATATATATATATATATATATTAAATTGAGCTGAGTAGATAAGATATTAATTATCCTAAAATTTTTAATTGGCACTATTTGAATATTATTGTCATAAATACGTTTAATTTCACCCACTTTAGACTTTGTAGCAGTTTCGATGAAGACATACTACCAAATATTACTTTAACTTGATAAATATATATATATTTTTTTGTTTTAAACGATGAATAAAAATAATCTTAGATGATTAGTACAAAGAGCACAGCTTAAGTCATAACATTAATTAAAATTTGTTTTTTTTATGGGTAAGGGAGAGAATTGTCTAGCTTAAGCGTTACGAGCTAAAGGGTAGTTGGTAGTAACATAAATTAATTTATATGGCAAATTCTTTAGTCTCGATCACTATCAAATTTAATTTAAATGTTTGAAAATTGAACAAAGTCGTATGGTAGCTGAGTAAGAAGAATATGATGCGTATGTAAGATGATGATTGATTTAAAGATTTATTGAAATTATATGTAATAGTCAAAGCCCATATTTTAGGGTTTTTCCTTTCGGGCTTCCCCTCAAAGTTCTTAAAAGGCGTATGCTCGGGAGAAATTTTTACATCCTAATAAAGTTTTTTCCATGTGGGATCTCACAATCCACCCACATTCGAGGTCAGCGTTGTTGCTAATGGTGCGATCTGACTCATTATTAGAGATCAATCCTGAACCTAACGGATCGTTCCTTTTACTGGTATACGAAATATGATCAATTTTGTTTGCTAGTGTGATGAAAAAGAAAGAAAAGCTTCCGGCCCAGTGATGTCCCCACATGGAGAGTTTGCCTCGAGATATGTTTGACAGCACTCATTCTTCTCTCCAATAAATGAAGGATCTTACAAGCGGATAAAGAGACAAACATTTTGCAGAGGTAAGATATAAAATAATTCATATGAACTCATCAAACCTTAAAAAACCATGGAAACTAAATTCATATTATTGTAATAAAATTGAGATTGAAATTTAACCTAATTGTTAAGGTGGAGGAGCTCAGTCGTCGTTTAATTAGTTTGTTTATTTCATTTCTTCAAACGAAAGAAATTCACAGATCTTCACCCTAATCTCTCTTTCCTTTTTCCATCCATTCCTCTGTTTCTCTCTCAACATTCTAAGCTTCTTCAGAGCTCCCCTGCCATGGCGGTCGGAATTACCAGAAAGCTTTTCCCTGTCGCCACCGGAACTCACCGACAAAGCTTCAATTGTTCAGGCTGCCCTTACGACTGCCCTTTCGACTGCTTAGATCTCCCAGATTTCTACTTCTCGCCGCCGCCGCCGCCGCCTTTTGGCGACCACCAAAAACAGCTTCCAACTATAATCATCATCCTACTCGCTCTGTTCCTTGGGTTTTTCTTCACTTTTAGTTTCTACATCATCATCGTAAAATGCCAAGCTTGGCGTAGCGGCTCCCGCAACGAAGGGGCGGAGGCGGCGCAATTGGACGGCGAAGATGGAGAGTTTCTAAACGAGAATCAAGTCGATCATCCCATTTGGTTCATAACCACCGTGGGGCTACAGCAATCGATCATCAACTCAATCACGGTTTGCAAATACAAAAAAGGCGAGGGTTTGATTGAAGGAACAGTTTGCTCTGTTTGTTTGAATGAATTTCAAGAAGACGAAATGCTTCGACTGTTGCCCAAATGTAGCCATGCGTTTCATATTGGGTGCGTTGATACTTGGCTGAGGACTCATACCACTTGCCCTCTCTGTCGAGCCCATATTCTTACTGATTTTGCGACCTCCAACACCGCGAGGCCACCGAATTTGGGTCATGTGAATCAAAACGAAGCGAATTTGGGTGTAATTGAGGAGACTCAGATGGAGAATTTGGAGGGGGAAGAACAGGGTGCTGTTTCCGGCGGCGACGTTGAAAACAGAGGAGATACAGTTGATGAACAGAGAGATGTTGGGGTTCCTCAGATTGGGGAGATTGTTCCAAAAGAAGGGGTTTTTGAATCCGATGATTCTAAAATGGAAGTAAATGAAACAATGATGAACTGTTCTTCTGCAACATGATCTGAACCAGATTGGCTCGATTCAGAGTAGTGTCTGTTCCAAAACTTAAGGAGGGAAATGGATTATTTGGGGATTTAATATCTAAATTCATAAAGGAGAGGCTTTGATTGATGTAAAGTAATGTTTTGAGCCCAGTTTTTGTGTATGAATTGAAAAGAACAGCTTCTGTTATTCATTGAATGGGTTTTGGGTTCTTGGTTCTGGCCTCTGTTTTGATGCTTTCGTGTTCTTCATTTTTTCTGTGGGTATTATATTAATTTCTTTTTAATCATTATCTTAATCCATAATTAATTAATGATTAAGTTAAATACTTTTGATTTGAAAAATATTAGGATGTTGAAACATGTTTACCTTTGAGGTAGACTTCGAACCAAATAATAAGGTTTGAAGTAAATGGACTTCACTCATGGCCCAAATACACTAAACGGCCCAAATTCAATCGTTTATGGACTTCACTCATGGCCCAAATACACTAAACGGCCCAAATTCAATCGTATGGACTTCACTCATGGCCCAAATACACTAAACGGCCCAAATTCAATCGTTTATGGACTTCACTCATTATTATGGCCCGTAATAGGCCCAGCCCAATATAAATGTACCCTACTAATTACATCTCCATTTTAGTAAACATTCTCACAATATGTATTTAATTTGCATTAAAATGTTTTCTATGTTCAATGCTCATTCTTGGGAAAAGTATAATACAATTTTCATACAAAAAAATCTATGACAGCTCAAACTCACCGCTAGTAGATATTGTCCGCTTTGACCTAGTACGCATCGCTGTTAGCCTCACGATTTTAAAACGCGTCTATTAGAGAGAGGTTTCCACACCCTTATAAGGAATGTTTTGTTTCCCTCCCCAACCGATGTGAGATCTCACAATCCACTCCCTTGGGGGTCTAACGTTCTCATTGGCACACCGCCCAGTGTTTGGCTTTGATACCATTTGTAACAGCCCAAGCCCACCACTAGTTGATATTGCCCGCTTTGATGCTGTTAGACTCACGGTTTTAAAACGCATCTACTAGGGAGAGGTTTCCACACCCTTATAAGGAATGTTTCTTTTCCTTCTCCGACCGATGTGAGATCTCACAGTCCACTCCCTTGGGGGCCCAACATCATCATTGACATACAGCATGATGTCTGACTCTAATATCATTTGTAACAACTCCCTCATGGTTTTAAAACACATCTACTAGGAAGCGTTTTTCACATTCTTATGAAGAAATGCTTCATTCCCCTCTTCAACCAACGTGAGATCTCACAAAATCACACCAAATTGACCAATTTTTTTGATCAAACTCCAACCAACCCAGCTCGAAGACAACTAACAATATAGCTAGTTGGCCCAACGATTAGACTTATTCGAGTTCGAGACCACTTCCATTTTTAACTTCTTTTCATTGGCCTTTCTCGAGCCTTTGACCTATTTCATTAGGTAAAATTTTACGGTAGCGGTGCACGGTAAGAATAACCGAAACGAAAGGAAAGACAAAAGGGAAGGAGGGAAGATTTAAAGTTATGTGAGTTGTGAGGTTGGTAGGAGATAATTGGATATAAATTTGTTAGATTGTAAGAAGAAAATGATGTGGTGAAAGGAATATTGTAGTGTTAGGTATCCTATCCATAATATAAGCCATGGGGCCCCCATCTCTCTTCCTCCCATCTTTTAAATTCTTCAAACAAATAATCATTATTTTCTGTCTCTTCATCTTCTCATCATTTCATTTCATGACTTTAAATTAACTTTTTACCAAAACCTGGGATCTCTGCAACTCAACACATGCTATCACTTCCTCTTTCAAACACCTAATGAATTGCTAATCAAGCGATGAACAAACAGTTGTATCATGTTTGTTCATGACTGATGATCATTCCCTAAATTAGTCAACGTACGACTCTGTCCCGACAATTCTCAACATCAACAAGGGTTTGACATGAACGGTGTAGGTTTTGTTGTTTTGGAGGATGAAAAGACAAAAAGAGAAACAAAATCTAATAGGGGTGGATTTGATTGTGGGCATATCAATCAGTGTCATAATTGATTCAAACCCTAAATTATAGCTATGAGTATTATGCAGTGTTCGATTCAATGATGAAGAATATTTTACCAATCTCGTCATTTTACCCACGTAAATATATCTCCATATCTTGGAAAAATTCATCAAAAATCCACCCAGAGACTATGTTCTTGGAATGTTCTTGAGAAATTTATGATGTAGTTCCTTATGACGTTCTAAAGTGTTCGTTGAAATGAAATTTTTAAAGAAAACAATTGTATTTTTATGTTTAGGGTTGGTGTGTATATTATTGTTCGAACTTGTGACCTAATTTGTAAACATCAAATCTCAAAACAAATAGATCTTTTTGCTCATTTTTTCATTTCAAAATCAAAGAAAATAGCTAAATAATTGATGGTTGGTGTTTGGAATAGTTTTTGTTTTGTATAGATATGGTCGGTAGAAATCTCTGGATTTATTTTTTTTGTTGATCAAAATCGTTCGTAACATCTGAAGTTCATATGGTTAGCTTTGGCCCTTTAGTATCATCGCCCGCCTCACAATTTTAAAATACATCCGTTAGAGAGAGATTTACAGATAGATCTACGATCATTGTTCTCTTCCATCTTTCTTTTGATAAATTTTGTAGCGATTTAAAGATTCGAACTTTTTGATTGAACATACGATGTTTTAATGAGTTTAAGCGAGATTATTTCATGATTTTTTTAAAGGTCTAGAAAAAGGTTCATCTTTTACATGGAAAATTGTTGGGATACCATAAGAAACTGAAAAAAGAAATTACATTCCAAAAAAAACAGATTAAATTGTTTACTTTCTTTCCAAAAAAGTGTCAATTTAAAGCAGCTTCCTCTTGAATAAACAGCAGAATTTGATTCACAGCTGCAGCAATTTCATCCACCGTATTCAACTGACATCCTTCCTCAACCTTAAAAAAAAACACCCAAAACCAGAAATCAAGAACAACCCATCAATTAAAATCCAAAAAGTTTCAAACTTTTTTGTTAATTACCTTGATGCTTAGAGAATAAAGAACCATTTGATCTGAAGTCGTAACATTGAGATGAAGAACAGTGAGTCTCAAGCTTTGAAATCCAGCGACCATTTTAAGGAGCTGTCGAGGGCGTTTTGGCGACAGTATTTTAAGGTTGGCATGAGTATCAATCATGGTGACTTCAATATCTCCGGCCGGCCACTGGGTATGAGCGATGGATGAGTCATGCGCCGTGTTCTTCGTTGAGTATTGAGGGAAGGAAAAGAATTCAGCAAAAGGGGAACCGCCATTTTCGATTGTGTTCTTATGGGTGTTGATGAACTGCAGCTGTTGCTCTAATTCCTTGACGAAATTAATGGCGCCACCAATAATGGAAGCTTGGTCTCCCTGTTATGATATGCAAATAATTAGGCTTACGACATGAAATTGTTCTGTCGTGAAATTGAAGTCATTGAACAGTAATTTCGGGCAGTACTTTTTGTCATTATCATTATAATCTCTCTCCTTTCTAAAGAAATTGACTGACCCTTTGAACGTAAGAAGACGGCATTAGCGATCGGAGAATCGCTAGATACTCATTCATTTGTTTCCGACGGTTGCGCTCCACCGCGATATGTGTCATCCTCTGGTTTTCAATTTCCTCTCTGTTTTTTGTGCTCCGTGTCCGCCGTCGCTTTCTTCTTCCGGTAGACGACGGCGGTGGCGGCGAGTAGAGAGCTCCTCCGGGGATAGGCTGATTAATCGAACATTCCTCCGGTGAAGCCTCCCAATTAGCGGCGAATTTTGTGTCCTCTGTTTGAGTTTCAGGCACTCCATGAAAGGGTTTTTGTTGTTCTAATTGGAAGGCATGGTCGTAGCCGGGCCAAGCTCCTCCTCCGCCGTAAGAACAGAGATCCCTGCAAACATAAGTAAATGGATCTTGTGGGTAAACCACGGTTTCCAACGCCATTATCAACGATGACTCTGTTTTTTGTTGTTCTGGATCATAAAAACAGAGCACAAATTGGATAGAGAAAAGAAGAGAACTTTGGGGTTAAAACTCACCCAGATTTGAACGAAAGAAGAAGAAGATACAAAATCAAGGAGAAAACAGAAAAGGGTTGGAGCTTTTTAAAAGAAATGAATTGAAACAGAGCATTAGAAGCGAACAAAGTGCACGTGAGAATGCATTTTATATCAGTACGACAGAAGAGGAACTTCAGGGTTTGGTTCTTACTTATTAGTTGATTATAAGGGAAGAGCCTTTTATTTCATTCAACTTCCTCCATATTTGAGGATTTAATTAATATAAACAAACAGAATTTGGGTCTCTGTTCAACCTCTTCTGTCTCTCTACGGCCGCGTTTCGCTCCAACTCTGTTTATAAATTATTGTAATAAATACTATTTTCTCTCAATAAAAATGTAAGAAAGTAACCACTTAAATATCAAAATTATAATAATTATAATAAAAAATTACTCGTGAAAACTTGATTTCCGCAAATTTTGTTGTGAGTAATTTCCATTCCGATCCTCATAAAAATAAATGGAGAATGAAATAGGTGATAGAGATGAATATGATGAAATTTTTCGCAGACATCTCTAATTATCACTCCAAAATTTTCTTGATTTTGTGTTGCTTTTTTCGTATTAAATTTTAAATAACATATTTCAATCATATTAAATGAACTAGTTGAGTTAGGACGATTTAATTTTTATAGTGATGTGATCTTATTTGATTTTTTTATAATAATTTAATTACACGTATATAATAAAATAAATAGCTTCGAATATTTATAAATTGAACTTTAGTTAAAAATTTAAAATCACAAATTATAAAACCAAATGATTACACCAAGTTGTTAGATTGAAATATAAAATAATTTCAATTGGATGAATACATTATATTCTAATCTACATTATTATTATTATTATTAGGTTAATAAATTATAAGATAGAAGAGATCCATAATGGAATTAAAATTTTAGACTATAGATAAAATTAAATAAATAGCACAAATAAGAACAAATTTATGTATATTTCTTTGAGGACTCCAGAGAAGGAGTCGAGTCTCGATTAAGGGGAGGGCTCCATAAGGCTCAGCAGAGGCTGATAGTGTACTTTGTTCGAGTGGAGGATTGTTGGGAGTGTGTCACACATGGGCTAATTTAGGGAATGATCATGAGTTTATAAGTGAGAGAATATATCTCCATTGGTGTGAGGTCTTTTGGGAACCTCAAAGCAAAACCCTGAGAACTTATGCTCAAAGTGGATAATATCATACTATTGTAGAGACTCGTTATTTCTAACACTCTCTTACCTTACTCTTAAATCTCGAAATAAAAAAAATATTTTTTGAACGAAGATTCTTTCTCGATTGAATAATTGGCACCAAGAACAATTTTTGAGTATGCCAAGCAAGGATTCAAAATAAGAACAAAAATTACATTAAAAAAAAAAAATATATAATATATATATAGAACTTGGCCTCATGTGGCCGCATTTGATTGGCTTACACCTTTTGTCCTTATACCTTAAAAATACAAGATTTGTTTTTTTACCTTCTACACCCACGGGTGATGCTATACTTGTCTTAATCATAATTTTTTTAGTTTAGTGTTATCATATTAGTGAGAATAATTAAACTGCTAAGTTATTTCAAAAATACAAAATTTGCTATCTATAAATTTAATAGTCGTTCTAATATAATTTTGGAGTTCAAATGAAACCTACTTCTTTATTTTCAACACATAATTGGAGGGCGAAGATGTTAGAAATCATCCACAATGATATGATATTGTCTACTTTGAGTATAAGTGCTCATGGCTTCTCCAAAAGGTCTCATACCAATAGAGATACTATTTCTTGCTTATAAACTCATGATGGTTCCCTAAATTAGCGATCCTCAACAAAAGAGTTAATTAAGATGTCTTATGAGGTACTAACTTCTCCTATGAGATACTAAGAAAAGTTTATAAGAACGAAAAGTTACTATCTATATCAACAAAGTGTCTTTCTCTCCGGTAGCTTAATCATACAAATTTCAAATCTAAAAACAGACGCAGAAAAAGAGAGATTAAAAAATGAAAACAGTGTTAGAGAGGGGGACATGGTTGCAGAGGAATCCATGTGAGCTTAGAAACAGCCACTCTGGTAATCATCTACCTTCACGACTATGCTATATTTGTGTCCCACACCCTTTCCAACGCTACTTACTGTTCTTCTGCTCCAATCTTTTTTTCTTTTTTCTTTTTCTTTTTTTTTTCCTCAAAATGCTTATTATTTTTCGGATTCTTATACTATTGTTTTTTTTAATAAAAACATTATAATATACACAAATTAACCCACATTTCTATGCGACATTCTCAGACCTATGAGTTTAATTGGTTCAATGGAATATTCCTTATTGCTTTGTGTTCTGTGTTTTCCTTTTTTCTTTTCACTTTTCAATTATGTTTCACTTTTATTCCTCATTAATATTATAATATTAAAATGATCTCAATTAAGGAGAGTTTTCCACACTTTTATAAGAAATGTGAGTGAGCCCCAACGTCCTCATCGACACACCGTCTTGCATCTGGTTCTAATACCGTTTATAATAGTTCAAACCCACCGTTAATAAATATTGTCCGATTTGGCCCGTTATATATCGTCGTCAGTCTCGTGGTTTTAAAACACATCTACTGTTTCCACACAAAAAATGTTTCATTCCTCTCTCACCAACTCTGTGATCTCGAGTTGAATAATTCAAAAGATATATATAAAGATTTGATAGGATTCTATTCATTTTAATAATAAATAAAAATAAATAGGATTAATTATAGAGCAAAATTGCATCATTAGTCTACATCAACAAATTTTAACATTTATTATTTAAAAATATTAAATTACAATAAATAAGATTTTTTTCGAATTTGTTTACAATTATTCATTATTATCTTTAAGATTCAAGTTGAAATTTACTATATTATGAAATATTCGAAATAAGATCTGATATTATAATTAAAAATAATTTTATAAAAACAAGTGTTGATTTTAGGTTTTATTATTTATGACCAAGTAGGAGAAAACCAAACTGATATTCCTTTGAATGTATCGCCCAAATCAGTAATTTAGTAGATTCGATGACCAATGAAGTCCCCATTTTTTAAATAAAAAAAAAACCATTAATTTCTTAATTTCAGAATAATTTCTGCAATAATTAATTACAAAATATTTTTGCAAGAAGAAAAAAAAAAACTATATAGTAAATAAAATAATGTGAATCATTGATTGATCAAGGCTACTGTTTGAAGTATGGGATTGAACTGGCACGTCATCATTTTCTTCATTATTTTGGAGGATATGTTTCGTAGTACTTATATCCATTTAAATATTAATGCATAACTCATTAATATTTTTCTAAACATTATATATATAAAAAATGGAATTGCATGTGTTGACCGTAAACTCCGGTCACCAGAAACCCTAATCTGTGCATGTGGGAACAACGTACAAGTCGGCCATAATAATAATAATAAAAAAATAAATAAAAAAATAAAAACCCTAATTTCGTAGAGTTATTAAGGTGGTGAGATTTGGATTTATTTATGATTTTTAATTACCTAAAAGCGTGTTTGGATAAACGACGATTTCTTGGGACCTCAATTTCTGGGAACCTGTTTAATTTTCCAAATAAATAATTAGTCACTAATAAACGATTAATTAGTTGGTGATCAAACTGTGTGGCTGTATTTCTCTTGGTTTCCACACTGAAGGAACAGCACTCACTTCGAATCCTGATTAACTCATTAATTAAAGGTAATTAAGGTGTGTTTAATCCCCATATGATATACGTAATATTCGTGTAGAGTTCAAGTCCCAAGGCTTGGCTTGGCATGGATTAGACGACAGACAATCCATGCATTTTGCTACCAAACTCAAATTATTTGTAAAACTCGAAACTCCCCGTTTTTATCAAAAGCTCCCTTTTGCTGATTTGTGAGACAGCCCACAGGTTATTCATTTTTGGTTTTGAACTGCCAAATAGAAACAAAATAATAATTTAATTTAATGGTTCGATGTTTATTTTCTTACCTAGATACGAATACGTACAAAACTTTATAATTGGAACTTGGTATATAACTCATATTTTAATTATAAAATGTGATTATTTATAAGGTATCATTGATTTAATTACGTGGAAATTATTGGGTTTAGGGTTTAAAATTTTAAGCTTAATATTGAGATCGGAAGAAGGTACAAAATTATTTTTATATATATATATATTATTCCCTTACCTCCCAGATGTGCTACTAGATTCTCTTTTCTTTTTTCTTTTTTCTTTTTTCTTTTTTTCTTTTTTCTTTTTTGTCTGCATTTTTCTGTCACTCCATTTCTTGCCAAATGACGTGGAAAGTTTTTTCTTTTTTCTTTCTTTTTTCTTTTTTTCTGTCTTTTGAATTTCTTTTTGAAAGAGGAAAAAAAATGGTACGAAAAAATTAAGGGAAATTATTCAATTATTTAATGTAAATTTAAAAGATTAAAAATCGATTTACCCTACAATTTTAAAATATGCTCCTATATTTTAGGGTGTAACGTGGAAGGGTGTGATTGGGTTAAAGAAGAGACAAGTTGGGGGTAGCAGTCAGCCGTACACGTGTTGTCAAGGGGTCCATGTGGAGGGTCCACGTGGTGTGGATGCACCAAAGCCTACGCCACCATCTACCGAGCCTAAACCCAACCACCCGCCATTCCCCGTCGTCAAATCCACCGCCTTTTCCCCTTTTCTTTTCATCTATTTTCTCCTCTCTTTTTTTTTTTTTTTTTTTTTTTTTTTTTTTTCTTTTTCGTCCTTTTTGCTGTCGTGTCTTTTACTCCTTTTTTCCCCCCAACTTTTTGCGTTTTTATTCATTTATTTATTTATATCATTTCGAAATTTAGCTAATATATATTTTTTAATTTACTGTTTAATCTAAACAATAAAAAAAAATAATTAGATTCTTTTTTTTTGTTTCAAATTAGATGAGATATCCAAAATGATTCCTCAAATTTAAAATCATTGGATTCTTTTATAAAATTATTATTATATTTCAAATTTTGCTTTAAAACTAATAAATATTGCAATTAACATAAGAAACTTTTGTTTTAATGAATTATAAAGTAAAAATTGAAATTATTTTGAAAAGAGAAGTGAAGTTTATATGGAGAGGTTTCCATATTGATATACCCACTGGTTTGAATCATCAGCGCTGAGGCTCCTTTGGACTGTGGGTTCCAGAGATGATTCCTATGAGTCGTCTTTTTCCAGATATTCCTTATGCTCATGAGAATCCTGGTTTGATTTGAGCTCTAAGGATTTTCATCATCTTTCTTGTTCATGTTCTTCTTCTCTTTCTATATCTGTGTTTAACTTTCACCAAAACCCATTTCCATGTTCATCTTGTTGATCTTTCATGCTTTGATCATTCATGTGTTCAACATTCATCTTTTCATCTTGTTTCTTTATACCTACAACTTATTCATATGGTTAAACTCATCTCTCTCACTTTTTTATTGTCCTCCATTCGTTTTGACTCTTGATCGAACCATGAAACGTAATGAGATACTTACAAAATACACTTTTTCTTTTGACTTGCTTACTTAAAATGTATAACCGTCCAACCTCAACTCCACTAATAGCACATGCTGTCTTCTTTGAACTTTTCCTTCCAGGCTTTCCATCAAAGTTTAGGGAGAGGTTTTCTAGTAGACGCATTTGAAAATTGCAAGGCAGACGACGTAGATAATATTTGTTAGTGGTGGACTTGAGCTATTACAAATGATATTAGAGCCAGACATTGAGCAGTGTGTCAGTGACAATGTTAAGGTCATAAGGGGGTAAATTGTGATGAGTTTATTGTGAAAACCTCTCTATAGTAGACGCGCTTTAAAATCGTGAGGCTGATAGTGATACGTAACAAGCCAAAATAAACAATATTTTTAGCGGTGAGCTTGGGCTGCTATAAATGGTATTAGAGTCAGACACTGGACGGTGTGCCAACGAGGACGTTAGGCTCCTAAGGGGGTGGATTTTGATGAGGGTGTAGAAACCTTTCCCTAGTAGATGTGTTTTAAAATTGTGAAGTTGACAGCGATACGTAACGGGCTAAAGCGAACAATATCTGCTAGCGGTGAGCTTGGGCTGCTACAAAAACACTAATAATTTTTTTCTTAGAAAATCTCCATGATTAATAACTTCTCGTAGATATGCTATATGATTACTTTCTTAATGGATGACTGTCACATCCCATGATTCGGACGTGATACTTAACCACATTAATTGATCGGTATTTGGTTGGGTCTTGTGATTGAAGTAATGCATTTAAAGGTTACTCGTTCTATCTTAGAAGACAATTGTTCATGACAAGCCCGTTTGTAAGTTGGCCCATTTGAAAGGCGTCGGCCCACGTTTGAAATGGGCCAGTGAGTCCAAATGGATCCGGACGTTAGAGGGTTAGTTTTGGGATTAAAAATTATAGAGTTAAAAATTCAAAGTGTTCCAGAAATTTGGAATGGGATTAATTATTGTTGTTGTCGTTATCCTCGTATTTTGTAAGAGGATCCGTCAGTTCTGTTTGCTAACGTGGCTAACACTCACGTGGATAATCAGATAATGTGGGCCCTATGCTTCCTTCAAAAGTCAACCCTCTGACATGGTCAAAGATAAACCACCAACTCACACCTTTCAAAAACAAATATCTATTTTGTTTTTTTTCTCTATTTTAATTTTTTTTTTAAATATTTGTGACGTTGTGACATGAGAAGTACATGGATGAATTGATAGCACATCACTGCACTTTCATTTTCGGTGACACAATCATAAAAATTCTAAATTTTAAGCATGTTTTACTTAAAACAATCTTACGTTGGGTGACTTCCTCATAATTTTCCTAGAACGCGTGTGAGTGAGTAAGGACGAATCATGCTGAAAGTACATGGGTTAGTCTAGTTTCCGGGAATAGTCTTCACTTTTAGAATCAAGAGGTAAGCAACATGACTATATCGTAGGGGATGCAGAAGAATGTCAGGGCTATCATGTGCCAAATTTGAATTTCCAATCCTGATCCGAATACTGGGGCATAAGACGTTACAACTATAGTATTCCCCCTTGGTAAAAAGTGTAAATAACGAGTTTATAATAATAGAAAAAACAATGTCATTTTAGTAATTTATGTTTTACTAATGTGTTCTAAATCATAATTAGATTTGAAGAATTAATCCCTACTTAAAGATACTAATTTAAGCCTTTTACTCTCTAGTTTTATTTTAATTATTATTATTTTAAATCACTTTTAATAACACTTGAAATGAGAGTTTATTGTAGGGCTTAAATTACGTTTATTAAGGTGTAAGGTTAAGAGTATAACAATTATGTAATTTAATATTTTTTTCAACGTGTGTTTAAGTAAGATATTAGGTGGCTTAGAAAATTGAACTATACGCATCTGTAACCCTAGTTAGTACATATCATAATGATTAATTAGAATTTAATTATAATATTATATCACGGAATTTCCAAACTGCCCGGAGCTGAACGTGTTGCTCATCTTAAATTATCTCTGTTTCTCTCTGTTTCTTGTTCCTTTTCCAAATGACCTCTCCACCCCTCCGCCGCCGCCATGTCCTCACCGGCTTCCTTGTCCATTTCATTCTCCTCTCCCACATCTCTCTCGCCGCCGCCCAATCCGGAGGACCCACTGTTCCCAGTCCGCCGGACATGTACTCTTTCAAACAGACAATCAGCAAACGAATGGCCGTCGTTTTGATTGTTCTCGTTTGCTTCTTCATCGTCCTTGCCCTCCTCTCCGTTTACACCCGCCAGTGCAACGATCAACGCTTCAACGGCCACCTTCTCCTCCCCACTGCCGTAGAAGGAATCAACGGCCGACCCAGAAGGGCGGCGCGTGGTCTCGATGCGGCTGTTATAGCTTCTTTCCCAACCTTCGTGTACTCCAATGTAAAGGGTCTCAAAATTGGGAAAGGCTCGTTGGAATGCGCCGTTTGTTTATCCGAATTCGAAGACGATGATACGCTGCGTTTGTTGCCGAAATGTAGCCATGTCTTCCACTCCGATTGCATCGACGCTTGGTTGGTGTCTCACTCGACCTGCCCTGTTTGCCGCGCCAGCCTCGTCCCCAAACCCGGCGACATCTCCTTTGCTGCTCTGCTCGATTCCGATTCGAGAATCCACGGCGATGACGGAAATCGAGTGGCTGGATTGGAAAATTGTGAGGTGGGTGTACGAATTCCGGAGGGGAATCCCCCAAATCAGGGATTGAATCAGAACGGTCCAATTCGGTCGCGATCGACGGGGTGGACATTGAGCGGATTGTTCCCTCGATCCCACTCGACGGGTCACTCGCTGGTTCAAATAGGGGCGGATTACGAGAGGTTTACGCTGAGATTGCCGGCGGAGGTGAGAAGTGAGCTGTTGAATTCGAATTTGAATCGGGCGAGGAGCTGCGTGGCGTTGCCGAGGGTGCAGAGTTCGAGACAGGGGTATCGGAGTGAGTTGGGGAAAAATGGGTTTGTGGGCAATCGAAGCCGTAGTGGGCGGTCGGAGTGGTGGACATTTTTACCGGCGACGCCGTTGTTCAGAAGGGAGGGTTCCAGAAATGATGGGAATGTGAATGGGAATGGAGATGGCGGTGGACGGCCGTTCGTACGATTGCGAGATGATGGAGATGGTCAAAGTCAACAATAACGTAGACGGCTGTGGCTTTCTGGACATTTGGGCCGACGTGGGCTTTTGTGTGATTTTCTTAAATTTAATTTTATAAAGAAAAAAAAATCAAATTCTTACCGGGAAGAAGGGTAAACGGTCAAAAGTGATTAGTTGTTGCGCGTGGGACACACGCGTGCAGAGAAAGTGTTGATATTTTGTTAATAAATTAGGAAAAAGTATTTACATGTGTAAAATTAAGTGGTTATTTGTTGAACATTATTCATAATTTTTTTTTATTGATTTGAAAATTAAGTGGTTGGATGATCTTTATACATTATCAAATTATCTACTTGTCTTATTTTGATTGATTTGCTTTCATTTTACTATTCAAGAAATAAAAACGATATGAATCCCGTTGGAAATAGAAATGATATCTGAAGTGAAACTAGCACCGTAACCGTTCAAGCCCATTACTAGCAGATATTGTATTTTTTGGGTTTTCCCTTTTGAGCTTCCCCTCAAAGCACCCGGCGATGTGTCAATGAGAAGGTGAATTGTGAGATCTCACATCGATTAGAGAGGGGAAAGAGTGACAATGAGGACGTTGGGTCCTGAAAGGAGGTAGATTGTGGGATCTCACAATTCGAGAGGGCAATGAGTGCCGACAAGGACATTAGGCTCTAAAGGGGTAAATTGTGAGATCTCATTTCGATTGGAGAGAAGAACGAAACATTCTTTATAAGAGTGTGAAAATCTTTCCCTCACGTTTTAGAAGACACTATCTACTAGTAGTAAATTTGAACGGTTACAAATATGATCGTGAAACGGATTGCCATTAGAATGTGATAAAACAGGATTAAATGACACAACAATTGTTAAATAAACATAAAAAATGATTAAACAACAATATTTCGATTGTACGATAAGAAAAGAATAGACAATTGGTACAATTTGGAATTAAAATGTCCCTGAAAAAAGAATGTGATTATATTTATATATTTAATATTATTTGTGGCGCCGACAAACTGACCAAAAATGATGGAAATTACCATTAAACTTCCGAATTTAGAAGAATGAAACATCCAAGAAAAGAATTTTTAAAAAAAAAATACAACATTGGTTACCGTGTGACAATAATTCATCAATGTGAATCATTATTTTAAAATTCCTTTAACTTTTTTGCTTTCGTTTTAAAAAAAATAAAAAAAATAGTCAAAATTGGATCCTTTTATTTGATCGCCTTCCGTTTCTCGGTTGTTATTGATCGATCGTGTGAAAAATATGCAATGGCCATAGATCAGACCAAGAAGCTCAAGAATCTCCTCGACGCATTCAAAGACCACGCCTCAATAATCAAAGCCAATTTCTCAATTCATCGCCGTTCATCTTCCATTAAAGTCGCCGTCGTCCGTGCCACCACGCACGGCGCCAGAAACCCACCATCAGACGGCCGGCTCGCTGCTCTGTTAGCCCTTGGAAATGACTTCCGTTCCTCCACGGCATTCGTCTGCATCCAAGCCTTGATGGAGCGGCTTCATACAACCACGAGCGCCGCCGTGGCCATGAAATCGCTTTTCACTTTACATATAATTGTAATTCGAGGTCCGTTCAATCTTCGGGATGAGGTGGCGTTTTCCCCTTATCACGGAGGGCGAAATTTTCTAAATTTGTCTGCGTTTCGCGACGTATCGGACTCGGAGATGAGCGAGTTGTCGTGTTGGGTGAGATGGTATGCAGGGGTTGTGGAGCATAACAGGAAATTGGATCGGATTCTGTATTTTCGTTCAAGAAATCGCGAAATTGTGGAAGGTAAAGACAGGAAGATTCCCGAATTGTGGGAGGAATTGGATGTTCTTGTGGGTTTTGTGGAGCGGATTTCGGAAGTTCCCGAGTCGTTGCATGTCCAGAAATCGGATTTGGTTTACGAGGTTGTGAGATTGGTTCTGGAGAGTTACCGGTTGGTGCAGAGGGAGATTTGGGACGGAGTTAAGGAAATCGGAAACAGAGTCGAGACGCTGAGTCGGGACGAGTTGAGTGAGTCGGTGGAGATTCTAACTCGGATGGAAAATTGCAGAAGGAAAGTGAGTGTGTTGTTTGTGAACAGAGGGAGGAACGAGGAGTTGTGGGAATCGGTGAAGTGTACGAAAGCGAAACTGGTGGAGCGGAAGAGGAGGACGATGACGATGACCGAGTCGACTCGGTTATGGAACCCGTTTATTGAACCGGGTTCATTGATGTGGATCCCACCGGTTGACAGACCATTGGGCCCGGCTTTGCTTCCACTGACCGTTTCAACGGTAGGATAGTTCGAACCTTTTGTCTGTTTCTTTGAGCTTGAAATCCGTTAAAGAAAGGATTTTTTTTTTTTTTTTTTTGAAAAATGTGAAAAAGTTATCTGTTATGTTTTTTTATTCATTGGGTTTTGAGTTTTTACTGATTGTAAAGTGTATTGGTATGGGTTTGTGCATAAATGATGTTAAATGAAAGGGTTCGGTTTAGTTGAGTTTGATTTTTTCCGGTTTGGATTAAGTTGAATTTTTGAAAAACGAAAACTCAAATAGGTTACATTTTTTAGTTAAATCAACTCGATAATATAGTTACAATCTAATCCAACCTTATTACACTCTTGAAATTATTACGAACATTAATAATATTTAACGTTTGTAACCAATATTAGTGATGTGCTATAACTTATGAACGATATTTGAATTTTATGAGATTTTAGTGATTAATCTAATATACACGAGAGATAAATAGATTTAAAAAAAAAAAATTAACGAAAGAACCTGACAACATAGTTGGACTAGGTTGGGTTGTAAACTTTATTTGTTCAAGTCACCAATTCATGATTGGTCCGGGTGCACCAGAGCTGATAATTTTTTTTCATTGACTAAGTAAGATAAATATTATATTCCTCGTCTTTATTTTACTCCGATTATTAATTAATTAATTAATTAATTATAATAATGAGTCGTTAGAAATTTAAATTTTTAAAATTTATGGCAGTTGAATTGAAGACGTGTAACGTTGAAAAAAAGAAAAAGAATTATAAAATTGAAAATATTAATAATTAATGAATGAAGTGGTTAGTAGTTATTATTAAAGGGGAGGGATAGAAATATTTTGTAAATAATTTTAGGGTCGAGTCTATCCTATAGTTGGGTTGATGACATATTTATAATTGTAGACCTTAATTAAAAACTTATATTTAAATCTACAAATATTCAATAATGTTTCTAATTAAATAGGACGTCACATCTCGTACTAAAAAATGTGAAAACATTATAAGTGGGTGAATTTAATTGCCCAAAAAAATTTCAAATCATTTTAATTTTAATAATTTAAGTTTTTAATTTTTTATTTAGTTACGTGCTTGGTATTAAATTTTCTCTATACATTTAAGACAAGAATTTAATGAGTAGTTATGTAAAATGATTAGGAATATAATATAATATAAAAAAAAATTATTAACCTTACAATATTAATTAAAATTAACCTAAATTCATTAAAAAAGAAAGTCAATTGAAAGTGTACTCAAATGAAATAAAAATCGGAATCTAAATTATTATTTTTTAAATAATAGAAAGTAAATAAAAAAAACACTTTTTAGGAAGAAAAAAGAAAAGGAGAGAAAGTGGCTAATTAACATAATTATTATGTGTGTGTGTTTTTTACAAAAGAATTGAATGATCTTGATGCCGTAGATTAATTTCAACCGTTAAAGCATATTTGGTCGAGAGCAGCATTTAGTTGGGAGTGGTACTTTAGATGACGAAAGTCCCACATCACATCGGCTCATTTAGAGAATGATCATGAGTTTATAATTAAGAAATATTATCTCTATTGGTACGACGCCTTTTGGAGAAGCCCAAAGCAAAGCCATGAGAGGTTAGAGAGGTTATGCTCAAATTGGAGCATATCATACTATTGTGGAGAGTCGTATCAGAGTGAGTTTAAGAGTGAATGAAAATTTCTTGGATTCAAGGCATATGGTATTGTAATAAGGGAGCCTCCCTTTTGGGCTTTTCTTACGATTTTTAAAACGTGTTTGCTTCTAGGGAAAGATTTTCACATCCTTATAAAAAAATGGCCGATGTGGGATCTCACAATCCACTCCCTTTCGGGCTCAGCTCCTTGCTGACACTGGTTCTCTCTTCAACCAGTGTGGGATCTCACAATCCACCCCTTTCGAGCCCAGCTCCTTGTTGAGCTGTTTTCATTCAATCTCAAACACAAATACTTCTGAATATAAGAAATTAAAAATTCTGTGAAGAGTGATAATAATAAAGGCTTCGAATTAGTACAACACAATTATAATTATGGGGGAAAAAATGAATTAATTTATTATTTCTCAAGAATTAATATTCCAATTCCATCCACCCCTTACACCTTAAAATATTATTATTACGCCAGAAGAAGCTTCTCATTGTCCTGAGGTGTCGACCACTCCTCTACGTGCTTCAACGCTTTCTCAGCCTAAATTTGAGCACCAAATGAATCAAATTAAGCTGCCATTAAAACACTTCCATATAAACACACCAATTCCATTTATTTTTACCTCTTTATCCCAGTCTGTTCTAACTGTGATGATGATCAATATCAGAGTTTGAAACGCACTTCCTCCAAACAACATCCCTCCCCAAATGCCCTGTTGAAGAGTAAATTCAAACGAGTCAGTCGTAATCGATACGATTCGAAGAACATAGCTGTAGTCGAGGAAGTGTATTAGCACTGCACGTACCGATACGCCCGACTTGTAATACCATTGCATGACGAAACCAAGTGGGAGACCTATACCATAATAGCATCCAAGGTTTATGTATGCTACCCAAGCTTGCCACCCTGACCCAACAGCCACTCCTGCAACATCCATCAACCATAATTTCTTCAATATTTGAACACAAATAGAATCTATTAGTTTTGATCATTTTGTGAGGGATGAACCTGAAAGAACTGGTTGGATGCTGTTTAAGAGGATGGTGATGGCTAGTAGAATGGAGAGGGAATCCACTGCTTCCACCACGTCTCTGCTGCTTGAGAAGATCAGTGCTATGTTGCCATGAAATAGCACTATTACAAGACATATCACTATTCCAATCACTGTTGACTGTGCCACTGATACGATTGTTGCAAATTTGGCTGCCTGCCCGTTCCCAGCTCCCAGCTCGTTTGCCACTCTTACTCTGTTCCATATGGATTTAAAGAACTTTTAGTGATTCATTCATTGCTTTCTAATCAGTTCATCTCAAGTGAAAAAGCTAAAAAGTGTTCGTTTTTGTCAAGTGGGTATACCCGACACCAGCTAAGAAGGCTACAGGGATCATCATCTCCCAGCCGTTGATGCTCATGCTGTACAAGTTTGAACCATAAATTAATGATAACCACAATGATAAAACGAGCATTAAGCCCACCCCGGGCTGATATTGGACTTTTCCTTTCAGGCCTTCCTCAAGGTTTTTAAAAAGTTGTGGAGAGATTTTCATTCTTCTCCTCCCCAATCGAGGTGGGATCTCACAATTCACCCCTTTGGGCCCCATAAAGGGCGTATTTGAGAGATTTTCACACCCTTATAAGGAATGCTTTGTTCTCCTCCCCAATTGAGGTGGGATCTCACAATCCACCCCCTTTGGGGGCCAGCATCCTTGGTGACACTTGTTTCCTTCTCCAATCGATGTGGGACCCTCAAAGGAGAACGGAGAACTAATGCCAGTGAGGACGCTAGGCCTCGAAGAGGGGTGGATTGTGAGATCCTACATCAGTCGGAGAGAGAACGAAACATTCTTTAGGAGGAGAAACCCTTAAGGAAAAGCTCAAAGAAGACAATATCTCCTAGCTGTGAGGTTGAGATGTTACGTGTCATACCATACAGATAAGGCATCAACAGCAATCGTAGCATTTTCTAGATTTCCTGTCATCAATACGAGGATCCGGAAGTACCAATTCTCCAAGCTGCCATAACCCAATTCAGAGGGAAATTGATTAATAAGTAAACTAATGGAGCAATGGTTTTAGAGCTCAAGAAAATCTCAAGAACACAAACAAAAAGAAAAGGAATTACCAGAGCATGAGGCCAGCAGCAATAGAGAGTTTAAGAAATTCCCAAAGGCCATGAAAGGCTTTAACAGAGAATCCAGTCCATGTCAAAGGACACCAACCCCCAACAGTATAGACATACAACCCCAAACCCAAAACCCACCAAGAAATATCAAGAGCAATGGCAGCCCCAATCACACCAAGCTGCAACTCATAAATGAATAGCCAGCTAGTGACAACATTCACCACCAACCCCACCAAAGACACCCAAGCAATCACAAGCGTCTTATGCTGGCACTGCAAGAACACCTGCAATGGAAACTGAAATGCAAAGCTGAAATGAAGTGGTATTAACCAAACCGCCACCACCCCAGATAGCTCCGCCACATCGTCCGCCTGTCCCAGCATTTTCAGAACCGGAGTAGCATAAACATAAAAGGGAAGTAACAAAAAGCAACACAAGAACAGCATTATCCATGACCGCTGCAAGTAAATCCCCAACATATGGAACCTCTTAGCTCCATACGCTTGCCCACATAGCGTCTCCAGTGCACTCGCCATACCCAACTGAAAATTTTCAAAAATGTTCAAAGAAACAAACAAACAAAAACCCATTTGAAATAACAAAAAATCATCTCGAAATTTCATACCAAAAGCCCAAAATTGAATCCGACAATAACAGTATTAGCGATTGAAATGGAAGCGAGTTCAACATCACCGAGATGACCAGCAAACGCTTGGGTTATAACGTTCATGGAAAAGGTCGCGACACGGGCGAAAATGGTTGGACCAACAATTAGCCATAGCTTCTGGGTTTCGACCCATAACTTCGACCATAGCTCCTCCGAGCGACGAGGATGATCTTCATCTCTTCGAATCAACGGCTGGTTAAGATCCAACGTCGCATCGGCCTTCACAAGGGCCGCCATCTGGGTACGATGAGAAGCCCTGCCCTGCCTTTTTACGACTAAAGGAATCACAAACAAAAACAAGAATTTTGTATAGCCCTTAAGCTGCAGGGGTATATATACATACATACATATATATATATATATATATATCGGCCAGCAATGCGAAAACTTGTAAGCGCAATCCGAATTTATTTGGGTTCATATTGTTTACATTAAAAAAATTAAAACCGATCCGCAATCAGCTCAACTTGGCTAATTAAAGGTAATGTGTTATTAAATTATTGTTTCATTAATAACAAATTAACATTTTTTTTTTAATGAAATTTTTGTTGGAAGAACCCAATTAAAAAAGATTATATCCATAGTCAACCAAATGTGATATGCAATTTCCTTATTTTAGATGGAAGGTAACATAACACGTGATATCCATTTTTTTATAATTACCGCCAAATCTGGAAATATATAATATGTAAATAATAATAATACATTTTAAGATAAAATAAAAAAGATTATATCTAATCGTGAACAATATGATGTACACATTCTAATTTAATATATTAATTATATATTGGAATGATTTTAATATTTAAAAACAAAATTGAAAGAATAGAAAAGGAAAAGGAAATAAAGGATTATGATTATTATTGTATTTAAATATTTGGACATGTGCACGTCACCTGAAAGAAATAGTCTATTGGTAAATGAGACGGCTGAGTGTTTTCAAACAAGTCCAACTTCCTTCCTCTGATATTGTCCACTTTTAACCTAATATGTTTTTGGTTAATAACAATTTCAACATGTGAACCTCAATAATTCATATCCTATCATATTATTTTGCCTACATTTATATAATTTAATTTATTTTCTATACTACAAATACTTATACAAAGCCCTATCCATAGGAGTGGGCATAGCTGAATTATTGAATATCCAAAAATTTTATAAATATTATAACAAATTCATACTTACAAAATATTTAATTTAACAAATAAACATTTTTATCTCTAGGAAATCAAATTTGTTATTATTATTTAATATTTTGTTGACTCATTCTCGACCCTAAATTATTTCTCCTTTTAATTAAAAAAAAAAGGGAAAAAAAGCTGGGAAGCAATGCAAGACAAAAAAATGAAGCAGGTGACCAACCAATTCCCCCAATCTAACTCCAACCGAGTAATATTAAAATAAGTTTTTTTTATTTATTTATAAAATTACAAAAAAAAAAAAAAAAAAAAAAACTGGTCAACTACTTCATGGGATTAGTAATATTGGAACCGGGGACCGTATAATATGATATTGTTCAGTTTAAGCATTAGCTGGAACGCATCTTCTAACCGTCCTATCGTATTGTTAGAGATGGTTTTATGGCTGAGGATGCAGAAGCTATTGTGGCCATTCCGGTGTATGGTCGCCAGGAGGAGGAGGAGCATGACAGGAAGGTGATTTTGGTTTGGGGTGTGGCTGGCAACCACTTCGGAGGGGTCGCCGCCGTCGTCGTCTTCTTCCTCTGGGGTCGGCCGCCATTTGGAGGTTTCAAATGTCTCACTTTATTTGTTTTGGACACTGTCTTTCTTGCCCTAGTTTTGTATGCTACCAACTCATCACTATCACTGGTTTTGTCTGAACCCAATTCGCAAACCTCATATGCCAAGTTGTCTATTGGCATTGGCATTCATAACTTTTTTGGTTTATAACCCTTTTTATTTCATTTTTTATTTTGATACATGAATCATCTTGATTCATATATGACATTAATGCTTTCATGTCAGGGTTGTCGAAAATAGTTGAGATGTATGTAGCTTGATTGAGTTTGAGTATCATTTTGTATTTGTTGAATGACATTCAGGAGAAACTTTGTTGATAGATTTTGTAACGTGATAGAGTGTGAGATATATAGTTTGTAATCATTTAAATGATTGAGATTGATTGCTACCCGTGCATCTAGGAGAATTCATTCTCTCCGAATCATGTAGATTTTTGTGTTTCTTTATTTGATTTCTGTTTGTGGATGTGTGACTGTGTGATCAGTCTAACTTCAGCTTCCATTACAATAATATATGTTGAGAATTGTTGGAAGAGAATTTCATGAGCTAATTTAGAGAATAATCATAAGTTTATAAGTAAGGAATACATCTCTATTAGTATGACTAGGTTACTGCGGTTAACATCCAGAAAATGATATTATTTTTAGAATTTGATCTCGATAGTCTTTTGAACGTGAGTTTTTGCAGTATTAGGTGGGTGTCTCGAGATCATTAACAAAAAAAAAAGACCCACATGGAGTGTAATTAAGGGTGTGTTAATGTTAGATTATCGATGCAAAACTCATAATTTATTAATCTCAAAGGAAGATAGTGAGAGAAAGCGGCCTGGATTCCAGCCGAGGACGTGGCCTTTCACAAATGGTACCAGATCACAGGCTAAATTATACCGTCTTCGTCTCCAGTGCACAGATTAGTCAAACCCATATACAATGCCACGATTGGATGTTGCAGAAGCTCAAGGCACGCCCATTAAATCTTCGCATGACTGCAGTGAGATCCGACGTCTGTTGGATTTTAGAAGAGGAGAATATCAGTTAATGGTGGACTTGGGTCGTTACAAATGATAATAGAATCAGATATCGAGCAATATGCAAGTGAAGAGGTTGAGGATTGAAAGGGGTAGGCACGAAGTGGTGTACCAACATGGACTCTGACTCTAAAGGTGAATGAATTAGGGATCCCACATCGATTAGAGAAAGAAACGAGTGCGTGCGAGTACGTTTGATCGTGAAAAGAGGTGGATTGTGAGATCCCATGTTAGTTGAGAAGAGAACGAAACATTCTTATTAGGGAGAAAGACCGGGCTTGGGCCGTTACAGTTTTGTTTCGCACTCATAGACCATACTGTCCAGATCATTAATGAGTCATTACAATCCATATCATTAATGAGCCATTGCGATCCAGATCATTCATGAGCCAGAGATAGTGGAGACACATGTCGACTACAGTTTTGGGATCTTATTATTGAACGAAAAAGGAAAGATTTGGTTGAAATTACAAAATCTAAGCGAGAAGGGGGTTCATGTTTTCTTGAGGACTGGACCATTGTTGAACATGTTCTTGTACTTTCTGTGCCTGAAGAACACAATTCAAATAAGTTGAACAATAAATGATTCTTGTTGGGTTCAATGAACCAATGTCTAATATCATTGTTTGAACTGCAATGGCACCAAGTATCATTCCACACCAAATCCCCTGCAAAATGCAAAATGCAACACGGCTAAATATGGAAGGCCCGACGACTATCCATAGATGCTGACTTTCGGACCCGAACTTTGGACACAATTCACTCGCGGATCTTCACTTCTCAGTGGCTCATTGAGGTCCTCGCGATGGCCCCTATGTTGAAAGAAACAGTAATGGGTTGGGTTTAACGAGGATGAAAGCTAAGAAGGGAAGACGATTGTGGGGTCAGTGTCCTCACTGTCACACTGTTTGGTGTCTGACTCTAATACCATTTGTAACAGTTTAAGTCTACCACTAGCCGATATTATACTCTTTCGGCTTTCCCTCAACACGTCTACTAGGTAGAGGTTTTCACACTCTTATACAAAATATTTTGTTCCCTTCTCCAACCAATATGTGATATGACAATACTGTTAGCGGTGAGCTTGAGCGGTTAGAAATGGTATGAGAGTCAGACACTAAACAGTGTGCCAGCGAGGACACTCGGTCTCTTGGTAAGATGGATTGTGAGATCCCAGATTAGTTGGAGAGGGAAATGAAGCATTTCTTACGCGGGCGTGGAAACCTCTACTAACCAAAGCATTTTAAAATCTTAAGGAGAAGTCCAAAAGAAAAATTAAAAGAGAACAATATCGGTTAGCAGTGGGCTTGGACTCTATATTCATATAGAAGAGCAGCAATGGGCTTGGGGCTTGAACTCTATATGGGCTTGGGCTTGAACTCTATATTCATATAGAAGAGCAGCAATGGGCTTGGGGCTTGAACTCTATATGGGCTTGGGCTTGAACTCTATATTCATATAGAAGAGCAGCAATGGGCTTGGGGCTTGAACTCTATATGGGCTTGGGCTTGAACTCTATATTCATATAGAAGAGCAGCAAATGGGCTTGGGGCTTGAACTCTATATGGGCTTGGGCTTGAACTCTATATTCATATAGAAGAGCAGCAATGGGCTTGGGGCTTGAACTCTATATGGGCTTGGGCTTGAACTCTATATTCATATAGAAGAGCAGCAATGGGCTTGGGGCTTGAACTCTATATGGGCTTGGGCTTGAACTCTATATTCATATAGAAGAGCAGCAATGGGCTTGGGGCTTGAACTCTATATGGGCTTGGGCTTGAACTCTATATTCATATAGAAGAGCAGCAATGGGCTTGGGGCTTGAACTCTATATGGGCTTGGGCTTGAACTCTATATTCATATAGAAGAGCAGCAATGGGCTTGGGGCTTGAACTCTATATGGGCTTGGGCTTGAACTCTATATTCATATAGAAGAGCAGCAATGGGCTTGGGGCTTGAACTCTATATGGGCTTGGGCTTGAACTCTATATTCATATAGAAGAGCAGCAATGGGCTTGGGGCTTGAACTCTATATGGGCTTGGGCTTGAACTCTATATTCATATAGAAGAGCAGCAATGGGCTTGGGGCTTGAACTCTATATGGGCTTGGGCTTGAACTCTATATTCATATAGAAGAGCAGCAATGGGCTTGGGGCTTGAACTCTATATGGGCTTGGGCTTGAACTCTATATTCATATAGAAGAGCAGCAATGGGCTTGGGCTGAAAATGATGTAAAATATAGAAGAGCAGCTATTACCATAATGGGATATATGAGTTCATTAAAGTGGGTCCTCCTTTACATAAAATAGATAGATAAAATTACTTAGGTGGGATAGGTTGTAGGATTTATTATTATAATAATAATAATTAGCCTTTACACAATTAGGTGAGAGCTATCCATTTAGCATTTAATATTAGGTGACTATGAGAAGCTATAGTTGGGATATAGTTGGGATATAGAGGTAGAGATGCAATAAACATCAAATCATTTAATAACCCAACTTATTTGCTTCGCTCATTTATTTCATAATATATTAAAAAATTAATATGATGCTTCATTTGATTGATTGTGTTTATCCCAATCAAAAATAAAAATAAAATATGGAGAATGTTCCAAATATTATAATTTTATTTTCGTTAAATTTTTATTCTAAACGGAGTTGAGATGAGGATTATATTATCAACCGTAAGAACTTTCTCATTCAGTCATGAATTTTCGGATCTCCTTTTGTGTTCATTATTTTATGGAGTGATTTTGGTTATATTTAAGATTGAGCTGTTTGTTGGGTGGAGAAACCAAACTTTGAGTGAGTAGTGATTTGGACTAAGTCAATTGTAAGTATGTAACTGGGAATTAATTGATGGAAGTGATTTTACAGTTGGAACGCGTTACATCTAGATTAAGTATTTTATAGTTGGAACCTAAGTTGGGTATTTAATGTTGTTTGGATAATTATGTAATTTTCTACCGTTATTAAAACATAGATATTTTGTGACAACGATATGTAACGGGTCAAAGCGGACAATATATACTAGTAGTGCGCATATGTAACAGGCCAAAGTGGGGCTTGGGTTAAATAAATGTATCGGTTACGTTGCATTAGACCCAGTTCGAGTGAACCACTACTCAATATTTTCTAACATGTATGTGGTAACCGTTCTGATGTGATAATATTCTAAAATCACGCGTTTGGATAAGATTTGGGATTGGATGTAATTGCTTTTACCAATCAAATTGCTATTATTCACTCAAAGTTTGATATTCGTTTAGTTTAATTACTTGGTGTAAAAGTGATTCTCTATGAATCCCTTTATATCCAAATTTCATAGATTCCACCCAATCCCTAATTAAATTTCATATATTTTAGATTATTTAATTCAATATATATATTCCACTTATTATACATTAATTTAATCCAACGTGTATATTACTTTATAAATTTTATTCCATATTCCACCTATTACATAATTTAATAATGAGATATACCAAAAAGGAAAAAATGCTTTATAATTATGATACGATAAAAATAAATAAATGAACTAACCAAAATTAATTCCATAAAATAGTTAATTCATTACCTTAATTTAATTGAGTACTTAATGATCTTCATTAATCACAATAATTTTGGTAAATTAATATCTATATTTAAAAAAAAAAATCATGCTTTTGTAAAGGTATACTAAAAAAATGACATTCGTGAGAATAATGGCAAAGTCTAACCCAGCAAACATTACATCGATTAAAGGTATCAAACTCTTATCTATTTTCGTTTAGAGATGGGTTGGACATCCCCTAAGGGTATCCATCCCGAAAGAACCTATAAAAAGAACCATTTTTACGTATAGATCATGCCCATATGGCAGAAAAATAAGATCGTTAATAGAATTATCTCAATTTTTTCTTCTGAGGAAGCATCACCAAGCTTGTTTGTTCCGGATTCAACAGTGATATTCAAAAGGACTAGTAAGTTCTTCTTCTTTAAGAAATGAAATATTAGCTCATAGTTTTAGGACTGATAGCCATATGAAGCGTTGGAAATTGTCATTTTATGATTGATATTATCCATTTAATCATAAACTCTCGTGACTTTGCTTTTAATTTTCTTAGAAACCCTCCAATTTCTTAATTTTAAATATAAATCGATTCTTTTCGACTAAAGTGATTGATATCATGATGAACAGGTTGAATGCAAAAAGAATGGGACAATAGCTAGTGGGTTTAATGGCCTCAACACTTTTAAGGTGAAAATGGAAGCTTTAATGGCTGCAATTCAAATTTTCTCATAACTCACAGTCTACCATAACCAAAAAAGTTCAGTTCTTTATCAAAATGGACCCAAATTCGCAGGAAACAGAGAAATTTCTAGCCATGGCTGCCAGAAGGTAACTCATTATACACATTTGAATCTTAATTCAATCTTAATTTCTTTGTTTTTTTGTTCTTGACTGTTTCTCTAGTCTTAGATCTCGAATTAACACTTGCCCTTTAAACGCAAGCCATTCAATCATTCCGGCGAAGCCAATTGAGAAGAAACCGCCGCAGCAGCAGCAGCCGGAACAGAGCACCGCCATGAAAAGGGCTGTTCTGTTTTTCAACAGCATATTGCTGGCCGTCGGATCTTGCGGCGGTCCCTTAATCACTCGATTATATTTCGTTCACGGTGGAAACTGCGTGTGGCTTTCCAGCTGGCTTCAATCCGGCGGCTGCCCAATTATTTTTATCCCGTTAATAATTAGTTACTTCTTTCGCCGCCGTGCCGCATCGGGTTCCGGAAACTCGACGAAGATGATATTCGTAAAATTCCGGCTGTTTCTATCCGCCGCCGTCATCGGCTTGATCGTCGGCTTCGACAATTACTTGTACACTTACGGCATCGCACGGCTACCGGTTTCCACGTCGGCGTTGATCATTGCGTGTCAGCTGGCGTTCACGGCGGCCTTCGCGTACCTGCTGGTGAATCAGAGGTTTACACGGTATTCGATAATGGCTATCGTTTTGATGACTACCGGAGCGGCGGTCTTGGCGTCGCACACGAGCGGCGACTTGCCGGCTGGAGTGTCCAATAAACAGTACAGAGCAGGGTTCTTGATGACATTGTCGGCGGCGTTTCTGTACGGAATGATCTTGCCGCTCGTGGAATTAACGTACGAAAAAGCCAGGCAGCAAATCACGTATACTTTGGTTCTTGAAATTCAGCTGGTTTTGTCCTTGTTCGCCACCATTTTATCCACCGTTGGCTTGTTAATCAACAACGATTTGCAGGTAAATAAAAACAGAGCATTTCTGGAATTAAAGTGAACTTTACTGGGTTCGTTAAATTTTGTAAGACTTGGAACAGGTAATTCCGAGGGAGGCGGCGGAATTCGGATTGGGGGAGACCAAATACTACGTCGTTTTAGTGATGAACGCCGTAATTTGGCAAAGTTTCTTCCTGGGGGCGGTCGGGGTTATTTTCAGCTCGTCGTCTCTGTTTTCTGGGGTGTTAATTGCAGTGATGTTGCCGGCGACGGAGATTCTTGGAGTTATTTTTTTGAAGGAGAAGTTTCATGCGGAAAAGGGTGTGTCTTTGGTGCTTAATCTTTGTGGTTTTGTATGTTATTTCTTCGGTGAAATTAAGAACGACCAAACCAAGAAGCTAGAGCTTCGAACAACTGTGTCATCAACGAGTCAAATTACGAACGTTTAAACATCTGAATATCCTCTTCTTTTGTGAGATTATAAGTAATATGGTGCGAGCTTGTTGGAGTACTATGGATATAATTTTTAGTTAAAAATTATAGAGTATGAACATATTTTTTAGTTGGAGAGTGGTTGAGATTGCATGGGATGAGAGGAACATAAATCATAGGAAAAGCACCAATAATTTGGAACCTTAAAATGATGAACCTAGTCAAAACAAAACTCAATCATATGACTGTCATTTTGAAATTAAGAAAAGTATAAATTGTTTAGTGCTTTCATTTAATTTTAAAAACATTTGATTCTCTTTGGTCCCACACGCTATAAGTTGAGTGATGATTGGAAAAAAACAAAACTATAATCAAAGCTAATTTACCTAACTTTTTTTTTTTTTTTTTTGTAAGAAAGATATTGATTATAAACAAAATAATTGTGTTTCTAAATTTTAGAAATAACTACAATATTTTAATATTAAATTAATTAAGTACAAATATTTAGAGTATCACCCATCATTTTGAAAGCTAAATTAGAGAATTCGGTGGAAATTGCATTATTTTGATTTGTTTTTACGATCATTAAAAAAAATTAATGTCACACAATAAATGACTAAATTTGTAGAGATGTTCAAGAGATTTAATCAACCCAATCCAATTTGTACTATTTTGGTTGAGTTATGAACTTATTTTAATTAAATTGAATTTAAATAAATAATTTTTTTTATGAATTATGTTGGTTTGTGTGTCCACGGAGGAGTAATTACGTGGAATCCAACTAATCAAAATTTATTATTAATTTTTAAAAAAAATGTGTTTTTGTTTACCATATAAATTATAATACATATATTTATTTCATTTCATAATTATTTTTTATTATTTATTCTCCTTAAATTGGCTTTGTAAATGGTTTGAAAATAAATAAAATGATATTTTATAAATTAATATTTTATTTTTATTAAAAATAAAATTTTGAATAATTAACTGCAACAAACCTAACCCAGAAAATTTATGATTAGGTTGAGTTGAGTTCATTATTTAACCCAGTTTACAATTCCATCAATGAACTTAGTCCCACATGCTATAAAATTTTTTTTTTTTTGAATTTATATATGTACGATCTGTCTTGATATAAAATCCATTTTGAATCGAGAATCGAATGGGATGATCCACATTTTACTTATGTTTTTTATAAAATTTAAATTGTTAATCGGGCTCCACAAAGATTTATTGATTATTTGACCACTATAAATACGAACTTTCTTTTTTTATTTTAAATTTATATATATATACACACGTACGGTTTGTCTTAGTTCAAAATCCATTTTTTAACCTTGAATCGAATGAGAAGATTCACATTTTACTCATTTTTTAAGATCAAGATGGACGATAAGATTCAAATTGTAAATTGAGTTCCACCCGAGAGCTATTGATTATTTGACTCCCGTCCATGTGACCTTTATTTTCTATTTTGAATTTATATATGTACGGTTTGTCTCGGTTCGGAGTTTATTTTTGAATTTCAATTCGAATGAAATGATCCACATTTTAATCATGTTTTTTTAGATGAAGATGGACGGTGAAATTTAAATTGTTAAATTGTTAAATGGGTCCATAAATCCATTATTTGATTTTTGTCGTTTTTTAATGTGAAGCAAACATAGGGTGGAAAAAAGTTGGTCAAAGAAGTGGGGTGGGTCGGATACAGGTCAACTTTTAAGGACCATAGACTACAAAATTGAGCCACATGTCGTTTGGGGTCTAAAATTACATACACGTCCTTTGTTATTATTATTTTTTTCTCCTTTTTTTTTGTCAATGAAAGGTTTTCACACTCTTATAAAAAATATTTTATTCTCATCTCCAACCTTTGTGGAGCCTCACAATCCAAGCCCAGCCTACTCGTTAACACTTGTTCTCTTTTTCAATCGATGTGGGATCTCACAATCCACCCCCTTTCGACAGTGCTTTCGCTCTTACTCGTTTCTCTCTCCAATCAATGTGGGATACAGATGCATCAAAAAAATTTGTTAACAAATTATTCAAAAAGATATATTGAAAATAAATACGAAAATTTCAAAAGAATAAGACTGAAATTAAAAGCCATTCAATTTCTTAACAACTCTCGTGTATAGGATTACAATTTAGGGTTTAGAGTTTAACCTAAACTTATCAATTCAATTTTTTAGAGTTTTCACGTGGAATTTAGAGTTTAGCTTCTACCATTTTAACAAGAAATTTATTCATTAAGATAGTGATACTCGTCATACTTCTTAATAGCAAATTTTCGAAGATCCAACTACAGATGTTCAAATAACCTAAGAATTCGACCAACCCAAACCATGGTAAATTGTGAATTTTATTCGAGTTGTCTAAGTCACTAACTCAATCGACCACAAATTTTAAATTGATCTAAAAGATTTTTCCAATCGGGTACGACCGGACAGGCACTAATCATTCATGCATGTGTGGAATTGTAGTGATTTGTCCCCACCGATTTGCTGTCCACATTGCTCTGCCATCGTCCATAAATGTCAGCTCCTCTTCCCAATTTCGTCCATTCCACAAATTCCTCAATCGTAACTCAAAATGCATTCCCAACCCTCAGAATCTTTCGTACATAATCAAACAAAACATGAACAGCCAAACCAAACGCCGGAAGCCGCCGTCAAAAAGTTCCTCCTCGCCTTCAATTGTGTCTTGATGTCCATCGGCAACTGCGGCGGCCCTCTGATTCTACGCCTCTACTTCATTCACGGCGGCCACCGCGTCTGGCTTTCCAGTTGGCTTTTAACCGGCGGTTGGCCGATTATCTTCCTCCCTCTGGTCATCAGTTACTTCCAACGCCGTCGCACTGCCGCCGCCGGAACAACCACGGAGCTGATCTTCATAAAGCCGCGTTTGTTCTTCGCCTCGGCTGTAATCGGCCTTCTCACCGGACTCGATAACTACCTTTACGCTTATGGCGTGGCGCGGCTGCCGGTTTCGACTTCTTCGCTGATTATTGCGTCACAGTTGGCGTTCACGGCTGGGTTTGCGTTTTTGCTGGTGAAGCAGAGGTTCACGAGTTACTCTGTAAACGCCGTCGTTTTACTGACGCTTGGTGGGGCGATTTTGGCGTTGCACTCTAGTGGAGACCGGCCGGCCGGAGAGTCGAATAAAGAGTACATCGCCGGATTCTTGATGACGGTGGGGGCGTCGCTGTTGTACGGATTTGTGTTGCCGCTGATTGAATTGACGTACAAGAAAGCGAAACAGAATCTTACATACACGTTGGTGTTGGAAACTCAGTTCGTGATATCTTTATTTGCTACGATTCTGTGTACCATTGGAATGCTCATCAACAATGATTTTCAGGTCAGATTTCTATCCAATTCTACAACTTTCTCTGGTTTTTCATTTTTTGTATCTCCATGTTCTTGGGTTATTTTCAAAAGTTTTCTTTTTTAAATTTTGATTTTCGACGTGTTTGAGTGTATATAGGTACATAATTAAGGAACACTAGCTTCGTTAGTATGAGTACTTTTGAAAAATCAAAAGCAAAATCATGAGAGTTTATATCAAGGGTAGACAACTGGGTTTTTCTTTTCGGGCTTCCCCTCAAAGTTATTAAAACACGTCTACTAGAGAGTTTCCATTCACTTATAAAGAATGTGGGGCCAAGTGTCCTTGCTAGCACACCACCTCGTGTTCACCCTCTTCGGGGCTCAGCCTCCTCGTTGACACATCGACTAGTGTCTAGCTCTGATACTATTTGTAACAGCTCAAGCCATTATAACAGTTCAAGCTCATCGCTAGAAGATATTATCCTCTTTGGGTTTCGCATATGTTAAAAAAGAATTTCCACACCCTTATAAAGAATGTTTTGTTCTCTTCCCAACTGATGTGAGATCTCCCACCATTTCTATGATAATAAGTTGAAAATCACTCCAGAAAGACATGAAGTTAGACAATTCTCAAAAAACAATATTTAAATTTATAATTAAATTGATCATAATTCAGTAAAGTATTGACTTGATTCGTGATTTAAGATGGTATTAATGGCGCTCATATCTTTCATTCATTATTACTTATCTGAATTTTAATGAGAAGTAGAGGGGTTAGTCAAAAGTGAATATATTTTATTGAATTTACGTGTAAATTATATGATTTGAAATTAGTTTAGAAAGTTCAATTATTTTAGTTGAACGCTTAATAATATCTTATCCTCTTAGAAGTGGGAGATCTCATCGAAAATGGAATGATTATGTGGGGTCAACCACGTGGTCCAATCCTTGATATTTTTATTACAACTTACCCAATACTTACCATACAAGTGTCAACTTTCTATTGGCCAATATTTTATTTTTATTTTTTTGTGAAATCTAAAAGGATGAAAATTGGAACAGGCAATTCCAAGGGAAGGAACAGAATTTGGACTTGGAAAGACGAAATACTACGTGATATTAGCGCTAAGCACCGTAATCTGGCAATGTTTCTTCGTGGGTGCCGTCGGAGTTATCTTCTACTCTTCCTCCCTGTTTTCAGGTGTAGTAATTGCTCTGTTATTGCCGGCGACGGAGATTCTCGCCGTCATCTTTTTCCGGGAGAGCTTTCAGGCGGAAAAGGGCGTCTCTCTGGCTCTCAACCTCTGGGGTTTTGTGTCTTATTTTTATGGCGAGTTTAAAAGCAGCAAGAAGAAGCTGCAGCTACCAAGAACTCAAGGAACTGCTATTCAACTTGCCAATGTTTGAAGATTCTGTATGTAGGGAGCTACTAGTTTTAGTGATAATAAAGAAGAGAAATGAAAATGTATTAATCTCATACAAATATTTGAGATCAACTCTCCCAAAGTCACTATTCAAAGGATCTTTAGTTTGTGGGTCGTTGTAATTATTCATAGCAAAAGGCTCAGCCGCTGAGAATCTCAAAATGGCTACAGTGCTCGTGTTGCGAGTAGTTGCCATGAATAATTGGATCAAACCTACAGAAAGCTTGTGGATGAAAGAAGAAAAGAAAGAACTTCATTCCACAGATGAGATTCATAGATCGTCCATCTACTCATTGTATATCTATATAAATTTTCCGAACAAGTGTAACTCGGATAATCTTCACGAATTTGAACCGGCAACTCGGGTACTGAAAAATTGACCAACAAACATTAGCAATGGGAAATCAAGTTCACAAGACACAAAAATGAACGAAGGTTGTCTTTTTTTTAACTTTCGACCTTAAAAATAAAGAATAATATCTTGCAACTGTTTGAACTATGTTCATATTGGCTAATTGATAGGTTATCATGGACATTTTTTTTTTTAATAGTAAAACTAAAGATAGTAAGCTTATTGCCTGACAACATATTCAATTAATGTATTTAAGACTGGTTTCCAAAAGACAGTTGCTGATTAAAACGACCAAATAACTGGAAAGAAGAAAGACCAGAGAAAATAGAATACCTTGTATCTATCTACATTACTTTATTGAATGAATAGGTGGACTTCCCACTTCAACGGTGACCTGCCAAAATATCTCCCACTGCCACTTCTGGACCTCGCTCAGCCCATTGTTTTACTCAGGAACACAGCGAGCAAGATAAGTAGGGACAATTCAATAACAAACTTAGGTTCCCCAACATGGTTAAGAATTTGTTGCCACCTGAAAGTTCAACCAGTAGAGAGCTGCTGATAAAGCCTGTTTTCATTTTAGGATCTTCATTACAATCAGCACAGAAGAGCAGGTAAAGAAGCCATTGAGTAAGAAATGAAATGCTTCTGATTGAAAAAGAATGTATTAAAATAAAACTTACAAAACAAAGTGTAGGTTGGGGGGGAAGGAACCCTCCGAAAGTTTCTTAATTAACAAATTATGGAGATTGAGAATTTGTCCCATTTCCATATTTTGGGGCTTCTTCGTCTCTTCAGAGACGAATAACCACCCTCCTAGTTCAGTTTATATACTGAGAGCGAATAAGCTCCATTCCACTCCTTGACCCATGTCCTAATCATTCTAACATAGTTAATAATGAGACTGCCTATCCCTCGGTGACGAGCCAACATCACGCCCTCCCCTCCCCCTCCCCCTCCCTCATAGTACATTTTAAAGTATATTTAATCTAGTTTTCATGCATGTAAAAATGGTGAAAATCATACGTGGAGCGTCAGTCTAACAGTAAATTTGATGAACTTATATTTTTTACTTAAACAGACTTTAACTCTAGAGCCGCTTGTCAAAACTCACGAAGGAACCTCAATTTTCAAGTTCATGTCCCAAGGCCTATCTTGCTCCCATTAAGCTTGTCTTTGACACTCTCGGCAACACTGTTGCTTCTGTTCTTGCTTACATCTTTATCTTGGTAATTTTGCCTGTGTTGGATGATGCACTGCTCTCCTCTGTCGCATCATGACACTTCTCACTTGGTTGGCCTAATAGGTGACACTAACATGTCACTACTACTCTTGACTACAACATGGAAATCACAACCTACTCTCTTCTATTATGGTTGTGACACGAAGCATCCTCACAAATGCTAAGTGTTTCAGTGGGTGCATGTTATGCATGGAGGAGTCTATAGATGATGTTGTTAAAAGAAGAGAACCAAAGACCATTCTCACTCCTAATTTCTATTGTTTTGTGCAACCAAAATGAAAAATTTACTATCCATAATTTTTTTTAATGGTCTCATCACTCTTAAATAGCAAGATAAAATGTCTAGATTATTCAATTACAGTTTTTTCTCCCTCACCATGTTAGAGCTATCTTTAGTGTGCTTCAAGGTAGTTGCCGAGTCAAGACATAAACTAAGATCCTATGTTAGAATGTCATTAGTTATTTGTTTTAGAAGATTTCTCGCAAGGTTCTAGGAGGACTTAGAAAAGGTGATCGATCTACATATTCTTCAAATGATTAATAAATTAGCATAACAGCAAGAAGGGGATACAGAATGAAAACATTAGGCATGCAGGGTACATAAGGAGTCAACTGACCAACTTGCTTCATTTGAGTTGTCAATCCCATTCTTTATTTCTTCTTCAGCAAACTCTTCTAAAATGGCACGTTGTCGTTCACTTATTTCACTAAAAAACCATGAAAGAAAACGTGAATCAGTTCATACAGAACCGGCAGCATACTGTTTCAAAACTTCTAGTAAAATTGTGGACACAACCAAACGGAGATTATCATAATGCCAGAGAAAATATGACGAAGAGTAGAAGATAAAAAACCAAAACCTACGTGGGAAATTTAATACGGAAGCGCACATATTGATCTCCACGATCAACAAAAAGTCCATGTTTTGGCAATCCTGGACCAGTTCCACGGTTAGGTATTCTGGCTTTTCCCTTTTCTTTTCTTAAATCAAAAGTTCTATGAAAAGATGGGGTGAAAAGGCATACCTTTCCCTCTCAGTATTAAGAGCTGTCCCGGCTGAACGCCTTTTGGTATCTGATTTAAGAATAAAAGCAACGTCAAGTGAGTTTAAAACTTTAAATTGCATTTGTCGTGCTCACTATTTATTTTCGTGAAAATTAAATGTATAAATAATAACTTCGAAATTGATTGGTCTTCTAATTAGTGCATCTACACTTTAAGGTATATTTTAATAACACAATTTATCCTACACAAGTAAACTGATACTAAAATAGCAAAAAAAAAAAAAAAAAAAAAAAAAAGGAAACCTAAGAGTATTGCCCGCTCTCTTGATAACTTAAGAACCCTAGCTAATTGATCTAAGAACTCTCATGAACCCTCATGGATGTGCAAACCCCTGTATCACAAATGCTAAAACCCCTAAATCAAAATGACTTCATCCCGAATGATTGTAAATCTGGGGATTTTTATCTAACAATCGTAGCCAAAAATGATTAGCAAGAATTGGAGATGCATAAGTCAGCACACCACAATCTCTTATCCATGGCATTAGACAAAGTAAATCCTTCCAATTTAGCCATTAAACTATAAACAAAGCCATCCTTCAACCTCCAGATCATAGCAATCCTTTTGGAAGTCAAATCCCACAACTCTGAGAAGTAAACTTAATATTACCGAAGCGAAAAGTTTATGGAGTCCAAACGAGCAAGTTGAACTACAAGAAATATTTTCATAAATTATCCACAGATCCAACCAAAAGACGTCGGCTGTGGAGAAGCGGGGCCGCAACTAGAGGCTTTAGATCAGCTTATTGTACTCGAAGTCCGTCTAACCCAAACTGACTCGCAACAACTGGCTGGAAGCAAGGATCCAATGCGATACGGGAGTCCAATAGTTTTGATTTTCCTTTCATTTTGGAGTTGTGTTTCTAACAGAATTTTGCAATTTCTCTCCTTACTCTATACCGTCCAATTGGATTGTCATTGTGAAATACTGTTCTTGAAAATTTGGTTCTCTTTGGCGCAACAATAGCTTTTTCTTAAAAGGAAAAGTCCTAAATATACAATGTTTTCCTTTACTCTCTGAGTTCAGATTTCTTGTAGTTGCAAGCTATTTTGAAATAAAGGAAAACAACTATGTAAGAGAAAAAGAATTGATAAGAACAATGATTTTAGGCATTACATTTATTTCTATCTTGCCTGACAACGTTGGAACCTCAACCTTGCCACCAAGAATAGCCTGAAAGAGCAATTTGAAGCCAAATTTGATGAATATAGAATTTAATGACAAAGGTAAGAGCATTTAATGAATAACACAATAAAAATAATAAGTAATTAACTATTGTACAAAAAATAAAAACAAGATAAAAAAATGAGAAGGAACTCAAAAGAAGAAACAATTCCCGCAAAGAGACAAAAACCCCGACAATCCCACGAAATAACTTTCATTTCTTTTAATAATTTGAAAATGGGCACGATGGATAGTAAGTATGGCGTACTGCCATAAGACAATATGAGAAAAAGATGTTTACTTGGAGACAATTAGTAAAGAGCAATAACTTATAAGCCAGTGGAGGGAGAACATTCCAAATTTCTAACCAGCATAAAGGTCAAATCTATAAAGATTGAATAGAGAGAAAAATTAATTCAGAAAAATGCATGACAAGTGAGCAGATTCGGCTGACCGGAGAAAAACTTCCACAACAAATGAAAAGCATATCCACTCATGAAGAAATATAGACATTCAAATCCCAATAAGGATTTAATTTCTCACTTGAGTAAAGCTGACATTAGAATCCACATAAATGTCCACACCATCCCTCTTAAAGACACGATCTTCAGCAACCTAAAACATTGAAAAAATAATATTAGACTAATAGGGAAAATGGCTATCCCTTTATTAATCTAGCGATTTGACATTCATGACTAAAAACACTAAAGAAAACAATTCCATTAAAAGTAAAAAGGAAATCATGCAAAGAGCACATAATAGCACATTGCCCTTAATTTAAATTGAACTCAGTACTAAATAGAGATCTTTTGTACATGGCATGAGAAGAAAATTGATCGTGGAAATAATGAGAACAGTTCGAAAATACATTTTAAAAAAAAATCTATTATTAAGAGATATAGCCACAAGGTATTTAATAAAGAACAATTGAACAATCAAAGATCAAACATAAGTTATTTATTTTCATATGAAACAAAGTTTTAATTTAGATGATGAAGTTCCAAAAGGTAGCTATCAGTGTGTTTACAGAAAACAACTCCAATATGAGATCAAATATAAGTTAGTGGATCGCAACATTCTTGAAGGGCTCAGTTCTCTTGAAACAGGGAGAAGGAACAGGTGGTCACATTGAGCATAGTTAGCAAGTCATGTGCAAGTGCATTTACAAGGACAGACATTGCTAAAGTAAGCTGAAGGAAAATATAAGTGAGTTTTTGCCTTCAATTTAATAATCAAGTTGCCAGATTGACTTTCTCGTCCACCGCTATTACCAGCTTCTGGCACACGAATGGTATCTCCAGAATCAACCCCTGATGCATTACAATAATTATAGATATATAAATATTAAAAAAAATATTCTACATGAGAATAAAACATTACGAAGTTTCATGTATTCTGTGAGTTAAAAGTTGTTCATGTAAGAATACAATTGAAGAACACTAAAGAATAAAATTCTTGAGAACAATTCCAATATAACCTAACAACTTAAGTTTATGGACACCACATTCAAGTTTAAGTCATTGCAGTATCTCGTTCTCTCTTTGATTCAAATATAATACCAACACAAGCGTGTTTCAAGTAACAAAAAAGAAACAAATTTTACAGAATTAAAAAAATATTTCTAATAAATAAATTAAATCTAATCTAACAACTTAACCTTTTGAAACAAAAAAAAAAAAAAAAAAAAACATTTACGAAATTAAAGCATTTTAAATTGATAGCTGAAAGTAAAATAAATTATAACCGAATCCAATTAATTGAATTCAAGTAGGCTTATCTAATAAAGTGTTGCAGTTGCCCAATAAATTCTACATAATATATCGATCATGTTCTATTTCATTCAATATGCAACATGATAAACAATCAAGTGGTTATGACCAACCAGCAGGTATGGTAACTGTGACCTCCTTGACACCCGCCACAACCCCCATTCCCCTGCATTCCACACATAATTCCTGAAGTATACCAAAAAAGAAAAACAAAGAAATAAATCATTGAAACAAGATTAGAAAGGAAAAAGATCTAAAAGAACTAAAATCTTTGAAGTATTCATCAAACCTTAATGATTTGACCCGATCCTTTGCAAGTGGTGCATGTTGATGTAAATGGAGGAATAGTAACCTGATGATTAAACTACTCAAATCTGAAAGAAAATAGCATGAAAATTGACAAAGCATTGTTCCCGATTTGCACGTAATTTATGATTTGAAGGCACTTACTCTACCTAAACCTCTGCAAGTAGGGCAACTTCTTTTCGTTGCATTTACTGGAAAGCCACGCCCATCTAAAACAAAGGCCAAAGGCCATCAACTTAAAAGAGGAAACAAAATTGCTAAAACTCTTCTATTGCTTGAGAATAAATTAACTGAGGGTAAACGCAAGGCAAATAGATAAAACTATAATTCAAGCAATCAGCAATCATAATTTTTGTGTGTGTGTGTGCATGTGTGTCTATGTAATCCACACTTTTGCATTAATCGGTATGATGTATTTAGATCTCAACATGACTTGAATTTTGCAGACAACCAGGCTTACTTACAGCAAGAATCACAGGGAACCATAGCATCAAAGGACAAATGCTTTGTGCATCCTTTAGCAGCTTCTGTAAAAGATAATGACAGGGCAACCTACAACAAATCAAACATATTACATGGTTTGTATTAGAAATTTAGGAGAACTGAGTAAAATAAAAATTGGGCACAAACTAAAAACCTGAATATCTGAGGCAAAACGGCTGGTCTCATGTTCAAAGATCTGCGAAGCATCAAAATACTTTAAAACTTCCAATTCAATTGATGAGTAAGAATAAGAGGTTAAAAGCAAGTACCTCAGAGAAAATCTTTTGAAATGAGTCAGAAAAATGGGTTCGATAAGTATAGCTAAACCCATCTGCGTCACCAGTACCAAAACCTGCATTTTCAAATTCTCCACCACCCCTCTTCAGCCACATCGATATACACAGTACAAACAAGTCAGCAAAAAGCAAACAGCTATCTTCACTTATCCATAAAAGTTATCGTTAACAATAAAACAAATAAACAAATAAGAAGAAAAGTGGCACAAGCAGCAGATGCTATAGAATGTTTCTCTAGTAATTTAGGAGTTGCCACCTGGTCATATTGGGATCTCTTCTCAGAATCCTGTAGAGTCTGAAATTTCCAAAAAAAAAAAAAGAAAAAAAATGAATCTGCCGTAGGTATTAAACTTAAGGGGCTAAAGGAAAGGCAATTTTGTTAGTTAATAGTACAAAACTATAGAATAAAAATATTTGGCTAGTGAAAAAAACAAACATCCACAGTGAAGGAGATATGGAAGACTTTAAACCAATGACACCAACAAACCTCATAGGCTTCTCTTATCTCCTGAAATTTCCTCTTGGCAGAAGGATTGTTCTTGTTTGCATCCGGATGGTACTTTTTGGCCAACTGCACAATATAATCAATAATTAAAATCTTAGCAAGTGAATGAAAGCCATGAGGTATCTGTTGAAAAGAAAAGGCATATAATAGGTGACAAGAACTGTGGCCACTGCATTGGTTAACAACACAGAATTTTCATCAATCTTATTAGGCCATAGATATGTGTAGTGCAACAAAAGGTACAGATAACGAAGAATAAATAATAAGTGACCCGTTTTGGTTCGTAACATTTCCATAAAAGTAGTTTAGTCTTTGTCACTAAAATTATTCAAAGAATTCAGTAGATATTTTGCATGCTATCATGTAAACCTGTATTCTAAGCTGCATTAATCTAACTCGATTATGAAATTTCGTAATTATAAATAAAATTTCTATAAAATACAATATAAAAATTTGACAACTACAACTCAAACAAGTATTTTACTGAACTTTGAATAAAGATTTAAGACTAAGACAAAACAAGAAGTTACAATCACATTCCCTTCATATCCGATTTCATTGATCCACTCACCGCATGGTATGCCTTCTTAATCTCTTCTCGACTGGCATTGTGTTGAACCCCAAGAATTTCATAGTAATCTCGTTCAATAGAATGACATGAACCTAGAGACATACACACAATGATAATGTCCGGATGAGCAAGTTTTCAATATTACCTTAAATATTAGGTACATTTACTGAATTAAACAGCCATTAGGGCTGCAGGTGATGGAAGAGAAGGAAACACCTGTGGCATGTATGAAACATCTACTCGCCGGAAATCCTGTGGCGAAGTCAGGAGCTTTACCGACGGCAGAAGAACATGATTGCAACGCTGATTCACATTTAGAGCCCGAAAAGCAAATCAACAAAACAGAAAATAAAGCTCAGATGGTCGGACAAAAAATAATGGAAGAGAGAAAGAAGAAACAAAAGAGGCGCTTCCAAGAGTTAGTAACTCTGAAATAGTGAACTCGTCAATCGTTCAGCTGAAGGTGGCAAGGAGTTACCTCGGGCACAAGAAAAAAATTGGCGTAACGATGAAACTTTTCCGAGCGGGAGCCGGGGATCAATGGACAACCCTCCTACTGATGAGAGTAATTGCCGCCGGCACTACATTTAATAGTATTAGCAACGTCGATAAAGAAAAGCGATGAAGACAATTGATCACAAATACTGATACGTGTAAACTCACCAGCCCTAGCCAGCCGAGGCGTTTCATAACGAAGCAAAATCGCAGTAAACGCGCAGAAATGCAATTATTGATCACCAGAACTTATATGTAATAAGAAATCAGAACTGCGTGAACGGGTTAAACAATTAGATGCTAATGTGAGAGAAGACAAATCGAATGAACTCGAACGACAGAAACGGAAGTAATTCGCCCGTCGCCGGCAAAGTACGGTGTTCCGTGCTCCCACAGACCGGGCCTCTGGAGGTTTATTGTGTTATTTTATGTTATGATCGCTCGGTAATGGTATGGGGATCGCTTTGTTGGGGTTTAAGTCATTAAGAAATATCGAACGGCGCTGATGAATAAGGCGTTGTGTCGCCGGTTTAGGGCAATATTTATACCTTCGGTTTTCTTGGACCCACAAAAAGGAAGACCATTGTATACCTTCGTGCCAATGCGCAAGCAAAGCAAACGATGACTCGGTGGCTCGGCGCTTGAGAGGTCGCCGCTCGAACGGAATCGGTGATGAAGAAGACTCTCCGCTCCGGCACCGGACGGTAAGCCCTGTACTTTTACCTCTCTGTTTTCCTAGCTATCATTACAACAGCTCCGAGTTTCATCGTTTTATTATCCACTTCTGATCTGAACCAAAGAGCTGTTGATTCCATAATTACAGAGTTCACTTTCTTCTCCAAGCATGGAGGCCTATGTCGTCACATACTTCGCCAGTCGACTCTTCGGACACCATTTCGGCCGTATCTCCCAAAACCCTACAAAAAGGCGGCGACGATGGCAACTTCAAGCAGGACTTTATGAAGCTCAAGTCACCTCGGAGTAGCGTGACCACCGTACTTCAGAGTGGTAACTGTGAAGCTCAAAGAACCTCAATCACTAAGCTCCGCCGTGTTGTCAAGAAGCTCTGCAAATCGAAGCGATTTGAGCGTGCGCTAGAGGTTGGCAATTAACAGTTTGGAAATTGAAATTGAAATTGAAATTTCTTCATTTTATCCCAATGGAAGAATAGAATCATGATCACAAAGTAATGCATCTCACTGTATAATTCATAGGTTTCTTATAGAATGCCATACATTCTTACATTCAGGTACTAATGTTGATGGAAACTCAAAATAAGATGCGTATGTCCCCGTCCGATCATGCTCTCCGATTGGAATTGACCATCAAAGTGCACGGTTTGCTGAAAGCTGAAGAGCACTTCAATCAATTGCCCAACATAGCCTCTCAAAAAGCTTCATCTCTCCTTCTTCTTCATGGTTACGTCAAAGAGAAGAACACAGAGAAAGCTGAGGCTTTCATTGCGAAATTAAAGGGCTTGGGACTGGTTGTGGACTCGCATCTTTACAATGAGATGATGAAACTGTATGTCGCCACATCTCAAAATGAGAAAGTTCCTCTTGTTATAAAGGACATGAAGCAAAATCAAATACTGAGAAATGTTCTCTCCTACAATCTTTGGATGAATGCTTGCAGTGAGCTATATGGGGTTAGGTCAGTGGAATTGGTGTATGAAGAAATGCTGAGTGATAAGAATGTTCAAGTGGGATGGAGCACTCTGTCTACCCTGGCTAAAGTGTATACACAGGCAGGCCTTGTTCACAAAGCGTTTGCAGCCTTGAAAGCTGCAGAGAAGAAGCTATCCTCAGGTAACAGGCTTGGATATTTCTTCTTAATTACATTATATGCCACTTTGAACGATAAAGAGGGAGTTCTTAGAGTTTGGACAGCTAGTAAAGCTGTAAGTGACAGACCCACTTGTGCCAATTACATGTGTATATTGCTATGTTTGGTGAAGCTAGGAGACATCAATGAGGCAGAGAAAATATTTAGGGAATGGGAGCTCGATTGTCGTAATTATGACATTAGAGTCTCCAACGTTCTTATGGGCGCATATGTGAGGAATGGATTGTTGGAGAAGGCTGAGTCGTTACATATGCACACATTAGAGAAAGGTGGTACTCCAAATTATAAGACATGGGAGATTCTCATGGAGGGATGTGTGAGAAGCCAAAACTTGGACAGAGGTATTAATTTTCTCAAGAACGATTTTGCTGGGTTGAAATGTCATGATTAAAGTCTTATCATTTTTCTTTTTTTTTGGTCGATAGTTAGGTAGATGAAGTACGAATTACTATTTGAGCTGAAAAACATCATATATTTCATAAGTTTTCATTATTCAATCTCTGCAAGTTGCATCCATGCTACATGGAACACAGCAGGCACCACACAGGGTAACCAAAGTTTGTCGAGTTTATTAATATTGATAACTTAGCTTTAGCTACTAAGTACCAATCTCTATGATCATTTTAGTGCTGCCAGTGCCGATTTAACGTTTCGTGATATACGATCATGTAATGGTTCCTGCATAAAACCAAAAATAGTTAATACCATCAACCATATGGTTAAGACAACTAAAACACATAGACCATTTTATAATGAAATCCATCTACCTCTGACAATGGCACCTCAAATTTGGATTTGGTTATTGTCTCGTACAAGAAGATATATCTGCCATCATGAACACGAATATGGAGTCGATAGTCAGGAATGGATATGTAACAGTCCAAGCCCACCGCTAACTGCTAGCAAATATTGTTCTCTTTGGGCTATCCCTCCTAGGCTTCCCCTCAAGGTTTAAAACGCGTCTGCTAGGGAGAGGTTTCCACACACCCTTATAAGGAATGTCTCCAGCCGATGTAGGATCTCACAATCCACCCCCTAACCCCTGCCCGGTGTCTGGCTCTAATACCATTTGTAACAGCTCAAGCCCACCACTAGCTGATATTGTCCTCTTTGGGCTTTCCCTTTTGAACTTCCCCTCAAGGTTTTAAAACGCATGTGCTAAGGAGAGGTTTCCACACCCTTATAAGAAATGTTTCGTTTCCCTCACCAACCGATGTGGGATCTCACCGGATCACAAAGTACAAGAGGTATAAGAGTTGAGAAGTCATAAAAGTTCAAGAAATACAGAGAAGCCTTTTGCAACTTAGTCCCCAAGGTCTGAATATGTAGAATGTAGCTTGTTTTCCTAGCCATTCTATTTGTATAAATGAAAGGATCGAATAACGTCGAGGAAAATAAAATACATACCTCCATGACAGTTCACGTACAAGCTCTTCAGGAGCATCAGGGAGAACCTGAACATATTTCACGAAACTGTGAATGATATTTCAATATCCAAAGGCAGTATAAATGGCATAGGTAATAATCAAAACTTAATCAAATAGTTGAGAGAAACTATCAAGACCATACCTCATCTTCATATGGATTGCAATTATCTTTGAACCACAGCCTCAAGAATTCCTATACGGATAATGTAAGGTTCATAAACTAATGCAGATGGTAATAAAATACACAAACAGAAAACACACCTTATCGACATTTTCAGGTTCGAGGCCATTTTGAAAGCGTTCCTCATAGGACTGTGCAATCCAGTATCTGCTTGAATCAGGTGTATGCACCTTCAATTGCAAGTAGGGAAAGGATCATCCCTTGTAATAATGACTTAAATATTTACATAAATTATCAATAGAAGTGAAGTCTAGAAAAAGTTAAAAGAGTATTGACCTCATCAATTAAAAGAATAGATCCATCCTCTCCCTTTCCAAACTCATACTTTGTGTCGACCAGTATCATACCATGCTCCAAAGCCACTTTCTGAAATATCAAGATTGGAGAATGTTAAAACCTACTTCTTGGCCACTATGAAAGACACTGTGTAACAGCCTAAGCCCACCGCTAGCAGATATTGTCCTCTTTGAGGCTTTTCCTTACGGGCTTCCCCTCAAGGTTTTAAAACGCATCCAATAGGGGGAAAGGTTTCCACACCCTTATAAGGAATGCTTCGTTCCCCTCTCTAACCGATGTGGGATCTTACACATTGTGTATTGGGAAATGACTTCAAGGGCCAATTAGATTGCTTATTCAAACTTTCAACATAATGTCAGCACCAAATCTACTTTAAAAGGTAAAACATGAGGGCATATTGTAAACAGGTATAGTCAGGATTCTTGCAAAAACATCACTCCAATTAATTTGTCTCAGGACGAAAGATGGAAACTGCAACAAAACGAACTTACCTGCCCGTACTCAAACAAGCTTAAAGCCTTTCTACTTGCTTCTTCATAATCAGCTCGACTCATCAGGCCCCTTTCAATGATCTGCAAAGCTAGTATGCATGTAAACAACACAAGTAATTTGACTGGAACATAAATTATAAGCTAATTAAGAAAATTCCTAAAGCCTACAAGCTCATAACAGAAGGGTATACCTCATCTGGTGTCACAGGAACATCATGGGTATCAGCCTTGGTTGTTGGAGTAAGTATATGGGAAGACAGCTTTTGATTTTTAACCAAGCCTATTATAGTTGAGAGGCGATTACGTGGAGCAGTCGGAAAAATTTCGAAGGGGAAGAGACAAAAAGATAAAGAAAACATACCATCTGGAAGAACATTTCCACAGTAGTTTCGCACCCCGTTCTTGTACACCGTCCATAATGATGTATCCGTGCTTCCAGTGACAAATCCTCTAACTAGAATCCAGAAACAGAGTTTACTTTTATGGATATATGCGCAACAACGTCACGAAAATGCTTTCACTTTCCAATTGAGATTACCATATTACACCATGGAATCATGGGGACACATCCATTTACAAAGACATAAAATGAAGATGAAGAACACTAAATATATCAACAAGTATACTCCCCAAAAAAAGGAAAAATTCAACAACTTCAATACAGAATATCTTTCCTTCTGGTAACTGGGAAAAGTTGCAACAATGTTAGTTGACTCCCTGTGTTATTCCATAGTCAGCAAACTGATGGACTAACAAAACATCCTTCCCTTTAGTTTTTTTGTCCTATATTTCTTCAGCTGTTTTATAATTATTAATGCTCAATTCAATCCAAATGGAAAGGATGCAGAGAATTCCACAATGACTCACCTACAAACTCAACGGGAAAAACTGAACACTTTTTTGCAATCGTGACATTTTTATCCGGGACTGACACGACTGCATTTGAAGTGATGTGCTGTGTTCTGTCAAACCACCATAAGCTGGTCTCATTAAGAACCTGAACGATGTAGGACATGAGAAATTGGGAGCCAAGAATTAAAAAACTAGGAACAAGTCGATACCCATCCTAACTATATACAACCAATTCCCAATCCCAACAGTGATTTGCCTCATATTCAGTAAGGAATTCTCAGTATCAGTAAAGAACCTCCCTACCTGACCCTTAAAGGGTATGGAAGCAAGAACTCTATCGAACGCACTCTGTCGATCAGTTGTAACCAAAATAAGATAATCTCCATAGTCATATATATCTCTCACCTGCACAGTGGAAAACACTGGTAAAATCAGTAAGTTTCGGTCACTATAATGTGCCTGACATAGGCAAAGAGCTCTACAATTTCGCATTCTTGGTTAATCAGTTCTTCTCCAGCAACCAAAAAAGAAACAGACATCACCCATTCAAAAAATGTAAAAAGGAACCTTATTCCGATTCAGCTAAAGATCACCTTGCCCCTGGTTTTGGACTTAATTCCAGGAACGGTCAAGTGGAGATTCGTCTCCGATAGACAGTTGAACAAAGACTTGTCAATGGCGCCGACAATCTCCTCTCTGCGATCCCCTTTGATCAAAGCATCCAAGGATATATTACGCGGCGAATCTTGACGGTGGCTCAGGCTCGCCTTCACCGGAGACGAAGAAGAGGCGGCGGAGAGCATCCTAAGCCTCGTTTTGCCTCTGCCGAGGGAGGCTGAAGTGAAAGACGAAATGGAGAAAGGGAGCTTGACGGCAGGGGTTTTAGGAGTGTGGACACCGGTCATAGGGCGAGCCATTTTTTCTCGAGGTGGTCGGGTTCCGTTTTGGTTCGAAAGGCGGCGACTTTATATGGTTGCGTAGAGCTCGAGAACGAAGCTCATCTTCCGTGAGGAACCGACCCTCTGGGCTTTCAGATAGGCTGAAAGATGGCCCAATGGGTCGAATGAAATCGTTGTGGGCCCTTGTCCATTTCCGGTAAACTTCTGTTAATAAATTTAAACCACTCAAAATTACAACTCTCATTTACTAATTGAGATTAACATTGACATTATGATGATTAAAGATGATTAATTATAATTTATTTAAATCATAATTAAAGTATTTAATTATTTAAATCATTGTCATCGACGGCCATAAATTTTATAAAAAAAAAAATTGTACATTTCAACAATATTTTAATATAATTATTATATATATTTAGATGTGATGATTAAAAAGAGTTAATTATAATGTAATTAAGCTAATTAACGTTTCATTTAATTACTCAAATTATTTTTCATCAATCTTTATAATTTTCCCAAAATTCCTACCTACATTTACATTTTGTATGCGTATATTTTCTAACGTGAGGATTAAAAATTGTGAATCATAGTTTAGTCAAACCATGTTCAAATAGGTATATGTGGAGCAATTAGACAAAAATTGATATCGACTTCTTATAATTTGGCAAGCGCAACAACGGCCAAAAAGGTATGAGACAGGTTGAAAAAAGTCGGAAGCAGAATTGTATATGACAGTGGTTCTTCTGATCGATCACAGATTCTTGACCTCATCGTTTGGCTTCCTGAAGACTGTTATCCTACCTAATAGGCTGGATGCGACTTTCCCTCGATTTGGTTTGGATGGCATAGTCCGTCACGAAAGTCCCGATGAGGACAATAGTTCGGGTGTTCACTCGGAAGGCACTCAAAATGAGATGGCACCGTCTAGTGCAACGCAACGAGATTTGACCCTCTATCATCAGGCGACTTCTCATCGAGCAAGCTCAATGTTATTTTGAACCGTCAAGAGAGCGAAGACGGAACCGACTACTATAGTGAGTCTAGTAACTAACAGAGTCTAGTTATTTATTTATTTAATTAATTAAGATGCATAGAAATGGCTTTAAGAGAGCAGGGGGCGCAGGCGCGCAGGCGCAGCTCCCAGAAAGCAATTCAAAGAGAATTTCAGGCATGAGCAGCGAGAGTAAAATTCAAAGAAAACCTAGAATTTTGTGCCTTCATGGCTTCCGAACCAGTGGAGCAATCTTGAAGAAGCATGTCGAGAAATGGCCGACTTCCGTCCTCAATCAATTCGATTTCCATTTTATGGACGCCCCATTCCCTTCCAGAGGAAAATCCGAAGTCGAAGGACTTCACGATCCTCCCTATTTCGAGTGGTTTCAATTCAACGAGGTTCACAAATCGCTCTTCCTTTTTCAATTCTCTGCAATTTCACAACTCAATATCGATCGATTCAATTTCAGGACACCACCGATTTTGCAAATGTCGAGGAATGCCTTCAATTCATCGAGAATCACATGCATGAACACGGACCATTCGACGGACTACTCGGCTTCTCACAGGTAACAATTTCCTGAATCAATTTCGGAGTTGAATGATTTCACATTTGAAACTCTTCGATCGCGAACATTTTCAGGGAGCGGCGTTGGCGGCCCTACTGCCGGGATTTCAAGCGAAGGTAAACACTCTGGCCGCCTGGCCTGGCTATTGTTGTAAATCTCTGTTTGAATTTTCTAGAATGAAATTGAATCGGTTGCAGCAGGGTGTGGCGCTGACGAGAGTCCCTAAGATTAAATTCGTAATCATCATCAGCGGTGTGAAACTGGAATCGCCATCTCTGGACGCTCAAGAAGCTTATGCCTCATCCATCGCATGCCCATCCCTCCATTTTCTAAGTAACTTCCACGCATTGTTTTTGCCTTATTCCATTTCTTTTCATTTTGTTCGCTGAAAGGATCTGTTGTTATTGTGGTTGGCAAGGTGAGGAAGACTTCTTCATGCCCAGTGGATTGCAGCTGCTGGAATCATTTGTTGAACCATTTGTAATCAATCATCTCAAAGGCCACGCAGTACCTAAACTTGGTAATCTTAAATTCATTGCTTAAATATACATTTTTATGGCTTCTTATGGTAATCTAGATATTGTATAATTTCCTTTTTCAGATCAAAAAAGTTTGAAGATTATGGAGAATTTCATTGACAGGATTTCAAAGTTATGATCAACACCACTAAAATAATAATAGGTAGCTCAAAGATAAATGAGATGAGGGAATACGATCCTCTAATAACTTGATGAAAGGAATATGCCTTAATTGGATGTGTTATACTCCCAGATAGTAATAGTAAAAATAAACATCCTTAACCAAGTAAAACGAAGCTATATATTTAATAATAGTTTAAATTTGAATCACTTCACAAGTAAGATTCACAAGAGTCAAGTAAGATTCACAAGAGTAAGATCGCACAAATACTCTTTTACTAAGTCCACTGACAAAGACAACATACATTGATTTTATATAGCCTCAAATCAAAATTAAAATCATAATGAGCCATTCTAAGAATTAACTTTTACATTGTAGGACTTATAGCCACTTTATAAATAAGCTTCAGAATATAATAAAGAAACACCACTAACTCTAAATTATCATATGTCCCAAAATTTGTAACCGTATGTCTAAGAATAAATGAAACTTGATTTTTTTTAATGTGGCATCAATCGAAATAATTTGAACAATATTTTTTGTTCATCTTCCTTTATATTGTATGAATCAACGGTTATTTTAGAAAATATAATAATTAAATGGGGCAAACACATATTAACACGTCATTATTTTAAAATAATAACAAAACTATGTATTGTTATTACAAATTATTCAACAAAATATGTAAACTTGAATATTACAGATACACGCTTATACCTAAAATAAATTGCTTAATTCACTTAATATTGTAAATTTAAGTATTAATTGTCAAGGTACTCATTAACTCTGGTTGGAAGTTTGAAAAATAATAGTAACTAATAAATGTTAGTTTTAAATACCTTCAAATCCAGTTAATCTTTTGCATTCACGTAACTTAAAAAACCTTTATTACAAATTTTTAAATTTTTAAATATTTTCACAAACTTGATTGTTGTATTATTTAAACGAGCTCCTAATATTTTCCTTTAAACTTTAGCAATTTATAATTATTTTCACTTAATTCAATTTAAAATAAATCCAATGCATTAACCAAATATCTTCTCCACTATTCATTTATTTGTTATTTTAGCAAAAAAAGAATCTCTTAAGCGATAAAACGCGGCGTTTATTTATTTATTATTTTGATTATTTTATGTAGAACGCGCGAAACAGGGTATTCAAACATAACAAATATACATTTTTTAGAGGAAAAAGCCCAAGCCCAAGCCCAAGCCCAATCCCATATTGTAATATAATGCATTTTATACCGAAAATACCCCTATCAAGTGCGCGTCTCTTCCCCAAAAAAAAATTAAATACTCGCGCGTCAGCGCATTCGTCCTCGGCGTTTCCCATGTTTACAACGAGTCTATATATGAAGCTACCCAGCGAGGAGGGAGGAAGGGCTTAGAAAATGGGTTTTAAATGAGTTCGCTCTCTCCTCTCCTCTGCTCAACAATTTCGAAATCCAGATCTCCAGAATTCCATTTACAGAGAATTCCAATCATGGGAACCGACGGTCAAATCCGAAGAAAACCTAGATTTCTTTGCCTCCATGGCTTCCGAACTAGTGGAGCAATCCTTAAGAAGCAGGTCGGAAAATGGCCGGATTCTGTCCTCCAACAACTCGATCTCGATTTTCTCGACGCTCCATTTCCTGCCGAAGGCAAATCCGACATCGAAGGAGTTTTCGATCCTCCCTATTTTGAGTGGTTTCAATTCAGTCCAGTACGACTGCTTAGCCCTAATTTCTTTCTCCCTATCGATTTCTTTCAAAAATCACAAACTCTCGTTTATTTTGTTTGTTTATTCTCTCTTCTTCCATTGCAGGAATTTTCAGAGTATAGGAATTTCGACGAGTGTCTCTCATTCATTGAGGACTACATGCTTAAGCACGGACCATTCGATGGATTCCTCGGTTTCTCACAGGTAATTTCGTTTTTATTTTTCCTAATTAGCCAAACGGAGCTTAATCGAGTATCAATTTGTTGTTGAATTTCGTTGAATTTCACAATTTCAGGGGGCGATACTATCGGCCGCTCTGCCGGGACTTCAAGCGAAGGTAACATAACAGCAGCCTGCTGCTATTACATTACAAATCCATCTGAATTCTCCAAAATAAACGTTAAAAGTGAAATCGAGATTTTGACGCAGCGGTGCATTAATTGTTGCAGGGTATTGCACTGACGAAAGTCCCCAAGATCAAATTCGTGATCATCGTCAGCGGTGCGAAATTCAAATCGCAATCTGTGGCTGAGAAAGCTTACTCGTCAGTCATTGGATGCCCATCCCTCCATTTTCTAGGTACCTCCTACACATGGTATTCCTTTTGTCCTTTTTTGAAAGTATTTTCGAATATTCTGATTCTTTACATCGTTACTTTGAAAACAAACAAGCCACCGAGCGCATAATTTAGGCATTTAGTTTTGGAATTAAATAAGAGCTTGTCTTAATTCCTTGAATTACGTCCAAGGAGTCGAACAATCCATCATATTTTATGTATTAAAATAATTATAGGTAGATTGACAATTCAAATTAAGGAGGTTGTTGTGAATGTATTATTAAAAAATGTGAATGGACAATAATTTGATTGGTCTTTTTTTCAAGAATAAGAAATCAAATCCCTAAATTCTTAGGTGGGTATCACTTTAAACTCCAAATAGCTCAAAACTTTACTAATTGAATCAATTTAGACATCCAATCCATTAGAAAGCCATTGATGCAAGAGTTCTTAAGATGCCATGATTTGATATTTTCCTTTGACTATAGTTTATATAAAATGTTTGAAATAATTAATCAACTTCTGGAACCTGTGTGTGAAATGCTGAGAAGGGTTATCATGGTGGCAGGTAAGGAAGATTTCTTGATGCCCCACGGACAGAAGCTTCTGGAATCATATATAGAGCCAGTAGTAATTAATCATCCTAAAGGCCACACAATTCCAAGACTAGGTAATATACAATTTCAACTCATTTCACTTTTCCATGCTTTAATATATATATATATATATATATATATTCTTAATTTCTGATGCTGATTTACTTATCTCAACTTTATATTTTCAGATGATAAAGGTTTGGAGGTTATGGAGAGTTTCATTGAGAAGATTTCAAAGATGTTGGATGAGGCAGAAGAATAATAGTCTTAAAAGTCGCATTGGACTATCAATTATGCAGCCTTAGCCTTAAATAATGGAACATTCGATGTATTTTATTTTAAATATTTCAAAACTATTCTTGAACTACAAATGCGGGTCTCCTTAGGGTTGAGCCCTTATATTCCATCAAGTGTTACACATCATTAATCTTACACACAATTAGTAATTTTTCATAGTTTTAGGATCTGTCTTGCACACAATTGGTAATTTTTCATGGTTAGAAAATTAGATACGAATTATTTTAGAACTTTTTTTACCTTCGCGTCTTTATCCTATTTCCTTATTGTCTTATCCGGTTAGTCTCTTGTATCATCCTACTAAGCCCACAGCTAGGAGATATTGTCTGTTTTACTTTAGCACATTACATATTGTCGTTAGCTTCACAATTTTAAAACGCACACCCTTATAAGAAATGTTTCGTTCCCTTCTCCTCGATTGATATAGGATCTCACAATCTACTCCCTTGGGAGCCTAGCATCCGCTAATAGATATTGTCCGCTTTGGCCCGTTACGTATTGTCGTCAGCCTCACTGTTTTAAAACGTGTCTGCTAGGGAGAGATTTTCACTCTTATAAGAAACGTTTCTTTCCCCTCTCCAATCGATGTAGAATCTCACAATCCACCCCCTCAGGGGCTTAGCGTCCTCGATGGCACACCATCCCGTATATGGCTCTGATACCATTTATAACGGTCCAAGTTCGCCGATAGTAGGTATTATCCGTTTTTGTGCGTTATATATCGTCGTCAGTCTTGACGATTTTAAAATCCGTCTTTTAGGGAGAGGTTTTCACACTCTTATAAAAAATGTTTCATTCCCCTCTCCAACCGAACCGATGTAGGATCTCACATCTCCACCAACTTTTTTAATTCAACCGTTAACCTTATGTACTAAGGAACCATTATGATAAAATATGCACGAAAAATTATAAGAATAAAAAAAATAAAAAGAAGAAAGGAAAGAAAAGAATTCGAAATTCAAAGCAAGGCCCTTTGACGGTTTGACCCCTCCATTTCCAACCGTTCAAAACATTACACGTATTTTGCGTGAGTAATTTGCCTCTAGTTTTTAATTATTATTTCATTCAGAAAAAAGAAACATTATCTTTAATTCTCCGTTGAAAAAAGAGAGAAAAAAATCAAACAAAATATCAGATGCGAAGAAACGAATAAAAACCCCGTCGATTTGATACACAGCCGTTTCCCTTCCAAACTGATTCAGTTCTTCTCGTTTTATTTCACCGGCGTCGGAGATCGATTTGAACTATCCTCATCCCCTCTCAAATGAGTCAGTCTCAGCCACAACCTCAGCCTCACCCTCAGCCCGATCCATCCAATCCACTCCCTCCTAAACCTTCCCACTCCGATCACCCGGATCCGATTACCGATCATCGCGCCGGCGACTATTCTCCCTATCCCAAGCTTGACCCTAGCGATGTTGCTCCGCTGCCGATGCCGGAGAACTGGACCACTGTCCCCATGAGCTCCCAACCCCAACATCCTCCTCCACCTCAAACTCAGCCGAACAGTGAGCCTCGTGCTCCGATCTCTGAGGGAAATGCTACCACTCTGCCGACTGAAGCTAATCCCTATGTTTCTGCGGCTCCAGCCTCTGGAAATCCATCTTCCGCCAAGAGTATGTGGTCGATTTTCCTAGATGTTAATATTTATTGAGCGTTTGGAATTAGATGAAATTCGAATTCAATAGATGTGCATGTTTGATGTATGATCAGATACGGTGGATTCCATGAAGGAGATGCTTGGAAGATGGGGAAAGAAGGCTGCGGAGGCAACCAAGAAGGCCGAGGATCTTGCTGGAAATATGTGGCAGCACTGTAAACCCTCAATTCTTTTAAATAATCAACGCGTCTTTACCTTCTCATCATTACTGATAAATTTGAATTCAACTTTAAAATAAATGATGAACTTGTAGGTGGTTAAGATGAGAAATTACAACACTCTGATAGCACACGCAACTGTATGCCGACTTTGATTGGAATATAGTTTACGTCCATTTAAACACAGATCTTAGAAAACCTACAATTGTTCTACTAAGGATACTGGCATTAAGCGTTTTCCTGGAACTATTTCTCATTTGTTTTACTTTCATTATGTGCTCTGCTGTTTTATGTGTTGTGACTTCCATTGAATGAGTTGTGTTCTTTCTTATTGCCTGAGCTTGAATTTTGGATTACCTTTTATCTGGTACTATAAGCTTTTTCTGTTTGAGGATTGTTGGGAGAGGAAGTCCCATGTTGATCAAGAGTTTATAAATAAGGAATACATCTCCATTGGTATGAGACCTTTTCGGGAAACCAAAAGTATTTTCGAGAAACCAAAAGTAAAGTCACGAGAGTTTATGCTCAAAGTGCACAATATCATATTATTGGGGAGATCCATGGTTTTTAACATTTTCTGCACCTACTCATTTGGAACAAGCGGTTTGGAATAGTGACTTTAAATACGACGATTTTAAAACACTCTTTATCATTGTTGTTGGAACTTTTTACTTGCTTCTGTTGAGCAATAATGATAAGTTGAAACAATCTTATTTCAAACCAGTGAAAACAGGGCCTAGCATTACTGATGCTGCTGTGGCAAGAATTGCTCAAGGGACGAAAGTTCTTGCAGAAGGTGGTTATGAGAAGATCTTCAGACAGACTTTTGAGAATATACCGGAAGAGAAACTTCAGAAGGCGTTTGCATGCTACTTATCCACATCAGCTGGTCCAGTGATGGGAACTTTGTACGTATCAACGGCTAAACTTGCCTTTTGCAGTGACGATCCTCTTTCGTACAAAGTCGGTGAGGAGACTCAATGGAGCCTTTACAAGGTAAAATTGAATTGTTGAATCTTACTGTTCGTTAAGCAGTCGATAATTAGATGAATCTAAAAGTTTTGGTTGAACTGATGCCAATTCAAGTGAAGAAGATGTGAAGAATGGGCCGTCAATATTTTTGAAAGTGAGGAAGTTAGAACTAGGGAACTCTTGCTGAGTATGGGTAATGCAGCATTAATGGTCTATATTGTGAGATCTCACGTTGGTTGGAGAGGGGAACAAAGCATTCTTTAAAAGGGTATGGAAACCTCTCCCTAGTAGACACGTTTTAAAACCGTGAGGCTGACGGCGATACATAACAGGCCAAAGCGGACAATATCTGCTAGCGATGGACTTGGGCTTTGGGCTTGCGCTTGGGCTGTTTCATTTATGGAGCATTTTCTCAAAAAAGAGAGAGAGAGAGAAGTATATATGAGGCGCAAACTGCTTCAATTTTATACATATTCCATCCCAGTAACTAGAGTAAACTCAAGTCAGATTCCAACTTCTCTATCCTGACCTCCCTGTTTCCTCTTGAATCAGTCTGGTTGCTTCAAAGCCAAATCCAGTATCATGAAACCCTTAAAGAAGCAAAAACCGTTCTTTAATGTTTGAGAACATTATTTCAATCACGTGGTCAATAAAGTTTCATTGGAACTCTGTTCTGGATCTACTGCAAAGTTAGAAAGATTATGCATTTAGATTTAAGAATTTTTGCAACATCTTACAAGTTTCATAGGGTCATCTTCCTCTATTAATTTAAACGCACGTATACTTATCCTTTTGTTCATTACTGCACAATTTTATTCGATTCTAATAATCTCGAGTGTTGATCAAGCAATTGCTCAGTTGATCTGTGGTTTCTTCTTTATTATCATTTTGTATTGATGATGCATGTTTTCCCCCTATGTTGTGTTCATGATGAATGTACTTGGACGATGACCATGCCCAGCTCTTGTATTGCCCATCTTTAGTTCATATAGGTTGCTGAAGTTCTATAACAAAAATTGATTAGAAATCACCTGTATGTTCTCTTATATGATAGGTGGTGATCCCGCTGCATCATCTCAAGGCAGTCAACCCATCAACAAGCAAAGCAAAACCGGCTGAAAAGTTCATACAAGTTATCTCCATTGACAACCATGAATTCTGGTTCATGGGCTTTGTATATTATGATAGTGCAGTCAAAATTCTTCGAGAAGCCCTGCAGCCCAACAATCCATTGTCTGTGTGAAAATCTTGTGAGGCCTGACACTTCTGGATCATGAACTTTTTTACCTGGGTCACCCACAGTAAGAATTGAAGTAAGTCAAGATTTTGATGTTATACACAACAAATTACTGTAGAAATACCGTACCTCTGTAGTTTTGCTAGCAATGTTGTCTTTATGGACTTCATCATTCATATTTGTTTTCTACTGTGTGTGGAGTGAAAAATTTGAAGTTGTTTGAACTTTTGTTGATGATAATCTGTAATTTTGTTGATTGAAAGGTAAATAGTATTGATGATTGAATGTTGAATATTGAATATATGTTTTTAAATATGGATAAAAATGAATTTCAAAAATAATAATAATGGTATTTGGACTCTTTCCATGTGACAGTTCATCATTCCATAATGGGCTTTTTAATTCTCATCTACGGCTCAATTCCTACTTATCTTTTGACCAAAAAAAAGAATATTTTTAGTTCATCTACTTTTGCCCTTATGATATTTAGTTTCTGTAACCTTTTTTTTCCAATTATTTTCTCCAATCTACAAGAAATTAATGGATTAAGTCTAACATTAAAAGGTGAATAATAATTTAATGATACAGTGTGTAAAAATAGTTCCCCAAAAAAATGGCTGCATTATTCTATGTGCATTATTTTAATATAAAAAATGGAAGAAAAATAAAATTTGTGTTAATTTTGCATTGATTAATGTTAAATAATTATTTCGTTGTAATTAAATTATTTATTAACTGAGGTTTTATATATATAAACTATTGATTACATTTATAAAAAAAATGGTACAGACAGTAAATTATTATATTTTATGACCAAAATTTCAGAAAGGCCAACAAATACAAAATTTGATTTTATGGTATATATTTCAGGGTTGAATCTATATAATGTATATTAACCCTCTAAATAACGTATTATTTCATATTTTTAAAAAGAAAAAAAAATTAATGGCTCTAAATTTCTGAATTTGTCTATTTAATTTTAAATTTTAAAAAATATTTAAGAGGTCCCTAAATTTTAAAAATGCCTATATATATATCCACTTTCAATTCTCTAACTTCATAGTATAAAATTAAATTTTATGTCTAATAAAATAAAAAATAAAAAATTAATTTTTTTAACATCTATCAAATATTTAATTAATCTTACACAAAGTTGTAAATTCAAAAATTTATTAGACAGTTTTTTGATGTTCAAATTTTATGAACTTTAATATAAAAATCCGCTGCTAGCAGATATTGTCCTCTTTGAATTTTTTCTTTTGGGCGTTCTTTTCTCCATCCGACATGGAACATCACAATCTACCCTTTTGAGGGCCACCTCGCTGACACACCGCTCGATGTCTAGCTCTGATACAATTTGTTCTAACCTAAGTTAATCGCTAGCGGATATTGTCTTCTTCAAAAAATTTAAAGCGTGTGTACTAAAAAAAGATTTTTAAGAACATTTAACATAGGTAGCATATGAGAGCAATAATGGAGGGTTTTCAGCTTTAGGTTATATGAGATAAAAGAGCAAAGGCAAAGGCAAAAAGCAAAGACATGACCGATTAAAAAAAAAAAAAAAAAAAACAATATGGATATGAAAAAAATCTTAAAATGTTAGCAAAATAAGCAAAGGTATTATTGTCCCGACACCGGACACTGCCTCAACACTTGAACTACATTCCTGTTCTTTACTTTTCCCACCAAAATCCACTTCCCATTGCTTCCCAACTCCAAACCCATCAACAAAGCCAACATCTTTAATGCCATCGACTTTCCTATTAGCGTCGTAAACACAAGGTACATAAATAAATCAAAATGACATCCCACAAGAACAATTCGAGGATCTATACAAACAAGGTATACCATTCTTTTAAGTGACTCAATCATAAAAACTTCAAAATTAAACAATTCTTCGTTGGGTGACATTCAAAGAACGCTAATTCAAACCCGGGTCATGGAGAGATAAGATTATTGAGGGTAATCAAAGGAGGTAGGAGAAGTGGAAGAAGAAGATGACAGATGTGAATAGAAACCAGAAGAAAAAAGAGGGCTTTGCATGCTTACCACGTTTGATTTCCTTTCAAAAACTCTATATTCCATCCAAAAAAAACAAAAAACAAACCCAAAATGGACACAATAATTCTAACTTCAAATTTTCAACATAAACCCATGAATCATAATGCCTGAAATTCAGTGTTTAATTGTAAACATCATCAAATAAAATAAGAAAATGAAGAAAAAAAACACCAAAACTAGTCGAGCTCAAGCTTCCTACTCGATCTAACCCTAATTTTAGATCTCCAAATTCACCACTTTTTTCTCAACAACATGAACAACAAAATAATGGGTTATTTCAAACTCACCAACTTTATCAAACCCTAATCATTTGAGCCCTTCTTCCCCAAAGTATGCTTGTTGTTATGCATCCAAACCTTGAGCACCTGCCGCCGGACTCCGGTGGTTCTACAAAACTCTTCCACGTCACCCTCATCGTGTTTCTGAATTGTCCACCCAACTTTCTCAGCAAACTCCAACATTTTCTCCTTTTGCTCTTGGCTGAACTTCGTCCGGAATCTCTTCTTCAACAACCCACTTCCTCCGCCGCCGCCGCTACTGCTCGGATTCGATGTATTATCGTCCTCCTCTCTTCCCGACACCGCCGCCGGTAACGCCAATGGCCTCTGCTGAATTGGAGCACCTGTCAAGTACACGTAAGCAGAGGGGTGTGGTGGCCCACGATAAGAAAATTGATGATGTTGGTGTAGGTTATAGTAATGTCCCTGATCTGAATCCGTTTCTTTCCGGTGGAAATTCCGGTGGCAGTTACAGGCGGCGCATTTTAGTGCGTCTATACTTCCTTCTTCTCCCGCCGGTAGAAACTCGCCGCACCCATCCACCGCCTGCCCTCCGATTCCGATGGCGTGATTCTTCAAACACTCTTTATATCTAATATTACCTCCTCCTCCTCCTCCTCCGCCGGATTTCCTCGCCGCCGAAGAACCCTCGCCGGGTGCTGGCGGAGTGGAGTCGAAGTGGTGGGCGATGGGCATCTCCTCTATGACTTCATCGTCTTGGTCGTCGTGCTCCTCATCGAAATCCATTTTGAAAAAAACCCCAAAAATAAAAATGAAATCTTTTGTTCGCCGGAGATTAGATTAAAACAAAACAAATAAAAAAAGTTTTTTTTTTTTTTAATTTTACTTCGAGAATAATAATAATAATAATAATAATAATAATAATAATTTATAGAGAGAGAAAAGAAAGGATAAGAGAAAGGGGTGAGAGAGTGGCCATCAATTTTTGCACAGCCTTCACAAAAAAAGGACCTGTCTTTACTCTTTCTGTTTCTAACATAAATATTTTATATATATATATATATATAATATAAATATTACTTTTAATTTATTTAAAATTTTAATTTCAAATTTGGGAATTTGGAAAGTAGAATGGTTTGCGTGAAGGAATGAATTAGGGTTTGTGAATGAAATTAATGTGATAATAAAATAATAATTATTATGTTACTGAAAAAGATGGTTGCAAATTGCATATTTCATTAAAATAAAATGGATTTTGTGACCATTCTGGAGGAGAGAGAGTAGAACGGTGCATGACGTCATGCTGACGTATATGACAATTTTTAAAATACCAATTTTTGTTATTTATTATAATTTTTTTTAACTAATTGAAATTGAATATTTTTATGTGATACAAACAATACAAATTAACCCTAAACCCTAATGTTCTAATTAGACCCAACTTAATCGACCGACATTTTTTTAAAAAATTATTTGATTATTTATGGTAAGAGTTTTGATAAATTTTTTATTTTATCAAGTTTGGAAGGGTTAGATTTTAAGGTAGGTAGTTGTATATCGGATTAAATCGTGTTGAGTTTGAGGTTATTAAATTTGTGTGCTTGAAAATCACGTGACTCGATTACTTGTCGTTTATGTTTCGTCTAAATTATCTAACTCGATTCTTTGTCGTTTCTATTTAGTCCAACTTACCATAAAATCATGTTAATTCTTTAAATAAATAAAAAATGAACGGTCATATATTTAATGTAACGTATGTATGTTGCGTAATATAGTTAACTTGTAATTAATGGAGAATATTAAAAATTAAAGATTAAAATTGAGTTTGAATTAGAAAAATAAATAAAACAAATTAGCGTAAAATGGAAAATAAAATAAATAAATAAAATAAAATAAAGAGGGAGCATATGGGAAATTAATAAACATGAAATCCCATTCCCACATCGGAAGGACGGAGGCGGTGCCCATAATTGGGAACCACGGAAACACCAATGTCTAGGAACCGGAAGCACCACAAAATTCAACTACAAATAATATTGTATTTATTAAATTTAAAAATTAATAAAAAAAGGGATATGTTTTGGGCCCAAAAAGAAAGCCCAATTAATTGTCGGCACAAATGGGGACTGCATGTTTCTCCTCCAACGCTCCCTCCCATCCTTGTATCAATTTTGCCTTACCTACTCTCCTTCTTATTGTCAAACTATGTTTTTTTTTTCTTGCATTTATTTATGTATATTTCTAATAATTAAACATACTTTTAAAATTTATTATTATTATGATTCATCTGTATAAAATTGAATACAAACCATCTTACTTATTCCTCGCTCCTACAAGTAAAGGCTATCTTAACAGACAAACACGAGTTCTTACCTAATACATTTTATGAAAGTTTTCAGGAGGTCACTCGGTATAGAATTACTCAAATCAAAGCATGTTTTATCTTGGAGTTTCTATAATTGAACCACCGAAAAGAAAAAAGTACCGTTTGTTTGTATAGCCATTTTTTTACTTAAAAAAAGGTTTAAAAGAGTAATGGAAAAGAAGATGGGAGTGGGAGTGTGAGTGTGGGAAAGAGATTCCATCCAGGCTTTCGTACGCTGTAGACGCACGTGCCAAATCAGCACACCCATACATTACGCTGCGCCCTTCCGACCATGGCCGTACCGTACCCCACCCTCGTTTTCCCGTTCCGTTCAGAACCAGAACCAGACCTCTGTGTTTTTTTTTGTTGTAATTTTAAAAATATTTGTTGTTAGTGTCTGCGTGGTGTGTGTCAGATTCCAAAGGACAAGAGAGAGATAGCGACGAGACGTCATAAAAGGGAGTGGGGGATGTCTGACTCTCTGTCTCCTTCTCTTTCTGTCTCTCTTTTCTGACTCTCTTTCGCACCTCTCACCTTCGCTTCCATTTCCCCTTTTCTTTCTTTCTTTCTTTCTTTTCTTCCCCCAATTCTTCCTTTTCAGACCCCGGCCCACCCCATTTCAGATTCGACCAAGGCAGTGATTTGGGCCCTCAATGTCCACAAACACTTCTTCCAGAACATGGACCGAACCCCTAAACGACTCTTCCACCTTTATGACCGGACCATTACGGGACTAATTTAGACAATACCTAGAGGAAACTAAAATAATGGAACCACCATGACATCGTAGGACTTCAATGTGGGCTGGGCTGGGCTGGGCTGGGCTGCTAAATTATCTTCTTTTTTTTCTGCTGTTGGGCTGGGCTGCTCAGAATGACTATAGACAAGCTCCAACACAATCACTAACCAGTTTACACATTTTGTTTATATGAATGAATCTCTACCTTTTTTTTCTTTTTTTTCTTTTTAATATATTGAGATAATAAGATGAATTGTGTGAACTTAGACAAGAAAATTTCTTATAATTATGCTAATGTCTTTTGTGTGTTGTCTTAGTCCATTAATTCAAATGGAAAGAAATAATTCTCATAATAAAAAGAGCGTAAGAAGCTTGATTAAAAAGAAATAATGAAATTTTAAAAGTTTAGAGATTATAAAAAATAAATAATAAGAGGAGGGAGGGTAAATTGGGAATTTGGGATGCCATAACTTCGATATAAAAGAAGAACCTAACCCATAAAAGCATATACCATAATCATAAGCAGAGATGAACTCGCAACCATTCAAATCTCACACGCGTGCCACATCACATGCAGATTCAGATGCCATCATCCACATCCTTAATAATGCACCAACTCCATTCCCTTCCCTTCCCTTCCTCTCTTCTCCTGGTGGTCCCCCCACTTTCTCTACGGTACACATCATCATCTCCAACACAAACAGAACAGATTTAATCTCCTTTTTTTTTCTTTTTTCTTTTTTCTTTCTATTGTTTACACTTCAAGACAAATAATAATAATAAAGTAAAAAAGACATCGCTCTCATTATCATAAATGCTTGCATGCGACGCTTCTACATTACATACACACCAACCCTACAATTATAACTCACAACCAAACCCACTACGCTACCTGCTGCTGCTGCTGCTACCAACCAAACCCAAACAAACAAACGCATAACGAATTTTGGCTAACCTTTCTTCTTTCTTCCTCCTTCCTCCACCTTCCTCCACAAAGGAAGAAACAAAATCCCAATAGTTCTAATAAAGCTGCCACCCGGAAGGTGGAAGCCTTTGACTGCTTCATCACCTCCTGCAAATTCAGCAAACTCCACTGGAAGTGGCATTAGAAAAAGGCAGGAGGGAGAGGGGCGGGGGGGCCCCCCTAGTAAACAAGGGCGTGCGTTTCTTTATTAGGGACCCCTCTTTTCAACCCCCCACTATTTCCTCTTGTTCAGGTGGGGGAGTTGTTTTTGTTACCATTGCACTAATCATTCTTCCTTCTCCACCTTTTAAACCAAGTCTTCTTACCCAATCTTCTGCTCATTTCTAACCAATGCATCAAGTTCCCTACCTAACTTATTCAACATGGTCGCTCCACCATTGTTTTCTTTATCAAAATAACATGTAAAACACATAGACATACTACAACTGAACCCATCCTATTCACATACATATTCTCAGCAGCATGCATTGACCCCAAATGCAGCCTCTGCCTTCAATCTCAATGCTTTTAAGTACTGAATTGCCTTGTCTAATACAACAACGGCCTCTTTGCCTTTCCCGTCAGGAATTAAACTCTCAAGGATCCCGACGGTTTCGCGTATTTTCTCTTTTCTCATCTTTTTGTTGATACATGAGGAATCCACATCCTCCATATCCCGACTTCCTTCGTTTCCACAGCTAGATTCAGCGTCGTCCTCGTACTCGGGGGATCTTCGAGGCATTAGTGAACTTGCAGTGTCCATTAGTGACATTACTTCATAAACTCTATCAATTTTCCGTTTCTTAGTTGAACCTGCAGAACTAGCAACTTCTTCATTCTTTTCCTCGCAGTCGTACTGTTGATCTTTAGTTGTCATTGTGCTCGGTGAATGACCAGTGCTTGTAACTTCATCGTCATCGTCCTCATCAAATTCACTTTCATCCTCTGAGTAGAGGAGAGCATCGAGTTCTTCTGAGTCTTCTTGCATCTCACTCTGCTCCTCACTCACATGGTTCCCAGAAAAATCATTTGACAAAACTAGTTTTGGGTCATAAATGAAATCGCGTTTATTCCCAGTATCTTCTCCATTGAATTTACAAGGAGCAGTAGGTTGTGGACTCAATGAAGTAAGTAACTGGACAGGACCACCAACTCCAGAACATAAAACCAAAGTTGTTTTATCTGCAGACTGATCAATGACAAGAAATCCCTTCGGCTGAGCTCCAGAGCTAGAAAGAGGTGCCAGAGCCTCCTTAGAAAGTCCTTTAGTTAGAGCCGCTAGTTTATCATGGTAAATAGGACTCTTAACAGGTAAAGTTGCTTGAGGTGAAGGTCCAAAGCAATCAAACCAATTACACGGTTCATTCATTAGGCCTGCCTGGGACTGAGGGACCTTCCATGCAGAGTTTCCTGGGTAAGGTCCATTCGTTATGACCATATTGTTGCCAATACTTGAAGCAGTGGGATTAGATTGGCCCAGATTCGGTACAGTACCAAAAGAATTTAACAGAGATGGTTGCCAATCAAAAAGAAGCTTAGGAGGACGTCCGGCTTCCCAAGCTTCTCCCATCCAATCAAAACAATTTAGTTTCACCTGGATGGATGACAGAATTAACAACGGTTAAGTATCTGAGAAATGGAGAATGGCAGTGGGAAAGGACAAACAATGATGGACGAGTAAAACATACCAGAAAGAGGGTGTTGTAAACTAGTGATTGTAGTTTCCGTATCTCTTAGGATTAAGAAAAAGAACAAAAGACGCCACAGCTTAATATGAACGCAAGAATACAGAATCTATCTACGTGACTGGTTTCAGCAAATGACGAAAGTACTCAGCCTGAAAAAAGTAAAAAAAAAAGGGCATGAGTTCAATCGTAAACATGAATTTCCCTTAATAATGTTCACTCGAGATCGTATTAATCATAAAGACGGCATTTAAGAATTTAAATACGAACCTGACAATCCTGGAGAGGTTGAAAGCATGCTATGACTCTAACTATTATGGTGGAACTTCCAGCAATCCCATTTTCATGTTTCAATGCTCGAAATCTTGTTTGACTAGCTGCTTGGCACACCATAACTACTACCCTAGCCCTTCAATACGAGTAATAGCACAATTGTCCAGAGAGAAACAGAGTAAATGTCCGTCTAGCACGATCAAATGAGATTCACAGCCAACTAGGTAAGTCACCTTCTTCAAGCGTAATTGAAAGAATAAGACTGAAAACTGGAAGTAGGATACTAAAACGGATTTCTCAAAGCGAAGGAAGGTGAACAGAAACAAATTAAAATTTCAACTAATCTGGCGGACATAACAAGGAACTACGACGAGAAAGTTGGATCCCATGGATGATAGCTTTATAAGAATATGACGAGGGAAAGAGAAGAAGAATCGATCTACGATCGGAGAAGAATTACAGAATAACTCTACAGTATAAGTTCAACGAAACGACTTTGCGAAAAACGTCGACTGAGAGACTCAAACACCACCGCATGCTGTTTCAACCTGATCTCCACCAATTAGCTCCGTCAACAACAATTCAAAACTCCTGCAAATTTTTATTTCATTACACCATTAGAAACACCACTCAACTCCAAAAAAACGAGATTCTTGCCATATTCAAACACAAGGCGCAGAGAAAAAAACGGCATACACGGAACTCAAAATTTTATCGTCTTCATAACTGAAACCAATTCAACTACGACAAATATCTTCACAATAAAAATTAACGAAATATTCCAAATGGCTCCATAAACAAGGACGAGCACGAACATCATAAACCAAAGCAGTACAACAAAAAACGGAGAGAGAGAGGGCGTAAACAGGAAAACGCAGGCAACCTGAAGCAATTAAATTCAACTTGTCCCTTTAAAATCCAGAGAGGCGTTATCAAATAAAAGAGTGTAAAGACAGGTACAGCAGCATAGCAGAACCACAGATCATGAAGTTGCAGACTAAGAAGAATAAGAAGAAGAGAAACAAGATCATGTTCGGGTTCCTGAAGCAGGCATTCAGATATAGAATTCAAAATAACAGAGTTAAGAAATCAAATCACAGTACATCGCCGGCGAGAAAGGGAAAGAAATCAAGCGAGGAAGGAAGGTAGAGATAAAAATTACTCACGAAAAGGAAATCCCCTGAGAACCGTGGAGAGAGCGAAGGACGGTGGGTGAGCTGAGAAATTTCGCAGATCGTACACAGTACTGAAAGAGCGTCACGGAGAAAGAAGAAGGCGAAACAATGAATACAGTCAAAGGCGAAACTTGTAGATTGCACGGAGCCTGAAATTATATATAGAATTCAATTTCACACAAATAATAATATTATTAATTGCAGATTTGCAATTAAATTACATTTCCCTTAAATGAAATGAACCCATAAAAAGAATTAAAAAGGAGAAGGCCCGCTCGTACGTGCGCGGCGGGCGCACGCAAGGTATAAGTGTACAATGATGGAACTGCGGTAAGATTGCCAATTACGTTCCTCTCTAATAAAAATCTGCTTTAAAATAAAATAGAAAATTAAATGGAAGGCCCGTGGGAATTGGGCCGGGTGGGCCGTGGTTCCGCGTGCCCATCGTGGTTAGTTATACGATGACGTCGGAGACGGAGGGTTCGGGTCTGGTCAAACTACTCGAACCCTGGTTTGATTTGACCAACCCATCGCCCTTTCCCTTGAGTTTATTTACCAGATACTCTGGTTAATGAATTTTTTATTATTAGTAAATTAAAATCATGTTGTTCAACTTAACTCAAATTATAAAATAAAACACAACATCACTGACATAATCAATTAGTACACATTAATTACGTTAATAATAGTGTAAATAATGTTGTACATGTTTTCTAATTTTACGCCATTTAAAAAATATATATTGTTTGAGGATAAAACTAAATCTTCTCATGGGTCATTTCCTTTCGATCACGAGAGGTCTCCACACCTTTAAAGAGGGTGCTTCATTCTCATCTCCAATCAATATGGGATCTCACAATCCACTAGTCGATATTGTTTTTTTGGGCTCCATTCAAGGTTTTTAAGCGCATATGCTAGTGAGAGATTTTTATACATTAAAAAAATGTTTTGTTTTCCTCCTAAACTGATACGGAATCTCACATTCAAAGTAAATAAATCGAGTGGTCGATAAGACTAAAAGATCGACAAAATAATGTACGTTCATCTCACGATCAACCCCACAAATCCAATACAAAAAGAATTATCTACGAGAAGAAATTAAAATCTTCTGATTCATTGATCATTCTTCTCATCTTTATGACCAACCAATGCCAACAATGATTCAAAGGGGAAATTTGGCTTTGCAAAAGCAGTCGCCGGAAGCCATTAAAGACCAGAAAATTAGAAAGTTCATTACTCAGAATAAAAGAGGGCTGGAATCCTATGTTTTGCATCAACATTAATCATTTGTACCTTGACCGTTCAACTTAGATAAGGTGGGTCCCGTCAACGATACTGTTGACCAATCATATGTTTTCCCCATTTTGTGACCGTCGATGGCTTTCTCACTTCCGTAATAAGGGGGCAAGTACGTCATTTCGCACACTTAGCCCTTTTTCATGGGCTGTGATGTTTGGTACTTTTGGGTGATGTGATGCGAGGGTATGTAACGATCAATGGTTTCGTAAATTAAATATTTAACATTTTAATTTCATTGTTTTTATTTTTATTTTTAAATATTTTTAAAATAATAAATATAGACTATTCATGAACATTGATTCCTTGGTTAAATGGTTAAATGCCTCATATTCTCCTACATCCGTCGGTTACTTACTTCTCATTTCTAAAAGTAAACACTATCCTCCAAGACAAACACTGTTCTTTCAATATGTTTTGTTTTTACTCACATATTTTTTTAATAAAATTTTCACGAGATCACCCAATATAAAAGTACTCTAGGTAAAGTAACCTCAGCTTTTGAATTCTTATGATTGAGCTATCGAAATGAAAAGCGCACATGGTTGGTATAAGTAGTAACTTAAAATTTTTCGTATTCATCTTATCACCAATCTTGCTAAACCCTAAACCCTCTTTTACCGTATGTCATATGTCCACTAGCTTTCAACTTGGCTCGTCCTCAAACCCACATCTTATTGAGAGTGCTTTCAACTTGTTTCGCCTAATTACTACGTCGTTGTGGTATTCGATATTTTAAATAATTAAAATTTGATAGTTAAATAACACGAATTTGTACGTGCCCACAAGCATAATAAGAAATATTTTAGTGTCTTGAATGTCAAATCAACATCATTTGGCTTCTTTTATGTCCCTTCCTTTGAAAGCAATTATATTTATCTTGATAACTTTGGTTCAAAAGTTATTTTTAATTTTGGAATAATATGATTTGAAATTAGAAATGCCATAAATGTACTACTAATAGGAACGTTGTCTAAAAAAAATAATGTATTTTCAATTTACCACGAGCACGTGAACGTGTTTGTTTGTACTTTTGTGGGTTCATTTTTACGATAATTGAGAAAAAAAAATTAATAATTTTCAATGAATTAAAAAAAAAAATTTTATTTATTTTCTAGGTGCAATGAATGTATTACATTTTTTTTAGGGGAAAAGTCAGTTTATACCTTAAAATCTCAGAGAAATAATTTAATCCATTTAGAATATAAATTTTTATAAATAAATAAGATTAATTCAATTATTGCATTTAGGAAATAAAAATTTAAAATTCTATTTTAGAAATTAGTTTTATTTGCATAATAAAAAATATATATATTTTTATTATTATTATTTTGAAATACCCAAGCATGGTCACCTCCCAAAATGGATCCATCTAATACGGTGATTGGTGAATGCGCCTTCAACGTCACTTCACATTCAATAAAATTTAATAACTATTTAATTAAAATAATGTTAAATTAATAATAAAATTCCATTATAACGTGGAAGGAATAAATTGGTTTGTTAAACAATGTGGAGGCATGAGAAGCCATGCTATGAAAGCAGCATTTTCAATTTTAAAATAAGATCGGAATGGAAAAATGATTAATATGCGTTACATTTGCAATATCATACTGTAAATTGCTTTGTATCAATATGAAATAAATTAATAATCATTATGGGACCCACAATAATTTCAACAATATAAAATGTTTAAAGCCCCCTATGAGTTAAGTTTATAATATTTAATGTTTTTAATCATTCAAAATAAATTTTAAAAGATACAAAAATTACGTAAACAATTTTATATTAGAAAATTGTCGGCATAATTTTTGAATTTATAAAATAATCTTATTCCAACTATATGATTAAAACGATAATTTAATGTTTAATTATAAAGTCAATAAGTAATTAAAAAATAAAAGGAAGTGGAAACGTGTGACACGTAAGCAGGATGGCATTTTTTTTAATTAAAAAGAAGAAAAAAAGTTGGCATTGGTATGGTGGGGCGCGTGGGACACACGGCCGTGGAGCCAATTTGGTTGTGGATTCTCCAACAACAACATTCACGCTTCCAAACCTTTTCTTTTTTCTTTTTTTAATTTTATTTTTTTAAAAAAAGAAAAATAAAATTCCTCAATCAACACCACCACCACCGTTCCGCACTTAAAGAAAAAAAAAACACAAAAAAATAAAGATTAAAGTTTGCTTCCTTTTATTAATTAAAATAAAAAAATAAAAAAATAAAATACTAAAAAGAAAAAGAAACTGGAATCCATGCCCCCACGTTTAGCTACCCACTTTCTTAAACCATTTTTATTTTTATTTTTTAAATTTTTTTCCCATTATAGGATTTGAGAATTACAGAAATTATATATTTCAATTTGTAATTAGTTTTACTTTTTTTAATAATTAAATAAAAAGGAAAAAGAATTGAAAGTATTTTTGAGTAATAATAAACTTCCTTCACAAGTGTTATATGATTTGAAAGCTTTTCTTTTGCTTTATTTGGAACACATCATTTTCGAAATTAGTTCCGTGGGCTCGAGATAGAACGAATAAGTCCCATTGATTTGAGGTCGAAAAAGGAATAAATAAAATAAAATAAAATAATTCACATCATCAAACACGTGCAGATGACATGCTCATGATTTTCCAGGTAATATGCAAACTATGACGGTCGCTAAGCAATAATCTCATCAATTTAATTTAATTGTACTTTTTTTCTGCTTATAAAAATTAGAAAAATACCAATTATTAATTTATTTAGTTTAAATAAATAGAAAATGTTGGGTTGAGTTTGTTATCAATTTATTTTAATTTTAGTCTATTTTTTTTAATTAAAAATGGATTAATTTTAAAATTTAATACACAAAATTTTTGGATTTGGATTAGTTATGCATCAAAACCAAACATGAAACAGCATCATAGAATTTGGTATCACCTCGACTTCCTTAATTTGCACGAAACAACATCCTCGTTTCCGGCAGCCTTTAAGAAAACAAATTTAACATATTTTAAATTAAAATTAGTTGCATCTAAAAATAATTAATTAATTAGACGACTTTAGATAAATCCAAAAGCTTCTCCTTATAAAACCAATTAAACACTTTTTTATTTTCACACAACTTTTGTTGGTATTTAAAAATAAAATCCATAAACAATATTTATCCCATTAGTCTTTTTTTTTTATTCACGCCAATTTTAAAAGACTAAAAAAAAATTAAAATTAAAATTTTTATTTTTAAAAAATAGAGCTAAAGATTCAGACATTTATTTAAAAAAATATGGTGGCCACGACAGATAAATTTTGAGGGAATAATTATAGTTTTCAAAACCTATATGATTATTAAAAGAAATAATAGTCACCGAATTATGTTTAAATAACATTAAAACCAATCTTTATATTTTTAAATTTTAATATTATCATTCAATTTTCTTATTTTACTATAAGATTAAAAGTGTGAGGATGGGCATTAAAAAAAACAATTAGAAGTGAAGAACATAATTAATATCTTTATTAAGCCACCCATGTTATATATATATATATATATATATATATATTGAGTTATTATTTAAAGTTTGGTAAAAAAAAGAAAAAAAGAAAAGCAAGCATTAAAACCATTCCTAAAAACAGTAAAGTTAAGGAGGGTTTAATTAATTTTCAAACATAATTATTAGGCATTTGACATTAGGTTTAGATGGAAGCACGGTCTTAATCATGCCGACCCGAGATATTCGGACTCAAAACACCCAAAAATAATAATTAAATAAATAAATCTCAAAAACTTAATATAATTCCATTAACCAATGCCACTTAACTCTAAAGTCAACCCTCAACAGTTCCACTCCCCACTTTTTACTACTTGCTTCAATCCCTTCACATTCCACCTTCTAAAATTACACTCGTTTTATTTACTAGAGCTAGATCACGAGGAACTCGGTTACGAGGATCGTTATCGACCGATTCTTCCTTGTCAAAAGTAACCAAAGAATCGACCTCCACCACAAATGGATACAAACCAACGTCGATATCAATAATCCAACGGGATTATCAACCATGACAACGTCTGATAATTAGCTACACGAATCACCTTAATGTTACCAATTACTGATGGGTAGGTAATACACGCGCAAAACTAAAATTAAAATATTTATTACAATAAAGTTAAATTTGAATAAGAACAAATATATAATAATTAAAAAATGGGGGGTTTGTTTAGAAAAAGAGAAAATACTTGAGAGGGAGTAAGAAAATAAAAAAGAAAGTAATAATTGATAATAAAGAGTCTGAAAGAAAGAAGCATTAGCGATAATGAATCGAAGTGCGTGAGGTTTTTGAAAGTAAAAGGAAAAGAAAGGCAGGTTATTAAATTAGGCAAAACCAGCATTAATAAAGCCAAAAAATAATAATAATATAAATACTTTTTTGTCCCCCCAAGAAAAAAATAGAGCTTTTACAGGTCAGCATTATCCACCTGTAACAAATTTAAATCATTTATAATGTCATAATTAATTTTTTAATATTTTGCGTTTTACAAAATAAAAATTAGGGAGTTACCGTCCAAATTTATAATTTCACGAAATAATAATAATAATAATAATAAATAATAAAAAGGGTAAAAGTAAAACGCAACAAAGCCACGTAAAAATTATGAGCGCGTGCAAACCCATCCGTACATTGGTGGGTGAAGTTGGGATATGAATATGATATGGGTGGGGATTGGAAGCAAAAAGAAATAGGAAAATTAAATAAATAAATAATAAAGCAAGTTGTGGGACCCAGCAACACTATAATTAACGGTGGAATTAAGGCTCCTAATTGAGAGATCATCGTCCTATTAATTTGAAACATCTCTTATTATTATTATTATTATTATTATTATTATTATTATTATTATTATTATTCTATTTAAATCATTCAGCTGCTAATTAATAATTGACCTTTAACCCACCCATAGATACTAAATATCATTAAATTTAAATAAGAAAACGTTACAATAAATAATAATCCATCATTCTTAAAGATTTCGAGTAAAGAATTAGATAATAAAAAGTCAAATATGTTGACTCGATTGCATTCAAAGTATGCTGACATAAAAACCAAAAGCACGAGTTTATTAAAAAATATTTATAATTTTCAACTCGATCAATAATGTAATAATGGGTTATTATATTTTCTTCCTCGTATAATTGACTAAATAATCCCATCCATGGAATTTCACGGATTAAAAGAGAAAACAAATACTAATAATTTGTTTTTACGGGAGAAATAATAATACACGTTGAAAATAAAATAAATAAGAATAGGAAGAAGAGGAAGGGTAAAGGAGTAATTTGGAAATGATTAATTAATTAAATAAATTAGGGTTAGTAGAAAAAATTTGAGGTGTCCCGTTAGAAAGGAAATTAATAAAGAAGTGGGAAGAAAATCTTGGTGTTTCCGACCACAAAATCTTCACAACAGTGTCCACTCAATAATTTTGGAAAATTAAAAAATAATAAATAAAAAAGAAAAGAAATTGAAAAGTCACTCACGCGGCTGGCGACTTTTTGATGGACATGCCGTCTTATCTCAGACGCCATTTCTCTCTCTCTCTCTCTTGAAACCCCCACGCCGTCGGATCCCATTAACGGCATCCCGGGGTTGAACAGTAAATTTTATTTTTACATTTAATAGGTAAGTTTTGTTTTAATTGTAGTGAGGGGTGGACAGGTGGCGGAAGAGGATTGGTGAAGGGGGTGTGTTAAGGAAACAGTTGGGTGAGGGAATCGGGGTTGGGATCTAGTAGCAGGGAGTGGGAGTGGGAGTGGTAGGCGCATGCATTGCAGCACGCTTAGGCTCGGACTTCCATAGGGAAGGATTTTTTGGTCAAACTATAATTTAATGCGGAGAGAGTGCACGCGAGGGGGAATTAAATAATTTAATTTAATTTAATTAAATCAAAAGAAATTAGGTGGGGACCACGTACCAGCGCTCATCGCGGAAGACTAGCTAGCCGGCACTGGAAGGAAAAGGCCGTACTTTCTGTTTCTGCTTTTTCTTCTTCTCCATTTTATTTTTTATATTATTATTATTATTTTCTTGCAAAACTTTAAGAAAACACGATAATTCGTCGGGTTTAGCCCAACAGCCCATTCATTCATACGGGCCAACTTCATGAGTCGAACCAGTCTGGTAAAGCCCAGCCCATTTTATGTGGGCCTACAGAAGCCCATTTTATATTAGTACCCAATATCGGCCCAACTAAACTCACTGCTCGCGTCGGCGTAGTTAGTCTAGATATGGCGCAAGTTGTGGGGGTTTTTTTTTACGATAGTGCCCCAAAAATATTATACCGAAATTGCCCCTAATTGAATGAGGCCACATTTTACATGTTCCCAGAGAAATATTTGATTTATTAGCTAAATTCAAACATATTAAGAAAAATAACAATTATATTTAAAAAATATCGAGTAATTAAACATAGATTTCAAATCAGAAAAAGTAAAAAATGAAACCGTTATCAAATGGGATCTTAGTTATTATTAGTTTATGTGTTAATTTCACGTATACTATGTTGGATTTAACTAGCTATTTCTTATTAGACAAAAAAAAAAGACTTTAAAATATGTCTTCATTTTTTTCAAAAGTTTTGTCCAGTTTTTCTTGATTTGGAATTAATTTGAGCTAATCTCAAATTTATATCATTTTGACAATGGTTGTGACGAATCACGAGAATTAAGGGTGGATACAGATTCAATTAAAAAAATGATTTGGACCAACTCGAAATTTTGAGTTGAGTTGGATTGACGACTCGAATAGAATCGTCGACAACATATATTAACAATATAAATTATTTGAATTATTGGATCATACGAACACGTTGCGTAGTGGACAACCTCAAATTTTAATCGTCGACAACATATATTAACAATATAAATTATTTGAATTATTGGATCATACGAACACGTTGCGTAGTGGACAAATTTCATTGAGAATTGTGGTTAGGAAATAAGAAAGGTGTGAAGTGAAGATTTAGGGTAAGTTAATTTGTGTGTGTTTATTACTTGATTTTTTTACCATCGAGGGGTAAGTGGGTAAGATAAACATAAAATGAGAGTGAATCACTAACTCAGTAAAATAGTCTGTATTGCCATACAAAAAGATGATATCATTATTCTCTCTCTAAATTGAAGAGAGAGAAAGTGTGATGAGTGATGAGCCTCATTTATTAACCTTCCCTTCTAAATCTGCCCACAAAATAAGATTTCAAGTTTCAATATTCCCAATCCTACAAAACCTTTAAATATACTTTTCTTTTTTCATACGTATAAACCCGAGTACTAGTGATGCACAAACACATAGCTCGTTGGGTCGTGTTACAATCGACGACATTGTGCAACATTTTTCCAGACGTTTAGCACCAAATGAACCCACGTATTGAGAGAACAAGAAAGCATAAGACAAGCTCACTGCGAGCAGATATTGTCCGCTTTGGCCCGTATTGCTATCAGTCTCTTGATTTTAAAACGTGTCTATTATGAAGAGATTTCTACACCCTTATAAAGGATGATTCGTTGCTCTATAAAAAAAAAAAAAAATTCAAAACATTTTTTCCTCTATTTTTTAAAAATTTAAAATTTAATTATTGTTATTATTGGAATGGAACAAAAACAAGTCATAGTTAGACCAATAGTCAACACAAAGGGCTGTAAACTCTCTGCCCATAGTGCGTTTATAAAAACACTATTTAAATGACTCAACAAAATATATATTAAACAATTCCATAATTTATATTAAAAAAAAATAGACAATTTCAAATTTTTTTTAATTTCTTTGTTTTTCCTTTTTTTGGTCTCAACCAATACAAATTAGCCACGTAGAAGAAAGTGTATCTCAAAATCAAACACTTCCCAGTTCCTCCTTCTCTTCCTTTAAAATTACCCTTTCAATTACCGCTGTTATTTTAAAATTACCACATCAAAAATTTACTTCACAGGGTCTGTTCAATCTCCTCCTCTTTGTAGCATCTGAGTTAGCACATGACCCAACTGCTGTATCATTGCTTGTATAGCTTAAGCATGTCACCTCCAACACCCTGCTCGGGCTCCGTCGCTCCGATGACATCGACGCTCTCGAGCCCTTCCCCGACCCACCCCCGCAGGCGAACATGTCATCGATTAACTTAAGACACTTAAGAACTCTTTCCTGCACATAAATGTATGCATCAGATTATGATCATGATCCACAAACAATCAACTTATCAATATTTATTACCATTTGGAGTTGCTGAATTAGAAGATGAATTGCTCTATCAGGATCCACTGATTGAGCTTCCCCCGCGACCGATATCGCCACCGCTGCTGCAATCTCGGACGGTTTGAATTCCAAGAACTCAATACCTATAAGAAAGATCGATCAAAACCATTTCGAAGCCAATCGACACAACAATGATTATGTTCAAGAACGAAATAGGACCATGTATTATGTTCAAGAGTAGATGACTCGATCGCCCGATTGACATTTCGAGAGATAATTCGTCGTCGTGGATCTTTCGGAGGTAATGATCGATAAACGAGAAAGGGGTAACTGCTTGCATTCTCCATCCCAATGTTGTCAACACTAAAAGCTCCATTCTTTCAATGGTTCTTGCTTCAAACACAAACTTTGATCCACCCACCTGTGATTGAATTCGATCATTATTAGCGAAATGTGAATCGTTTTCGATCAAACGAGGTTCGAAACGATCGTCGAACCTGTAAATCCAACGAGAGAGGGACTTCTGTCTCCTCCAATTTAGCTGCAAGAGACATACATGCCACAGCAAGCAGCTGCATTGTCCAAGCTTTACCTTTCTGCAAATGGCACAAGAACAATTAGACATCGAATCGTATCGACACGACGAATTAACCAAAGGCGATCGTCGTCCTTACGGGTAGATCATAAGCGGAGAGGAAGCGATCCAAGTAGTTTACGGCTAAGTATATACAGAGAGGTCCAAATCTGAAATGAGTACTCACCTGTTGATCAAGAGAAATGAAGAAATGGGTTTGGATATTAAACTTTGATCAATGAAGAACAGAAGAAATAAAGTTTGAAAATCATTGAATCAAGACCAATACTCACCTTTTTAATCCAATCGACGGCCTCTGATCTTGCTCGGACATCCAAGTCGCCGTTGTGGAACTTGACGAGGTACCCATCAAGAGGCGAGTGATGGGTTTCCTTCTCGACCATTTCAATCAAACATTCATCGGTCATAAACGGCAACCCATCGGAGCCACCGCGGCGGTGGCTCCGATTCCGATGAGTTCTAAGATAATAAGGCGCCATCAGAAACCCCTTTTCCCTGTCTTGGATTGCGATTATGGATTGCGGGTGGATTTTGAAGGGAATAAGAACAAAAAAGTTATTGGGTAGCAGAGGGGCTTGTTCTTGTTCTTGTTCTTGTTCTTGTAGAGTGTAATGTGTATGGTGCTTAGCGTCCGCCTGAGTTGTGGAAGATGGGGCCTGAAGGACTGGCGGAAAAGAGGAGGAGGTTATGAAGGGGATGAAAAGGGCGTTCCTTTTTAGGTTAAAGAAGGAAGATGGGGAATGGACATATAAGGAATCACAACGACAAAACCCCTCTCTCTCTCTCTCTCTCTCTCTCTCTCTCTCTCTGTTTGTGTGGGAGAGAGATATGCACAGAAGAAGACAGGTTACAGAAGCCATCGCTCCCTTCTCTCCGACCCGACCCGACCCGACCCGACCCACATTTTTCTTTTTCTTTTCTTTTTTTTTTTATCTCCGGTCCGGGATAAGGGTTTATTTTGTTAGGTCTTTTCGATCGGAAGTCAATTTTTTATCCATACCCCACTAAAAACCGTACATATGGATCTCTCCCTGCGACTCTAGCCATAAAATGGCGAGAGAAGGAGGAGAACGTCGGAATCAAACAAAACGTATGAACATTCAAAAACGAATGAAAAAACATTTTGCGAGGAACTCGTTTCATGTCCGCTTGATGTTTTAGACTATGAAAATATGAAAAAAAAAAACTACTATCAATCATATTAGGATGATCTTATTCTATATACTAAGTTACTCTATACGTCTAATTTAGTCTTTAATATATCATCAAATTTAAATATTAAACGTTTTTTAGATGTGTCTCATTGTCTCTCAATGCAACATCTAAATAAAACTTGTCCGTCATTAAAATAAATTGTAAGGTGCTTAACTATGCGTATTATATGATTTAAAGGTTTTTGATTAAAATCTTTTAAACTTAACCATATTAAATACAAAATAAAAAAATTTATAAACACCGAATAAACTTAATATTGTAAAATATTAAAATGAAAATTAGAGTAACTAAAATGGTAAATTAACTATTAAATGTTGATTTTTTTTGTTTAATATGTTGATTACTTTAGGATAGAATAATCGAATGGAGATGCAGTGTATTTCCTTTATTTTCCTAATTTCGGCAAAAATATTTTGGAAATCTTTTTCAAATATAGGAATTGCATTAATTAAAATAATAATACGGGGCGACAAATTTTGAAATGCCAGTCTCAACTCAAGCGTCACGTGAGAAAGAGGGTGCGGGGGGCGTGCTGTGGTCGATGTCGTAATTTAATTAGTGCAAGAGGGTTAGAATTGTAATTCAGAACACGAAGAGGAGCCAAACGTACTGGGTTGCTGTCTTTTTCGTCCCATGCTGACACGTGTACTATGTCAGAATCAGAAGGAGCTGCTGTCTGGGGAGGTGGGCCCATCTTTTTCGCGCCTAAATTTACGAAACTGATACTGACTTTTTGTCGAAATATTTGGTATTTTCTCGTGTGTATACATATATATATATATATATATATGTTATAATTAACCTAAACACATTCCCTAATACACGGATTACCACCTAATTAATCCATTTATATAATTTAACAATGTTTTATAATTTATTTTATATCATTTTAATCTTTCTTAAAATTCGGATTTGAACCTTTCAATTTAGGGTTATAAAATTATATTTTATGACTTTACGTGTGATAATCCTATAAAATTAAACAATTCATTATCTCGTTAATCACTAATTAATATATATATTACTTTTTGTTATATTTATAAAATTATTAATATATATTTTTTAAAAGTTATCCATATAATTTTTTTTATTTTTTTAAATTATGATAATTTCCATAATTTGTCTGCATCTATACAGAACACCGTTTAAAATAATACTAAAATTTATTGAATATAATATAACAAAAGGCTTCAATTATTTTAATTTTCCAGCATTTTTTTTATTTATTTGCAGAGGCTTTTGCTTTTTTTTCACATTGGAGCCTCTTGCCCTTTGGTGCACTTAAATCAAGTAAATACAATTTTTACTTACATTCATTAATTTATAGACTATAGTTTAATTACCAAAGTTAGGTAACGATGTCACACTTTAACCTTTATCTTTCTTTTATATATATATATATATATATATATATATATATATATATATATATATATATATATATATATATATATATATATATATATATATATACTTTTTTGGTATTTAATTTAGTCAATATGATGTGGAAGATTAGCACGAAAAATTAAGGTATCTTTGACCAAACAACTATGACTAGATTGCCTTATCCTTGTGGGTTTTAAAGTTTTGATTTTGTCCCTTTTAACTTGCTACCATTAATATTACAAAATTTAAATGGTTAATTTAAATAGTTGTTGATATTGATTTGAATGTAATCCAACTAATTAAAATATTATAATCTCGAGCAAAAATGTAAAAAATTGACACTAAGCTTTTGTTTAACTCCATTGAATGATTAAAAACGATTGTCGAGATTAATAAATTTTAAAATTATTTAGTCGGTTAAGTCGTAATTACCTCGATTAAAGAGACCAGAAGTTTTGAGTATATATATATATTTTGTAATTTATAAAAGTATAGGATAAGGACAAAATTGACACTAAGCTTTTCACTCACTTTCTCGAGTCATACTCGATCACTATTGGAAGATCATTCGTTGTTCACTCTCTTGTTTGTATTGCTGTAAAGAGCGTTAATTAGACCTTTATTTTATTTTATTATTTTTATAAACTAAAAAACAAATCCAAACCTTAAAATTTGATCCCAAAACATTGGTAACAACATTTGTGTCTTAGGATGCCCTGTTCTTGGGTTCACCCAACACCAAATCCCCAATTAAGGGTAACCCTAAACACACTTTACAGCGACTCTCTCCCTTTTGAAATGCTCTTTTTTACCTTTGGAATTTTACCTTTTCCTCTCACACTTGCATGCCTCAATATTCTCTTGCTTTTGGAATATAACACTTTTCGCCTAATCCATGGAACGTGTCTGTTTAAGAGCTTAATTATTTCCTTCGAGATTAAAAGAGAAACTCTTCTCCATCGTGACTGTTCTCGAGTTCTCAAAACTTATGTCGTTCTATTCTCACAAGACAAAGAATCCATTCCTGTCTCGAGGTCTATGGAAAAGTCAAAATAAGAGAGCGCTTATCTTGGGGTGGACTGGTTTTAGCATACTTGACGATGTCTAGTGTTTACTGTACTAGAAACCACGACCCTACACAATTGTACGACCTTCCATAGAGCCTCCCTTGAGGCCTCCTTTGGAACTTTAGAACAACCTCCTCTTAATTGAGCCCTCAAACAAAGTACACCCTTTGTTCGACACATAAATCACATTTGACTACACTTTCAAGACTCACAACGTCTTTATTCGACACCTGAAGATTCTATTAGCATGACTCTGATATCATGTTAGAGATCATAACTCTCTACAATGGTATGATATTGTCAACTTTGAATATAAACTCTTATGACTTTACTTTGTTGGACCTTATACCAATGGTGATGTATTCCTTACTTATAAACCTATCATCATCTCTCAATGATTCTCAACAAATCGTATGAACCTTTTATTTTATATAATTATCTTTTATATCAATCACATACTGTTTAAGATTATACTGATGACCTTAAATTTTTTCATACAAGAGATCAAACAAATGGTAGTCAATGACCTTAAATTATAATTTTTATTTATAAATATTTAAAAGGTATGATAAATTCTCCATTTTTCTATCATACTCCATCTCTTATTCTCTCATAAAGCAATAATTGAAGGGATGATTAAAAAAAATAATAAGGATTGTGATAATTAATTTGTATACTAAGGGATCTAAATTCCACCATTTGCCCTTGAGATTCACCCCATGAATAAACTAAATCCCATGTGGCATTACTTTATACGCATAGCCAAACAGAGGCTTGACGAAATAATATTAAAAAGGGTTTTTCAGTGTATTAAATAATTAAGCAGCGAAAAAAAAAAAGGGATAATATTGATAATTAAGTTAATTAATTCAAAGGGCCTTTATAAGACACGTGCACTACAAAGCTGGGCTTCCATAATCAAATTCGACAGCAAATCCTGAACGTCTGATCTTTTCTCTCTACGACGAACCTCAGCCATTTGATTAAAATATTTTCCCACTCCTCCCTCAAGATCTGTACATTCAAAACAAAATTTAAAATTTAAAATTTCTATATATTTAATTCTTCTAACTTCCAAATTAGTGTTTTAAACTTTAATATTCACAGATTTATTAAACTCAAATTTGAGTTTAATATTTGAAAGTCTAAGTTATAAAATTTAAATGTAAATCTAATAAATAAATATTTTTTTTTAATTTATTAATAATCTATTCGACACGTTTGATTTATTTCTTAATTTATTGAACATTAAATTTTATGTACAAATATCAAATTATAAATTAATTTAAACATAAATTCGTTGATAAAATAGCAATAATATTTTTTTTAAAGAATTATTTATTCAATTTGGATCTTATTGTTAAACTAAAAAATATATTAGATTAAAGTTGGTTGATTACTTTTATTGTGAATATTATTAAGTGGATGAGACAGTGACAGATTATTTCGGTTAAAATATTGAATTGCCCAACTCATAGTATATAATGTATTTTGCAAAAACCTTACCGAATATTAAATTAATAAACGCTTTATTTTAAATTTTTTAAGTATTATATGTATTTAAAATAATATAGTTTCAGAGATGAAATATGAATACGAATATTTAAATTACCTTAATTTAGATTAATCCTCAATTAATGGGATAATTTGTGAGTTATCGTCTCTTTTAAAGGTTTGTTTTTAGAAAAAATATTTCTTTAAATTTATTTTAGATTTTATTGTTATTCTTGTCTATAAAGTGGAAGAGACAGAAGAAACTTCTTCTTTTTCACCTTTTCTACATAAAATATATATTTTTTATAAACTTTTTTTTTTATTAAAGTAATGTCCATAGCGTAAATCAAAAAGTATTGATGCACTCTTTTACTAATCGAATAAATCATTGATTTACTTAGAAGCATTAGGTTTTCAATCAGCTGAACGGTTTAATTTATAAGAACATTGATCCCTTTTATTTATATGTTTTCATATTTGATGATATGAGTAGGTGTCAGGTCGTATGATGTGTTGTCTAGAACTAAGGGGAGGTTTGTTACCGGTCTCAGGTTGACTCACACCTAGTTTATAAGTCGTATTTACTTTCAATATCAATTATTTCCCTCGAGTTAATCTTTGTGGCTAAACACGAAAAGCCTTTTGGACGTTCCTAGTAGGCATTTGATCTCATTAGAATTAAGAATTTCTCTGAATTAGAGATGTTGAGGAAACGTACAAGTTTGTAGCTCCCTATTTCAGTTTCTATTACTACAAAAATTTCTATTTATTTTCGTTTGGATTGGATATGGATTCTGATTAGCTCCCACATAATTATTTTTTTCTATCTTTTTTTTCATATAGTATATATATATATGTAATTTAATCCACAGTGATTAATTGTTTTTTAATTAATAAAAGCGAGTAACAATTGAATTATTTAACTATTACACTGTAATTAATTAAGTAGCTGTTAAATGACTTTTTAGTATCGATTAAATTAAATTAAATTAATAAATTGGCGCTGAAAATATTTTCAACTGTATCAATTATTTTTTTAAAAGAAAAAAAATTCCCCTTCATAATTTACACAAATATATATACTTTTTAGTTCAACCTAATTTACAAATTAAATAAAATAAAAAGCTATTAAATGACTTTCAATAGTTGTTGTATATTAAATAGCATGTTCCCAATAATCTTTCAATAAGATTCAATAAATATTACCACATATTATTAATAATTATGTGAAATTATTGATGAAGCAAATTAATTCGCTCTTATATTATTTTAATTATTCATATAATTCTCAACTGAAAAAATCCAAATGTAATCTTATATACTTTAGAACCAAAGTAGTAACTCCATCTCATATTATTGGATAAAATTTAAGTATTTTTAATATGTTTGTGAGTCCAATATTTGTATTATGGGCCTAAAGCCCACTTGAAAAATAAGAAAAGGGCTTTTGGCTTGGGCCCATAGTGGTAAAAAAGGCCCAATGGCGGGATAATCAGGGGCAAGAAGTAAAGTAGCTTCCAGAACCGAAGGCTTTGTTTGTTCGAATTCCCCAAGTGAAGGCATCAAGTAAGCTCGGGGCGTGGAAAAGGCGCGACACGAATAGCGCTATAAAACCGAAATGGCCTTTACTCTCTGCAGCAGAGTCGCGACTCCATTGCTGTCACCCTCTGTCCTACGACGTCGTTTACCTCTGGTTGGTGCGTTTTGCGTACTGAGCTTCGGATTCTCCAATCTCTTCGTCTCCAGAACGGGTTCCGCTCTGTCGCTGCCTTTCGCTCCTCTCTTGAGGTACTTCTTTTCGCTTCTTTGTTTTCTTTCTCGATTCATTTCTTCCACGATTGTTTCTTGCTGTGAATTTGCTTTAGTTGCTGGTTAATTTGTGTAGGTTCTTTATTTGATTTGTATTCATGTTGATTTGCTAACGGAGAACGTATATCAGATCGAGGTTTGGTAGTCAAGGACCAGCTAGGAACGTGCATTTGATAAAAATGGAAGGGAATAGTGCCGCGGTGCCTAGCATTGTTGTTTATGTCACTGTTCCTAACAGGGAAGCAGGTTCTATATTTTCTCTCTGCTCTAGAAGTCTCGCGTTATTGTGGTTTGGAATTCATTGATCATTCACTGGTATCTTGTAAATTGGAACAAGATATTATAATCGGATTAGCATAGATATTTTTCGTAGCTATGCCTTTTGTTTTGAGGTTTCCAATATCTCGTGTCCGGCATTTGACTTGGTTGCTTGTCAGTCAATCTAGTTTCAAGCTCTTCTAGCAGCGGTATATACACTTTGGTTGATGGTAACATAGTTGTATGTTGATCGAATAGTATGGGAATTGACGATATGGTTTCAGTATTGTACTTCTTATGCTAGTAATGTCTTCGCCGTACTTGGCTACCGATGGAGTTGAGTGTTGATACTTGATAGGATCTTGTTGATTATGAGTTAGACATATATACTTGGCGCATTGTACTAATAATGACCAGACTCGGTAGGCAGACGCTGAAGTATATTGTAACTTGGGTAATGCTGTAATGTATATATATTATTGTTGAATATATAGCATGTGTTCTTATCCAAGAACAAAAAAGAATATGTAGCATGGTTTGTTTTCTTCTGGTAGTAAAGAAGGTATAGCAGTAACCGACTCACTTGGATGATTAATGTTCTAAGATAATAAGGGTCTTTTTGGTATTTAATATGGAGTATGTTTTATGCTTTCGAATTCTCTTGGTTAAATGGGTTCAACAAATATCTGTTTGGCTTATATTTCTCTAAACGGTTTGTGGATTTAGTGATCCAAATAGTAGAAATTCTAAGATCAACATATTTATGCCTGTGTATCCAATTTTGAGTTTGAAATTTCAAAATCCAGAATTATACTAAAAAAGATTAAGGTTTTGATAAATATAGAATTTTATATTATTAACTCCTCCATTGTTGTTAAATTTAAATTAACATAATAAATTAATCCAATGTTTCATATTCCAATCCAATAAGTTCCCCTATTTTTTCCGTTGTGACCACTTTCTTCTATTTATTTTTTCAAAAAGAAAATGATATGTCTAACCATGTAATTCAAGTGTCTAGAAAGCGTTGGATTGGTGTTTAATGCCCAAGCTAAGGTGTAGTGTGTTTCATAAGACTGATTGGTTGGGCAATGGGTAGATAGAGGGACGTTATAGAATTAACTGACTTTTCAGTACTATAGGATTTACCTTTTAGTAGATGTTATGTTTCTTATCTCACTCGTTCACGTTCTTTCTGCAGGTAAGAAGCTAGCCGAAAGCATTGTCAAAGAAAAACTTGCTGCTTGTGTTAACATAGTTCCCGGTATGTGCTTGTCAGCTTAAAGTGAAAGAATGCATTCGTCATAGTTTGGAAAAGATATTAGTTCAAAAATATTTATTATCCATGCTAGCAGAAGATTTGTTATTCTCCTTTAAGTTCTCTATTCATATCAACAAAGTTGTTTCTGACCATTTAAAATTGAAGCTTACTGGATCTTCCCAGGAATATTTTACTGCTGTTTTTGAGTGAAGGGAACTTATTATAAATACTCTACTTGATCATGTTGGGAACAGAATTGCTTTCCTTTTCATCCGTTGGCACTTTAGACCGTGTGATTTCACAAACAGAAGTAATGCTTCAAGATGTTTTCACAGCCCTTTTTAATTTTTTTTTTTTTTCCAATTTCCACATTGCATTTCTTTTCTTTTAGAGATTTATTTTTATTTTATTGCAACTGCCTATAGTAATATGACTTTTCAGACTTCTAATGAATACTTTATAAATGCAGGTATAGAATCCGTCTACCAGTGGAAGGGAGAGGTATGGTTCTCATTTTCATAAATTGCTATATAGTTATCAAGCATGTGATCGCTTGTTTGTCTTTTCCAGAAAAAGAATTTAACTGTAGGCTTTTTGTTTCTGGTTGACACAGATCCAGACAGACGCTGAGGAACTTCTGATTATTAAGACCAGGCAATCACTTCTGGGAGCATTGACAGATCATGTTAAGGCAAATCACCCATACGAGTAAGCCTAACATTCTTCCTTTGTTTTTGTCTCTTGTTTGTTTGTTGCTGTGTGTGTGTCTCTCATTTTCAATGTCGGGTACAATGTGAACTGTTTAGATTATCAGCTAGACATTTAGGGTTTTTATGGATAATAATTTTATTTTATTAACCATATTCATTTGCTAACATTTTTCTTTTGTTTTCTCATTACTTTCATGAATGGCTGTAAAATCTTAGCTAAAATTTGAAAACTAGTAAAAAAAAAAAAGTTTCTAAAATTAGTTTTTTGATTTTTAAAATTCGATGGGAAAGATGAAAGCTGTGGTAAAGATAAGAATTTAAATCTTTACTTGGGAAATATGAAAGCTGTGGTAAAGATAAGAATTTAAATCTTTACTTGGGAAATATGAAAGCTGTGGTAAAGATAAGAATTTAAATCTTTACTTGGGAAATATGAAAACTGTGGTAAAAATGATGAGAAAACAAGCTAGTTATATGTTTCTAAGTGGGGGAATCAGGAAAAATATTTTAAAAGCCCTATTTTGTCCCTTCCAAGGATTTACCTCCTATCTTTTTTACACAGGGTGCCTGAAGTTATTGCTTTGCCTATCAATGGTGGCAGCGTGGAGTACCTAGAGTGGATCAAGAGCAGCACGAAGGACTGAGTTTCTCTGCTTTAACAAGTTTATTCGACTATATCAAGTATTCTGTTTAATTTGGTATTATTCGACTATATCAATAAACTCGATGCTGTCTTGTAAATAACAGTCGTTATTTGGTTTCAAAGATTTATATGTTTTGTTCATCTCATGCATTGTGTTATGTCAATAACTCTTTCCCTGAACTTACAGCAAATATGCGTTGGCAAAATACGAGGGGAAAAAACTGCGGGAGTTTTTGACTTCGTTCGAGGTCAGAAATCTCAACCTCAAAACTTCATTACCATTTAATAAAATTACAACCTTATCCAAGTTTAAGGTGCAATTTAAGCCAATTAACTCTGGAGCGTTGCTTCCAATACATTTCTTCTTCAAGCCAAAGCCTATCGAGGTCAGATCAAGTCTAAGAAATTCATTATAAGCAGCTCTAAGAAGCTGTTTACAAGCAATTATCTTGTTTTTAAGAGCCCAAGTCTTATTTCTGCCCCCCAAGAGGAGTCTCTGGGAAACATTCTTTAAATTTGCAGCTAGGTTCTGGGATGGTTGACATTTAGTTTCCAAAATCCAGCTTCTTCAATGATGTTTCTGCATGATTCATCAGTAGACCAGTGTTTTTCAAATTTAAAAGCTTTAGGAGAGAGCTTTTTCCTTCTAGGGAAACCATCCATAGAAAGAATGAGTTATATTAGCCTGTGATCCTACCTGCACCAATTGAGATGAGTAGCCCCTATGGATCTCTACATGTAATTCGCTCGCTTTGAGCTAACGGAAAGAGGAGGCCTTTGCTTTATTTGCTTCTTCATCTCATGGAAAACAAAAAGACCATAAATTTTGAAATATAGAGATTAGAGGGATAGGGATCAACGAGCAGCCCAAGAAGAAGAGAAAAGTAAAAGGAAATAGATCATAAGAAAAGAATGCAAGAGTCCCTAAGACTAAGAGCGTCTTCGAGTGTTTCGAATGCTCGTTGGCTTCCCGAGCCACGAACATTCCAACAACGATCTTCAAGTTCAGGAATGAAGGAGCCATGAAATTTTAGTTTCTTGCAGGGATCACAAGAGGAGCTTCAAGAGCATCATTTCTCATGAAGCCAAAAAAAGGAACTATAGGAGACAAGGATCAAGGATTATTCTTCATGATCCTCGGTATTTCTTTTCCAATGCTTTAAAATCGACTTAAATAAATAAATAAATAATTATTGTTCCAAATTAATATTAAAGTACAAGAAAAAATATTATGTAATTATTCTTAATTAAGTAAGAAAAATAGAATAAAAAAAACTATTACATTGATTTCAACATCTTTTTAATATACGTTAGTATTTATATCTAATAAAATATTATACATATGTGAAAATTATGCAAAATAATTTTAAATTAGAGTTTTGAGGAATTATTTAAATTATTTTATTTATGCAAGTTTAAAGTTTTACAGTTTTGAGGAATACGTGTGCCACGTGGCACCAAGTGGTTGGGGAACAAGGTTGAGCTAAAAATTTGTAATCGAGTTCCAAATATTAGTTTTTTATTTGTAAAGTTTAGAAATATAAATTTTATTTTCCTTAATTTTTAATCCATATTATTAACAACTGGATATCTTAGTTATCGGAGTTTAAATAAAATTAGTTGAAATGCAAAATAATAATAATAATAAATAAATAAATAAATAATAAAGACAAGGTTTTGTGTGACATAAGTTAAAATAACATTAATTATATAATTACGATACTAAAGTATGCCATTTTAAATATTACTTCTACATATTATTTAGAAAAAAAAAATCTAATATAGCAATGAAAATTTTGAAATTTTAGAGATAAATGTAAAAGTCAATATCATATTAGAGATAATGTTAAATTTTGTATATGTAGGTATGTATTATAAAGTATAGGTAAAAGATTTATTATATACAAACTTGAAAGTTTAAATAAGATACAAATTAAATACCTCTTAAAACTTTGATACTTATCGAAAACATCTTTAAATTCTTAATCTATAATTCAACTTTAAAATAAAAGGCAATTATCAAAGCTTAAAAAGGCTAAATTATAAAAAAAAGATATCAATGTAAATCTCTTTATAAAAGCAATATATTATGTCTATAGCCCTGTGGTTCATCGTCATATTTTGAAATTTCATTCATGGTTTAAAATAATTTATATTTGGAAAATTATTTTGAAAGTATGGATGAAAGTGAAATAAGAAAAAAACAAGTATTTTTAAAACTAAAAAGTTAAATAAGGAAATAAATATATATTTTAAAACAGAATTTAGGTAAACATTATACAAATTAAAAAATAAATAAAAAAGAGAAAAAGAGAAATCCAAAGAGGGGATCAGTGAAAGAAAGGACTTGGTGTCAGCTACCACTATATATACCAACTTCTTTTCAATTACAAGGGTTCACTATTTAGAATTATAGAAATTTATACGTAACACACAGCGACTCGCGAACCCCACCCCCACCCCCTCTCTCTTTTTTCTTCCCTTTCTCCCATCGTTTCGTGGTTTCCACCTCTCTCTCTATCTCTCTCGCTCGCTCTCAGACCCATCGATTTGCCTGTTGCTGTTCAACTCTCACCAATTATCGGATGTGCGTGTTTCCGGTATCATTCTATCTTCTCCCTCAGGTATCCCCTTAATCTATCTGTTTAACTCACTCAGTTCATCTTCTTTTTTGTTTTTGTTTTGTACCCATTGCAATTATTTTGATTTTAGTGTTTAGGGTTTTTGATGCACCTGTTGCTATGTTTGATTGTATCGTGTCTTGTTGTTTCGTTATTCGTAATTTTTGTTGCATCTTTTTCCTTTGTGTTTTTTGTTTCTTTTTTACAGTAGTTGAAAGTCGAGAAGTCGAGGTGAGATGACTACGCAAAGATCAAGCTTGCCGTCGAGGCTGCGGCAGCTTCTATCTGGCGAGGGCTCCTTTGGTCCTTCTATCAAACTCGACTCCGAGCCTGTTAGTTCTTGATTTCTTGTTTTTTTATTTTTGATTTATTCTTAGCGAATATTTTTCATGCATTATGACTTCTATGTCGCTTTCCGATGGATATCATCAGACCATTGCACCTATTGTTATGCCCAACTAGCGATTACATAGTTTGATTGTCGTATTTTTGTTTGGATGACTCGATTTTTTGTGGGGAAGGGCGTCAATGGGAATTTTAGGTGGCTATAACGTCCTGGATATGATTCTGTCAACTACCTTAATATTTGGTAGCTTTGCCTTGTTTAGTTGATTTTGACTGGATTTTGATTGAGTGACCATTTTCGTTCTGATGTCTTAATGGGGATATTTGTGTTATACTGCTGTATTTCACACTTTTCAGCACGATGTAGTGCAGTTTAAGTTAGTCGAAAACTCTTTAATCACTTCACATTTCTTGGTAATTGTTTTTCTCTTCATAAGTTTTATCACACATTGCGTTCACATGTATTTATGCATATTTTATGATTTTAAGCAGCTATTCTTGTTCTTTTATGTGCTTTTGTTTCTCAATTGATAAAGTGATACTTGGAATTATTGTCAAGGCCAATGGCCTGTTTCCTACGGTAACCAATTGTTAAGCATTTTTTTAAGCATGAAGCATTGGAAATTTATCAGTAGGGGCCACATTCTAAGTATGTTTTTTGTGCTATTGATTAATTAATAGGCGTCACACGCCATATTCAGTCATATTCTGAATGCCCAAAAAATTAGATAAATATACTTATGCATGGTTGGAATGAAAAAAGGTAAGACCCCGTTTGAACGAATAAATAAATATACTTATTCATGCCATCCATTCTTATTCTCTTCTGTTTTCTTTTTATCTACGATGCCAGATTGTGGAATTCCTCGATGTTAGCCAGGCATAATGTTGTTGTTTATGTGTTTGCATTTTGGAAGGAAGAATTTGGAAATTCTTCTGCTCTCTCTCTCTTGCAGGCATCTAACTGGCTTTAGTTGCTTGGCTTGGGTTTCTATCAACTTGCATGAGAGAAATGTTACACTCACATTTAAAAACCATTAGTTTAGTATCAATATGCCTTTTATTTTTAAATCTCGTTATTCGCTACATAGATGATATCTCCTCTTGCTTTTTAGCATATAATGTTCTGTTTTATTTATAAATTTTTGCTAGGCTTTATTATTTTGGTCTGGAGGCATGTTTTGTATGGTTAGTTATTTGGCCTCATTTGGTAGACCGTAATTTTATGTGTCATTTTTGTATTCTTTCATTTTTTCGGAAGATAGTTTGGTTTCTCACAAAGAAAAGAAAAGAAAAAAACTATAATTTTACTGCTTATTATTATTTATTGTTGTTATTATTTACATATGTATATCTATTAACATAAGAAGTATATTTGTTGTATGCAGCCTCCCAAAATCAAAGCTTTTATTGACCAGGTGATCCAGTGTCCATTGCATGATATAGCAATACCTCTGTCTGGTTTTCGATGGGAATACAATAAGGTGGTAAAATGTTTATTTTTTGTAGCATGAAGTTTTTATTCCTTGAATGATTTTCAAATATCCAATATAAGACTTTTTTCTTCGGATTTCAGGGGAATTATCATCATTGGAGGCCTCTATTTCTGCATTTTGATACGTATTTCAAGACATATTTATCTTGTAGGAATGACCTTCTTTTGTCTGATAAAATTTTAGAAGATGATAGTCCATTTCCCAAACATGCAATTCTACAGATTCTGCGTGTCATGCAGATAGTATTAGAGAATTGCCATAATAAGGGTTCCCTTGATGGATTAGAGGTATGTCATGTTGATGTATTGGATTCTCAGTGCTTTTTTATTTTGGTCGACTGCAAAACTATTTATTTTCTCTCTTTATATTAGGAGTGTATTATCACCTTAATTTTACTGTAGTTTATGAATCTCCTCATTTTTCTGTTTTTTTTCTTCCTCCAACAGCATTTCAAGCTCCTTCTTGCATCAACAGATCCTGAAATTCTTATAGCTGCATTGGAAACTCTTTCTGCTCTTGTCAAAATAAATCCCTCAAAACTTCATGGAAGGGGGAAGTTGATTGGTTGTGGTTTTGTAAATAGCTATCTCCTGTCTCTTGCACAGGGATGGGGAAGCAAGGAGGAGGGCTTGGGTTTATATTCATGTGTTGTTGCAAATGAGAGAACCCAAGAGAAAGGACTATGTTTATTTCCGCATGAAGTAGAAAGTGATATGGATAATGCTCAGTACCGGATAGGTTCTAGCCTATATTTTGAATTGCACAGCTCTGGTGCTAAAGATAGTGATGAAAGCAGTTCAAGTTCAAGCTCTTTTAATTCCCGGGTTATACACATACCAGATTTACATTTAAAGAAGGAAGATGATTTGGTTGTGTTGAAACAGTGTATTGAGCTGTATAATGTACCTCCTGAGTTTAGATTCTCGCTCTTGACCAGGATCAGATATGCTCGTGCATTTCGATCTTCTAAGATATGCAGGCTATATAGTAGAATATGCCTTCTTGCTTTCATTGTACTTGTTCAGTCTGGTGACTCTCACGATGAACTTGTTGCCTTCTTTGCTAATGAACCAGAATATACTAATGAGTTAATTAGAATTGTGCGGTCAGAGGAAAATGTTTCTGGGTCCATTAGGACACTTGCTATGCTTGCTCTGGGAGCTCAGTTAGCTGCATATTCATCATCTCATGAGCGGAGGATTTTGAGTGGATCTAGCATCAGTTTTGCTGGGGGGAACCGTATGATACTCTTGAATGTGCTGCAGAAGGCAATTTTATCATTGAAAAATTCAAATGATCCATCATCTCTTGCCTTTGTAGAAGCACTCCTTCAGTTCTATTTACTTCATGTGGTTTCCTCGTCAGCTTCAGGAAACAACATTCGGGGTTCAGGTATGGTTCCCACTTTCCTACCTCTATTGGAGGATTCAGACCCTTCCCATTTGCATCTTGTTTGTTTTGCTGTGAAAACGTTACAAAAGCTCATGGATTTCAGCAGTTCTGCTGTATCTCTTTTTAAGGAGTTGGGGGGAGTTGAAATTTTGGTTGAAAGGCTACAGACAGAAGTACATAGAGTAATTGGCTTAAGTGGAACTAATACTGATTCAATGATTATTGGTGAGAGCTCCAGATGTAATGATGACCAATTGTATAACCAAAAACGGCTGATTAAGGTTTCATTGAAGGCACTTGGAGTTGCTACATATGTCCCAACGAACTCTACAAATTCTTTACCTGCCATACTGTCACAGATATTTGGCAATATAGATAAATTTGGTGGTGATATTTATTGTTCAGCTGTGACTCTAATGAGTGAAATCATCCACAAAGATCCCACCTGTTATCCTTCATTGCATGATATGGGTCTTCCGGATGCATTTTTAGCTTCAGTGGCTGCTGGAATACTGCCTTCTCCTAAGGCAGTTACTTGTATTCCTAATGGGATTGGTGCAATTTGTCTAAATGCCAGGGGATTGGAAGCAGTGAAAGAAACTTCTGCACTGAGGTTTCTTATTGACATTTTTACCAAAGAAAAATATGTTTTGGCAATGAATGAAGCAATTGTTCCTCTGGCCAATGCAGTGGAAGAGCTTTTGCGCCACGTTTCATCATTACGAAGCAATGGAGTTGATATTATCCTTGAAATAATTGAAAAAATTAGTTCCCTTGGGGAAAAAGACCCTATTGGCTCATCAGAAAAGCTTAATGGGAATACTGCAATGGAAACAGATTCTGATGACAAAGAAAATAACAGCAATTGCTCTCTTGTTACAGAAGAAGGGATCAATAACGATCAAGTCATTCAGTTATGCATTTTTCATCTGATGGTACTGGTACACAGGACAATGGAGAATTCTGAAACATGTAGGGTTTTTGTGGAGAATTCTGGAATTGAGGCTTTATTGAAGCTGCTGTTACGACCTAGCATTGCTCAGTCATCAAATGGAACTATTGCTTTACACAGTACAATGGTTTTCAAGGGTTTTACCCAGCATCATTCCGCTCCCTTGGCTCGTGCGTTCTGCTCCTTGCTTAGAGACCATCTAAAGAAAGCCTTGACTGGGTTCGGCTTGATTTCTGGGTCTTTTTTACTCGATCCCAGGTCAACTCCAGATGAAAAGATATTTACTTCACTTTTTCTTGTTGAGTTCCTCTTGTTTCTTGCTGACTCTAAAGACAATCGATGGGTGACTGCATTGCTTACTGAATTTGGAAATGAGAGCAAGGATGTACTTGAAGATATTGGACGTGTACATCGTGAAATTTTGTGGCAGATTGCACTCCTTGATGATGTAAAACCTGATTTAGAAGATGAGGGTACTGGTTCTGTTACTGAGTTGCAAAACTCGGAGGTCCATCCAAATGAAGTTGAAGAGCAAAGGTTTAACTCTTTCAGGCAGTTCCTTGATCCTTTATTGAGGAGGACATCTGGATGGAGCATTGAATCTCAGTTTTTTGACCTTATTAACTTGTATCGGGACCTTGGCCGTGCCCCTAGTTCTCTTCAGAGGATGGGTTCTGATAGTTCATCTTTCCTGCAGTTTGGAGCTGATAATCAAGGACTGCGTGCAGGGTCTTCTGACACCACTGGGACCTCTAACGGAAAAGAATATTCCAATCAAAGAAATTGTTATGCTTCTTGTTGCGACCTGGTGAGATCCCTTTCTTTCCATACTACCCATTTGATTCAAGAGTTAGGGAAGGTGATGCTGCTTCCATCTCGTCGACGTGATGATGTGGTAAATGTATCGTCTTCCTCAAAAGCTGTGGCTTCCACTTTGTCCTCCCTCGTGTTAGATCACATGAATTTTGGGGGTCATGTGAATGCTTCTGGATCTGAGGGATCAATATCAACCAAGTGCCGTTATTTTGGGAAGGTTATTGATTTTTTGGATGGCATATTACTGGACAGACCAGATTCCTGTAATCCTGTTTTGCTAAATTGCTTGTATGGGCATGGAGTTGTGCACTCAGTTCTGACCACTTTTGAAGCTACAAGCCAGTTGCTTTTCACAATAAATAGGGTACCTGCTTCTCCTATGGAAACCGATGATGCAAATTTAAAGCAGGATGAAAAGGCAGATAATGATCATTCATGGATTCAAGGCCCCTTAGCAAGCTATGGAAGACTCATGGATCACCTGGTTACGTCACCATTTATATTATCTTCATTCACTAAGCATTTGCTTGCACAACCTCTGACTAGTGGAGATGTTGCCTTTCCTCGTGATGCAGAGACTTTTGTGAAGGTCCTCCAGTCCATGGTTTTGAAGGCAGTTCTCCCTGTTTGGACCCATCCCCAATTTATTGACTGTAGTTCTGAATTTATTACTACCGTTATATCTATCATTAGGCATATATATTCTGGGGTTGAAGTTAAAAATGTTAGTAGCAATTCCAGTGCTCGTATTACTGGCCCTCCTCCAAATGAAACAGCAATTTCAACAATTGTTGAGATGGGTTTCTCGAGGAGCAGGGCTGAAGAAGCATTGAGGCAAGTTGGATCTAACAGCGTGGAATTGGCCATGGAGTGGTTGTTCTCACACCCAGAGGAAGTCCAAGAGGATGATGAGCTTGCTCGTGCGCTTGCCCTGTCATTAGGAAACTCTGAATTGGAAATGAAGGAACCTGTTTCAAGTGAGGTCTCGAAGCAGATAGAAGATTCTGTCCATCTACCTTGTACTGAGGAGTTGTTATCTACATGCATAAGGCTTTTGCGAGCCAAAGAAGCACTGGCATTCCCAGTTAGAGACCTGCTTGTGATGATTTGTTCTCAAAATGATGGTCAAAACCGGTCTAAGGTCATCTCTTTTCTAATTGACAGTGTGAAGGGCTGTGATACAGTTGCTGACAGTGGAAATAGTACTACATTATCTGCTCTTTTTCATGTTATTGCCTTAATCCTTAACGATGATACTGTGGCACGAGATTCTGCCTATAAGAATGGTTTGGTTGCAGTTTCCTCAAATCTACTTTCGCGATGGGACTCTGGATTGTCTGATGGGGTTAAAGTTGAAGTTCCTAAGTGGGTAACAGCTGCATTTCTTGCCATTGATCGGCTTTTGCAGGAGGAGAAGAAATTCAATCCTGAAATCGCAGATCAGCTGAAAAGGGATAATGTTAGTGGTGACACTTTGACTATTGATGAAGATAAACAAAATAAGTTGCAGTCTGCCTTGGGACTTTCCCCAAAGTATATTGATGTTGGCAATCAAAAGAAACTCATTGAAATTGCTTGCAGCTGTATGAAGAAAAAGCTTCCTTGTGAAACAATGCATGCTGTTCTGCAGTTATGCTCTAGTCTCACCAGATCTCATTCTGTTGCTGTTAGTTTCCTTGAAGCAGGGGGCTTAACCTCCCTGCTTTCTTTACCAACAACTAGCCTCTTTCCTGGGTTCGACAGTATTGCATCTACTATTATCCGTCACATCCTTGAAGATCCTCAAACTCTGCAGCAGGCAATGGAATCTGAAATCAAGCACACCCTTATCACTGCTATGAACAGACATCCAAATGGCAGGGTAACCCCTAGAAACTTTTTGTTAGGTTTAAATTCTGTTATTACACGGGATCCTGTGATATTTATGCGAGCTGCTCAATCTGTCTGCCAAATTGAGATGGTTGGTGAGAGGCCTTACATTGTATTGCTGAAAGATCGAGAAAAGGATAAGAGCAAAGAGAAAGACAGAGAGAAGGAAAAATCAATGGAGAAAGAGAAAATACAGAATCATGATGTGAAAGTTGCTTTGGGTAATGTGAATTCTGCCGTTATGGGAAATGTGCACAGCAAGCCTCATGATTCGAACTTAAGAAGTAGTCGTGTTCATAAAAAATCCTCCCAGAATTTCATAAACGTGATTGAGCTTCTTTTGGAGTCTGTTTATACATTTATACCTCCTATAAAAGATGATGTTACCGTGGAGTTGACCTGCAGTGCCCGAGCATCGTCTGATATGGACATTGACGTTTCTGCTGTTAAAGGAAAAGGGAAAGCCATTGCTTCTTTGTCTGAAGATAATGATGCAAATAGCCAGGAAGCTTCTGCATCATTGGCAAAAGTCGTGTTTATTTTGAAGTTATTGACAGAGATTTTGTTGATGTATGCCTCCTCAGTTCATGTCCTGCTTCGGAAGGATACTGAAGTTTGTTGTTCCAGACCTGTTCATCAAAGGGGCTCAAGTGGCGGATGCACCGGTGGAATATTTCACCACATCCTTCATGAATTTATCCCATTATCTCGAAATTCTAAGAAGGAAAAGAAAGTCGATGGTGACTGGAAGCATAAATTAGCAACCAGGGGGAGTCAGTTTCTGGTTGCATCGTGTGTCCGTTCCAGTGAGGCAAGGAGAAGGATTTTTGTGGAGGTTGGTTCTATTCTGAACCAATTTATTGAGCCATGTAACGGTTCTAGGCCACCAAGCAGTGACCTTCAAGCATTTGTTGACCTGCTAAATGACATGTTAGCAGCCCGTACACCCACTGGCTCATACATCACTACAGAAGCTTCTGCTACTTTCATTGATGCTGGTCTCGTTAGTTCTTTCACTCAAATTCTTAAAGTGCTGGATCTGGACCATCCAGACTCGCCTAAAGTTGTTACAGGTCTTATTAAAGCCCTGGAATTGGTAACCAAGGAGCATGTTCAATTGGCAGATTCTAATACAGGGAAGGGGGATAATTCATCAAAAACTCCCGATCACAATCAACCTGGAGGTGAGAATATTGGTGAGACACCCAGGTCAATGGAAACAGCATCACAGTCCAATCATGAATCGATCCCAGCCGATCAGATTGAGTCATATAATGCGAACCAGAACTATGTTGGTTCAGAGGCTGTTACAGATGATATGGAGCATGACCAAGATCTTGATGGGGTTTTTGGTCCCAATGCAGAGGATGAGTACATGCATGAAACTCCTGAGGATGCACGGGGTCTTGAAAATGGCATTGATACAGTGGATATTCGAATTGAAATTCAACCTCATGGACCAGAAAATCTTGATGAGGATGACAACGAGGAGATGTCTGGGGATGATGGTGATGAAGTAGATGAAGATGAGGATGAGGATGAGGAGGAGCAGAATGATCTAGAAGAGGATGAAGTCCACCATCTTCCACATCCTGATACAGACCATGACGATCCTGAGATTGATGATGATGAATTTGATGAGGTACTGGAGGAAGATGATGAAGATGATGAGGACGATGAAGATGGTGTTATATTAAGACTGGAAGAGGGTATTAATGGAATAAATGTTTTTGACCATGTTGAGGTTTTTGGAAGAGATACTTCTCAAAATGAAACTCTCCATGTGATGCCAGTTGAAATATTTGGCTCTAGACGTCAAGGGCGCACAACTTCCATTTATAATCTTTTGGGAAGAACAGGAGATAATGTTGCACCCACACGACATCCTCTTTTAGGTGGTCCTGCCTTGCATGCAGCTCCTTTTAGACCTTCGGGTAACTTTTTTCTATGTTTTGCTTCTTTTTATGCCGACTGTATATTTATATATGTATTTATTCCTCATAACGGTCTGCTGTATTTGTTTCAGAGAATAATCGGGATATGGTTCTTTCAGAAAGGACCTTGGAAAACAATTCTTCTGGGCTGGATACTGTTTTCAGGTCTTTGAGAAGTGGTCGCCATGGGCACCGGCTAAACTTGTGGGCCAATGATAACCAGCATAGTGGTGGCTCTAGCAATGGTGCAATACCCCAAGGCCTTGAGGAGTTTCTTGTTTCCCAGTTGAGGAGACCAACTCCTGAGAAGTCGTCTGAACTCAATGCTACAGTAGAGCCTGATAATAAAGATGCCATTGGACAAATACAGACATCAGAACCCAGTGGAAGGTCTGAGACTATTGTTGAGAACAGTGGGCAGCATGATAGAGATAGTTTACCACAGCCTGGGCCAATCAATATTTTTGATGGCTCCAACAGTGGACCTGCTGTAATTGAATCTCTTCAAGGAACACAGGTGACTCACCAAACGCAACCTGTTGAGATGCAATTTGAACATGGTGATGCAGCCGTGCGGGATGTCGAAGCTGTAAGTCAAGAAAGTGGTGGAAGTGGTGCAACTTTAGGGGAGAGTCTTCGGAGTCTGGACGTAGAAATTGGAAGTGCAGACGGTCATGATGATGGTGGGGATAGACAAGGTTCTGCTGCGGATAGAATGTCATTGGGTGATTCACAAGCTGCTCGCATGAGAAGGACCAATGTTTCTTACAGTAATTCTGCCCCTCTAAGTGGGAGAGATGCATCTCTACATATTGTGACTGAAGTTTCAGAAAATTCAAGTCGAGAGGCAGATGAGGAGGGTCCGGTTGGGGAACAGCAAACTAACAGTGATACTGGTTCAGGGGCAATAGATCCTGCATTCTTGGATGCTCTTCCTGAGGAATTACGTGCTGAAGTTCTTTCAACCCAACAGGGTCAAGTGGTGCAGCCACCAAACAATGAACAACAGAATGCTGGAGATATCGATCCAGAATTCTTGGCAGCACTTCCTCCAGATATTCGAGCCGAAGTTCTAGCACAGCAGCAAGCACAAAGGCTGCATCAATCTCAGGAGCTGGAGGGCCAGCCGGTTGAGATGGATACTGTGTCGATAATTGCTACGTTCCCTTCTGATCTTCGAGAAGAGGTAATATGTTTATTTATTGTAAGGTGGTATTTCTTTGTCTGCTGACATTAGATATTAACTGCAGGTTTTGCTAACTTCCTCTGAAGCTATTCTTGCTAATCTCACGCCTGCTCTTGTTGCTGAGGCAAATATGTTGCGTGAAAGATTTGCACATCGTTATCACAACCGTGCTCTCTTTGGCATGTATCCTAGAAACCGCAGAGGTGAAAGTTCTAGAAGAGTTGAAGGTATATCTGGCATAGACAGAACTGGTGGAAGCATTTCCTCTCGCAGATCTCTTGGAGCTAGGCTCATTGAAGCTGATGGAGCTCCCTTAGTTGATACAGATGCTTTGTATGCTATGATACGGTTGCTTCGTGTGGTGCAGGTATCTCCTCTTCTTGAAATGTTCTTCTTTTGCTTTTTATATTTTGCCATCTTTTCTAATGGATTCCATTTTTCAGCCTTTGTATAAAGGTCAACTGCAGAGGCTACTTTTAAATTTGTGCGCTCATAATGAAACCAGGACGTCATTGGTGAAAATTCTTATGGACATGTTGCTATTTGATAGAAGACAGCTTGCTAGCCAGTCAAATTCTACTGAGCTTTCATATCGCCTTTATGCTTGTCAACGTAATGTCATATATTCACGTCCTCAATTTTTCGAAGGTAAGAACTTTGGTTTCTCTAGCCATTGTTCTTATTTATTTATTTATTTCCTATTTAGCTATCAAAATTTATGATTTTTTCTTGATGGGCTATGGCCATTTGAGTGAGATTAGTAAATTATTTGCATGTTGGAATTTGTTTATCTGAACCAGGACATGTCAGCATGCATTTTGATTAAATTCATCCTGTCACATAAAAATTGTGAAAAGAAAAAAAAGTTACAAAAAGTGGAAGTTAGATTTCATCACCAAATGAAATTTTAATTTTAGTTTTTCTTGGGTGTTATCACCTCAATGGTAATAGCTATGCATTTTCTCTTTACTTTATAGGTGCTCCTCCTTTGGTGTCAAGACGAGTTCTAGAAACTCTGACCTATTTGGCCAGGAATCATCCATATGTAGCTAAGATATTACTTCAGTTCAAGTTTTTCAGACCCACATTACGGGAATCAGAGAGTGCATATCAGGATTGTGGTAAAGCAGTGATGGCAGTTGAACATAATCTACAGTCCGAAGGTTACTTATCAATTGCGTTACTTCTAGGCCTTCTAAACCAACCCCTGTATTTGAGAAGTATTGCTCACCTTGAGCAGGTAAATCATTTTTTTGAACTGTATGTTTTCTTTATTTTATTGGTAATATTTGGCACATTCAGAAGTTAAAACTATTTAGATGACCTCTTTGTCTTCTTTCCTCAGCTGCTCAATTTATTGGAAGTGATCATTGATAACGCTGAAAGCAAATCACACTCACCCGAGCAATCTGCGCCTTCTACTGCTGAGCAACCAGCTGCTCCTGAAGTTTCCTCATCTGATGCTGAAGTGAATGCAGAACCTGGTGGCGTATCCTCTGGGGTTGGAACATCATCTAAGATTGGTGCATACTCTAAAACATCAGCTTCAACTTCTGATGGTGAATTTGATAGCCATAGTATTCTAGCAAAGCTGCCAGAAGCAGAATTACGGCTTCTGTGCTCACTCTTAGCACGAGAAGGGTATGAATTGGCTTTAATTGACAGCTGCACCTTTCCGTAGAATTGTTTCTTCAAAAATGATTACTATCTAAAAATTAGAAGAGTATGGTAGTTATGGAGTCTTTTCCTTCATTTTGACTTTTGATTCCTTCCTTCCCTGTTTGTTCTTAATATATTTTCATAGCTTAATGTGTGATAAATCTTGATTCATTCTTTCCTTCATGAGTTTTTCATTTTGTTCATTTCTTTAACATTCGAGATGCATAAATATTGCATTGTTCTTCCCTGGGCAAAAATCTCAGGTGCTTGGTCTAATGTCTTTTGTATTATATAGGTTGTCAGACAATACTTATGCTCTTGTGGCAGAGGTGATGAAGAAACTTGTAGCCATTGCTCCAATTCATTGTCGCCTGTTCATTACTGAGCTATCAGAATCTGTCCAGAAGTTGACAAGATCGGCTATGGATGAGTTGCACATGTTTGGAGAGGCAGTGAAAGCACTCCTCAGTACATCATCTTCTGATGGAGCTGCAATATTAAGAGTTCTTCAGGCATTAAGCTCTCTTGTTGCATCACTGGTTGAAAAAGGAAAAGATTCTTCAATTCTTCCTGAAAAAGAGCATGCTTCTGCCCTTACTTTGGTTTGGGATATCAATGCTGCTTTGGAGCCCTTGTGGCTGGAGCTGAGCAACTGTATTAGCAAAATTGAGAGCTATTCAGATTCTTCACCTGATATGCTGGCTTCATTTCGAACTCCTACAATGAAGCCAGCTGGTGTAACCCCCCCACTTCCCGCTGGAAGTCAGAATATATTACCATATATTGAATCTTTTTTTGTGGTGTGTGAGAAGTTGCATCCTACCCAGACTGGTTCAGATCAAGAGGTGAATATTGCTACGGTCTCTGAGGTTGAGGATGCTAGCGTTTCTGGAACACAGCAAAGAACTACAGTACCAACCCAAAAAGTTGATGAAAAACATGTTGCTTTCGTTAGGTTCTCAGAGAAGCACAGAAAACTATTGAATGCTTTTATTCGGCAAAATCCTGGATTGTTGGAGAAGTCTTTCTCCCCTATGTTGAAGGTCCCTCGATTTATTGATTTTGACAATAAGCGTTCTCATTTTAGATCAAAAATAAAGCATCAACATGATCATCATCATAGTCCTTTGAGAATTTCTGTTAGGAGGGCATACATTCTTGAAGATTCGTACAATCAGTTGCGAATGAGATCGACACAAGATTTGAAAGGTAGGCTGACAGTTCACTTCCAAGGAGAGGAAGGTATTGATGCTGGTGGGCTTTCAAGGGAATGGTATCAGTTACTATCCAGGGTTATCTTCGACAAGGGAGCATTGCTTTTCACGACTGTTGGCAATGATTCAACATTTCAGCCGAACCCCAATTCTGCTTTCCAAACAGAGCATCTATCATATTTCAAATTCGTTGGGCGAGTGGTCAGTGCCAACTTTTTGCATTTAATGGATTAAGTTAAAAACTGACTTTGTACACACCTAATCGGTTTCTCTTACCAGGTTGGCAAAGCGCTTTATGATGGACAGCTATTGGATGTCCATTTCACGCGGTCGTTTTACAAGCATATTCTGGGAGTCAAAGTTACCTATCACGACATTGAAGCTATTGATCCCGATTACTACAAAAACCTGAAATGGATGCTTGAGGTACTGAATACAAGTATTTACTTATGGTTGATAAGAATTGTCTTCTAATATTTGCACTTCTATGATGGTTGTTTTTTCCTATTGAGATATAATTATTTAACTCTTGTGAAATTGTCTCTTTGTTGCTTTCCAGAATGATATTAGTGATGTTTTGGACCTTACATTTAGTGTTGATGCGGATGAGGAGAAGCTGATCCTCTATGAAAGGACAGAGGTAATAATTCTCGTTCTCAATGTCTGGCCTGATGTAAAACATATGTAATACATTTTACTAAGATTTGGCTATCTTGTTCCAATAGGTGACTGACTATGAACTCATTCCTGGTGGACGGAACATTAAAGTCACAGAGGAGAATAAGTACCAATATGTTGATCTAGTTGTTGAGCATCAGTTAACAACAGCTATACGTCCTCAGATTAATGCCTTTCTGGATGGTTTCCACGAATTAATTCCTAGGGAACTAATATCTATTTTTAATGACAAGGAACTTGAGTTGTTAATTTGTGGGCTCCCAGATATTGATCGTAAGTAATCTTTTTCATTGTTCTAGAAACAAATCCTTACAGATTAATGGTCTCTGCATACAAAGTTTGATGAGGGCATTCTCGCTTACGTTTTCATGCTAATGTTTTTTCAGTGGACGATATGCGAGCAAACACAGAATATTCAGGATATAGTGCTGCATCTCCGGTCATACTATGGTTTTGGGAGGTTGTTCAATCCTTCAGCAAAGAAGACAAGGCCCGCCTTTTACAGTTTGTCACTGGCACCTCAAAGGTATTATGATTTTGGTTAAGCACCTGCTGTAAATATGAAAGGCAGCCAGGATTCATAGAAGAATATCACTTAACTGTTCAAAATTCATAAAATGTTATTTTTCTGCAAATCGGTACCGTTTATTTTCGTATTTGTTACTGTTATTTCTATTCGTTATTCTGTATGAATGTGTACCGCAGTAAAATGGGAATTTTATCAAATGGTGAAATCCAATTAAACTGGCTATGGGTAATGGCGATTTCTTTTATTTCATTTTATGGGGGACGAGGGGACGAAATGCTCTTCATTTCCCTCGATAAAGGGCTGCCTCATGATATATGTTAGTACGACGAGTCGATCATGTTGTTTAGTTGATGTTGTATTCCTTTCTGTTATATTTGCAGGTGCCTTTAGAAGGTTTCAGCGCTCTGCAGGGAATTTCAGGTTCACAGAAGTTTCAAATACACAAGGCATATGGCAGCCCAGACCACTTGCCTTCTGCTCACACATGGTACTGAGTGACGCTATTTATATTCTGTAATTCGTTAATTCGCCGGCCTAGAGATATTGATTGTTCGCTGTTCTTTGCCCTACAGCTTTAACCAGTTAGATTTGCCGGAGTATCCATCAAAACAGCATCTGGAGGAAAAATTACTTCTTGCAGTTCACGAGGCAAATGAAGGATTCGGGTTTGGTTAAAAAGTTGCAGTTGTGAAAAGTGAAAAAAAAGGTATAAACAGTGTATAATATAATTGCATTTCGAAGTTGTCGGTGGAAAAAGAATTAGGAGGTGAAAAATGGTGGCTTATGACTTGTTGAGTTGATATATTGTTTATAAAATTACTGTACAGTCGTAAATCACTAAAGAAATTGCTTCCGCATATGAAATTTTGTCTACCTGTGTTTCTCTCCCATTGTTTTATTAGTTCTTTAGATTATTATTTATTTAGATTATTGTTTTATGTAAAGTTCTACTACTTGCCAGAGATATTAACTGAATTCATCTGGGTATTTTTCAAAAATGTTAAATTCAGTGAAGTACCTCTTTATTAGAATTTAATTTATAATGAAATTAATTGCATTTTCGTTCAGATTCACCAGGGAGCTATAACTATCATTTCTCTTTCCCTCCTGCAGCTCTTAACTAAAAAATAATTCATTGATATTTAGTAATTATTCATTTTGAATAAGTATTTGTAAGGACGATTTGATTTACTTGTTTCAGTTGATTTTATTTCAATATTTTGTTATTCCAATTATTGACAGGTATGTGAGATGTTAAAGTCTATCATATTGATTTAGCTTTGCCAATTTGATGATTTGATGTACTTGTTTCAGTTGATTTTATTTCAATATTTTGTTATTCCAATTATTGACAGGTATGCGAGATGTTAAAGTCTATCGTATTGATTTACCTTTGCCAATTTGATTAATTATTCCAATTTGAATGATGACATTTTCAACTTTGGAGCTCCTCTATTTAGGGATGTCTACAGGGACATGGGACATGGGTTTCATTCTCCATCTCGTCAAATTTTTCATTTGTTTCTACGAAATTTTATTTGTTTCTACGAAAATTGGAGTAGGATTCTTAAACAGAAAATTTGAAGAGATTAGGTTTCGGGTAATTTTTTTTCATTTATTATTATTATTGTTTAGATATTATAATTAGAGTTCAAAATCAATTAATTTATTTTTTTTAATATAACTCCAACTATACACATGCGGGTTGAAAATATATTTATATTAAGTGGGACGGGGATAGAAAAATATAATCACAACCCCAATCCTATTAACAGGGATGACGGAATAGCTACTTCAACTATGGAAATTCTAAAAAATGGACTATTTCTACTCCTGAAAGTGAAAAGGGTATTATCACAAATCGAATTCATTAAAGTTTCATGATGGGCGGTTTTGTTTGAATGAATATGATAGGATTGGTTAATTTATTTTTTTCACATTTATTCTAAAATGTTTTATTTTAAAAATTCATGTTACGAAATTATTTATAGATCTTGGTTTTATTTTTATTAGACATCTCTCCTTTTTTTTTCATCGAGGATTTTTTTTGTAGTAACAAAATACATGTCCAAAAAGTCGGGAATAATTATTTTAGATTTACGCGACAGAACATTCCAGAATTGTCTAGTTTCGTTGGGCTCATCAGCTCTGGGTAATTCGCCTGTGGGGCAAGGGGAAGATAGGACCACGTGGCCATCTCCAATTGGTTGGAAGAACGCGATTTAGAGCCTTTAGTTATTTGTCAACGTGGAGTGTTTAGAGAACTAATCCGAAACTCCAATTAAGTAGGTTCGTATATATAATGAGGCAAGATTGATAATTCCGGTACAAACCCTAAAGCGCTCATCTCATCTTCCGCAACAAGACAGCCAACGCCATTTCCCCTACTTTTCCCCCTAAGCAGTCGTCGTTTCTCATCGTCAGTAATCATGCCTCGTCGGAGCTCTGGAGGTGAGGGTTTTGTCCATGTTATTTCTATGTTCGTATGAATTTTATCCGGCCAGATTTTGTTTTCGGTGCTTTTTTCCCTTGTTTCTTTACCTCATTTTATGTCTGGCGGTGGCTCTTGTATGAACAGTTGGATTGGATTTTTGGCTTTGTGAAATTTTCGTTTTTATTCATTTATTTTGACGGCGAGACTTTCAACCATTTTTATTTTGGGGGAAAAACTAGGGTTTGAAGCTTTTGTATGCTTAAAGCTTTTGAAACTCAAGTGTTAGCGGTGAATGTTTGAGATTGGTTATTTATTAGATATATCTGATGCCTGTGGTAAGTGGTTGACCTTTAATCTTTGTTGTAGGACGATCTGCTTCCCGTCCCGCCCCTCGCGCTCCACTTCGCAATCCTCCGGCGCCAGGTAAAGTATCACGATATTTCTTTGGTTTAGTTTAATCATCTGTGTTTCAATATCTCTTTTGGGGTAGAAATGTTGAATTCCACAGTGAGGGCTTGTGTTTTAATAGTTGTCTATTTATCCTTTTCATGCCCGTGGTAGATTGGACTTTGAGCCCGGGCTCCTTGGAGACTTGCCTTTACCCAAGACATGTTTTTGTGGTAAACAATATATAGAAATACCTTCAACGTTTTAGATCAAAGTCACCTTCAACGTTTTAGATCAAAGTCTTGGGTTTGAAAGGTTAGATGCTTCTCAAAAATTTGAAAACAAGGGTTCAATGATAAAAAGTTAACTGAATTTTTTAAAACTTTTTTATTTTATTTTTTTTTAATTTTTATAAGAAACAATATGGTTGATGTTTGAAATCTACAAAAGGAATGCATTATTCATGATGCTTACAAAAGATCTTTCCAATTTACAATGAGGGTGGTGTGACTATAGGTAACAGAAGTATTATAGTCAATTTACACCAAGAAATAGTGTGGTAAACAACATTTTTGTGAATTTTGTGAAAGTCTGTCTTCTCCATGAATACTCTTTGATTTCTTTATTTTCTTACATTCCATAAGTTGAATTAGATTCCAATTTAAACTATTGCTCAAAATATAGAATAATTTATTTACAAACGATGAGCACAGTTCTAGTTAATATCTATATTAAGTTCAATCTCAACTATTTATGAACATGAAATGTTTTAAATTTTGTAAATAAAAAATTGTTTTATGACATTATATACTTTATTATTTTAAGGAGAAAGAAACCAAGAAATCCTCTATTGTAGGAATTACAAGAGACATTTCCTATGAATTATGAGATTAGATCAGTTGTAATGACAGAAAGAGTCGTTTCAACTTTCTCTATGATAGAGCTAAGAAAGTTATCAATTCGATATGATATTTTAATTTAACATAACTGACATATGTTTATAAATGATGTTGTTTTAATTTAACATAAATGAAATATATGTTTATAACCTGAAATACTTTATCAAAGTCTTAACCTTTCAAATTCCTAATTTGGATTTATAAAAACTAAAGACTGTTATAGAAATCAAATCTGCCAATGAGTCCATTTGGTTTAGTGAAATATAAAACATTCAATGCAAATCTGCCAATATCAGTGAATCTAAGAACAACTTAAAACTACAATTGTGAAACTTTAAAGCTTGAAAACTCTGGAGTAGTGGGGTCGGTAATCCAAGGAGATGAATCCTCTATACTTTAGCTTCATATAAAATAATTGCTACATTTGCTTTTGGTTCATCTTCCACGCTAATTATAATTCATAGGTACCCTTTTTTGTGATGTTTAAGTATATGAACTATTTTACCACGGTTATTCATCTGCAAATTGCTTATAATTGACCATATAAATTTGTGGTTAATGGCTTTTGTATAGCTGGAATCTTGTGAATGTATCATTCTCAACTTGAGTTTGAATGAATATGGTGTTCTTTCCATATTAAACTGAATGTTTCCCTATGTTTTTGACAATTTATTCCTAACAACATTGTTTTTGGCGCTAAATATTACTTGACTTCTGCAGCTAGTTCTGCTCCTCCTCCTGCACCTGTTCAAGGTGGTGGAGGTGGGTCTATGCTGGGAGGACTTGGGGCCACTATTGCTCAAGGTGAGTTTAGAAGCTCTTGCACTTTCTTTCAGGGCATGTATCTGAGTGTTTTTGAAATAACAAAATCATTTTTAATCATTCAACAGAAATTGACTTCTGAAAATAACGTCGGCAAGGTTGAGAAACGAACATTAAATTAATTTTGATTGATTAAAAACTTTTTTTGGAGTGATTTTAAAGGTGACAAATAGTGATTTTAACCATTTTAGAATCATTCCTAAACATGCCCTTCCCACGATAAATTATTTTAACTCTATCTTAACTTCCTTTTTGTACTGATGTGCAGGAATGGCCTTTGGTACTGGAAGTGCGGTGGCTCACAGGGCTGTTGATGCCGTAATGGGTCCTCGTGTCATCCAGCACGAGACTGTTGATTCATCAACTCCTTCGTCAGCACCTTCAGTAGCGAGCAATCCTGGAGGTTCTGATGCTTGTAATGTTCAGTCAAAGTCCTTCCAAGATGTAGGTTCCTTGTTCATCTCCATTGTTATATACAATGTTTTTCTTTTTTTAACACCGCTTAGATGCTTAAGCCATATTCGCATATTATCTTCAGATTCGATCAACTTATATTATCTTTAACATTTTCTTCCTTGGCAGTGCCTGAACCACTATGGAAGTGACATTAGCAAGTGCCAATTCTACTTGGATATGTTGCAGGAGTGTCGCAAGAGCTCAGGTTCTGTTTTGGGTGCTTAAAAGAATTATTGATTTTTAGAACAGTCATAATGTGTTCTCTCTCACTCTGCTCCAATCGGATTGGCCGCAGTGAGCGGTGTCAAGATTATCATGCGTTTTGACAGTGTTTTCATTTTACAAGTACTGCTTTAACTGTAATAAAGGGTGGATATTGATTAAAAAAACACTTCATCGTTTGGACCCTATTGTTTGGCTTTGAGCTTTGGGTATTTTCTTGTGAAATTGAAACTGCTGTTTTGGATTTTTAACATCTACGTGATGATTATTGCAGATTACTCGATTAAAACAACTATAATCGAGATTAGTAAATTAATTGGAGTTCGTAAATCAAGTTGTTTGTCTTGAGAGGACACAGAGAGATTAATGAGAAAAATAGCGATGGAAAGAGTGTAGGGTGAAATTAATAGGGAAATGTATGCCTTATAACTTAACTTCGGTATATAAGCTCTTATCTTATCATCATTGTTTATTTATTCATTATCTTCTCAACGTTTTTGTTTAAATGGAGTGAGAAAAATTCTTTTAAATTTGGTAAGATGATCAATAATCAAGATAGCAGTGAATGTGTTCATATTAGAATTTTCATTCTTATTCGAATTAAAAGAGTAGGAACGTGTTTCAATGGAGTGAGAAAAGTTCTATCAATTTTTTTTTTTTTTTTTTGCAATCGAGAAGATATGTGAAGAAAAAATCAACACGAAAAAAAAAATTCCTCAAGAGAAATGGAAAACCTTACTTTAAACCTTTTTACCTCAAAGATGTAGACTTACTTTTCAAGAACGGAGGTAATAATTAACCAAATGAATCGATTCAATTCTTTGTTCTTTTAGTGAAGCTTATGACTTTTACTTGTTGATGTTCTTTTAGTATATTGACTTAAGGAAGAAGGTTGAAGAAATTATTTGAAGATTACCATTGTTGTTAATATGAATCAACATGCTACCAACTTCCATCGGCTTGAATGGATTCTTTATAATGAAATTATGAGCTTGGTTTTGTTGTTGTAGATAGAAGTTTGATTTAGCAGTTAGTGTCGGACTCGTCGACTTAATTTTTTAATATGCCCAACGAAAACGTGGTTTCTTAGTAAAGAAAGGAAAAATGGCAACCCAGAGTTAATGGGCATGTGATGTGTTGCATGCAAGTTGTGAAGGGGGGCTTTCCATTGACTTTGCTCAGCTTCGTGAACAAATCTTCCCCCACCCTTTGCTTCTCTTTCCATATCTATCTGAACCTCCCTCTTGTCTTTTACTGCATTCCTCGATCTTCAAACTAAGCTCTCTAACTCACACCTCGACTCGACTCGACTTAACTCTTAACATCAGTTGCATGCTCGACTCGACTCGACTTAACTCTTAACATCAGTTTGGTAAGAGTTATTGTAAGGTTAGAGTTATTGTAAGGTTATGTAAACAATTTCGACAAAGGACTAGTTTTAAGATTCATGTAAAATATAAAAATTAGAATTGAATAAAATTCATTATTATTAGGCCATAATGATTTTTATTAATTCAAATATTATGCTAGGCGAGAAACTGAATCTCTGATGAATTTTGAGAATAAATTTTTATTTTGTAAAATTGTGACTTTTTATACGGAAAATAAGAGGAAAAATACGAGAAATTTTAGACCTTCACGATAATAAAAAAAATGTATGAGAGAAAACAATAAACGAACAAAATTTATTTATTTATTGACATTAAAAATATTATTTAAATTTTTTTCTTAAAGATTAAAGCATTCATACCATTTTTGAAAGTTTAACCGTACTTTAAAATGATAAATACTTTAAAACTTTGTTAAGTAGAGAATATGAAGATTTAAAAAAATTAAATTACAATATTGGAATATATATATATATATATTATAATTTATGGTAAAAGGAATTAGAGGGTGAGGTAGATGGATGGGCGAGAGGCGGGTAAAGAAGGTTCCCGCCGCGGAATCTCAACTTCCAACCACGGCCGTTGACAAAATTCATCCAATCTCGCACCGTCCGGGTCGGAGAATCGAGGACACGTTCGGCATTTTAAATTCTCTAACAGCGACAGCTCCTGCACGCTTTTCCATACACATCGCCGATTACACGGACATATCGTACTCTTACCCGCATCTGATCCCACCCCCACCCCCTCCACGTATTTTTCGTCATAAAAGAAAATTACAAAAAAAGAAGAGAGAGAAAACGCCAGCCGGCCATTTCTCTGATCGCCGAGCACTTTACGGATCGGATCTACGCCTCCAATGAATGCAAATGTTCCGATCTCTACGCTTTGAAGACAGTCTTGTTCGATCAGTCGCCTTTTGACTGTTCCACGAATTTGGACTTCAATTCTAGGGTTTAATTGTGCCTGATACATACACTTTGATATGAAGTTATGTGTACTGATTGCTCTCTGCTTAATTCCTCGGAATTCGATTATCTGATACTCTCCCACGCGTTTTCCGATACTGCGAGTCTACCTATCAGCAATGGAAGCTTCACCTGTGAAGTTCCTCTTTGGATTCTTGCTCGTTTCGATTACACTATGGCTGTTTTTCATGTAAGTCCCTGAATTAATTACATTTCTGGTTCATTTATACCTATTTGACTGTGTAAGTCAATTTGGTTATCTTCGTAAGCTCAATGCCACTGCACTGGTGGGGTAATGGTTGCTTCAGTTATTTGGTTATTTGTGGAGAACGTTAGAGAAACTGATCGTTAAATTTTCAAGTAGATTATTGTACTCTCACCACTTTTCCCCCCTGGGTTGGGAAGGGTAGGAAATGTCATTGAGGTTTTGACTTATTGTTGCATCATTTAATCGACCATAAAATATGAGAGAAGATATGTCGTTTTTAGCTTGACATATGGTGAACTTAGAACTCCTGAACTTTGCAATACAAGATGAATTTGTTAAGGTTCAAACAATTCTTTCTAAACTGAAAATAAGGAAGCCCACTTCAAAGTCATATAATAACACCATCCAGATCAGAATCTAAACTACATCAATCCAACCTAGACTACACGATGAGGAAGGCTCTAGTCTAAACCATGCTACTCAAAACAGTTCCAATCCAACTCTTGAATGAGTTTGATCCTCCAAAATGCTCGGATGAAAAAATCAATCAAAGTTTGTTCTTCCAACATGTGACGTTTATAAAAGCATATATGAGAAGTCATTTGGTCTCCTCAAGAAATGGTCTGATCTCTTATTTCTTTTTGAACAAGAAACAAAACATGATCAAAAAAGTTAAAAAGAAGTACAAAGTGTCAAGTATACGAAGTGTAGACAAAGAAAGCAACAATAAAAGGGAGAAAAAAGTAGAAAACATCCTACAAAAAAGACTCCAGTTTGAACGTATATCAAAAGGTGAATAGTTGACACCATTTCACTACATCGAGCAATTTGTAGAATACTCTTTTGGTACATATGTTAGTGGAAGCTAGCTAGATTCAGAAACACAAGTAGATAACGAAAGTAATTAAGTACGGCATTCAGAATAGTCGTGCTAATGATTTCTTGAGCGAGGAATATGGTTGTCTTTTGTTTATTGAAATCTATATTTATAGTGAAAATTCTGTTACTGATTTGTGGTTAAGATTTAATTGTTGCTATCTCACCAAGATCTTATAATTCCATTCCAATTTCCAATAGACATATCAACTTCCTTTTAGACTGTATCAATGTTGATTATCTTAATTGGGATTATAAGGGATTCTGATTCATCATATGGATAAAAATTCTTTTAACATTTTTCAGGTTTGCTTCTAGATTGGTGGCTTGGATTTTGAGCAGGGTTGTTGGAGCTTCAGTGGCATTTCGTGTTGGAGGGTGGAAATGTTTAAGAGATGTTGTGATCAAGTTTCGGAAGGTTTCGTTTATATTTGGAAAGTTGTTAAATTTCATTTAATATTTAATTATGTGATATTGTAAAGTCTAGGGATCTTACTATGAAAACAAAATGCTCTTGAAAGGCCTCATGCCCTTTCGAGAATAGATTAGTATTAGTAACAGTCATTAGCCTTCCATTCTTTTGTGTAGCTTCGCGATGTGTGCATGGGTTAGGAAATTTGGGGAAGGGTTAATTGTCAAAGCTTCATTTTCATTTTGGTTTTTTAAAAAATATGGTTAATTTGGTCTTAATATATTTGAATTATTTAGTGCAATGTTAAATTTAAAAGTGGGATTTTGGGAAGCTAATTTTTCCTAATGGTCTACAAATGATGTTTTGCTATCAGTTTTTATAGTTTAGGGGAGGTATCATCAATTTGATGAAGTTGTTGACCACCCAATCCAAAAAAGGAAAAAAGGAAAGAAGAAAACCAGCTGTTCACCTCATATGTCCCCTTTTATTTTTATCCTTGTTAATGTAGCGTAGACTTCCTTGGCTGTTTCGACCTCCCAGTTCATAACAAGCACACAAAAGTCTCATCTAGACTGTCAACTTTAATGGGGTATCCTAATATCAAAATCTTGCATTATATAAGGTTCCGAAGAACAATGGATTGGATGTTTGCTAAATTGGAAATTCTGAAATTCAGATAGATATCTTTTTGCTGGTGATTTTATTTTGGGATATGATATTTCACTACAATAGATGTGGCTTTGACTCCAGCTTCTTGATCACGTATTTCAGTACATTTCTGTATACAGACTGATAGCTTTCCTAATCAAAGTTGACTAGTTTTATCAGTTACTACCTGTTGTTGACGTGCTTTCTCCTCTGCTGTTTTATGTACATTGTGCTTTTGCTAGAAGAACGGATGTTATTCTGTTGTATTAGGAGGTCAATACTCAGATGGGATTGTGAGATTTGTTTTGTTATCCATCTTCAGGGTGCTATTGAAACGATATCAGTTGGTGAAATTAAATTGAGTTTGCGCCAGTCCCTAGTAAAACTTGGCGTGGGGTTTATTTCTAGGGATCCGAAGCTACAGATATTGATATGTGACTTAGAAGTTACTATGAGGCCTTCAAGTAAAGGAAGACCAAAGTCGTCTAAGCCTCGGAAAACCCGCACTTCAGGCAGAGGAAAGTGGATGGTTGTAGCCAATATTGCTAGATATTTGTCAGTCTCAGTAACAGATTTGATTCTAAAGGTATGCAAAGTTCTGAGACTGGTGTTTGCAATGTTATTTACGATTTTTCAGTTGAAACCCATGATTCTGAAAGGTACTTATATATTTGGATTGATACGTTGTAGAACTGATTATTGTGACATTTTGTCTTCCATTTATATTAGTTTTTGGTTAATTTGTTATTCTTATAGTTTTTTTTTTCTTTTTTGTTTGTGCAATTGGATCTTGGGACATTGCAGACTCCCAAAGCTACCGTTGAAGTTAAGGATTTGAGCATTGATATATCAAAAAATGGTGGAACGAGACCGAATTTATTTGTCAAGTTACAAATCTTGCCTATATTTGTGCATATTGGTGAACCACGAGTTAGTTGTGAACAGACATCCAACTTAAGCAGTGGGGAATGTATATCAGCTGTCAATTCATCTTTTGCCACTATGGAGAAATCTTCTGCTCCTTTTAGTTGCGAAGAATTCTCTTTGTATAGTGAATTTGGTCATGACAGGTACTTTCTTTTCATTCTTTCCTTGTTGTTCATTCTACTTTAAAAATATGGGCCTTTATCTTGTCAAATTGTAGTTTAATTATTTCATAAGCATGTGCCTGTTAAACTCTATGATGTTTTCCTATCTTTAGTTTTTTCTTTGTCCAGTAATGTTCTCATTATCGTGATTTCAAAAGCAGTGTATCTGGTAGAAAGATTACATTTTTATTTTGTTTTATTTTTTGACGTAGGGAAGCTGGTATAATTGTTAAGAACGTTGATGTCACCTGCGGGGAGGTCAATTTGAACTTGAATGAGGAGCTATTTTCAAAAAGCAAGAAGGGGACTGACTCTTCTTTTCCCTCTGATAAAACTGTGGAGTCAACTGCTGATTCTCTCCCTCCAGCGAAGCCACAGAAGAAGCAAGCACTTGCATCTCTTTCAAAGTATACCTCTGTTTTCCCAGAAAAGGTTGTATTCTGATTCATTTTTATGTATTCTTGTCCTGTTTAAACCAGTAAGCATTTTAGTACTTGAGTGGTTTTCAGTCTGACTGCACTTCTCTATTTATTCTGCTTTCTTTTTAGAATATAACGGTAGAGCCATAGAGCAGTTCACTAGATTTTACCTCGCTTATGTCTATATATATTACAACAAACTTATGATTTGATTATTTATGGTAGGAAATTTTGTTGAGGAATGTAGGTCATGAGTTTTCTTTTTATTATTTATTTATTTATTTAAAATTTGATAAAATGCTAGCATCCTTTTATGGGTGCTCTATGACCATAGTTTTTGTATTACAACTTTGTGCATGTCAATTCGAACTTCTTTTTTGCAATCCTTTAGCTGTTTGGGAATAGCTCATTCGTTGTTTTGTATGAGCTCCTCTTTTGACCAATACAAATTCTCTTGTTTCTGATTTAAAAAAACTGCAGGAATGTGGTAGAAAGGGTGACAAGAAACTTCTGATAAATTTGTGAAGTAGATGTATGGGAAGAATCCTTATAGGATCTTTTGATATATACGTTCTTTTAGTAAGAAACAATTGTATTCATAATAAACGAATAACTTGGAGCCTGACCCAGCCAAGAGGCTAAGTAGAGTACAGAAGTACCTTCCAACGCTAAATTGAAAATGAACGAGCCATCAATCTTTAACATTCAAAGGAAGATCCTATTTCTCTCTCTTTAGATCTCCTAAAAGATAATTGGATCACATTTTCCGAATGAGTTTAGGCATCTTCTTGGACAACCACAAGCTAGTTGGGCAAAATGGTAGAAGGCTTTGATATAGTGCTCTAGAACTATTGAAAAAAATCCCGGACCACTTTAATGTGGAAGCTACATGTTGTGATTAGGAGTTTGGATTTATGAGAAAATTTATCTTTTCATTTGTTTTCAGCTCTGGTTTTCTTTATTTGGAAACAGACTACAGCCATCCTTTCCTCCTGGCCAATCATAATTTGATTCTGAATAGATGCATGGGTGGAGCACAACAGGGAGACCCATAGCATGCTCGTTTTTCTTTCTTTTAGCTCATACTTCAAGATATTTACATTCTCTCTCTCTCTCTAATCTGAATGATAGAAAATAAAATTAATTGATAACTGTAAATATTCGAACAGTCGATGAACATTTGCATGTGTTTATGAATAAGCTTGATTCTTACGGTCATTTTGATAACTATTTGGTTTTTTAAAATTGTACTTGTTTTCTTCTCATAATTCTTGACAATGGTTTTCATTTATCTTAGAGAAACACTTGAATTCATAGCCAAATTTCAAAAGCAAAAATAAGTTTTTAATTACTATTTTTTTTTTTTAATTTTCAAAACTTGGCTTGGATTATGAAACACTCCTAAGAGGTAGATATCAAAACAAAGAAATCCATGGGTAAAAGTAGTGTTTATAAGTTTCATTTTGAAAAAAAAAAAATCAAAAGCCAAATAGTTATCAAACAAGGTCTTATTTATTTATTTGTTCCAATTCAGAATTTGAGTTTTTTTTTTTTAATATTTTATTTACATTTAGCCCACAGCTCACATCATTTAATTAGTGAGCTTGTGTCAGCTCTGTTTCACTGTCTTTCTGTAAGTATTTTTTTGGTTGCATTTATCACAGCGTAGTGAATTATAATGTGAAACTAATAAACGAGTGTTTCTTTGATAGGTTTCCTTCAGTCTTCCCAAATTGAATGTTATGCTTGTGCATCGTGAGCATGAGCTTGTTGTTGAAAACAACATAATGGGCATTCAATTTAAGATAATCAAATCACGCTGCTTAGAGGATTTAGGAGAGACTGCACGTCTTGATCTTCAAATGGAGTTCAGTGAGATTCATGTATTGTTTAAACTTTTGTTGTTTCGGAAACTTGCAGCTCTTCGTTTTAAATATTTTTCATGTAGCTTGCTCAATCTTTTTGACCATTTTTCGTACGATCTCAGCTACTCAGAGAGGCTGGCACTTCATTTCTGGAGATACTGAAAGTCGATGTAGTTACCTTTGTTTATGTTCCAATACAAGTGAGTATCCTCAATTACAATTTTAAGGTTGTTTATTTTCTTCACCTCGTTCATAATCATGTTTCTTCCTTGATGCTCATTCAGCTTTAACAAATGTTTGGTCTTTGTCTTGTCAAATTGTAGTTAAATCATTTTCTGTTAAATTATACAACATTTTCCTATCTGTCGTGGCTGCATCAGTTGAAATTTAAGATAATCTAATATAGCCTTCCTTTCTTGTAAAAGACGGTCAATGGTTGATCAAAGTTTTGACTTCCATAATGGCCATGATTGAAACATGATAAGTTATTTGATACAGAAATTCAGCCCATGATAACCATCACTGTTATGCTGCTCATAATGTATAGTAGCTAAGCAGCTAAATTTTAAATTGGTGACACCCATCATTAAGAGTCATTTTGATTGAACTTTATCCTTCTTTCCCATGATTCTTTTATGTTTCAGTCAGCATCACCTATTAGGGCCGAAGTGGACTTAAAGTTGGGAGGTACTCAGTGCAACATAATAATGAGTAGACTGAAGCCATGGTTGCGCTTCTATTCCTCCAGAAATAAAAAGATGGTTCTGAGGAAGGAAATGCCTTCTGAAAAGCCGCAATCCTCCGAGTCCAAAGCCATCATGTGGACATGTACGGTCTCAGCCCCTGAGATGACTATTGTGCTCTATAGTATAGATGGTTCACCGTTGTATCATGTAAGTAATGTGCTTGCATCTATTCTCTTCCTTTTATCTTGGAATTACCAGAGAATCTATTGTGTGCTCTTAAATATTTTTTTTATAGTTGGAAGGTTGAGGTAATTATTCTGCAGGAATGACCGTTCTTTATAGGTTCATTTTGATTTGGAAGGAATTGCAGTTTCATTGTTGTCTGCAATCTTCTATCTCTATTTTTTTAAAATTAAAATAATCAGATATACGCCCAAAAGTCAAATTGTCCCACTGGTACTGGAAAATGAAAAATAATGCAAACAAGACCGCATCTCTTTCCATATCATCTTTCATTGAGGGTCATTAAATAGATGAATACGATCAATGCAATGCTACGTGGTACAAGTATTCTAGCTTGGTTAATGTGGCCGTGTTCATATTATATTATTTAATATATCATTAGTTAATTACTTAGAGCATGTGCCATGTTCATTTGTTCATGTTGTCGCAGGGCTGTTCACAATCTTCACATGTGTTTGCAAATAATATATCAAATATGGGAACTGCAGTACACATGGAGCTTGGTGAACTAAATTTGCACCTGGCCAATGAATACCAAGAATGCTTGAACGAAAGCCTTTTCGCTGTGGAGTCAAATTCAGGTTCTTTGATACACATAGCTAAGATAAGCTTGGACTGGGGAAAAAAGGACATTGAACCATCTGAAGAAGAGGGTCTTAGAAGCAAACTGGTTTTGTTTGTTGATGTGACTGGTATGGGTGTCTATTTTACGTTCCAGCGTATTGAATCACTTGTTTCAACTGCTATGATTTTGCAATCACTTTTAAAACAATTCTCTGGTTCTCGAAAGAAAACTGCACAAAACCGAGGGGACCGTTCAACTAAATCGTCAGGGAAAGGGACCAAACTTCTGAAACTCAATCTTGAAAGATGTTCCATAACCTTTTGTGGGGATATGGGTTTAGAGAACACAATTGTTGCTGACCCTAAACGTGTCTACTATGGATCACAAGGTGGTCAAGTTGTTGTAAGTGTCAATGCTGATGGCACACCTCGTTGTGCAAATGTGATGTCTACAGTGTCTGATGAATGCAAAAAGCTGAATTATTCCATAGCTCTCGATATTTTTCATCTCAGTTTTTGTTTGAACAAGGAGAAACAGTCCACACAGGTTGAAGTTGAGAGAGCTAGGTCAATATACCAGGAGCATTTGGAGGAACATGGGAAAGATACAAAACTGACATTTTTTGACATGCAAAATGCTAAGTTTGTACGGCGTTCTGGGGGTCTCAAAGAGATTTCTGTATGCTCCCTTTTTAGTGCTACCGATATTTCAGTTAGGTGGGAGCCTGATGTTCATCTATCTCTTGTTGAACTCGGACTACAGCTGAAATTACTTGTGCATAACAAAAAGGTTCAGGGAGATAATTACATACATACTGAAGATGCTTCAAATGAAAGAGAATCTGAACAAAGGACAGAAACCATATCTGATTCAGGGCAGCTTGATAAACACAAGAAAAAGGAATCAATATTTGCTGTTGATGTGGAAATGTTGAGAGTTTATGCTCAGGCTGGAGATGGAGTTGATGTAGTTGTTCAGGTTCAATCGATTTTTTCTGAAAATGCACGTATAGGAGTACTTCTAGAAGGACTTTTACTTAGTTTCAATGGTTCTAGAGTATTCAAAAGTAGCAGAATGCAGATTTCACGGAATCCTAGTGTGTCTACTAGTACATGTGATACGAAAGTGCCCGTTACCACTTGGAACTGGGTTATTCAAGGTTTAGACATACATGTTTGCATGCCATACCGGTTGCAGTTACGCGCCATTGATGATTCAGTTGAGGATATGCTGCGTGGTTTGAAGCTTATTACTGCTGCTAGAACATCTCTTTTTTTTCCAATGAAGAAAGAAAGCGCAAAAGCTAAAAAAGCTAGTTCAACCAAAGTTGGGAGTTTGAAGTTTTACATACGCAAGTTAACTGCTGATATTGAGGAGGAGCCATTGCAGGGATGGCTTGATGAACACTATCAGCTAATGAAAAATGAAGCTGCTGAATTGGCTGTTAGGCTAAAATTTCTTGACGATTTAATTTCTAAAGCAAACCACGTTCCAAAAACTGCTGAAACAGTTGAATCTACTCAAGACAGGAAGGCATACTATAATGGCATTGAAGTTGATCCCCAAAATCCATCAGATGTTCTCAGAATGCGAGAAGAAATATATAGACAGTCATTTCAATCTTATTATCGAGCCTGTCAGAATTTATCACCATCAGAAGGTTCAGGTGCCTGTAGTGGAGGGTTCCAGTCTGGTTTTAAACCTAGCACTGCTAGAACTTCTCTTATGTCCATTTCTGCTACTGATTTAGATGTTACCTTGACAAAAATTGATGGTGGAGATAGTGGAATGATAGACGTCCTAAAGAGGCTTGATCCTGTCTGTCTGCAAAAAAACATACCATTCTCGCGGCTTTATGGGAGAAATATACTTTTGAATGCAGGCTCTCTTGCAGTTCGGCTGAGAGATTACACATTTCCATTATTTTCTGCAACTTCTGGTCAATGTGAAGGTTGTCTTGTGTTGGCACAACAGGTAATTTGTGTAATGCCTTACTCTTAGCCAATATACGCTCTTATGACCTGCGTACCACTGTTGTGACTTCTTCATTTGCTTCCTAGATGCACGTTTTTTTTTTTTTTGGGGGGGGGGGGGGGGGGGGGGGGGGGTGTTCATCATAGATATGCCATAGTTGGAAGTTTGACAAGCGTAATTCCTTTAACTAATGTGTGTATAGTTCTTCCATCCTCAAAATATGGTATTTGGAAAAAATGAAAGTTTATTGTGGAGCAGGGACAAATATACCTATGCTAGGTTTTCTGACATATACCTTCGTCCCAGCTGCTGTTGCTTGTGCCCAGAGTGGGCAGACCAGTATGCTGGAGATGTGATTTTGAGATGCCCCTTTCCCTATGCTGTATTTTATCAATGTTTGAAAGTTTGGGAACCAAAACAGAACAAGGACCCTTTCCCTATGATGGATTCTATATAGGGAAATGAAAACCAGGGCTTTCTTGAATACTTGCAAGCAAAATAGTTTAACATAAAACTTATTCTTTTTTTAGAGGGTCCTCTCCCTTTGAATGGTTGGTTAACATACTAGCACTTTTTATTATTTATTTTTTATGGCTATCCCAGAAATGGGAAAACTATGTACAATAAAAGGAACATGTCAATAGGGCATTCAGACTTTTAATTTTATCATGATTACTGAACCCTGCCCTGCATTTGTCTACAGCTTATCTTTTCCAGCCACCTGGCCTTGTAACATTCTACATGTAGCAGTCATATGCTCCTTTCATCTAACATTCATGTATTTGTTTCATGTGATTGTGACTATATTTCGATTTTCAACTAGGCTACGAGTTTTCAACCTCAAATACACCAAGATGTGTACGTTGGGAAATGGAGAAAGGTGCGGATGCTACGCTCTGCTAGTGGTACAACTCCTGCTATGAAGACATATTCAAACTTGCCCATACATTTTAAAAAAGTAGATCTATCTTTTGGAGTGGGATATGAACCAGCTTTTGCTGATATCAGTTATGCTTTCACTGTGGCCTTACGAAGGGCTAATCTTAGTGTTAGGAATCCCGGTCCACTTATTCAGCCTCCAAAAAAAGAGAAGAGCTTACCATGGTGGGATGATATGAGGTACTACATTCATGGAAATATCACTTTGTGCTTTTCTGAGACACGGTGGAATTTTCTTGCAACTACCGATCCTTATGAAAAGCTTGATAAACTTCAAATATTATCTGGTCAAATGGAGATCCAGCAGTCAGATGGTCGCGTCTTTGTTTCTGCTAAGGATTTTAAGATTGTAACCAGCAGTTTGGTGAGTATGGCTAATACTCGTGGTCTAAAACTTCCTCAAGGCATTTCTGCTGCGTTACTGGAAGCACCAGTTTTCACCCTTGAAGTAAATATGGACTGGGAATGTGAGTCTGGAACACCATTGAACCATTATCTACATGCACTTCCCATTGAAGGAAAACCTCGTGAAAAAGTTTATGATCCATTTAGATCAACATCTCTCTCACTCCGGTGGAATTTTTCTCTTAGACCCCCTTTTCCTTTGGATGAGAAACAATTGTTTGATAATATTGACAAAACTACTGAGTGTTCTACAAGACTGAATTTTGGAGCTCATGATCTTGCTTGGATTGTTAAGTTCTGGAATTTGAATTACATACCCCCTCACAAACTCCGTACCTTCTCTAGATGGACCCGTTTTGGTGTGCCTAGGGCTGTAAGATCTGGTAATTTGTCAATGGACAAAGTAATGACTGAGTTTATGTTGAGAATTGATGCTACTACTCCTGAGATAAGACATGTGCCATTAGATGATGATGATCCAGCAAAAGGACTGACTTTTAGTATGGCGAAGCTGAAATATGAAATTGGTTACAGTCGGGGAAAGCAAAAATATACATTTGAATGCAAGCGGGATACCCTTGATCTCGTCTACCAAGGACTTGATCTTCATATGCCAAAGGCTTTTATAAATAAAGAAAAATGCAGCAGTGTTGCAAAAGCAGTTCAAATGACCAGAAAACATACGCAGTCTGCTTCCATGGATAAAGTCCCTGTGGAGAAAGGCAACAGTACGAGTAGTTCAACTGAAAAACATCGTGATGACGGATTCCTTTTGTTGTCTGATTATTTCACAATTAGGCGGCAGACTCCAAAGGCTGACCCTGCTAGGTTATTAGCCTGGCAAGAGGCTGGAAGAAGAAACCTTGAGATGACATATGTAAGGTCTGACTTTGAAAATGGGAGTGAGAGTGATGAGCATACACGAACTGATCCAAGTGATGATGATGGATACAGTGTGGTAGTAGCTGATAATTGCCAACGTATTTTTGTTTATGGACTCAAACTGTTATGGACAATTGAGAACAGAGATGCTGTTTGGTCTTTTGTTGGTGGTCTATCCAAGGCATTTCAACCTCCGAAGCCTTCCCCTTCAAGACAATATGCACAGAGGAAACTACTTGAGGAGAGCGAGCCGCATGATAAAACTCTAGTGTGTGAAGATGGTGGGATTTCTAAGCCCCCTAACAATGATGGTACAGTTGCCTCTTCCACATCACAGCCAGAGACTTTGGAATTACAACCAGCTACCATGCCTTGCGTTAAAAGAGAGAACTTATCATCTGCAGATAAAAGGGAGAAATTATCTCCTGCACCTGGTACGTCTTGAGCATTCATTTATAGCAGAAACAGTGGCTTTTGTTTATAGCAGAATAGTAGCATTATAGTTCTTATAAAAAAGTTGATGGCATTATAGTTCTACCTTGATGATGAACCTTGCAGTGATTGAAGCATGTGTCTTGGATATGTGGGGTCATATTGGAAAAAAGTTGATTTGAGTTATTAGTTGACAAATTTCTTGTGGGCTAAGAGTCGTCAATTTTCTTTTTCTTTTTCTTTTTTTCAGGAAAAAATGGGAAGTTAGATGACGAAGAGGATGAAGGGACTCGACTCTTCCAGGTGAATGTAGTGGGGCCACAATTCAATCTACACTCGGAAGAAGCTAATGTAAGATAAACAAGTACCTTTAGAGTCCCTAACTTTTTTATGAGCATTAAATTCACAACGGTTTCTACATCTTGCCTTTTCTATATATTTTATTGCGAGTAATTGTTGAATCATGCAACCAATATCCTGCTAAATAATATTGTTCTCGTTCCTTCCATTGATTAATGCTTTTTCTGTAGACAATTCTTGATAAAAGTTCTTTGATTATTTTTCTTTTGCATGTAATGGTCAAGTACAACTATATGGATATTATTCACCAGGAAGATATATATCTATAATAAGACTTTTTTTATGGGTGAAAGGCGTGAGGGTGAAAAGGCCATTTAAGATCTTACTGTCCATTGTATGTTATATGGAAAAAGGATGAAGGTTGTAATTTAACCCTTGGAAAATGCATTCGAGCTTCAAAGTGCTGTACAATTAGAATCCAATGCATGTATTGGCCTTCCCTTCTTTTTATATTTCTCTGTGCTCTTTTATCGTCATCACTCCATTACCAGAATGAAAAGTTCTGGAAAACTAGTTTATGTACAACATGAGAACGTTCCACAAGCTGCTTTACTCACACTTCTTTTTAGTTAGCGGTCAATCATATTATCGTATATTATCTGAAACAGAATGGAATATTTTTTGTAGGGGAAGGAATTTATTGTCCCTTGGCCCGTTATGCTGTTCTTTTTTTATCTTTTGGAATGAAAGGTTTTCTGTTGCTTATAAAAAAAAATATAATAGAATTTTTAATCCTTTTATTCCTTTGGCTAAATAGTTTGAACGTGTGAAATAAGAAGTTTTTCGTGTTAAATCACCCCTTCACCCAAAAGCTTAAGTTGATGGATAATAGTAAATTTAATCTTTTACCAATATTTCACTTCCCTTCACTTGTGAGCTTAGAAATTTGTTAAAGGCTTAACAAGTGGAAATCAATATTATTGGAGAGGAAATAACATGACATGGGTTTGAACATAGGATCCCCTACCCTTAAATCACCATTTCACCCAAAAACTCAAGCAGATTGGAAGCAGAAATTTGTTTTTTTTTTAATCCATGTTTAACATCTTACAATTCTCTCTCATTTCCTCTGGATTGAATTTCAGGTTTTATTTGGATTGTATTTAAATGGGGATGTCTTCTCCCCTTTTCTTTATTTAATCATATCAATGAAATATACTTTCCTATATTTAAAAAAATAACAATATATTTTGTTGCTTCCGTCAAATGCAAAGATGTTTTAGTGATGATCCATATTGTTTCTGTTGCTGAAACAGGGTAGGTTTTTGCTTGCTGCTGCTAGTGGGCGTGTTTTAGCGCGATCATTCCATTCAGTCCTCCAAGTGGGCCATGACATGATCGAGCAGGCTCTTGGTACTGGGAATGTGCAGATTACAGAGTGTGAACCTCAAATGACATGGAAACGGATGGAGTTGTCGGTGATGTTAGAGCATGTTCAGGCTCATGTGGCACCAACTGATGTTGATCCAGGGGCTGGATTGCAGTGGCTCCCAAAAATTCTAAGTTCTCCTAAAGTAAAGCGAACTGGAGCTTTGCTCGAAAGAGTGTTTATGCCCTGTGACATGTACTTCCGATACACAAGGCACAAGGGTGGCACTCCAGAGTTAAAGGTTTGTTGTTTCTCTTGCATTACTTTAGTTATCTTTTTAATAGCATCTCCACGCATGATGAGGAACATACAGTTTCTACATGTAGAAGAGCATTCTTTACCGTGGCTACATCTTTATCATGGAATTATGCTGCATAAGTTTGTTAGACGTGCATTTAATTTTTGTCGATATTATTTCGTTACAAGGGAAACCAAACTTTTCATCGGTATTTGGAAAGTTACAATAGAAGATAGAAATATTCTGTAAAACTTTAAACAAACCTTAATGTGTTTTTGAATGATCTTGTTGTAGGTGAAGCCGTTAAAAGAGCTCACTTTCACTTCTGAAAATATAACAGCAACAATGACTTCTCGTCAGTTTCAAGTTATGCTTGACGTGTTAACAAACCTTCTCTTTGCACGTCTTCCCAAGTATGTGGATGAATTTCTGTCTATTGCTATCTGTATTTTTTGGGAATCATAATGTTATAATTACATGCTGCTGTTTTTGGCTGGAATTACGTAGATTTTTTTTCATTACCTGATGCAACCATTTGAACTTATGTATAATGTTGCTCTTTTTTCGTGTTACCTGATGCAATCATTCGAACTTTTTTATTGTATCTTTTGTCGCGTTACCTGATGCAGCCATTTGCACTTTTGCTTTCTTTCTTTTTTTCTTTTTTCTTTTTTTTTTTGGCATTACCTGATGCAACCATTTGAACTTTTGTATAAATCTTTCCAATATTTATTTCACTTTTTTCTATGTAATACATTTTTATTAATTCAAAAGTTGAGTCGAGGATTTGGCAAGGTACAATGCCTGCTTACAGCAATAAGGCCATTACTTTTGTTGCATTCTTATTATGATATTGTCAGATATCACTATTATATACCATCTAGCATTCTGAGTTGATACCGTTTTTTTTTTCTTTGAAGTCTCTGTTTTATTGTTAAAATTATTGGTAACCAGGGCATGCTAGAATTTTGGACTATCTTATTAGTTTTTCCCCGTCATTATACGTGAGTTACATGAACTGCGAAGTTCTTAAAATAGCAACAGTACATGATATATAAATATATTTTTTATTTGATTAATTTGTTTGTACATGTATAAGTAGGAGTTAGTAATTGATGCATGTAATTTCAGGCCTCGAAATAGTAGTCTTTCATTTCCTTCGGAAGATGGTGAAGATGTTGAAGAGGAAGCAGATGAGGTCGTCCCTGATGGTGTCGAGGAGGTAGAACTTGCAAAAATCAACCTTGAAAGGAAAGAACGGGAAAAGAGGTTGCTCGTTAATGATATTAGAAAACTCTCTCTCTCTTGTGACGGTGGTAGTGACCTAAATCCAGAAAAAGATGGTGAGATGTGGATGATTTCTGGTGGAAAGACCTTATTGGTGAGCAAAATTTTGGACTGTTCTTGTTATTTCATTTTATGACTAAACGTGGATTGTGATTTTGGTAATTTTAGCATATGTTGTCTCTCTAAATCACGATTTTCATGTAGTTACAATCTACATCCTTGGACATTTTTTAGGTGGTAGTGGTAGCCTAGTCGGTGACTTCTTGCTTATATTACCCCGCATACATTTAAGTTGATAGTGCATGACCATCACGATTTTCATGTAGTTACCCCGCATACATTTAAGTCGATAGATATATAATCAAAGTGCATCCTTCCAGGTGCAAGGATTAAAGAGAGAGCTTGTAAATGCTCAAAAGTCTAGGAAGATGGCATCTGCATCGTTGAGGATGGCTCTTCAGAAAGCTGCTCAGATACGATTGATGGAGAAGGAGAAGAACAAAAGTCCTTCGTATGCTATGCGGATTTCTTTGAAAATTGATAAAGTAGTTTGGAGCATGCTTGTTGATGGTAAATCTTTTGCAGAAGCTGAATTAAATGACATGGTGAGAGTCTAAAATGCCCTTCATTTCTAAGTTCCTCTATATAATAATAATAATAAATAAATAAAATCAAATAAATATTTAAAAATAAAAACCAGTAGGAAGAAGGGAGATTTAAAAAATGCTCTTTTATATAGACGTTCTTTCAGCAAGCTTCTATCTTCAAAACCTATTATCAAGAATTCTTGTTAGTTACAACTAGGCTAGTTGGTGTGGTGGGAAATCTCATCTCCTCCTTTTCATATGCCCCTCCTTAACAAACATTTTCACGTTTCTATAATAAAAAAAGAAATAATAATAACAATAAATAAAGTTACAACTAGGCTAGTTTAGTAATTGTCTCTAGGTTTAGGTGTTTCATGCTATCCTTTTAGACAAGAAATATCACGGTTGTTTGACTGTTAAAATTTTTACAAACTAACCAGGGTAAAAGGATTGATGAAATCTGAGCCGTAAAAGCTAATAATATGTATTTTTAGATTGCAGTGAATTCGCTCGAGAACAGGATTTATGTAAAATAATGCTTATCATTATAGCTATTTTTTGGACACTATTCATTACTTTTGTTATTATTCTTCAATTATGGTGATAGTTAATTACTGTAGTTAATACATGGTTAACATCTGTTACTACAGTTCTATGATTTTGACCGTGATTACAAAGATGTTGGCATTGCTCAGTTTACTACAAAATATTTTGTTCTGCGAAATTGCTTGCCCAATGCCAAGTCTGACATGCTTCTGTCGGCATGGAATCCTCCACCAGAATGGGGAAAGTACGTTCTTTTTCAGCTCTTTTTTCTGTTTCTCCTGCATCTTGGTGAAAGTCTTAAGTCTGTCTAGATTACATTCCTATTCCCGTGTATTTGGTTTTTGTTGGATCACATGCTAATTGCCTTCTGAAGTTCTCATATAATCCATGCTTTTGGGTGATTCAAGATCATCATTTTCAACCTCACAAAATTTGTGAAATGGTAAAGTGTGCCCGCAATGATGTAGTTGGATTAGTAGTTAATCTTGGATAATTCCGTGGTTAATCCTTTTTAGTTTCTTTGTAGATTTTATTTCTCCTTCTCAATCTCATATTTGGATTTTAGTTCCTAGTTTGCTTTTAATCATCTATAAAATAGAGAATTAATCTTTTCATTATATAGTAAAGATACTTGATTTGATTCTTGGAGAAAACTCTCCCTAGTCACTCTAAGATTACATCAATTTGGTCATTCAAGATTAACCACTAATCCTGCTGCATCATTCAAGGGTTGGTCCTGTTGGCTAAATCATGCAGTGTTTTGAGCAACACCTATGCAGAGATTGTGTGTTCGAATCTTCAAAGGGAGTTCTCAATAAGAAAAAACCTTGATGGATAGCTTTGGGACAGGTGCAGGTGCCTCAAAGTTAAAGGGGTTGGGCCCCCCCTCAATACCAAGTTATCCAAAAAAATAAAAAGAAGAAGATCAAACTGTTTTTTTATTTATTTTTAGAAGTTATCCAAAAAAAAAAGATAAATTTTCATATCCGTCCTTCATTGGTCAAACCACTCCTTAAATTTTCCACCAAACACAGACCAATTATTGAGAAAGCATTTTTAGATTTATAAGCCCTCATAATGAACGCACACTAAGAATTTGTTGCCTACTTTGGTATCCATGAGTAGTTTAGGGCATATCTATTAATGTTTATATTTCTTGTTTTTTGTTTCTCGTTTCATGTTTCATGTTTCATGTTTCTTTGTTCTCTAATGAAACTATGTTTGTTAACTATTACTTATTTCTTTTTCTTTCTTTTTATTGAAAAAGTTATTATTATATATTTTTTTAGATATTTATTGTGCATTTTAGAAGAAAAATACTTCTATTTTTGTTTTGAAAGAAACTCAAAATAGAAACAAGAATCCAACCACTTATTGGATCAATCAAGGCTGACCTTTTTAATGGCTCTTCATTTTTTTGGATCAATTAAGGCTAGCCTTTTGAATTTCTCAAAGAATCCAACCAACTATTTATGATTCCTCAGATTCCTATGTCGTATTTAAGAGCAAGTTGTCTTCTTCATCATTCTTATCGATATGGTTAGAAGTTACTACACTGACAGTTTGTTTTGAAAGAAATGAAAGGATTTTCAACAAGATTCATATTTGATTAGATCAGTTCGTTTAGGCTCGTTTGAAGGCTTCTTCTTTGCATACTCTCGCCAACCTCTTTGTTGGATATTCTATCCAAGATTTATGTCTCATTTGGCATGCTTTTATTTTTCTATTCTTTTCATTTTCTTATTATTCACTCATTTTCTCATTAGTCATTTCATCAGTTTTGTTTCTTGTTGAGAAAAAAAAAAAAAAAAACTTGATTTTGTTGTTTCAAAATTTCTTTACAATTTTTTAAATATTTTTGAAAAATGAGAAACAAGAAGCATGAATAGTTACAAACGCTTCTATTTCTCAAAAACTAAAAACAAACTAAAAAAAAAAAAAAAGAATGTTATCATATGGGCTTTAGTGACCAAATTAAGATGGTTGTCTTAGCAGTTAAACGGCTAACGTTTGGACACAGGGCAGCCATGATAACTGTTTATAGAAAAACCCACACAAACACAAAAAGAAATTATCTATGTATCAAATATTTTAAATATCTTGCCTTTTTTATTTTCTTCATATACGTTCTTTCTGAGATTTTTTTTTCTTTTAATCATTGCTTGGCCAGATGTATTACAGATTCTCTCCTTATCAAAACACAATTTTTAAAATTATCTTGGGTGTTCTTTTTTAATCATTGCTTGATCAGATGCATTACATTTTTTATTTTAAGGCCTTCAACAGATTCACGCCATTATGGGTATTGATTCTCTCTGGTTGTGCATAAGGCTGATGCACTTGCTTGAAGAAAGTCTAAATGCAAGAGTGGTATTGTCAGATATTCGAAAGTGGCATAATGCCCCCTTAGAAAATGGGCTTCCTGTTTTTCCTTGTGAAATTTGGGTATTTCTTGCTTCATATGATTTTTCAGAAAGTTACAGAATCTTCTTTAATGGCTGCAGATTAGTCATGCTTCGAGTGGATGCAAAACAGGGAGCTCCAAGGGATGGAAATTCGCTCCTTGAAATGTTCCAGGTAATGGAAGTGCCCTTGTTTTCTCCAATTTTTTTAGTATAGACATTTGTGTTATTTAGTATTAAATTGCTTTAGTGTGCATTTCTTCTATAGGAAACAGTAGTTCGAGAACCAAAAATTCTTTAACTATTAACTGCTTAAGAAATATTTGATTTAATGGCATCATCAATTTAGATGTTCTGTTTTTCTAACTAAAAGGACTCCTTGAGCTTGTGTCCAATACCTTAACATGGAAGAACAAAAAAGAAGAAAGGGTTTTTTTTTTCTTTTTTCTTTTTTTTTTTTGCAAATTCGGCTTTGAAAACCAGTTATCAGACAGGAGTTCGAGGTTATGTTCCATTAGCTTTGTAGAAGAACATATAATGAACGATGGTTGCATAGAGGGTGTGGATAGGCTGCAGTAATTCAATCTCTTTTATTTATTTACTTTTTTTTCCTCTTACAGTGAACAGTTCGTTGCATATTTTACAGCCTAGTTTTATCTTTATCTTCAATTCTCCCTCAAAAAGGGCTTGTTGACATTAATTAAGAAAGATAAAAGTGCACCTTGAACAAGTCCTGCAAGGGAATTGTCACACTGAAAAATCCCGAGACAGCAGATGATTACTTTCTTTTCCCGAGAAAAATATACATAAAATACATGCATAAGTTGAATAATGCAACTTAAGATGGATTATGTTGTCCTTGGGAGAGAGAAAGAATCCATCGGTTACACGCTTTTACATCGAATTGGTACTTGAGTTTAACCAGTTTAAGTGGTTGCATGGATAAGACTTTTACAGTTAAAAATATTATTGTAGTATTTCTATTTACCAAAAAAATTCACGAATCAGAATTATCTTGATCGCTATAATTTTTTGATCTAATTTTTAGTACATGATTGTTTGCTTAATGTGTTCTTGACTCTTATATAGGTAGATATTTACCCCCTCAAAATTCACTTGACTGAGACGATGTATCGGATGATGTGGGAGTATCTTTTTCCAGAAGAAGAACAAGATTCACAGAGACGGCAGGTGAGCTGAAAGCCCTGTTTCTTAGGGGCGCTGACTCCTCAGGGGAAGGCAACTTTCTACTTTAGCTTCCCCCAAGTATAATTTACGAGTGGCTCACGTTTTGCTACAGGAAGCTTGGAAGATTTCTACGGCTGCAGGTTCAAGGCGTGTGAGGAAAGGTTCTTCAGTTCATGAAGTATCTGCATCTAATACTCAGCCAACAAAAGAGTCAGAGATGTTTTCCAAATTAGGTTTCTCCCTCGGTGGTCAAGGATCTGTCAATACAGATTCTGCTCAGGTGAGTTTTTTAAGCTTACTTGTGGCTCATTGAGCCAGTTTTCTTTTCTGATAATTGTTAATAAAGAAAAAAAAAAAAAGGAAAGAATGGATATTTCTTTTCATTTATAAAAAGGGAACTGCTGGAGTTATGATCTTTGGGTTCTCCTGTTGAGATCGCTGGGATTGATAAAACTTGAGTTGTATTCCTTCTTTGGATCGTGCTCCTTCCTTCTTGAAGTCTCTGATACTTCCATGCAGGCATCAAAGACACAAAACCTTAAATCTAATGCTGGCAGCAGTTCAGGCCCCGAGTTAAGAAGAACATCTTCTTTCGATAGGTCATGGGAAGAGACTGTGGCCGAATCCATTGCTACTGAACTTGTCTTGCAGAGCATTACCACAAATGGATCACTGGGCTCTGTTGAGCAACCAGATGAATCAGGTAGTAATAAATTGAAAGATCCCAAAGCGATCAAAGCTGGTCGCTCATCCCATGAAGAGAAAAAAGGGATAAAGGCTCAGGATGAGAAAAGATCTAGACCTCGAAAGATGATGGAGTTCCACAATATCAAGATAAGCCAGGTTAGCTCAGTCTGTAAAGTTTGTTGTTGAATTAATTGTTGAAACAGTATTTTGTAGATTCCTTTGTAAATCACTCAACGAAACTTTGAAACAGGTTGAGTTGTTGGTTACTTACGAAGGATCAAGATTTGTCGTCAATGATCTAAAGTTGCTGATGGATACATTTCATCGTGTTGAGTTCACTGGGACTTGGCGTAGGCTATTTTCTCGAGTTAAAAAGCATATCATCTGGGGAGTTCTAAAGTCTGTTACAGGAATGCAGGTGAACTTTTAGATCTAGTCTTCCGCATTATAACACTAATATCGCACTTTTTTATATTCCAGTAACAACCCCGTCTCGAGTTCCCTCCAAACATTATAGTTCTCTTTTGTTTCCTTCACCTTCGAATTTATCTGCTTGCAAGTCACCAATGCATTGCTTGGTTATATGATGAACACTCAAACAACTAAGCTTTTAGAGAGAAAGTAAAGTTGATTGTAGTATGTTTTTGCATTTAACTGGGTTGAATTCGAGTTTGTGGATTACTAGGTCATTATTAACAATCTTAGACACCACTCATGCAGGGTAAGAAGTTCAAAGACAAAGCACACAGTCAAAAAGAAAACAGCAATACGGTTGTTCCTGACAGCGACTTTAATTTAAGTGACAATGAAGGGGGTCTGGCAGGGAAATCTGATCAACATCCAATAACCTGGCTTAAGCGGCCAAGTGATGGGGCAGGTGAGGGATTTGTTACTTCCATCAGGGGTCTCTTCAATAATCAGCGTCGAAAGGCGAAAGCATTCGTCTTGCGCACAATGAGGGGCGAAGCTGACAATGATTTCCAAGGTGACTGGAGTGACACTGATGCTGAATTCTCACCTTTTGCTCGGCCGCTCACTATAACAAAAGCAAAAAGGCTTATTCGGCGGCATACTAAAAAGTTCCGTGGTAGACAGAAAGGTATCTCGACTTCTGAACTATTTCTCTCTATCAAGTGTCAATAAGTATATATACTCACTCGAGTAACAGGCCGAGCCACAGCACGGAGGATTATAGAACTTGTCTCTCAATATGACCCTTCTGAATAATTAGATAACAAATCAATTCACGTAGTATTTACTCTGAAACTGAAAATATAATGTAACAGGTTCGACTTCTCAACAAAGGGAGTCCCTTCCCTCGTCCCCAAGGGAAGCCACTCCATATGAAAGTGACAGTTCTAGTGGGTCGTCACCATTTGAAGATTTTCTTGAACAAGAACATCTGGAGCAAATGAAAGAGGATCATTTGGAACCTTGATGGCCTGATAAGACTTAACAGAGAATGCGGATGAGACTGCTGCATATCCACTACTTTGACTTACCAAAATGCACGTAAAATTCCAAAATATTTTTGGTTGAAGCCCCGTTCGAAACATGGCCAAGACAATAAGAGCAAGGCATCCAAAACGGCCCTTGAAGAATGAAGCCCCACCCCAAATTTCTCTTTTGTTTATAGGTTTGAGTACACGAGCTCATAAATTTGTGAGCAACTGGAAATCCAATTTTGTCCGTACATATATTGGTTATGGCATATAATAACAATGATATATCCCAAGTTCCCAACCCAATTTCATTTCCACTCTCCAGTTATCTTGAATTTCTGGTTTACTGACGTGATATTTTATACAGATGCCGTAAATGCATTGAAATTTCTTTCAGTAGACATCTTTTGTGCTCCATATAAGATAATGTCTACAAATTTTCGACGACCTACTTTTTTTTAGGGTTTATAAATGTTCGTTCATGTGCTACATGCTTAACGACCCCCATGTTCTGATCATCCATCTTTAGAAGACCTTTGAAATTCAATCTATACTCTTATCAAGGGGAAAAATTATTGATTCTACAAACAACGTGTCATAACTCAATTGGTTAAATCATATATCTTCAATCAAGAAATTAGAAGTTGATATCTTTCACAATGTTGTTTACACGTTGCATTGATAAGCAATAGAGTGGCAGAGTTATCATAGTAAAATGTAAAAATCAAGACCTTGTCCCCAATTGTCGAACATGAAAGAACAAGTTCATTTGATACAACATATAGATAGATAGGTGAGTGAATTTCGAACTTGAATTTTGAATTTTATCAATTTAACCCATGAATTTGAACAAGGTTCCTCAACTAAATTTAGCAATAGTTTACATCCAACCAAAATATTGACAATTCAACCAACAAAACACTCAAAATCATTAGAAAAATAAGAATCCATGTATACATAAATCACGCATTTCATTGGTACATAAATGCTATTTAAAATAGTGCCATTCAACCATGAGAAATAGTTCAATAATCTTCACCGGTATACTTTGCAAGTAGCACCCACGCCCATGATGATGATGGGAGGAAAAAAACAAAGGATTATGACAAGATATTTCGTAAATTTTCCTTTCAATTGATTTCTATACATGCCAAACAGAACAGTACAAAGCTTCCAATATTGTAATTGGCATCCATCATCTTCTACACTAAATAGGTCCCAGATGAAGGGGGAGGGAAGGGGGACCATCACTGGAATTACAGGGCTCGTAATGTGCAAGTTTATTCTATTAGCAATTGCTCAAGTCATTGTATATCATATTGTCAATAAGAAGCAAAAAAGAAAAGTCTATGTTATGATACAAACACCACAAGCATTTGATCCCTTCATCATCATGTAAATTATGGAAGCAGACCTTCCAATAAAATTGAATCGAGTAGTAACCCTACCAAATGAATCAATTGGATCATACACCGATGGAAGAACTCGAGCATATCCCCTAACAACTCGACTCATACAGTGAACACAAATAGTTTCTGGCAGCAATATCGACACTGTTAGACGACCTAACTTAAGCTGAAAGCAGCGTGCAACGTCCCAGCCAAAAGATTGACCACTGCACACTTGAACCATATGTCATGGACATTTTTGTAATTACACAAGTCCTATCTGCCACTCCATGGTTGATAGTAACTTTTGACATCTAGGAATTATGCGGCCACAAGAAATTATTAACAGCCGAAGGATTATTTGAAATCTCCTAGACCCATTGCCTTAAGCAAACGATTACCTTCTAATCAAAGTTAGTGGGGATGTCTATATCGGTATCCGAAGGATTAGCAAGTTCAATAAGAGGTTCCTGAAGATAAAAACTAGTATAAGTAAATGAATATCAACCCAGAAAAGATTAAATGCAGCAAACCAATACCGCTTTGTGAATTAACTAGTTCAAAAGTGAAGGAAATATTAGCAAAAAATATTAATTGCAGCAAATCTATAAAGCCACATGCTAATGCAATTACGGTCCTTCGTCTTATATCTATCAGCGCCTAATCTAAAAAAGTTTAGGATGCAACTAGCTCAGCCGGCAGCCGCCATCAGATGGTTTATACAAGCAAAAAATAATGATAACAGCTTAGTCTATACTTGAAACAACTTTTAACTAAGTTTCATTTCAACTAATGTAAGGCTTGCAAGAATTTCTAGCATCTAATTTTAGAGGTCAGCAGAAGACAAGGTTCCTAGTCAAAGGCCTCAAGTGACAATGTCCAATGAAATGAAAGAGAAGGGGAGCAGCAACGGTATTTAAGAGGTTGAATTACAGACTATTAGGACAAGGATTACTTTGTATCAGAGTGAACCTTACATTTAGGATAACTTCTGACTGACTGAAGCAACATAAGGGAGAAGAAAATTGTAAACGCAGGAAATGGAAGAATAATTTATACATAGGCCATCTATTGGTGTGATTGGGTTTGGTTAAACAGAGATTGGGAATGTCTAAACCTCCGATTTGGACTAATTTCTGCATTCTATCATTTCACTCCGATTTGTTCTTCTTTATTGAGAAAGGATAGAGGCCTCCCTTTTTTGTTTGGAAGTTTATAATATTCCATCGAATAAGGTATGAGCCATCTTTCCACAAATAGTTCCTGAATAATCTGTCTACATCCAAAGTCATTTTTTTGTGGCATTTCAAATAGAGACATGTAGTAAGTGGGGAGGTTGGATAATGTGGCTTGTATTAGGCTGAGTATTCCGCGTTTTGAAGTATCACAGGATGACCATGTTGTCAGCCTACTTTCTATTTTTTCAATAATAGTCTTCCAGAAGGAAAAGGATTTGTGGTTTCCTTTAAAGGTAATCCTAGGTACATATTCGGCTACTATTTTGACATGATCCATACACTGTTTTCTTAACCTATGATCAACAGTTTAATGTGATATACTGAAAACATACAGGATGCCAAAAGATTTCCAATTCAGATATAAAACAACCTGGATGAGATATCCAAAGCGCTTGACTTGGGTTTGATCAAGTGTTTGAAGTTGATATACGGTGAAATCTTTTTTTTATGAGATTAAATATTTACTTTTTCAAATCATAGCCCAAGGAAAAGCTTAAGTAGCTTTGCCCTTGTCAAAAAAGTCATTCAAATGAAAGATAATTCATTATATTTATTTTTTAAAATAAAAATAAGCAATACCTGCTCATCACCATTTGTTGAATGATTGGCAATTTGCATGGGCAACGAATTTGTAAGCTCTACAGTGGTTTCATTTATATCCTGCGCCACAAGAAACATCAAGTTACTTTGGAATTGCACACTTTTTATTGTCAAGTATTTTGAAGCAAAGTGGTCAAGGATTTATTTAGTTTTCAACACTGAAGTCTTCAAAAACACCACAAAAATAGAAAATAGACAGAATGATGCAATATAGCATCTGTGCAGGTTAACAAGATTCTCATCAATCGAGCATCCTCGATTTATTGATCCAGCGTTCAATTCAAGAGCAAACTAGCTTATGAAATTATGCAATAGGGTGACTAAGACAAACTAACTTCAAATATAGGACAAATCTTTTCAAGTGGAGAAATACATCTGCCAAGCACCTTTATCTGACAGTAAACAGATATAAGAGCACCAATCTTCCACGAACCAATTTGTCAACAAAGACTAACTGGGTGGAAGTGCTGATTTCCATAATGGGGTTAGATAATTTAGGATATCTTAGTGAAAAGGTGGAGCCTCTACTCCAAGGTAAAAGCAGGGGTACATAAAGATCCAACAGAGACTTCCAAATGCTGGTAAATTAAAGTCATAGAAGAATAGGAGGCATAAAATCCACTAAGATATGAACATACTTCCTCAACCGGGTCAAGGGAAGGATTACTGGAGCCTTCGGTCATAGTTTTATCAGGATCCTCAGGAGTTCCCTGCATACATATTGTATGCATTGGCTTGCAGATAAGACAAGCTAGGCAAAAGGAATGAATTTGAATGGGGGAAAAAAGATAGTACATGTTCATCCTGGATGCCCGAAAATTCTCCCTCCATGATTGTGGGTTTGACATCCATTGGGGTTTCCTGCAAAGCCATTGAATCATTGGAAAAACCATGTATTTCAAATACATGAACATGGAATAACAGCATACAAGCTTTCCCTGAATCAACCATATACATTCTATAATTTTTCGGAAAGAAGAAGAACTAATCATGCAAACAAAAAGACATAAGAAAAAATAGCATAATTACAGTATCTAAACCAAAAAAAATAATAAAAAAAAGATCATACAAAAAGAAAAGCTAGCGACAGAAAGTTAAACACATAACATTATGCACCAAGGAACCTATCATCCATTATGTGTGGAAGTGCAAAAATTCATTCACAGTTTTCTTAGTTCGTGGGAATGGGATATCTTCCAAGTATTTTTAATTGATTGTGTAAGTTTTCCCTCTTGCACAAATGACTCTTTACTTCAGTTGGAATATGGCCAATGTTTGAAGAAAATCAAGTCTCTCCAGGTGTCCACCAAAGGGATTCCCATTTATTTACCTTTTGCTTTTCCTTTCTTTTTTTTTTCTTTTTTTTTTCCCCCTAATATGACAGATTTGAGAACTTTTTGTTATCTCCCAATTCAAGTACAGTAAACCTTAGGCAATGAGACAAGACATTTTCAAAATGAAAAAAAAAAAAAAAAAAAAAAATCAATGCTTTCTTTTATATGACATACAGGTTCCATATGATCCAGAGATACATTTCTCCCTCCCTTGCTGAGATCTCTCAACGTGCCCTGTAAAACCAATAAGCCGGTAAAAAAAAAGAATAATGCTAAAGAAAATGTTGCAGAAGAGAAATACCAACAAATACTGCATGAAGAAATAATGTATTAAGAATCTAAATCCATAAAGTATTCTTGGATAAAACCCTGCCACCTACTTCATGTTTCTCATTAAAAATGCCTTCTCTTCAGACAGAAATATTAATTGGAAAAAACAGGCAACTTCTTTTGGGAGGCTGCTCTTTTTAGAAAAAAAAAACAAAACAAGAAACGTAGAGTTCCATTGAAGGAAGGAAAAATAGACTAATGCTCAATTTTGGGAGGCTGCTCTTCATGAAGGTTTCCCATTGGAGCAAAGTAAAAAAGTGAAGATTCAAAATTTTATGAATGCTCATGTATTTTTTTTTTTTTTTTTTTTTTTTTTTGGTGTGTGTAGAAAATGGAGCTAATGTCATATTCGGGGAACATCTTTGGAAGGTAATTCCTCCTTTCTCAATGGCCTTTCCAATACCTTACAGCGTCTCTTAACAGTGAAACCTCACTGTAAATCATATAAGAGAAATCCAGCAGGCAACTTTAATCAAGAAGGAATCTACATAATGACGCATTTCAAGCACGGCTATACCCTTCTGTGCTATCTGAAAATTTCCTTGCCACCTAGAAAATAAATGAATATGGGCATCTGAAAACAGCTCTTTTACCGATAAATGTTTTCCTAGATCTCACAAAAGAGTGATATATTATCATTGATTTTCATCTCTGTCAGGTTGGTTGGAAAGGAAGATAACTGGATAGGTTAAGGGTTCTTGAAGGAACTCTTTTCGGGAAGCATTAACACTCGAGATATACATCCATCACCAAAATGGTGCCACTTTGGCAAGTCTTATGGAGGAACACAGAACCAATCATTTTTTTCCCTCGTCCTTGTGCCTGGCAATCTAACTTTTGAATTCTTTTGAAGAATTTATTATAACTTAAATACACATTGCACAAACCAATTTTCGAAACCTTGCTCGTTGAAGTTCCTAGTGCCCCCAGAGATCCCCCACCGGCCAAAGAACCAAGAGTTTGATTTTAAGAATCTATTTTATTTCATTGATTCTCAGTGTAAACACTATAAAACCTTTTGGTAATTACAGCAATATCTCTAATGCACTAATTGAAAGGCATTTGTAATTTCCTTGGCGCACAGTTTTCACCATTTTCTAACATCTCATTCTATATAACAGTAAAAGGAAAGGAAAGGAAAACGTATTCAAGATGTATGAGGGCACCTTAAGTTAGAAATTTATAACACTATTTCTTAGCATACAAACCTTGTTTGCCCACATCAAACCACATGCATTGCATAAAGTCCTAGGTCCAGCAGGCCCACGACGCATTGCAGGTGTATTGTTCTCGCTAACACCACAATGTTGACATTTCCGCAAACTGAAATATTTTAGAAAAAAAAAGATATTAATAGAGGTATAATAACAGCATTAATAAAAGATATCCAAACAATATATTGTTGAAAAGGGACAGATTAGAACCATGAACTCACACAGTTTCAGAACGACTACCATCTTGGAGGCAACTATGTGCTGACTCCCAACTTGAAGCACCTGAACCTTCTTTTAAGGATGCAAACTGGCCATTCTTACGGTGCATCCTAGAACAACAATGAAAAATAGTTGAATTTTGAAAAGAGAATAAAAATATTGTATTTCTTCTATATCATGAAACAAATACAAGGACTTCTTAAATACCAATGAGAAAAAGAATCATACAAATATAAATGGCAAATACATACCTAATACACATCTAATATTACAAAGATACAAAGGAAATCCAACATTCCCCTTCAAGTTGGTCTGTAGAGGACTTCCATAGCCAGCTTGTTGAGAAGTTTATCAAACTGTCCTTTTGAAAGATCTTTAGTTAGCATATCAGTTGTTTGTTTTTTCGTTGGAAGATAAGATATACATATTACACCTGCATCAATCTTCTTCTTTTTGAAATGCATGTCAACTTCAATATGTTTTATCCTATCAAATAGAACCGAATTATAAGTTAAAGCAATGCCCTTGTTATTAAAATAGACTCGTCCAGGTGTCTTTTGAGACACACTCAAATTCTTCAATTATCCTGCTAACCCATATACCTAATTTCATGGGTAAAAACTCTAAATTCGACTTCAACACTACTCACTACTGCGTTTTACTTTCTACCATGCCATTAACTAAATTTCCTCCGACTACCTAGAGGCAGATCTTCTATCAATAGTACTTCCAGCCCAATCTGCATCAATACATAATATAACTTTAAAACGGTCATGTTTCATGCAACATTGCGTTGAGAGATCTTGGCCCCAAGAAGGGACAAGGTCGAGCCGATTGACCTGACCTAGTGTAAAGGCAAGTCAGTTGAGTCGCAAAAGATTGAACATGCACACACAGACGACGTGTGTGACCGAACAAGCTTAGATTCCGCACAAGTTATGTTTGGTTGGGTGAAGACAAACCTTGTCTAAAGTTCAACGAAGCCACAAAGACGGGCAAAAAATGTATATGGGCTTGGATTCCCCTTAAGACTTGTCATGAGCATGTCAAGACAGGACGTGCACACACAGGCGACGTGTGTGACCGAACAAGCTTGGATTCCGCACAAGTTATGTTTGGTTTGGAGAAGACAAACATCGTACAAAGTTCAACGAAGCCACAAAGACGGGCAAAAAATGTATATGGGGCTTGGATTTCCCTTAAAGCTTGTCGTGAGCACGTCAAGACAGGACGCCGCACGGTTGAAAATATACAATCGTGACACAATACAACAAAAAAAACTTATGGGTAAATCAGAATATATACGACAAGTTGGAAAACTAGGTTTAAGACATTCAAGATGGACTACAAAATTCAAGAATTACTAGGCATCCTATTTATTAAATAGGTACCTTTATCTTTTATAAAATCACTCAAATATGCATTGAAATACTAATTTACATTGTCTAAGTGTAAAATGTTGCTTTTGGTCTGAAATTGAGTTTCAATCGTATCATAAAAATATTGAAAAGATTTCACCTCATATGTAATTGTCATTAAGTAGACCCAAGATAGACATGTGTGACCGTCAATAAAAGTCACAATCAACTTTTTACCACTAGGAGTCAAAATTTTAGAAGGACCCAATCATCACTATGGATTAAGTAAAATGGTTTGAGGCTATGTAAGGCTTTGGTAAGTATGTGGATTGATGGGTTTTTTTTTTTTTTTTTTTTTTTTTTGCAAAAATGCAACTTTCCCAATGAAACAAAGTGCCATCAATATTTTTTTAACAAATTTGGAAGCAAATGTTCAAGATAGAGAAAACTGGGATGTCCTAACCTACAATACCAAAGCATTGTTCATGAATAGAAAGGAGAACGGATACTACAAAGACCTTGAGTTATTTTATTACTCAAAGAACCTTCATCAAAGTAGTAGAGATCATCAAAAATCCTAGTGCTCCCAGTTTTCTTTCCCAAGTCCTGATGTTGAAAGATATGATGAGATTTAAAGAAGGTAACACAACAATTTAGGTTACAGCCTAATTTAGGAACATGAAGAACAAATGGTAAAGAAAGTGCATCAGTCAAATTAATGATTCATTTTCCTACAATAAAAGAGAAACTATCATTGATAGATTCCATAAGAAATAGAATAGCAATCAAAAGGATGAGATGAACTAGTCATGTGATCAACGGACGAACAGGAACTCCGGACGTGAAGATATCGTCGACAATAGAGTTGTTGTTTTAGGATGACGGGTAGGGTTCCGACAGTGATGACGAACGCGAAGATACCATTTAGGAAAGAGAATAAAAATACAGATCCAACAAAAATATATATATTACAGAAATAAATAGTAAATATATACATTATAAGCATTTAATATTATAAAAATACAAGGAAATCCAACAAAAATGAACATTATAATTAAACGTCCATAATTCATAATTATCAAGTTTGGCCTAAACGTGTACTATAGGAAAATTACTTCATAATTATCAAGTTTTGTTCAATGAGAGAAAATTCTAAGAGAAGCAGAACAAAATCCAGGATAAACATATAACGTCAATAAGTTATAGCCTAAGTCATCATACCTCTGTGCAACCTCTTTCCGTACGGTGTACCTAATTTTCTTGTCAAAACATCTCTCTTTCCGCTTTTCACGAAACCTAACCAGGGAGGCAATTCTCCGTGATAAGTTGGAGCGCTTTGGGGTGTCAACCATACCCTGAAGATGGCAGGAAAGATCTAATATATGAACATAACCACATAATATGGAGTCAAAATTTCCATGATTTGCATTACCCTGTTATTATCATCGTATGGTACTTCCATTGTAGGCACACCGGTTGGTATATCACGTCCTCCAAGAAGTAAGAGCACAGCTTGCACCTGTCACATCAAAACCAGGTAATTCTTCCAAAGAAACCAGACTCCATAATGGATTCCAAGATTAATGAACAAGAAGATGGAGCCATAATATGTAAACTTTCAAAAAAAAAAAAAAGATTGACAGGCTATATCAAAAGAAATATGGGAGATCAAACATACTCAAGTAGGACAAGAGAACAAAATCAAACATCCCAAATTTCAATGAGAGGAAATAGACATGGTTGGCTAATTGACAATGGTATGGTAGTCATCCCATTCCCGGGTGTAATAGGTGTTGACCATGTGATCGTGAAGGCAGCCCACAATTATGTGGGTGGTCACCAGATGTGCATGTTTACCTTCCATTGAATAGTCCAATGAACCACGAGAGGTTGCCCCCAAGAAAATGGGAATTATTATGAAAAATATCCAAATGCCACAGCATAAAGCTCTGTGAATAAAGCGTCTGACAACAGAATTTCATACTACAACTCAATGATAGAAAAAAAACAGGACATAAACAGGAAAAGAGACGGAAACTAAATTACGAGCGGGACTCTTTTTTCACTACTACAGCTTGTTATGAAAAAATTCAGGCACTCAGAGTAGCATAAAGACACTGATTCAGGTTCATGAAAGTCTCAGCAACTCCAGCTTGTTCAAACTAAGCATATACTCATAACAAAAATGCCAGACAACAGGCGAAGAGGTACCTTTTCGGGAGTAACTGCGGGGAACACATAAACCTCCCCCTCGAAAGAAAGCGTAAGCTCACTAGTTCTAGACGCCATGACCAACCCACCATGCTTCACTACGCTCACCGAAGTCATATGAGCCCCTTCGACATCATCCATAACGTCTCTGCCGCCGCCGCCGCCGCCGCCGCCGCCATCTTCATATTCACCGTCGTCATTCCCCATCATTGTAGGAACTTGGACATGTTCCTGGAAGGGACGCGCTTGCAAAGGCTGAGGATTTGCAGCCGCCATCAGTTCGTCGAAAGCCCTAATTGCACCAGAAAGGAAGCCCTAACCATCAATCAGCTTCATGAGTTCCACGAAATTCCGAAAACCCAGACTCAATCGAAAAATCGAGCTCGAATAAGCTTCAGAAACCAAGAAGATAGAAAAAATAATTAAAAAAATAAAAAATAAAAAATAAAAAATAAAAGCTACCAGAAATGGTTAATGGATTTGCAAGATGTGCCCTTGTGCTTCCTTGGAGAGACTCAAACGGGTAATTTTCAAATTTCCGTCTTCCTATTTCTTTTTCTTTAAAAAAAAATAATTAACGAAAAATAATGACGGCGACAGTGGGACCCACATGATTTGATGGCTGCCATTGGTCAACGGGTGTCAAGGCCAATGGACTAATGGGCCGGCAGGATTGTTGTTTTTTATAATCAGATCCAACGGCTGGTATCAGCCGCTGAATGGATAATGTTTCTGAAATTATTTTGGATATAGAAGTGGGCCCTATTCTTTAATAAATAAAGCCTTTACTATGTCTGTTTCTCGTTGACTATCTTTATTCATTTCCCCTTTTTGTCTATGGACACTCTCGCTAACTTTCATTTATTCAAAGGGTAATTTTAGCTTTTGGGGCCCCAATTTTTATTCTTGCCTATCTAAAAAGATCGTGGTGGCTAATATCATTACAAAATTAAAAGATAAACCACTATGACTGGTTCAACGTGTTCGAGTAAATTACCAATTCAACACTACCAAGCATGACGTGTTAGGGAAAAACTTATACGAGTCCAAGTCTTTAATATTTTAGCTGGCTAACTAAAACTTAAGAATTGTCTTGTATACGTTTTCATAGCATAGCCAGATTAAAGGTAAGGTCTATTATTTAGTAGTGCAAGACAAACGAGACTAATAAAACCTATCAAATATGAATGTAGCCACACCCTAGTGAGGTTGGGAGAAGTTTACGAGGTTAAGACCACCATTTTCTAACAAATTATGGCTATAAAAGTTAAGTCGACCCTTTTAGCCCGTTGTGTCCAATAGTTTGGTCCCCGATCAATCTAATAACAAATGTATACATCATAATAAAATATAATGGAGAAAGATAATCACCGACATGAACACAAAATGGTAATTGACATATATTTTTTTTCTTGAGGTCGGACGTTCAAATCTACACTGGTGACAGAGATATCGAAAATTTGTAGAGAGAAAAAGAAGGCAATGAGCAGTAATTTATAGGGTAGGTAACAGGGTGACATAATGAGGAGAAGATTTTTTTCTTCTCGTATTTAATTTAAGGCATTGCTATATCTGTACATTCTAGAACCCACGTTGTAAAATTTCCAAAACGAGGGCGTGATTGAATGAAGCCAGAAGCAGCCATAAATGGCCTTTTTATCGGTAATGACAAACGTAATTCTTTCTAATGCTCAGCCATTAAAGTAGAGCTATCACCATTTGGGAAAGAAACAAGATTGCTTGGTGCATGGTTACCACGTCTGCAGTCGAAGTCCTTGGCAGCATCACTTTCACACTAAAATGATGGAATTAGTTGGGTTGGAACATGGAATACATATAAAACAATGAAAACGAATCTGTAGTCGACACGTACCTGTTCGGCCGGAGTCACCCGATGGTCCTGACTTCTCTTTGAAAGATCCTTTAAAGTGCCCTGCAATGTTGCATGAACTAGACATTGAAAATTGGATAGCTTACAGCAGATTGTTCAAGAGAATAATGAAGTCTTAGCAGTAGCTATGCTCAGTTCAAAATGCGAAAGCAGATGAAATTGTCAAGCATTCACAATCTCACAGTATACACATAACGAAATAGACGTTGAAGCATAGAGAATAGCAGGGCTGAAAATGGGTCGGGCCAGGTCGGGTCTACTACTGCAGAACCAGTCCGACCCCAACTGGTTCAGTTTTGCAAAGGATAAACCTGATCCGACCCAGTGTCGGTTTTAAGGTTTTTTCTTTCCTTGGATTTTCGACTTCAAAGACCACTCTTGCTCCCTATAATTCCTTCCTCCCCAATCACAGCAAACACTCTAAAAATCCTCCTTCGACACTGAAATTCAACACTCCACAACATCAAAACCATAACCCCAGACAACCATACAATTTACAGGAATCTCAACAACATAGAAGGGTAAAAACAGAGGGGATCGAGTGGGTAGTTAAAGAAGTTTGAGATGAAATCCAGATGGGGTTCTTTGTTTCTTCCCTCAAACTTGGAGAGATTTTGAGACCCTTTTGAGGAAGACGAATCAGGGATGAGATGGAAATTGTTGCAATGAGAGAGGGATAAGCCTGGCGTTGGAATGGAATAGTGAACATGATTGGAATTGCATTCATGGGCGACTCGGGTTTCATGGAGGTAAAAAAATGAAGAATATCAACTGCGAATTGTAGAAATTGGGGAAACAGAAAACAATCAAATTGGTTAACAGCGTCTAGCTGGGTCCTGTTCAAGTCAAGTCGCCAGTGTTGGAGAATAGCCACCAGAGTAATCCATTTGAAACCATAGCCAAGCCACTGTTGTTGGAATTCGTTAGGGAAAGACACATGGGCAACATTGGGCGTTAAGAGAAATAAGAGGAACGATGTTCGTTGTTTGGCAGCATTGGGGAAGAACCACCAGAGTATTTTGCCGCTCACTTGAGGGAGTGTCGTCTACTTGTGAATGGTCATAGTTGGGCATTGAGACTTGAGAGAGAAGGCTGTGAGTGTGAGCAAGGATAGCGCAAAGGGGAAATATGAGAGAACTAAAACCTAAAATGTCGGTGTGGATTGGTTGTTTTAATACAAACCAAACCGAACCTCGGTTATCATAAACCAGCCCAAACCGAACTGATTCAGTTCAGTTTCTTACACCTCTAGGGAATAGGGATAATAACAAATGGTAACAACCATAATAGGAAGAAGACAATTGTAAAATTCACATGGATCATCAAAATAGAAAAATCTAAACTTGATATAATAGAAATGCAAATGCACTCGACTCCCTTACCTCCAGGGGCATCAGCCAGAAATTCTCTTACGGATAAAGTTTAACATTCTGACTTTTTGAGTACTATAATCTTTAAAAGTTCTTGAAAATTTATTGGCAACTATAAAATATCAACTATTATATATGATACTTAAAATCTACCACAAGTTAGGAGGGTTTTGTTCTGCCCCCATTCACCTTGTAAGTGCAAATAAAAGAAGCACAATCAAATATTAAAACGATCTCACTATGACTGTAACGTTGAAGTGCGAATTGACACTATGCATGCATAATCATGTATGAATATAGTTCAAGATGCATATATCAATTTATACACGTGATGTATAAATGTATTTTTATAAAGCCATAAAGCAATAGAAATAATCATAACATTAACGGGTATGCATGCCTCCACACACAGTCTGTGCACGTCTGCGTGCTATATTTAGTATATAGGAGCATGAAAACAGGTTTATTCAACCTGAGGGTGTTTGTGGCTCAGTTCCCTGACCATGGAACACTTTCAACTGAACCCACAGCAATCATTTCCAAAGTTTGCATTTACCAAGATCAATCAGCAGTAGTTAAGAAACCACTGTAGTGTCTCAACCAAATATACTCGGTTTGAATTGGTTCTAGAACTTAATAATCCATCCCAAAATCAGAAACAGACAGTTCTCTTATTTATATAACAAAGAGAAATGTATTCAAACACTTGACAATTCTCAACCCGAAGGAGAGGGGGTCAGTAATTATTTACTATTTCCAGAAGTTGCACACCGCTGAATCCAGTCAGAGTTTTATGCTCAAAACTGCAGTCACAAACCAATTGGGAGAACATTGGAAATTTTGGATATAGAGAGGCCCTTTGAACAAAGATATGGGCAGTGGTAAAGACATCAATAGACTGAAAGTGGGGTTCGCTCTAGAATTCTTAAAAAAGACTGGAATATAATGGGTGTGCTTAAGGTGTTATAAGATTTTGTTGGGAATGTTCTCATCAACTAAAAAAAATAATTGTTGAGAATGGAATTGTTGAAAGACTGCAACTTTAAAATTTTGTTTTCTTTTGCATGAGAAATGATTGTTTTTAGGGCAGGCTGGAGTGTGTGCTTTTGCGGGGTCTTTAGGGGGAGAGGAATAATAGAATCTTGGTTATACTTTTTTATGAATTACCGAACTTTATTTTTTTTTAAATGAAAGAATACAAGACCAAATAACGGTGAAGCCCACAAAAAATAAAGCGAGACAAACTACAAAAACATTATCCAATCAAGCAAAAAAAAATACAAAAAGGCTCAGTCACACAAGCCCACGGGGACACACCGAACTAACCAAGGCCCACACCTTGCACAGAGGTCTCTTCTACCCTCTAAAAAGTCTATTGTTCTTTCTCTCCAAAGCCCTCAAACAATCACGCCCCATATTCTCACAAAAACCTTCCTTTTTCGTGAAAAGGAGAGGTATAATAGAATTTGTTGTTTTTTTTCTTTTTCTTTTTTCTTTTTTTCTTCCTCAGATGATTGAAAACTGACAATTGGGCTTTAACAAAAAATATACAAATTTGGATGCAGTAATGATCCACAATGAAGCAGTGAAGGATTTGAAGGGAAAAGGAAAGCTAGTTATATAAAGCTAGGAAAAATCAAGTTCAAAAGGAACATCTAAAGAGTTGGGAGATTTTATTGGGATAGTGCTGGGTTGGAGGGTGACAGTCATTTAGTCAAGTTGAGTTGAGCATCCTTACAGAAGATTTAGGATGGGATGGGGGTGGTAGGTCTAGGGAAGAAAAAAAATTTCAGAACTTAACCAAGTTCAAAAGGAACATCTACAGAAACTGCATGGAAGAGATGAACAGAAAGTGAAAGAAGCAAAGAGGACAGGCGGAATAAACAAGAGAAAAGAAAAAAAGGATGGAGATAGAAATAATTATTGAACAAGAAAATTAAAACAACAATCAAGGGAGGTAAGGCAACCAAGAATCGAAGGAGAAAAATCTCGAAGAACTTTTAACTAAACCTCTATAAATGATCAAAAAGTTCATCAACTCTATAGAGAAGTTATAGCCTAATAATCCAAATAAACCAACTAACTAACTACAAAAATAAAATAATTAACAATTCAAACAAAAACTACAAAACTACTTCTAATTACACTACATCAAGAAGCAGCAAAATGGAAGAAGAAAGGGCAAAGGGAGATATTTTCATAAGGTGGTTACTTAGGTAATAGAGAAGCAGAAAGATTGTATTAGAATAAGAAGAAAAATGCAAGAATGGGTGAAAGTTGTTTGATATAGAAATGTTACAGCACAAGCCCACCGCTAGCGGATATTGTCCTCTTTGGGCTTTCCCTTTCGGGCTTCCCCTCAAGGTTTTTAAAACGTGCCTACTAGGGAAACGTTTCCGCACCCCTATAAAGAATGATTCGTTCTCCTCCCCAACCGATGCGAGATCTCACAATCCACCCCCCTTCGGGGCCCAACGTCCTCGCTGGCACTCGTTCCCTTCTCCAATCGATGTGGGACCCCCTAATTCACCCCCCCTTCAGGGCCCAACGTCCTTGCTGGCGCACCGCCTCGTGTCCACCCCTCTTCAGGGCTCAGCCTCCTCGCTGGCACATCATCCGGTGTCTGACTCTGATACCATTTGTAACAGCCCAAGCCCACCGCTAGCAGATATTGTCCTCTTTGGACTTTCCCTTTCGGGCTTCCCCTCAAGGTTTTTAAAACGCGTCTACTAGGGAGAGATTTCCACACCCTTATAAAGAATGTTTCGTTCTCCTCCCCAACCAATGTGGGATCTCACAATAAATTTTTAACCACGTCAACAATTTTTCTTAAAGACCAATGACCCCCAAAAGGACCCAAATTAACCTACACACCGTATCATCACCTTTTCTATTTCCACTGGTGACCTCATCCTAAGGCAACTAAAGCCTAGAATCATCGTGCCCCATACAGATCGATGAAAACGATAACACGTCCAAGCAAACAAGCACTCGAAAACAAAAGTTCACACGCAATTAGGCAATAGCATAAAGATGACACACGTTACATCATAAAAGCAAATAAGTTCCATGCAAAGGTCTGGCATATTCGTCACCAAAGTGCAGCTTTCCTTAAAATATAATAAATAGTACAAATTATCAACTTCTTCAGGAGCATACTTACCCTGTTAGCCCAAAAGAGTCCGCAGGCATTACAAAGTGATCTAGGCCCAGATGGTCCTCGCCGCATCATTGGGGTCACCATTGAACTTACGCCACAATTTGTGCATCTATAGAAAGTACAAAATTGCATAGGTATAAATAAGATTTTTGATAACAACGTATATATATAAGATATAAACGTGAATTCTAGCATATAACAGACTACAAATTCTGATACTGAAATGAAATGCCAAATTCCACAGACAGCATTCAAGTGTTAAAATAGTTGTTTCACATTGTTATAATTCAAAGGACCGTGAAAACTCACGAAGTTTCAAGAGGATTTTCATCTCGACGAGACTCCGAGACACTGTCATGGCTATACGAACCATCAGGCTTCTTGGAAGAAGTAAACTGTCCTTTGTTGCGTTGCATCCTGCAATTACTTCATGAACTTAAATAAGAGATCAAAATCCCAGAGTTCTTTCAAATGTAAAAGATTGAGTGAAAACACAACGTGCACAAACTAAAAAAACGTCTAATGTACGAAGCTGCTGTAGAAATAAACAAAATCCAGCCGGTAACTTAACATGTTTAACGCCAGACCTGAGAGCAACCTCCTGACGGACACCATATCTAACTTTTTTGTCAAAACATCGCTCCTTCCTCTTCTGTCGAAACCGATTTAACGAGGCCGCCCTTTGCGGTTGACTACTGCGACCGGGTAAGTCAATAGCATTCTATAAAATATGAAGGAAACAAATTAAAAAGTAAAACATACATTTCTCCTAAAAGAATGTCATACTCATACAAGTCTCCAGTAGTACCCTCTGATTCTGATTTACCAAATCCACGCTTTGCTGACCCGAAGATAGTTCGCAACCACCCAACAACAACAATACTGCTTGAACCTACAAAGGAGGCAGAATGCTATTATTTTACAATTAACCAACCTGGTGTTCAATTCTCCAACCCCTTAAGGCCGCCATAGAAATTGAGGAACAATACTCAATGTATTCCATTCAGGAGACTCACAAGTTTCATAAACCCGGTCCCATTACGATAATTCAGAGCACCGAGAAGAAAAAATTGAAAAACTAAAACCCTAAATCGCATAACCACTTTACCTTCTCAGGAGACACTGCGTCGAAAAGATAGACTTGGCCACGGAACGAAAGTGTGAGCTGGCTTGAACCATCGCTGCGTTGAACAGCCATATCCGAACCATCACCGGCCGAAGCATATACAGCATCTGGGTTGAGATCCTCGATCATGCCGCCTACTCCAGCGCCGTCTTCGAGCGAGTGAGCTCCGTATCGAACAAGGCGATTATCCAAGGGCTCGCCAGTGTCGCCGCAGTCGGGAGTGGATGCGATCTGGTCGCCCATGGTCAACGGTTCAGCTCGTCCGTACATTAACTCCGGCAGAACAAAACCAAAGGTGTTTGGAGCATTGCAGAATGGGGAAATAAAGAACGGCCGGCGAGAAAATTGACAGAATAAATAGATGAGAATCGAGGCCGACCAACAGACAACGGAGGAAGACGAGCTCAAAGAAGCCTGTGTGAAGATGTCGCGGGGTCTGTAGTTACAGTAGCCGTCGTTGCGTTTGGGAACTCTATGAAGTGAGAAGAAAGGCGTTCGACGGAGGAATGTAGATTAAGATGGCTCCAAAATTAACATAATTTATAAAATATTTACAAAATTAATTTTTTACGTATGTCAATTAAATAATGTCATATATATTTTTAATTTTTGCCCATAAAAAAATCGTTTCAATTTCCATTTATTATTTTAATAGAAAAATCTCTTAAATATATTTTTTTAGAATAATTTCAAATTTTATCATTAATTTTGTGTTTTTTTAATAAAAATTAATGGTCTTTTCCATTTATGTGTTTCTTAAAAAGGAATATTTTAGACACGAAATTCAACATTTTTAGATTTTTTTGGATAATTTCCATTAAATCGAGTAACTAAATTAAGCATAAAATTAAATGTTAATAACTTATGAAAATTTACGTGTGAAAAAATATAATAAATTATTATGGTTTTTTCTAATTAATAAATTAACATTCACGAGACAGTATTTACATAAATCTATATATCATGTACTACCATAATTTTGTAAAGGTCAAAAAAATAATAATAATGTGTATAGAGTGGATTTTCAAGCCAACATTTTATAGTTATAAAATACAATTATTTTATCATTTGTTCACTTTTATAATATCTTCCATGTTTTTTTTTTTTGTTCGGTTAATTACGCGTATTCTCTTATTCATAAAGTTTCACACAAAATACGGTCATCTTCAAAAATACTATGGAAGAAGGACATTAAAACGAAAGGTAAAGGCACACATGGTGGGCGATCTTCAAGCTATTTCGTTGCCTACAGAGTTACATTATCGTTTGATAAGAAAAAATCATTTAAATAACCATTTTGTCGTTGAACACTAATGTGTTGGAAATTTACCTTGTATGAAAAAATAACGATGGGGTCCACTGAACAATCATCGTATGAGAGCATTGCATCCAGATATTTGGATAGCAGTATAAATAGATTCCCTGTAAACAATAGAACACAGGAAAGAGATTGACTCGTAGTCTTGAAATTTGATCCGGTCCTTAACTGATTTAATACCTTAAATTTAATAGTTTCTTAAAATTAGCCTAATTTAATCATAATTGGTGTGTATTAATTTTCTCAAATTTGAGTTAAAATATAATTTTTAATTACAATCAATCTCAATAATATATATGTGCAAGCCCGCCCAATTGGGGGCTGAAATTCCAATTTTCCCCATTATATTTTATTATTGTTATTATTTTTGTCCCATTTAATTATGAGTTTTAACTTTAGTGCGTTTGACATTTCTCTTTGCCGCGCTCAACTGTATATGCTTTAGCTTTTGCCCAATTTTAGTCAATGATTGTCATTATATATTTTTTATTTTGTTCACATTTAACCCAAAACGACGACGTAAGGAAAATAATTAAATAAATAAGTTAGCCTTATGAATTATTATTTTTTTTTTTACTCGTTTGATTTGTCTTTGTTTCAAATTTTTTAAAGTGAATAATTTTCAACATGAAATTAAATACAATTAAGTCCGTATTCTTTAGTTCCACGATATATAAAATGAAAATTCAAACATATGACCTATTAATCAATGTTAGTATATCAACTAATAAATCTATGTGACTAAATTTTTATTAATTATCAAATTCAACATCTGTTTGTAACGACCCAGATCCACTGTTAGCAGATATTGTCCTCTTTGACATTTCCCTTTCGAGCTTCTCCTCAAGGCTTTAAAACGCGTCTATTCCCATTCGAGGAATAACGAGAAGGCTGGCACATCGTTCGGTGTCTGGCTCTGATACCATTTGTAACGACCTAGATCCACCGTTAGCGGATATTGTCCTCTTTGGGCTTCCCACATTGGTTGGAGAGGAGAACAAAACACCATTTATAAGGGTGTGGAAAGCTTCCCCTACTAGATGCGTTTTAAAGCCTTGAGGGGAAGCTCGAAAGGTAAAGCTCAAAAAGGAAAATATTTGCTAGCGGTGGACTGAGTCGTTACATTGTTCTCTTCGTCATAATATACACAGAAAAACAAATTATAACCCAATTTTCAACTATTTATATTTTAAAATATGTTTAACAATAGAATAAAATTTTAAATTATATAAATTATTTTATCTAAATATATTTAGTTTATCGAGATGAGACATTCTGGTCTCTGCCTCTTATTTTAATCTTCATTCTAACGGAAACTTTCATTAAGGCAAATATTAGGAAATTTTAAAAGATTTATTTAAAAAATATATTAAATGATAATTTTCATTTTTTAATATAAATTATGTAAAATATCCCGATAAATTCAACACTATTTCACGAGTAATGTTTAAGAATTAAATAATTAATATACAATTTTGTATATGTAAAATTATTATTATCTTTTTGAAAAAGCTATGCCAATAAGTTAAAAAAACAGCATATATAATAATAATAATAATAAAAAAGTGATATAGGGGCAATTGAATGGCCGTTGGGTAACTGCATCCACCTAGGAAACGACCTAAATGCCCATATATCAACCCTAATATTTGCATGGAAAGTTGGGATCATAGATGATACCTACAGCCTACCTACAAGCGGGTCCCACTCCCAAGCACGCATCTCCACAATCCGATCTTAAATGCACGGCTGTGATTCGATGACCCACACCGAACCAACCATGTGAAGTGCAGCACCATAGCATTACCTCCCTGGAGAGAAAAGTTTTCCGAGCGGTGATCACCGGAAACAGAATAAAAGAAAAAGTTTTATTAAAAAAAAAAAAAAGAAACCGAAGCCGAAATCCTCGATCACGTCAAATCGTACTACGCGGCGCGTGTTTTGTCACGCGCCATAAATAATAATTATTAATTAAATTTAAAATTCTGAGTTCTTCTGGCCATTTCCCACGGTATTCACAGTTCCATACCAACTCTCGCATTTGTATATTAATGGTAATTCATACTTGTTATTAGCCCATAATTTTTATTTTTATTTTTTATTATTTTCCACTCCGATTCTCTCTCCTTTTTCTTTTTCACACACTCTCTCTCTCTCTGAAATTCTCCGTCTCCGTTCACTGTGCTTGACGAACTTTATCTTATATTTATTCTTTGTTTTTGGCCATAGAAGACCCACTTTACAGTTCAAGCTATACGCTAATTTTCGTCTGTCTTTTTCTGATTTTTGTGTGTTCTTCTTCGTATTATTATTGCGTACAATGAGCGAACCAGAGGAGAGATTTTCCGGCTTAGATCCAGCGTTCGCCGGTGAGTCTTCAGTTTACGGTTTTGATTTTTGTTGTTTTTTGTTCTTCACAAGGATGTTTATCGATGTTCTGTTCGTCTTTGCATTTAAGCGCTATGTTGATATCAATGTCTTTGCAACTTCTTGGACAATGTCATTCATGTCGTCTGGCTTTAGCATTTATTTTGTTTTGGCTTTTTCTTTCTCTGTCTCTTTACTTTTGGTTCTTCTTTTTTTCCTTTTTAAATTTTCTCCCCTTTTTCCGAACAGTATCTTCATGTTTAATGTGGCTGTTTATCGACATTGTTTTTTATGTGTGGTTTCTCCTTTTGGATCATCTTTATCAGGCCATTGCATTGCACGATCTATTTTGGTGGATGTAATTTGATTTTTGTTTGTTTGATTTTGTTATTCACTTCTTCTTCTGCTGTGTGCTTGATCGAATGTCTGGATTCAGTGAACGCATGAGACATGCTTGTGTTTCAGGTTATGGAAAATGCAGCAGCAAGATGAGTATGGAAAAGAAGAAGGAAATAATCCATGAGATTATCCTAAAGTCCAAAGCCGCCACTGAAATCCTTAGGTCTTTTACCCGTAGGGAGCTACTTGAGATCATCTGTGCTGAAATGGGGAAAGAAAGGAAGTACACAGGATATTCCAAATCTCAAATGATAGAGCACCTTTTGAAGTTGTTCTCTCAGAAATCCGATGTTTCTTTACTAGACAAAACCCAAACTGGCCATAAGAGGCCCCGAAACACGGACCGATCATCGGTTGTGCTTTCGGATTCGAATAACAACACTTCCTTGGAAACTGATGAGGAATTTTCTGAAGTCAAATTTTGTCAGAATGTGGCTTGCAAAGCACCTCTAAATCCAGTTTTTGCTTTTTGTAAGAGATGTTCATGTTGCATCTGTCATTGTTACGATGATAACAAGGATCCAAGTCTTTGGCTGACTTGTGGCTCTGACCCTTCTAATGAGAACGACTCCTGTGGAATGTCATGTCATTTGGAGTGTGCTCTGAAGCATGAAAGGTCTGGAATTGTGAAGAATAGTCTCTGTGAAAAGCTAGATGGAAGTTTTTACTGCGTCTCATGTGGAAAGATCAATGGATTGATGGGGTAAGTTATTAGTTAGAATTCTTAGCTGAATTATTGTTCGACTTGGATACGTCCTCCGAACATGACATATCAGATAACCAAATCAATGTACTATAATTTCAACATGCAGGCAATATACAAACTAGATTCAGTAGCCACTTTGTAAGCCTAATTATATCTATATTTGGGTTAGTTTATCAACTGATTAGAAAGTTGCTGATTTACAGAAGTTGGAGAAGACAACTGCTAAATGCCAAGGAGGCCAGAAGAGTGGATGTACTATGTCTTAGACTATCCTTGTGTCACAAGATTCTTGTAGGGACAAATCTATACAAAGAATTGCACAAAACAGTAGAATTGGCCGTGAATATGCTGACAAATGAAGTGGGGCCCCTCCATGAGGTTTGCTTAAGGATGGCTAGGGGTATTGTCAACCGGCTGTCCTGTGGTGCGGAGGTTCAGAAACTATGTGCTTCTGCTGTGGAGGCCTTTGATTCTATGTGTTGCGGCTCCTATAGAGATTGTATGCAAAAAAGAGAAACATTGAGTAAGTACTATCTCTTTTTTCTTAGAACGAATTGATTTCATGAATTGATATACTTTTCCTCTTTTAAACTCGATTTGAAGTCGTATTTAGATGTGATGCTTATTATCTGTGTGATTCTGCCATGAAATTCATTTTAACTGTTCATTGCAATTTTCCCTGGCAGACTGTGAGATTCTATTTGAAGATTTTTCCCCTACCTCTGTGGTAGTTGTGCTCCAATATGATGATCATCTGTTAAAAGACTTCTTGGGCTGCAGGCTTTGGCATCGTAAAGCGAACGCCGAGGATTATCCCGACCAGCCATCTTTCATTGCATTGAAGCCAGAAAAGAAGTTCAAGATCAATGATCTTCTTCCTTCAACTGAGTACTACTGCAAGGTTTCTTTATTTAGTAGCACACAAGTGTTTGGTGTTTGGGAAGCCAAATGGGTCGCCCCCAAATTATCAGCACCATGTCCAGCTTTGGGGAAGCATGGAAATGGTGAAATTAGGAACACTGATCTACTTCATTCTCGTGCGGATTCGAAAAACAACCTGACGAATCTTCATCCATTGGATGGAGGACTCTTCAAGAGCAAATGTGAAGGGCTATACAAAAATCCCTCTCCAAAGAACTCAATCACTTCAATGAAACCAATATCAGTTTGTCCTTCCACCCCTTGTAAAATAAGCGAGACACGCACCCTTCTCGGTTCGAATTGTAAAAGGAGAGCTGAAGAGTCCGACTACGATTATTCTGTTAGAATGGTGAAGTGGTTAGAGCACGAAGCGCACATCGACGAGGACTTTCGAGTGAAGTTCCTGACTTGGTTCAGCTTGAAAGCATCAATGAAAGACAGAAGAGTTGTTAGTGCTTTTGTCGATGCTTTGATCGACGACCCACCTAGCTTAGCGGGTCAGCTAAGCCACACCTTCATGGATGAGATCTTCTGTAACCAGAAACCGACTTCTAAGCATGAATACTGCAATTGGATATGGCGTTAAAAGCTGTAAGGTAATGTAGGCTGTCGCTTATAGATTTGAACATACCATATCTTGCGCTAGTGTGAAACAAACAAGCAAAGTATGTAGGCCTTTTTGTGACTGCTGGCTGGCTGATTTGATCATGCTGTACTTGGTTTTGTACTTGGTTTTGGGCTTTTGGAATGTCACTTTCAGATAGCTATTCATATTCATACGGTTCAACTTATTGATGAAACAGGAAACTGTATGGAGCTTTGTTTTTTCTTTCCTCCTCAGAGCTCACGTGGTTAGACTGTTTAACTGATGACTTGGATTGCCAAGTGGCATCTTTCGCTCACGTGGTTAGACTGTTTAACTGATGACTTGGATTGCCAAGTGGCATCTTTCTGCACTAATCAATCGCAGGAATATTTCCTTTTAGCTTGGAGGTTCATTAGTTTTTGGATTTGCTTTCAAAATTAGGCTCCCTCTATGAATTAGTCTTTTGGTTAAACATTTATTACTAATTAAATCATGATTAGGGGCTATTTAGATTGAGTTTGGATGAGCTTAAAACTAGTGGATAACTCTTCACGCTATGAGGCTATGAGACATACGCTCTAATCAATTGTGCCCCACCACTCCTTTTATTGTACTACATTGGATGTCATTAAATTAGGCATGCTTCTCAATTCTTTGTTATAAGGACAATTTTATAATTTTAAAAGTTTATTCTAGGTCCTAATCACACCTACTCTAACCACCTAAGGTACGTTATGATCGCATGCTAGCTTGTCCTAGCGATCCCTATAAGTATTACTTGCCTAAAGTCAAGATGGTTACTTTTGTGTGATTAGGAAGCATATTCTAACCACCTAAGGAACATTATGCTCGCATGCTGGTTTGTCCTAACAATCCCTATTTGTCCTAACAATCCCTACAAATATTATTTGCCTATAATTATGACACGTATATTATAAAATTATGAAGTTGCCTCTAGCATAAAAGAATTGAGAAGGGGTCGTGGTGCAGTTGACTAGCACTAGCACATAGGTCTCATCGTAAAGAGTTATCCTAAGATAAAAGATGCTTTAAAATATATATTTAGGCCATTCTAAATCGAATCTCGGTAACTGTTAAATTATTTTATATTGTCGCGAACACGAACACAACTTAACCATTTAAACATTTACTTGTTGATTTAAATCATCATCTCCTTATTTTTCTTTTTGTATTACATAATAATTAAGTAGATATTGAAATTTCATATAAAATTTGTAAAATCCAAAAAATAAATAATATAAATGGCCTTAAAAGTATTATTATTCTTATAATGTACCTTAATTTAGTCTAAATCTCCATTTTGCCCTTCATTCTTTTTTTACGAAGTACCATTATAAGGCAATGATGAGTTGAATAATTCAACTTTAAAGAAATTGTCCCCAACTCTTCACTTTACCCTTTTGTCATATTTATTTTCCCCAAAGAGTATTTTAAGGTTATATTTTTTTAAAACAAGAAAAGAAAAAATAAAATTTGTAATGGGAATATGGGTTTTAGCCCTAGGGCACCGCCTAGGCTCCGAACTTTGAGTAGTTAAGCCCAGCGGCACTGGTTCTCTCTGTTCTCTCCCTTTCCCTCTCGCCTTTACCAATACTCACTTCTCGTGAGAGAGGATTCTCTCTTATCTACTCCTCAGAGCTATGCCGGCCAAGGACAGCTTTCAAGGTATTCCATTTCTTTCCTTTTACTTTCCAGCAGCTACTTTTCGGAGTCGTTTCTATTATTATTTGTGGTGTCTGGATTGCAGTATTGATGTTGTTTTAGTTGGATTTCTCCAGGAACTTGGCAGTTCTTTAGATTATTTTTCGAGAATTTTGCTAATTTTACTGGGCGGAATTGAGCCCCGATAGGAGAGTATTCTGAGCTAACAAATTGTCTGGGATGAGAATTGAAGTTGTTAATACAGCTTTCCCAATTTTTCTCTTGAAAGAATGTGTTATAAGTTATTTAATTTATTCCTTTGTTTGAAGTGTTTGATGTTATGGCGCCAATGTTTTTCATTCAATTTATTAGCTTTCTTCTTTCCATCTGTAATTTAGTTATTGTATTATATATATAGTGAATGATGGGTTATTGTTATTAATTTTATTACTATTAGCTTTGGATAAGTATGTTGTTGGTGCTTATTTTTCTTATTCTTGGATGCATATCAGGTGTTTCAAATTGCTATGTTTTCAAAAGTCGACTGCAGGAATATGCACAAAAGGTGGGGCTTCCTACACCTGTATACGAGACTATCAAAGAAGGGCCTTCCCATGAGCCAACCTTTTATTCTACGGTGATCGTTAAAGATGTTAGATATGATTCTCTACCTGGATTCTCTAATCGCAAGGCAGCAGAGCAGTCAGCTGCTGAAGTAGCTCTGATGGAGCTGTCGAAATCTAATGATCTTAATCCACATGTCTCTCTACCTGTGGTAAGATTTCATATCCCACTTATAGTTTTTTGTGGACCTCTCAATAACCATATGTCAGAGTCCATTATTTGTTGGATGATTATTTGAAGTTTGACTGACATAAATTGAGGGAAATTTTGGTATTTGCATTTACTAAAGGTATTTCAGTATCCAACCTATTAGATTTCTTCTAAGTCATGGATTCAAGTCATGAGGACCTAGATTGGACTTCTGTGCACAATCCTTCTACTCCTCTCACCTAAACTTCTTATCCATATCAACCCTCTCGTTTAGACTACGCTTGATTATTCGTTCCTATGGAATTCTTATTTAGGGTGCTACGTGGTAAGTCTTTTTATAGCCCTCTTTTGGCTTAATATTACACATTTTCTTAAATCTGCAGCACCGAGGAACTTAAACATAAGCTAGGAAAGGCCTTCTCAACTCTCACTAACAGTTGCTTTGGGGTACGAAAGATCCAACAGGCTTGACCAATGTCTTGATTTGACCATCACTTACCTAGAATACCACATATAAACTTATAGAAAGAAACCAAAGGGTTTTTTTAGGACAAAAGTGTTGGGGTGGGAAGAGAGTAGGCCTAACAAAATTCCATGAATCTTCCCAGAGTGCTCTATCTAACTCATTTATAATTAATTCTAATTGCCCTTTTATGTAAATAAATACTTTTCGTGAGGATAAATACGTTTTTTTTTAAGAAACTCATCAATGTATCAATGAGAAATGTGGTTCTAAAGAAAAAAAGAAAAGAAAAAAAGAAAGAAAAGAAGAATAAGAAAAAAGGTTTGTCTTATTCTTTTCATTGAGAAAAAAAAGTTATTTAAGAGGTATAAATCGATTTTGAAGCGTGTCTTTTAATGGAATAGTAGAGTACAGGGGGCTTAACATTGACAAATAAGTGATGTGGGGACAATAGGTTTGGCCCGCTTAATCTTTAACTTCTCTGGGTATCTATGTACAGTTAATTCTTTGAATCATTTACTAGAGGACTTCAAGATCTATTATTATGCAAACAGTTATCTTCTACGCTGAAAATTGTTGTGGGAATTTGGCCGGTCTTTTGCTGTATCCTCTGCAGTATGTTTTGAATAAATAAGAAAGCTTCTAATTTCTGTATGTTATTTAAATTCAAACTCTCACTAAATAAAGAATGGGCCTAAAACTATTGGGCTCTTACTAAATTAGATTTCAACAGTCTGTACTTGCTACTTTTTTTAGCGGTGGTGGAAGTAAAAAGAAGAAATTATGCTTTCTGTGACAGTGTATTTTCCGCATCTTTTTTTTTTTTTGACAACCTTACCTTTTTCCAGCATGAAACAGGACTATGCAAAAATCTGCTTCAGGAATATGCACAGAAGATGAACTTTGCAATCCCACTATATCAATGCAAAAAAGATGATAGTTCGGGCAGAACACCCCTTTTCTCATGTACAGTAGAAATTGGAGGGATCCGCTACATTGGTGCTGCAGCAAAAACAAAGAAAGAAGCAGAAATTAAAGCTGCAAGAACTGCTTTGTTAGCCATCCAGTCTTGCCCGACTTCGCTGCCTGAGAATTCTGTCAATCAAGTTCAGCTCACTGTGATCCCATGCAAGAGGAAAGAAGCAGCAGATTGCTCAGTTAAACCGAAAACTGCTGGAGCACCCCGAATAAAGAAAGGCCGATTCAAGAAGGTGGTGTCAAAGAAAAAAGGCCACAGAAATGGACTGCCCAATTTGGAGTTTAACTTTGATAGACCATCCTTCGAACCTCTTGAAACTACTGGGGTCGACCCGGTGCCAGGTTTAGGGGAATCTGTTGAATTAGCCAAAGATACCGTGCTGAATTCCGAGTATAAAACGACAGACCTAAGCTCAAGTGGCAATGATGTACTGGTCTCTAACATCCAAAGCGACACGCCTCCGCTCCTGAATGGTAATTTCGGAAATGATCATTTGGGTACTCTCAGTTCCAATCAAATAAACTGTTCAACATCTGATGCTATGAGTTTTCCTCTCTCTGACGTCCAACCTACTTGTGGTGAAGTGGCGAATGTGGCCACTGGAGTCACAGGGGAGCTTCACTGATCGACCGTTCCCTTGTACCTGTGTCATTAAGAGCAGCTTTGTGCTTGAGGGCTCTGACTTACAGGATCCGAATGAAACTATGAAATCCTGGTTTGAGTTATGCTTAGCTTGGTTTTGCAGTTGGTATAAGTAGTAAAACTGAGATTCTTGAGTAGATTTATCGAAGATCTGAGAGCAGCCATTTTAAGAAGGGCCAACTATCCGAGAGCAGTTGCAGTGATCAGAGCGTTGTGAGATTAGCCTTATTAGTAGAAATCGTGCTTTGATATTTTCGTGGCTGTAATTTCATGATATCTATCCTTACAAGTTATACCTTAACACCTTGACCAGTGTTGATATTATTTAGATCATACCTGCTTCTTAAGCTTTTCTTTTTCAATTTTCGAGTTCTGAGAATGTTTGGTAGGGATTTTCACCTTTAATCTTTGAGATGGTAATTAGTGTCTTATTCACTTGGCTTCTTACTTCTTTGTTTGTGTGTTAGGATGAAAATTCTCCCCTCTTATTTTCTAATTTTAATCGGTGGACATGAGTGAACGACGTTGAGAAAAAGTTCAAAAAATGCATGGTCAGAAATTGTTTGTTTCAATAATTTCTCGTGGATTAAGTCGTGTTCCATTTATGAAATTTTATGTAACGGCTTAAGCCCACCGTCAGCCGATATTGTCCTTGGGCTTTTCCTTTTTGGCTTCCTCTCATGGTTTTAAAACGCGTTAAGAAGAGATTTCCTCGTTCTCCTCCTCAACCGATGTAGGACATTACATCTTACAAGTATGATGGGTCATAGTACAATCTTTTCACAACATTTTGAATCATTAGAATACAGGAAACACTTCATCCTGAAGCACTATTACATAAGTTTTTTAAGATAAGAACGTCTCAAGAGAGCTAAAAGAAAAATAAAAGAGAATTGATTTACTCACATCGAGAAAGTAGTGTTTGTCTAAACATCTCTAGTGGATGGTTTAATCTTGTAGATGGAGGATTTTGTCAATGGTATGGATAGTTAGAACTAACTTTACCCTTGCCGGACAAGAAGTTTAAAATGTCGCCGTCGCCTGCAGTGTGAGACAATATTTTAAATGGTGTCAGTTCTTTTCAGAAATTAGGAATTTTAAAAAAAAGGATAAAACGGTAATTTCACACCGTGGGCAATCTCATCAACCTTCATTTTCGTGGACTATATTTGGCAATTTTGACGCCAACTCCAAATTTCCGCACCAAATAATTTAGTTTGAAAATTAAAATTAAAATCAAAATTACAAAATACCATAGAATTGCGTCTAAGCTGAAATATTAAAATTTCCGCAATGGCATTGCCGTGATTTCTGTCTGTAGCCGATATCGGTTTCATCGACCGGCGGGGGGACAGCTCAACGGTATGTTTCGTGCGTGAAACTCACGCTCCTCAACCATTGGCCACGATTACTCTCTCCGTACTCCTACTCGTCCACTGTTCCCTCTTCGTTCTCATCATCTCTTCATAATTCTCCTCCTCGACGGTGAATATTTGCTCTCTTGTCGGAGATTTTTCCCTCTTCGACCGAATCCTTTGCTAGGGTTTTGGCTGATTGTCTGAGATAGCGAGAAGTAATCTTCCGTTGTTGTTGGTCCATTGTACGTGCATCGCGTCAAGTAGAAAATGAAGCTTCAGAAACGATCTCTCAACGAGAATGATGTTTCCACTCTCTTACGGAGGTACGTGGTTTAATTTCGTTTGTTCCAAGATGAAAGAAGAAGTGGATCTTACTGACTGAGAAAGGAATCAATAATTATTCCAAATATTCTCGCATGTACCTGTTCATGGGAGTCTATGCGGAGAATCTTTGTGTGTCGAGTGAACTGCTTATTTAAGATTTCGCGTATTGGACAGGTACTCTCCCACAACGGTGCTGGCGTTGTTACAAGAAGTGGCACAAGTACCAGAAGCGAAAATTGAATGGAAGGAATTGGTTAAAAATACTTCGACCGGAATTTCTAATCCTCGGGAGTACCAGATGCTATGGCGGCATTTGGCTTATCGTCATGCGTTGCTTGATAATTTAGAAGATGAGAAAGCACCTTTGGTCAGTGGATGTTGATTAACTAGTTTTCCCGTTTGATTTGTCTATATTTCTGCAGTTCTTTTTATTGATTCCTGCAATTTGACAATTGTCTGCAGGAAGATGACAGTGACTTAGAGTGTGATTTGGAGCCGTTTCCATTGGTCAGCTGCGAAACTTTAACGGAGGCTGCAGCGTGTGCGAAGGTAAGTAAAGCAAATCAACAATCGGTCTTCCATTCATTCTCAATCGCCGTTTAAATTATTTTCCTCATATTTTGGACTTTAACTTGGTTGCTTTGATGGAAAATCCTTTAACAATGTTTACTTACATGTTCTACATATTCGCTCCTGAATATCAAATATCTGTTTCAATTATCATCATGCGAGGATTTAACTGTCTTGAGGAACGAAAAGTAATGCTTTTAAGAACCTTGCTACTTTTTTTTTTATGATCAGAACTTGAAGAGGCTATTCACAATCTAAAATGTATTGAAATAGTTGAAAACTTGATCGGCCGGAGCATAATGGACTTGATTAAAGTGGAAATTTTAACTGGCAACATTATCTAATTTATCAATTTCATGGGCATAGTTTTTGGTTAAGATTATTGTCGTGTTGATCTTTTGATTCATTTAGACTTCCTGTGTGGATTAACATCTATTTTTCTGTTCTATGCATCTTAATAATGGCTATATCATTCATAGAAGCTAATGGTTTCTAATGTAATGGCTTGGTGGTTTTCAGTTTTAAGGCTGTGAGATCGACTTAATGCATGGAAAATTACTTCTTTCAGGTATTTATCTCTTCTGGTTCTTCCAGTGACTTGAATGTTCCAAGCAGTAGCACAATAGAGGCTCCATTAACTATTAGCCTACCTAGAAGTTACCGGGACGGAGTTCAGTTTGAAAATGTAGACCCTGCTTGCTCTATAAAAGGCGCAAGTATCACAGTTCCTGTTTCTGTTCAGCGACAGCCAGTCCTTACACCACCATCTGTTGAAGGATTGAATGCAAATGGATCAACATATGGCAACAATGCTTCTCGAAGGAAAAGAAAACCCTGGTCGGAGGCAGAAGACCTTGAGTTGATGGCTGCAGTGAAGAAATGTGGTGAAGGGAATTGGGCAAACATCTTACGGGGAGACTTCTTGAGCGACAGAACTGCTTCACAGTTATCTCAGGTTTTCTTTTGTTTTTCACCTTTGTTTATGTTTGGGTGGCAAAGCATGCTTTATATAGCGTTTAGTTATTTATGTCTCTTTCTTATTACTGAAAAAGTTATTATTATCTCTTTTTTCTGATAAATTCTTAGTTCATTAGTTTCTTGCACTACCTTTCAGTTTATAGCATTTTAGGAAAATGTTCAGGTCCCATATTATTTCTATTATTTAGCAAACTGTATAGCATTTTAGGAAATTGTTCAGGTCCCAAATTGATGGAAGCTGAGTGAATCATGAAGGTTTTGGTTGGTTCTACGTCAAATACTCAATGTGCCTATCGTTTCTTTTATATTTATCCAATCAGTGAATTGTGAGATTTGCGATCAATGCACTGTACTAAAAGAAACAAAAATGCTTAAACATCTTGAACATAAGAAATAACCTAATTTGATGAATATTTGCACATGATGATCTCATTAACTTATTAGGAACGGGAATGAAGGGATGGATTATTCTCCCTCATTCCTATGCTTGGTATTTACTGTTAGTCATAAATGATATCTTTCCTTGAGTCTCAAACAGATGAAGAATTAGATTATTGATTTTATGGGATGTGATTCCACTCAATTAGGTAGAGAATCACATTCTGCTTCCTAAATTTGTGGATCCTAACTTCTTTATTTTGTAATACTTTCTTTCTGTATCTACTCATACAATGAGTCCTAGCTTTGATTTAAATTACTTCTCATTTCAACTGTTAGTAAAAGAAAAAAAAAAAATGGGCAGGACAAAGGGTTGGGTAGGATTAGAGAATAAAAATGGGAAAGAGTATAGGCTGGCCTATGGTGGACAGATACGATGTGGAGCAGCAACTGAAGGTGGCGGGGAGTAGCAGCCGGAAGCATCTGCAGTGGTGAGGCTGGGCTGTGGGGTGGCTTAACTCCTACTATTGGTATTATGTTGACTTTAGGAGCAACTTACAGAGACCATTCTACAGAACCTTCCATTCATCTTAGCTTTGTAACCATCAATTTCTATCAACAAATGGGAAATGAGTGGAAAGTGAAAATGAAACCTCTTGTTAGATCCAGCAGTACACACTGCTATTATGAGATCTTATTATCTATGGTGAACACCACAACTCGTTTCACATCCTATACATTTTTCAGAGAGGAGACAGTACTTCTTTGAATTTCCACCACTCACTCCCAAGGTTCCCAAGCACTCGGCATATACGGAAGAGAACTGAAGAATACTCACTAAGATTATCCTTCGAAGTTTCCAACCATAACAGCTGGAAATTTTGGATTCAAAGAAACAATAGCATTTTTTTTATTTCTATTTGTTTTTGTAAATCTCTTGCAATGCTTGAGTGGCCTTGGCCTACTTGACCTCCTAGCTATTCTTGTACTTCTCTCTTGGTTAATGAAACTTTTCTTGTTTATAAAAGAAAAATGCTAGTCAAGTTGTATCATGGATGGATACAACATTCCTCATAACAATGCTTCCCTCGTTGCACAAAACAGTTCAAAACTTTTTGCTATCTTCATGTTACAGTTCGAAGTTGTAGCATTGGTTAGTAATTAAGTGTTCATAAAAGTTCTTGAAACCCCCAAAATTCAAGTTGATTGTGGTGATATTTCTCTCTAATCTTAACACGCTTCCTTATCATTCCATTTCACATTTCTCATTGTGTTTTGTCTCGCCAAAGCTGCTTAACTATGACTTCCAAGACATTAAAATGAAGCAACCAACACAATCCACTGTCCATTGTCATCTGGTCAGGCCAGAATCTGGGTTTGATCCAGTCGTCCAGGGTTCAAATCCCAGCAGCGGAGTCTTTTGTCGAGACATATGCTTATAATTCTTTCAAAATTACTATGTGACTGGTTTAAACTGTCTTTGATGTAGCCTGTATCAGCCATTTAGCCTATGCTCAACTCTCCAATTAATATTTCTCGTCTCTGAAATATAATCCAACTCTTTGGTCCTGTAGAGATGGGCAATTATTAAAAAGAAGCATGGAAATTTGACTGTGGGAGCCAACACAGCTGGTACACATCTATCTGAGGTGCAGCTGGCGGCGCGTCATGCAATGTCCTTAGCTCTCGATAGGCATGTTGTTGGTAGCTTGAAAGCAGCTCGAATAAGTGGCTCAGGTAAATACTGTCTTCTATAGGTTTCTTCCTTAAAAGGGATACTTAGTTCTCCACTTAGAATTGATATAAATGGGCTAATCTGGAAGATTTTATTGAATGTTCACTCATTTTATCTAGCATGTTGTGGATTATGCGTATGTTCTGTAAAAATGGGGTTTATCATCAACATCTTAGTCTGTTGACTCTATTCTGTGGCTATGAGATGTGGTTTTGGCAAAATTATAGGGAACTGGTGTTTATTCTTGGAGATTTAAATTGGTATATGTATTTTATGCATGCAAGCGTCGGAGAAGAGATGCCTTATTTGAATAGTTCCTGTTGACGGTCACATGATCTTTCTTCAGTTACTATACTCTGATGTCTGTGTATGTCTAAAGAAGTTTCATACTCCTGTTAACACAATAGGTTCCTGATGTTTCTCATTTTCACAATTTCAATGTTCTTTTTTTGACCTTTTTTTTCCTTTTTCCAAATGACCAGCCAGTACAAATAAGATTGGTAATGGTAGCTCCCTTGCTGCTGCTGCCACATCGGAACAAGTACAAGATAAATTACATCAAAGCCCTACACATACAAAACCATCTCCCATTGGATCGTCAAGTCTAACAGCCAAAGCTCAGGTTACCACATCCAAGAAGATGATTCCAAAGTCTTCTTTTGATTCAGACTGTATTGTTAGAGCTGCTGCAGTTGCTGCTGGAGCTCGCATAGCTTCACCAGCGGATGCTGCATCTCTACTCAAGGCCGCTCAGTCGAAGAATGCCATCCATATCACGGCGAAAGTCCCTGCTTCAACCAAAACACCCACTCCTGGCAGGGGGTCGAACCATTTAGAAGCTCATCCTAGTATTAAGACAACCACCCTCTCTAACACTCCTGCGGTCATGCCATCTCTGTCTCGTGGTGTCCCTGTGAAGACCACGTCTCTACAAACAGCCACATTATCAAGTGTGCCAACAGACCAGAATATTGCTGAAGCCTCTGTTACAGCAGCTGCTGATCCATTGTCAGAAAAGGAGATCAAGACAGTGGAAGACGTTAGAGGTCGTGATTTAGGTGTACAGACCACATTCCAAAAGAATGAACATTGTTTTTCCAGAAAATCAATATCTGAGAGAGTTCTAGATGAAAAGCCAGCAGACTTAGGACCAGCTTTGAAAAGACAGACAACTGAGACTCGTAATTGTAGTAGTAGTTCACAAAACATGGCAACAGCTGATAGCTATATTAAAGTTGAAAATTGCAACCAGGTAGAAGAGAGACAAAACAGTAAAACCAGTGCGGTTCCCGATTCATCAGATCAGCAAGGAATCATGAATCAGTCACAGGTTGAGAGATCTAAACCTCAGGACATGGACGTTGACAGTGATGGAAAGGATAGGCCTATTACGGAAGCAGATGGACGTAGCGAAAATTCAGGGCACAAGGAGGCTGTAAATGAGATTTTGGAAGGAAACACAGCGGTAAAGAGCTAATTTATCCTACTCCAAATGAAGGGAACGATTTTATTCAGATATCGTGCGCAGGTATTCTCGATGCTTTTCCTATCAAGTTCATTAACTAAGCATAGTCGAGTAATCATTTTCGCTTTGAATGTGACCGCCTCCCTCTTTGTTTAAATTGCCTGCTATTCATGTGATATTTTCATCTACTTGCTTTAACTTTCATCCTCCACCGTAATCTCGAGAAGCAGCAGCCATTTGATCTGAAATGAAAGGAAGAACAGCAACATATAATCAGAACTATCTTCTGTACCTGTATTTATTTTGATTTGTTCTTCAAATTCCTGTTTCATTTACGTTTCTGACTTCAAAATTCTTCTGCCTCCTGACTGATCCATGTCAAGGTCTGGACTCAGGGTTCGCTGTTCATATACTAACATGGCAAACTTGGTATCGTTGCTTTGACTTCTGTTCAAATCTAGCTACAAGCCCTCTAACAGCATGTTTATTTTGTCGCTCTTGTTTACTGTAAATGCATTGCCAAAAAACAAAAAAAAAAGGTGGTTTAGTACATCTTTTGAAGCGTATTCGTTTGTCTTTCGGTTATAATAATTGTATGTACTCTCGGTTATGTTCTAAAAATTGTATTCAAGTTTTAGTATTGTACAAAATTTCTAGAGAGAGAAAGTATTTAAATTTTGGAAGTTGTTATTTTGTGAATAACTCTTTTGCATATATTCTCGACTAAGAGTCATCTTTTGAAGCGAATTCGTTTGTCATTCAGTTATAATAATTGTATGTATTTTCGGTTATGTTCTAAAAATTGTATTCAAGTTTCAGTGTTTACAAAATTTCTCTAGAGAGTTTAAATTATGGAAGTTGTAATTTGTGAATCTCTTTTTCGAATAGTTCAATACATATATTCTCGACTAAGAGCTTAGAAATGAATATATATATCTTCAATCTTTTAAGTAATTTGATTGTTATTATCCCACTAATTAAATCTATAGCCTTTAGATTGACATTAATAATCTCAAAATTATATTTCTCATTACAAACAACTAATACAACAAATGAAATTATTCATTCAGTTAAACTTTGTAGTGTTCATAGGCTTTAATGCTGTAAATATCTAAAGAATGTTACATTGAATGGGGAGAGAGATATTTACATGACTGCAGAACTGCGTCATTATGTACAACAAATTTTACAAATGGGTCAACATTTACAGCCATATTTGGATGAACTAAAAGCCCACTCAAATCATATTTACATGATGCATACATAAATGAGTCACTTTTACAGCAACTTTCAGATGAACTAAACTAAACACCTTCCCACTTTATACATGAACTGAACTTAATTGAACTTCAAAGAATTAACAAGACACTTGCACTTCCACCTCCTTAATATTCTTTTTCTTCAAACCCCAGCTGGTTGGCTCAACCTTTTTCCTCCTGTCTCCCTTCCACATTTATATAGGAGTCTCTAAAGTATTTACATCCCATTTTAACAGGCTTCAACACAGATGAGGTCATAATTTAGGCCTCTCTCTTCTTAAGAACATGGTCAAATTTTTTTTTGAAAAGATGAGACCTTCACCCACTGGTTGCATCCAATCTGTTCATCCAATTCGCTTCCCGGCAGTAAATCAAACGAAGCCAGAATAGATAGTCCTGTATCATCTTTTTCTTTTTCTTTTTTCATTTTTTTTTCATTTTTAAATGGCTTAAGATCACAAGTTGTTTTCTTCTTGGAAACAAGGCATTGGCGTCCGCGTGCAACCATTATAAATCCTGTGTATCAGCAGTTCTGAAGAGTGGACAGCCATTGTTCCATATATTTCTTGCTCTCTGCTTCATGGAAAAGTGCAGACATAATCAGCTTAAAACAAAACATAAAGCAACTGAAAAGAAATTAACACATGTCGCTACTAATATTTGGTCAGCATGATATGAAGTCAGTACGAAATCAAGCAGAACAAAATTTTCGAAAAGTTTCCACACTGAAAGAAGTTGAGTTTGATTCTATCATTCTAAACTTGTCATTATATCAGCTCTAAGCCTATTTGCTTACTCAGTTTTACACATAGAGAATAGATTTTACTACTGGATTGGTTTGAATGATCAAAATCACTTTTAACTAACGGCTCCTCCATGTCTGGAGTTTCTTTACTTACACCAGAAATCGTAGCTATCATTCAAGAGATCTTTACTCATCACTTTACTACATAAATGTACATAAATTTGTGTTAGCTCTGCTACAAGAAATGCAAACAAGGATCTGGTGACACCCTTTTCTTGGAAACAAAGATAGATCCTTTGGTTGTTCTTTGATTTGCCGATATCTTTCTAATGCATAATTATCCTATTGGAATGTGTCAAGTAATGTTTCTTAGAGATGAAGTCTCACAATGACTCCAAGCATGATTCAGAAAAGGAAATAGCATAATCGTCCTAAAAATAAATAAGGGTCTATGAATATGAGATAACAATTAAATTACATAAAAGTTTTTTCTTGTTTGGAATACAGACCTGATGTACATTATTTACATTATAGGTTCGATCGTGGGCAATGAAATTAAGCTATCATAGGAAATGAACGAAGTTATTGAGTTCACTATTTACGAAAGAGGACTAGAAGATTATTTTGGGAGGCAAAAGCAATAACTAACACACAACACGAATCGAAAGGCAAGCTTGAGAAGAAACAACTCTTACCAGTAGAAAAGCTATCACTGATGTTCCCAACAGCACTTAGGACACTGATCTTAGTTTCATCCACAAAATCATTGTAAATGCGTCCATAACATGGAACCAGAACTGCAAAACTGTTATCTGAGTCATCATCGCTCTGGAATCCAGGTCCATGGGGTTCCGACCATCCAATTGACCAATCTGAGTCATCAGACTCAGACCCTGACATGCACCCTCCATCAGATGGAACAAGAACAATGTCATATTCCCTATCAATTTTCCTCTCTTCCCGACTATGCCATTTCCGTTTCACCCTTCTAGACGAGGATGATATGTTGGCCCCATTAACTAAAGAAAATTTTAGAGTATCTGTTTCCCGGTTGGCTGTATCTAGTGAAGCATTTAAAGCAGAACCACCATTAGAGCTTTGAGGTTCTTTATGCTTCCCACTCCGCAACCACCACGAGAGTTGGGGAAATGCCACAGACATGTGGGAGTTTAATTTTCTTTACCAATGAGTACCAAGATCCTCCAAAGAAATATAAGCTAATTACATGCAGATTCTAAGGTCTCAGACGAGAAATAGAGCAGCTTTTCCCTGTTAAGCATAAAATAGTAGGAAGAAATTGATCAAATTTCGAAACGACAAAAAACAGAATTGCTGCAAGATCGTACATGTTAACAAAATGAAGAAACACACAAGCAAATTCCATCACATCTAATGTAGCATAGACTAAAGGCCAAAGTTTTGAATGTATCCAAAGGATTCCGCAAGCTCAGGAAGGAAGAAAAGAAAGAGAGATAACTCTGTTTGACCTTAATTCAAGCCATGACAATGAGGAAATCATCTCAAGGTTCTTCAAGGAATTTGGCCAATTTTCCAGATTGTTATAATCAAGACAAACAGCCAATGATAAAATTTTCTAAATCCAGTTCCCGTGGCAATCTATGTAGAAACTCCCACAGAATTGGAAATAGATGAATCAAAACAATAACCACTACCTAGACAAAATCGAGCTGTATCCGAGAAAGGAAACACGGTTTTACTAAATTTATCTCCCTCAAAGTTCACGCTTAAAGCCAACAACAATCCGTTTTCCCCTCATTCATTTGAGAGATTGCTTCTACTCGAGAAGTCGGCAAGATTCAGATAACCTATAATATAATATTGTTCCTACTTTAAAAAAAAGAGGATTAAAAAAAAAGAAAAAAAAAAGAAAGAAACAAATCACGTTCTCTTATTAGGTTTCAGATTCATTCAAGCACAGAAAATGTAAAGAAACAGACAAATACCTCTAAATCATTCGAGCTCTTAAATCCAAACACAGATAGAAACATAATTCAATCTCTTCCTGAAGCAACCTCCTCCCACTAGTAATTGACTTTCCGAAAACTTGCTTTTCAAACATTGCAACCGAAAGTAAGAAAAAAAAAACCAGGAATCTTGCGCAAAAAGAGGCCAAATGCACAAAACAGACGCACAATCAATAATGATAAAGCAAAAACTAAAGCTGAAGCAACACAGAAAAGAGCTACCTCGACGAACAAATCTCGAAGCAAAGGCTCTTCTCCAAACGGACGATTCAAAGGTAGTCGAATCCAAATTAAACACCGAAAATCTCAGTGAATCGATCGCCAAAAATGAGCGCAAAATTGGAGAAGTTTAAGATGAGCCTTTGAAGCAGTCGATGGGCTCCTCCAGTAAGCATTTAACGCCAATCAAATTTCCTAAATTAAATATTAAATTACGTTTACGTGGTGGAAGGGCTGCAACGAGGACTTTATCCTATGCAAGCAATATCCTCCGAAGTCAATATTACGGAAACACGTGGACGGTTGGGATTCAAAGAATAAAACATTTCTAAAGAATCCACGCCATGGAGGAGACTACATTTTGAATACTATAGGTTTGGTTGTAGACGAAAAGAAATCTAAAAAATTTAATGCCAGGTCGGATATGTGTGCTGGCTTGCTGGGCCCCGCGGTAGGGTGGCTGCCTGACTCTTTAAATAATGGGTCTGAAAAAGATAAATAAATAAATAAATAAATTTATTGTTTTAATCATGTTTCATTTTAATTGTCCAAATTTAGTATTTTTAACCAAATTTAAATTTTGTTTTATTGAAATGGATTAATAATAAACAATTTTCAAGGAAGAAAATATACTTTTTTATATTTATAACAACTTTTTTAAAAAACTTAGACTATTTTAAAATTTTATTTTAACTAAAAAAATTAAGTTATTATTCTAAAATGCTTAATTTTCTTTTTAATAAACCTCTCAACTTTTAATCTTTTTTATTCCAATAGAATATTCCACATTTGTAAGATTATATATATCTATATATATATATTTAAATTTTAATTAACCAATTTGATTAGTTTAATTGGTTTTAATCAAAACTTAGCTTTAGTTAGTTAATCAGTTTCTTAGAAATTGCTTCTTTTTTTCTTTTTTTCTTTTTATTTTTCTTTGTGTCTTTGCCTCCAACAATGTTCCAAAGGGCGCGCACTTAACATATATTATATTTGCCATAGTTTAATTTTTTAATTACATATTATAAAAAACATTATTCAATAATCCATTAAAAGGTACCTTTATTAGATGCTATACTTTAGTCACTATATGCTTATTAATTATTAAATGTTATATATTTGTTGACTTTATTAAGTTAATCGATATGGTCAGACGCTCTGCTCCACTCTCGAGAACCCTAATCTAACCAAAAGACTAACAACCCGTATTAAAAGGTGAGTATTGAAATGAGAAAGACATGTAAGTTCATGAAGCCAAACGATGCATTTGAAAGCTAAAATGTATACTCGAAAGTACTTCGAAAGGTATCAATGTATGCATGGTCGAAGCTCACAATCTTCACCCACTGCCCCGAGTCTTCGTCTTTAGATAACAAGAAAAAAAGGTCTCTCGTTCCCCTCAGTAGGTGAACATATATGCACGGAGCTGGAGCTAACTAAAACATCTGAAAGTATTTGCACAGTGTCATGTCCATACTCAATTTACCTGACTCGAGTCTGACAAACAAAGAAATTCAAGCATACGATTACATTGTGACGTACATATTACCCCGTCTTATTATGAACCTTTATTTACTTCCAATTTCCAAACCACATAAAAATAACCTTTTGGTTTTGAATAAATAATTATTATCTGACGTGTCAAATAAATCACAAAAAGAGGCTTATCCCCACTCTCCACTTACTCGGGAGATTTGTACTGAAATTGTAATTGGGCCCATTTGGGCCCATATCCTCCAACTCACAAACTGACAACTCATTACTCCCAATAGACTGGGTAAACCAAAACCACCACAAAAATAAATAAATAAATAAATAAAAGAGAAAAAATAATAATTAATAATTAATAATTATTGAAATCTGATATTTTATTTTATAGGCCGTCCAAAATTCAGAGCTTTAAGAGGACTAGAGACACACATTGAATTTAGCTTTTTGTATGGTGGGCCTTTCAGGCCCAAAGTTATGGGCCCACTCTCCATATAATTAGAGTTTCTTCATCATCACAATCATTTCATGCGGGCCCACCCTCTCATATCCATTAACCAATCTGCCATGCCACGTGTAACTCGCATATGACATTAAATATTTTGATCTCATCCCCTTTAAATTATTTAAATTATCGACAGAATAATTTAATATTAATTGTTTTTATTACAAAAAACTACCAAGTCATTAGTTTGAATTCTCCTATTTTACGTGTTAAATTTAAAAAATCCAATCCAAACTATATCAATACAAACATATATTTCTTACGCAAATTCAAACTTATTTTTAATTCAATAATTCCAAGATTAATATTTAAATATACGTAAGCACATAGTTAAATCTTTTAAAATCTCGTTTATTCATGCAATTATTATTTAATTTGTAAAAAAATAAAAAAATTATCGTAACTTATGTTATATAGTTTATAATATCATAAATTATTAGTTTGAAATTTTTAGTAAAACGTATATTTTAATCAATTGAGTTATGTTCAAATGGTCAGCATTCATGATATCAGTAAACTATGATATCTAAATTTATGCTATAAATAACCAGCTTGAACATAGCTCGTTTAAACGTGTCTTGTCACTAAAAGACAAAAAAAGTTTGAATCCCACGTGTTTTTTTTTTCTTTTTACCTTAACAAATACAAAAAAGAAAAAAAAACTATATGATTTATAAATTTAAAACCAGAATTCATACCCATTTAATAGATAACTAAAGTTGAATTTTTGTCAAAATTACAAATTTTGCCCTTTCTAAATTGTATTTAATAGGTTATTAAATTTTAAAAAATGTTTAATAAATTCCTAAAATTTTAAATTTTCATCTAATAAATGTTGACAGGTTCGATGTATTTTTTAATATTGATAGATATATTAGACATAAATATAAATATAAATTTTGTGTCTAATACGAGCCTGAATTTGTAATGTTGTGCCTAATAAATTAAAGCGTTTAAAAAAAAATTAGAAGCGTATTGAGGTTGTTCGAGAATAAATTAATAATTTAAGTATAGTTTTAATTCTTATATTTGGAACTGGGAGGGGAATAATTTTTTAAAAGTTAGAAGAAAAAAAATGACCATAGGCATTGGTATATATACTATTCTGAAATGTCAGCCGATCATTTGGGGTGTAGCCTGTAACCCAGATTTTTGTCCCTCCTTTTATTCTTTTTCGTATTATTATTATTATTATTATTATTTTTAGGGGTAAATTGTAATAACCGTTCAACCATTTTGAATCAGACCGGATTTGATTCCCTAATTAACGGATTTCTGAAAATATTTTTCGCCACTCGATTACATATTTTTAAAATCTTTTTAAAATTTTAATTATTTAAAATTCACTTTTCACGAACCACAAATATTAAAAAGTATATATTTGTCGCTAATTTTTAAAATTAAGAAACTTAAATTGAGTATTTAAAAATTAAAGTCTACAGATAAATAAATTATAAAGTTAATCCATAAAATCTTAAATAGGGTTAAAGTTTTTATTAAAAAAAATAGAATATTAAAGTTTTTTAAAAAATAAAAAAATAAATAAAAAATTAAGAAAAAATAAATGTAAAAGAATAATGGACCAGGTCATGTTCCATACTATAGCACCTGGTCGGAACTACTTGCTTTTTTTTTAAAGGTGGGAAGTTTGCCATTTATTTCTTGAGCTAATATATATATATATATATATATATATATACCAATAACAAAATTTAACTAGACTAGAAGCATTAATGATTTTAATTTATATTTTTTTTTAGAAATAACTCGAGTAACAATATATAATATTTAATTACGTTTAAAAAATAAATAAAATAGATGATTAATCAATTTTTTATATGTCAATTTGAGCATAGTTTGATGGATAGAGACACAAATTATTATCTCTAAGTATTGATGGTTTGAGAGGAGAACGAAACATTTCTTATAAGGGTGTGAATACCTCCCCTTAGTAGACAAGTTTTAAAACGGTGAGACTTACGACGATACGTAACGGGCCAAAGTGAACAATGTCTACTAGCGGTGGGTTTGAATTGTTACAAGTGGTATTAGAGCCAAACACTGGGCGGTGTACAAGCGAGGACGTTGGGCCCCAAGGGGTGGATTGTGAGATGATACGTAACGGGCCAAAGTGAACAATATCTACTAGCGATGTGCTTGAACAGTTATAAATAGTATCAGAGCCAAACACTAGGCGGTGTACAAGCGAGGACGGTGGGCGGGTGGATTGTGAGATCTCATATTGGTTGGAGAGGGGAACGAAACATTTCTTATAAGAATGTGAAAATTTTTCATTACTATACACGTTTTAAGACTATGAGGCTGACCACGATATGCAACAGATCAAAATGGACAATATCTATATTTTGTGGAAGGACTTGGAAATGTGTTAAAGTGTTTGAAGATTAGAATGCTAAAAGGGAATTGAGAAAAGGGATCAGATCAAGGAAGTATCTTCGTACAAAAGGACACCAATAACTTCCGGCGACTGAACACCGTTCGGCAGAGTGTCAGCAGCCCTAGGGCTGTAGGGCAGAGCCGCCAGATCCTTATAAAAACCTCCCGCTCTCAGTTGATTGCTTCTGTGCTCACTTCACACAGATATGACAATACTCAATGTTTCCTCCGCCGCTGAGGCTACCGGAGAAACGTCCGCCGCCAAGAAGCCTGAGGCCAAGGAAATTAAGCTATGGGGCGGTCGCTTTCAGGAAAGCGTCACGGATGCCGTCGAACGCTTTACGGAGTCGATTTCATATGATAAGGACCTTTTCAAGCATGATATTAGCGGCAGTCGTGCTCATGCATCCATGCTTGCCAAGCAGGTTCTGTCACTTCTCAGTTTCGTTTTGTGGTTTTGTGAAGCTCTATTCTGTTTTGTTTTTGGAAAGGAATGTTTAGTGTTTATTTGTGGCGTTCTTACTACCCTAATGTGACCAAATCACGATGATGAGCTGTGGATTTTACTCGAAGTTGATCTATTATGTCCTGGAAGTTTGTTCAGGTGCCATGCGTATTCATGATAACGCTCTTGGTTTTGGTTGCAGGGCTTGATGAGTATCAGTGACAGAGACTGTATTCTTGCTGGTCTCGATGAGATCGAGAGGCGTATTCGAAATGGCGAGTTCGTCTGGAGAGCTGATAGGGAAGATGTTCACATGAACATTGAAGCTGCACTTACTGATTTGATTGGCGAGCCTGCCAAGAAACTGCATACTGCTCGGAGCCGCAACGATCAGGTTGCGACTGATTTTCGCTTGTGGTGCCGAGATGCTATCGATTCGATTATCGAGAGGATTAAAGATTTTCAAGTTGCGATGGTAGACTTGGCAATTAAGAATACAGGAATTATTGTTCCAGGTTATACACATTTGCAGAGAGCACAGCCCGTCCTACTTCAGCATCTTCTCTTAGCATTCGTTGAGCAGGTATTGAACTACTGTTTTAGCTCATCATCTTATATTGTTGCTGAAATCCTAAAATTACTGGTCGCTTTAGTGTTGTTACTGTTTGCTGCATGCTTTCTAGAGTCCTGGATAGCGATTCTGAAAGGGTTGAAATCACTTTTGTTATGTTCAAAATCACTGCAATACATGCGTTTAATTTTGATTGTACCAAAATTTGTTTAAAAGTGTAAAACCAAATATTCAATGAATTTTGAATGATTAAGAACATATTTGGGAGTGATTTTGAGCTTGACATTTTAAAATCACTCTTAACCATTTTCTTAATACATGCATCCTTGACAAAGAAGATTGTGTGTTTATGTGATAATTGCCCTGCAGAAGCTTTAACCATTTCACTTGAATCATCAGTCCTGTGTTATAAAACGTTTTCCACATATTTTAACTTGATATGTTAAGATATTTCTTCATTACATTCATAAACTCCCTTTAGAGACTGGTAACGTGATGGTTACTTATAATACAGTATAATATTCTAGCATTTTAAGAAAACCATTGATTTACCATTTGCTAAATGGTTTATCTTTTTCCATGCTTAAGTAACCAATGTTAAGTTAGGATTAAAAATTATGCTAGTATTTTACTCTTACTAAAACTGATTCGAAGACTGATTCGGGACAAATGTCATTACACGTTTTGCAGCTCGATAGGGATGCTGGTCGCTTGCTGGACTGCAGAGCTAGACTGAATTTCTGCCCCTTAGGAGCTTGTGCATTGGCTGGTACTGGCCTTCCAATCGATCGATTCATGACATCAAGTGCCTTAGGATTCTCATCGCCTTTGAGAAACAGGTCTGTCGATTATTTTACTTACTTGGTTGTTAAAGATATGTCGATTATTTTACTTACCTCATAATGTTCTTTTGGACTCATCAATATTTGAGACTTATGATCACACAGATTATATAATTTAGGCGTTTGATAACCATTTTGTATGGTTTTCTGTTTTTGAAAATTTTGCAGGTTTTCTCACAAATTTTTGGTATATTTTTCACCATTATTGAGAACACATTTGAACTTTAAGCCAAAATTTAAATACAAAATCAAGTTTTTAAAAACTACTTTTATAGTTTACAAAATTTGACTCGTTTTTTTAAAACGTTTTCAAAAAGTAGGTAATAGAGCAAGAAAACTATCGACGGAATTTGAGTTGACAACCATAATTTTATAAAATAGAAGACAAAAACAAAATAGTTATCAAATAGTGCAGGAATGGGCCTTGGTAGCAGCAAGTGGCTATTTTCTGTTGCATCTGCTGGATCAAAACATATCTTTTTCATCTATATTTCATGTCAAATGTTTCTGTAGTTCCTTTTATTTATTGTTTTCCTCTGACCCTGCTGAAAAACTTATAAATTTCGTTGTCTCGAATAGCATTGATGCTGTTTCAGATCGAGATTTTGCAATGGAATTTCTTTCTGCCAATTCTATTATGGCCATTCATCTTTCTCGTCTGGGAGAGGAATGGGTACTGTGGTCCTCCGAGGAGTTTGGTTTTATCGTACCTAGCGACGCCGTTTCGACTGGAAGTAGCATAATGCCTCAGAAGAAAAATCCGGATCCAATGGAGCTTGTTCGTGGAAAGTCTGCTAGAGTCATAGGTGATTTAGTAACCCTTCTATCATTGTGCAAAGGACTTCCTCTTGCATACAACCGAGATCTGCAGGTTTGAAATTTTGATTTCCTTTTCAGAAATACTTCTTTCACCTTCAACGACACTGAATAATCTGTTTGTGTTGAGACAGGAAGATAAGGAACCCGTGTTCGATAGTGTTAAGACGGTTTCAGGGATGCTTGAGGTTTCAGCTGAGTTTGCGCGAAACATTAGTTTCAATCAGGATCGAATTAAGAAGGCCTTACCGGCGGGTCATCTTGATGCGACCACGCTTGCGGACTATCTCGTGCATAAGGTTAGTATGACTGCTATTTACTTATCCTTGTTAGAAGAAGCATTAGAAGCCAATTTTTTTAACATGACTATAGAGTATAAATTTCCCACAAAGTTTGTGCATGAAGCGCGTATAAATTTCACATTTTTAGGTTAAACAAAGATTCTTTATAGGACCCCTTTTGTTGCAACTTGCAATATGCTTTAGACCATCATGGGTTCAAAATCATTGCTCATAACTTTATGGTTTTTAGTATAACAGATTTTTTTTTATTTATTTATTGAACTTTTGTTGTTTAAAAGAACATAATTGTTTCACGTTAAACTTTCAACACCTTCTAATTTTCTAATTTCATTTCCCCTTTTTAACAGGGCATACCTTTCAGAACATCTCATGATATTGTAGGCAAGTCTGTTGCCATATGCCTTGGAAAGAACTGTCAGCTGAAGGACCTGAGTCTCGGCGAACTCCGAGCCTTGAGTCCAATCATCAACGAGGATGTTTACGAATTTCTTGGAGTAGAAAATGCAGTCAACAAATTTTCGTCTTATGGCTCCACAGGATCTGAATGTGTTGCCAGTCAACTCCAGTATTGGATCGAAAAACTTGGCATTAGTCAGTAGAGATTAGGATTAGGCTGGATGAGAGAGGCATTGGGGCAGAGTAGAACAGAATAAAGCAAGGGGGCAAGCCAACACAGTATTGATGCAATGAGCATCTAGAATAATCATTTTTCCTAGCATTTCTCTGCAAATTAGTACGTCATTTGGATTTCTGACTTTGATCTTTATTTTGAGCCTAAATTTCACTTTACAAGACTTTCTAGTGATTATGACAATTCCATCTTCGGAGGCATTCCACTTGCAAATAAGAACGTAAAGGCAAATGAAAAGGTTGATAACATAAATTTATAGGGTCAACGAGTCGGGAAGTATTAATTTTATTTGTCAATCTTAAAATAACTCAATTAGTTAAGACATCTTTTAAATTTTATTTGTCAATCTTAAAATAACTCAATTAGTTAAGACATCTTTTAAATAAAAGGTCGGAAGTATGATTTTCTCTCAATGGAATACAAAGACAGGAAAAATACATATGGGATGAAAAATCATATAATAAGTGAAAATAACTTCTCTCAATGGAATACAAAGACAGGAAAAATACATATGGGATGAAAAATCATATAATAAGTGAAAATAACTGCAGAACATGAAAACAATACCAGGTTAGGGGTTAAAAGGCAGAATTTTATTGAAGCAAAATTACTGCGTCCTTGACCAAATTGCAGCCCCCCCTGCCTGCAGCATTTCAGATTAAAATTTAAACAAGTTGAGAGGACCAGATGCGGGATTTCGTATCAATTGATGAAACTAAAAGAATGAACCAACTTGATGATAAGAAATCAAACTCCTAAAACATTTATCATCATCATGCAGCATTTTGCATTAATCTAAGAGTTCTGGCTCAAGTAGTAGGGGGGCGAGGACAATCAGTAGGTACTCATCATTTTTTAGTATTACCGGCAAACTTTGAGATGAGAAGAACTTTCTCATTTTCGATTGGTGTAACTCCAAAAAAAAAGGGGTCTTCTGAGCGGTGTTTTTGTCGCTGATTTAGTTTGTATACTTGTTAAGGTGGATCGGCGAATCAACAGGGATTGGTCTGCAGAGAGTTCAAATTTGTTGTCAATAAAGCATACAGAACAAGATGGGATATAAAAATTTAGCGTGTGATAAAAGCCATAACTTACCAATATACATTTTTTATGTCAGATAAAGGCTTCAGTGGTTGCCCATTGATCATCTCACCCGGTTTCTCATATCTATTGCTGCACTTCCCAAGGGCACAGCCACATGATGTGCCACAGCTCCTTCCAGTTGATCGGCATTGGCACTTCGTTGTCTTGCACAGTGATTTCTTACTGCAAGAGCAGCATTCTTCCTTTACTGTTCTCTTTTTCACGTTGTCTTGCCGGTGTTCTTCTCCAGCTGAATCGAACTGCTCAAATAGATTATTACTCCCAAAGCTGGGAGAGGTTTGATCGGAATCGTCCTGATGACTTACAATTTTCAAATATCAAAAAGTGATCATGAAATTTTATTATCAGTTTCAGAATTCATAGATCGTTTTATGCTTAATATTCCATTTACTGTTCGGGAAGCTATAATAAAGCTCGAGAAAAAGAAAGTCTGCAAGCCAAATGCGCTGACCTTTGATGCATCCTTGGGAGTATGGTTGAACTTCTGGATTCGCATTTGGTTAAACAAACCACTCAACATGACCATCTGTTCCTTTAGTTCGTTCATATCTTGATTGTTCTCCAATATGTTGTCATCAGTCTCCTGAGATGGGTACCTTCACAAACAGAAATGAAAAGGTCGAGAAAATTCGGGAGAAGTGAGAAACAACGTCACAACATTTCAAAACATTTACCCTGATTTTTCTTGCTTCAGCGCATCTGCTTCTTCTTGAAGTGTCGCAATCTCCTTATCCTTCCTAACCATAGAAATTGTAATTTAAAGTTAAAAAAGTAAGTTGAACGCAGATAATTAAACATAGCAGGCACCAATTTCTCTGAAACTAATTAAAAGAACAAATTGCGGCATTTAACTAATGTCAGTGCAAAAAGAAGATAAATGGTTTATCTTTTACTTCATAAACCAAATGACCAGAAGCTTCAAGCATGCGTAGCAGCATTAATCAAAATACTTTTATAATATTACATCAGCAAATTTTAACGCCCTTGTCAAATGGAAAAAGGTGGTTATCAAATTCACATCGAAATTGTTTTATATCACTGCTTTGATTGATAACAATTCTGTCATTTAATTCTAATAGCTGGAAAGAACGATATTTTAAAAGAAAAACACTTGACACCATTCTCCTCCTGAATTGTTGTACTTGCTATAAGCGTGCCTTAAATCTGAATTACTTTATATATAGAATATATATAGAAGCATAACTGACAACACTTGTAGCATGCACGGAACCACAAGTAAGAACTGTCTTTATCCTTCACAATTTACTCGAATTAAAAAAAATACTGATTTAAAATCAGTGGATTTGTATCAAATTGCAGACTCATAACATCTGATAGTCCAATACAGATTAATTAAGAAATTAATGAAGAAATGAGCTAAGCACAAGAACAAACTAGAAGCAAATTTTGAATTTAACAATTAATAAAAATTTAAAGGAAAGAAAGCATCAAATACTCACTCTTCTATTAGATGCTCATACTGGGAACATAACTCATGTAACCTCGCTGTAACTTCAAATTCATTCTCAACATACTGCACAAATTTTATGCAGATAGACAAGAATTACCATAGATGAATTACCACGGCCTAGTTATGACAAGCGAATCCACCCACAAATTGCCAAAGGAATGACCTTTCCAAAGAAAATGTGTTTTTTTTTTCATGTTTTCAAATATGTATTTGATAATTCAGAAACTCGGTCCCAATTTAAACCATTGTTTAAAATATAGTCTTATTTACCAGCTGAATACTAGGCTGAATCTCAACCATTATTAATTAATTAATGAACATGCTTTATATTCTAAATTTTGTATAATTACTATTTACAATATCATATAATTTATAATACTAATTAAACATATTTTAATTTAACAAAATTGAAATGAGTTTATAGCTTTATCTAATCATGCAGTTTAAAATTTCAAATTAAGATCTCGATACAATGAAAACATAAAAGTATTGTTTTTCTAATTTTCACACTTAAAATCGAAGTATCTAAAAACAGTTTTCGATCAGTTCATTTGAATAAGGGAATCTAAAAAGACAAAACATACCAAACAGACCATTAATGAATGAGCCATATATAGACACACAAACATGAAGCACAAATTTCACAAATTACCTGGGTAGATGTAATATTTCCATGTTTAGCACCTAAAGTCCAAAAAATGTATAAACAAGTCAATATGGTAAGACAGGAAACCAAACTCGATAAAAATGTTAGGGACTAAACCTGCTCTTCTTTGTGCAGAAGTCCTTCGAGATTCCAAAAGATTTCTTATCCTTTTCGTAACTTCAGAAGCTTCCTCGGTCTTCCGTTGCAAAACCTCGAGAGAGAAAAATAAAATTACAAAATATTTAACATAAAGATGTTTTATAAAATAAAAGAATAAAAAGTTAGGGAGCATAACAGAACAATTCCAAAGAAATACTCCAATTGTTGAACTCAGGAAGAAAAAAAATACCATCTTTAGTCTCTGATTTGAAGTTAGGAGCTTATTCATCTCATGCTCATTTCTTCTCTTTTCTCTCTTAAGCTGACAGCACATCGAAAAATATTGTTAGAACAACAAATTTGGTTACGAATGGTCAAAGGGGAAAATAATACATGAATATCAATAGCAGAGATAGAATCCATAAAGCAAATATCTTAACCTCGGCCTTATTTGTAAAGTATTCTAGAATCATCAATTAAATTGCAGATATTCAATTTAAAGGAAACATGTACAGCGGTTATACAAACCAGAGATAATATCAGTGATGCATCATTTACAGCAACAGTCAGGATTAGAAAATGAAGAAAGAAATAGTATGCATTTACATACCTGAAGAACTTCCTTCTCCAATGAACCTTTATATAATCTGAACTGCACAGACTCTAGCTTCATCTTACATTGCAGTTGAACCTAAATGATATTTTTCATTGAAAATTAGCGTAGACAAAAAGAACACCAGAAGAACTTTACATTAAGCACGAATAACATAATGCGATAATGCAGCAATATTTTACTTTCTGTGCCTTCAAACTCATGATCTCAAGATCTGTCTGCTTCGATACTTCATCACCTTTCTTCCATCTCGTTGAAAGCTGAGATTGAACATCTAATTTCTTCTTCAATTCTGTAACCTACGAGAGTTCAATATAGTATTAGTTAATTGCATAATAATCAACATGTGACCATAAGAAATCGCGTTTTACCTGATCTTCAAGGACATCCAACTTCTGAATATAACCTTCTCTGAGTTTTTTAGCACTATTTGCAGCACTTGGTGAAGCATTTTCTAATCTGTTTTTTAGATCCTTAATTTCCTTCTGCCAATTTTCAGATGCAGAAAAGTGAGAAGCAATGACCCCGTGCTTGGTTGCAACAATAAATTAAAAAAGTGAACAACAACCACGTTCTCTCTCAAAACCAAAAATTATTTCAAAATTATGTTAACGTGTATGCTCATCTCGTATAAATTTTTTCTACATTGCAATAGTAAAACGAACTCATTGTTCTCATCGATTTAGTCCAATTGAGAGAAGCACTGGATTCTGTAGATCAAGTAACTAAAAGTAATGCACAAAAAAATAGACGAATCGAAATTTGTTGAACTAAAATTACAAAAAGAAAGCAATATCTAGTCCAATTGTTTATTCCAAAATTTCTGAATGATCAAACGGAGTGGATGACAGTACAAAATGGATAACAACCTGAAACGCTTCATTTTGACTCTCGAGCTCGCGTATTCTCTTCTCATAGTCTTTATTCTCCGTAGCCGATGTGACCGACAATGACGAGACATCGGCTTCGCCCGTCTTCTTCGATTGACGGGTTGCCTTCCTCATTTTCTGCCGCCGGCAGCTTGCTTGCGGCAATGGATCAGTATGAGATCGAGAAGTGGCTAAGAAATGGAAGCCGAAAGCCCTAATCGGAACTCACCTCCCTAGCTGCGGTACGGAGTTCTCCGTTGTGAGATGAAAGAGGATTCGAGGGTTTTGGTTTCGTTTCGCTGATCGTTTTATTGCTCTGAAGATGATGGTGTAATTGAATCGTGCGAGGGAGGGAAAATTGGCTCAAATTCAATTTTTGCCACGTCAGAAGTTTGTGTTTCCTCATACACGTGCCACTGCCCACGGATGGCGGGGAGATTCAATTTCACACGTGCTTAAAAAGTACAAATTTCTAAAATTTCCCGTTTTAAATATAACAATAAATTATTAAAAACAAAATAAAAAGTTTTGGATCATATTTCACGTTTTAAAAAATTTAAAACTTATTATAAATAATATATATATATATATATATTAGAAATTGAATTGAATTGAATTAATGTTATCCAAAAAGAAAGAGTGGATAGATTTTTTGGAGGAAAAAAAGGAAAAGGAAAATAGTGAATATAAATAGACAAAAATATCAAAGGAAGCGAAAATTGGGTGGCAAAATGGGAACCAGAAGCGACACGCACCAAGCTCCAGGCGCCACATAAATTTTTCACAGTAAAATAACAATGCCTCACGTAAAATCTGGAGTGGCCAAATCAACGGCGCTGCATTTCGATTGGTCGACGCTTGCACTAGAATCTCTACGCCGACGGTGAATTTTAGTGGAAGTTTCTTCCATTTGGCCCTTCTTCTCGCGTCTAAGCTGGCGGTGGTAGGTTTCTGTTTAGAGCATATCCGAGAAGGAAGTTTTGCTATGGTTTTCTGTTGTTTTGCTTCTTGAGGTAATAGTTTATAGGATTTGAACGTCACTTACTACCCGATGTTTAGTGTTCTGTTTGTTTCTCAGAAGTTTTTCTCTGTTTATGTTTGTTGAATCATTGATAATGTAATTTGTGGATTTGATTAGCCTCTGTTAGCTACAAATTCTTTGTCTACAAGATTGTGGCGTGGCTTGGTGACGGAAATGGGGATTTTGTACTGAAAATGTAGCGAATGATTAGGAAATTTTAAGTATTAGGGTTCTGTTCTCTCTTTTTTTAGGGTTGAACTTCAATTTAATGGACGAGTGATGTCAGGATTTGAAATAATATATTTGCGGGAAACTTTTGATCGCGGGAGTTGATTATTACTAATTTTATAGTCAGTGAGTTGTTTACTGTTTCAAAAGCCACCAGTGCTATTACAATATTTCTTATTGTCAGTTTGACTTGGTTGCTTTCGGTAATTTCTTTTATTTGAGCCTTTTATCACTGATATATCCAAAATAAGTATGTTTAATCTTCCGAACTTCCTCATTGCATCTAATCTATGTGAAGTTTTTTAGTAGATTGTTTTCTTTACTTGCTGGCTTCTTAAGATTACGTATTGATTGTGACAGGTACTATACATTCTATTGGAGATTGCAGAGCTCTGAACCAAGATATCTCACTATATAATTGAACCCCCTTTATGGGGTTCAGTGTACAAACTAACTAATCTGAATTGGGATACTGTCCTTGTACATTGCTGTTTTCAGCTCACTCAACAATGGTTCATCATGGTTCTACCCAATTTTCGCATAAATTGGGAATTCAAAGTGTTCATGGATGCAATAAGTTACATATTGTATGTCATTCATAAACTTCTGTTTGATGTGCTCAATACTTTCATTAAAGGCTGGTAACTCTAATTTTCATTTCTTGATTACACGGCAGAGTGTCAAGGGAAAGGCTCGTCTACATCTTGTTACTATCGTTCCAACATCACACAGTCTGGTATGGATTAGATACATTTGAAATTTGACGAATGTTTATTAGTCCATGCATCTATCTGTCTAATTAAGGATTAGTTCATGCTTCTATTCTCTGTGAGTTGTGTGTATTAGATGTAAATATGCTCTCTTGGTGTAATGGATAACTTTTTTTGTTTAATTCTCAGAGGCACAATTCTGTTAGTCTTCAGCTCTTACGCAGTGTAAGTCACTCAAGGTATCCTGTGTCTTCCAGAGCAAATGTTCTTGTGTGTCGATCTGTTCTGGAACCTAGTGGCGGAGCTGGGACTGCTGTTCTAAAATCTGCAGCTGTGGTTTTGACAAGGTATGATTTCTTTTGATATGGAGTGCTATAGAGGAGTAAAGCAAGTACATTTCCTTTTGCTAATAATCTATCCCACGGAGTTGAACTTGTTAATTTCTAGTGTTATTACTCGTCGTCATAAAATTGTAATTTTTCTCAGCTAATCTTGATAAGCTAGTAGACCTTACTGCATTCTGCATATGTTGATTGTTTATCGTGCAAATCGTTTGACTGTTAATTTGTATCTGAAATATTCTTTAAGACCGATTGACCTTTTTTTTTTCTTTTTTTTTTCTGGGGCCTTCTTCCAGATATTATGATGCGTTACGAGGCAGTCCTCTGTTACTTAAATTAATTCCAGCAGCTTGTGTCATTGCTTTTGCTGCTTGGGGTGTTGGACCTCTTATGCGTTTGGGGAGGATTCTATTTCTTCATGTATTGATCTTAATATATAATTTTATTTTATTGAGCCAGTAAAGAAAACACTTGATCAGCCTGATTAGTTATGGACATTTTGCTGCAGGAGCCAGATGGCAGTTGGAAGAAAAGTAGTACATACTTTGTTACGAATTCTTACGTTCAACCTCTACTGCTATGGACTGGAGCTACACTGATCTGCAGGTCAGCTGTTATCTGCAGTCTGCACTATTAGGGCTAGCTAATCTTTAGCTGATGATGATATAGGTATTAACTATAGCAACTTTGTTTCAGGGCATTGGATCCAGTAGTCTTACCTTCAGTAGCCAGTCAGGCTGTCAAACAACGACTTCTAAATTTTGTTAGATCTTTGTCTACTGTTCTGGCATTTGCCTATTGTATATCAAGGTGCATAGTTTCGGCGCTTTGGGTTTTCATTTGAAATTTTTAAATGAGGGATGTTCAGCTAGAATTGAAGTGTTGCTAAATGGATTGGGTGGCTGATATTTTAAAATTTGAATGTGTTCTTCAAATTTCGCTCTGTATACATGCTTTATTGCATGTTTATGAGATAAAATATGCATTATTTTTTTGTTCATCTTCTGAAATGGATCATTTACCTTTGTTAATTGTTTGTCTGATTGGACCATATCATGCATTTTGATTCTAACAGGCCTTAACCTTGATGCAGTTTGATTCAACAAGTACAAAAGTTTTCTTCTGAATCAAATGACTCGAGTGATACAAGAAATGTATGATATCCTTTCTAATTTCATCTTCTCATATTTTTCTATCAGTTATACATCTAAATTTAAATTAGTTGATGCATGCTCGCCATTAATCGTTTCTAGTTAGGACAAGGGCAGATATTATGAATGAATACCCTTTACAACAATTGTGGTAGCTAATTTAATTTTTCTGGTCTGAATGGATAACTTAGCGGTGGAGAGCTAAGTCATAGATTAACCCTACCAACTATACTAAATAAAATCAAAACAGTTATGAAGTTAACCCGTACGTGGCTACATTACTTGGATATCTGAAGTTAGTCTTTCTAAACTTGCCTTCATTTTTTGATAGATGGGCTATGATTTTGCTGGTAAAGCTATTTACACTGCAGTCTGGATTGCTGCTCTTTCATTGTTCATGGAGTTGCTCGGTTTTTCTACCCAGAAGTGGCTGACTGCTGGGGGTCTCGGAACTGTATTGCTTACTCTTGCGGGTCGTGAGGTAAACCTGCGCTCTCCTACACGTTGCCGTATGATCTTACAATATTTTTGGGGTCGTTGTGAAATGTGCCATTACAATTCCCTGAAGTTACTGTCTTCTTTCCATTTATTAGACGGTCTATCACCAGACAAGTTTACTCCATAATTTTGTTGTATGCAGATATTTACCAACTTCCTTTCTAGTGTAATGATTCATGCAACACGACCATTTGTGGTAAATGAATGGATTCAAACAAAGATTAATGGATATGAAGTCTCTGGAACGGTTGAGGTTTGTAACTTTTTGACACCACCACCACCTTAAGAAATATGTTGATAAGAACTGAAAGAAAAACATATCAATTTGGTTTTAGAATTTCTCTTCAAGTTTTGATTGATCGTCCCTTCTGACATGGAATTTCTAAATGCAAGCACGTTGGTTGGTGGTCACCGACCATTATCCGAGGAGATGATCGTGAAGCAGTTCATATTCCGAATCACAAATTCACTGTTAGTATTGTGAGGAATCTTACCCAGAAGACTCATTGGCGTATCAAGACTCATCTTGCCATCAGCCACTTAGATGTTAATAAGATCAATGTGAGAATCAATTAGTCTTTCACACCCGTTACCTTAGTTTCTTTCATTATATGTTGTTTAATGACAAAACTTGGTTCCAATTTCCAGTATATTGTAGCTGATATGCGCAAAGTTTTGTCCAAGAATCCTCAAGTTGAACAGCAAAGGTTACACCGCAGAATTTTTTTGGATAACATCGATCCTGAAAACCAGGCTCTTATGGTATGAATTGGCTCTCATTATCTTCCTTCTGTTTCATTCTTAAATTAATTGACATGTGCTAGACATTGATCGGTCAAATCATATGTTAATTAACAAAGAGGAAGGGGAGAACTAAATATTATTCGTAACCTCTTCAGTATCAAGGGAATTTTTTTTGACTTCATAACGTAAAATAAATGAAAGATTTACAAACAAAATGTGGAAAAACATAGCCACCTGGAAATGGAGTATCCAAACACGCACACGCTCACGCACACCCGACCTCATTTTTCTGGTGCTGGATGTTCCGTATTTCATTTTTGTTCTATATTTTTTCCCCTTCAAATTACTAATCAATTTCGTTTTGTTCCTGCAGATTATGGTTTCTTGCTTTGTGAAAACTTCTCGTTTTGAAGAATACCTGTGTGTCAAGGTATGACTGCTTTTTGGTGTTTTAAAACTCTATGGTTGATTTTGTTGTTTTAATTCTTAGTATTTTATTTTTTATTTTTTTCGTGCTGATGAACACCTTGATTCGTACTTTGCCATGTCGCATAACATGCGTATCAAACCGATGCAGTCTAATACATAGCTTTTAGTTGCTACATTTTCTATACTGATATGGGTCCCTACTTTCCAGTTGAGGTCTCCTTTTGTTCTTTGTCTCTGATTTTAGTTTGTTTCACAAAAATAGTATGCTTCACAACTTAGTTTTCTAGAGTCTTCGTTTTTAGTGTGTTTTTGAAGACTTTCTCATCAGGATTTGAATGTGGCTGCGGGTATTAATATAGTTCAACCTCATTTTCTTAATGTTGATCGCCAAGTTATTCAAGTGTCTGAACTTTCAGCCACCAATTGATGTGCAGGAGGCAATTCTCTTGGATCTCCTCAGGGTTATCAGCCATCATAGGGCCCGGCTTGCCACTCCTATTCGCACTGTTCAGAAAATATATGGTGAGGTTGACTTGGAGAACGTACCATTTTCCGAGACCATGTATTCACGTACGGGGGCTACTAACCGTCCACTGCTTCTTATCGAGCCATCTTATAAAGTCAATGGTGACGATAAAGCCAGAGTCTCTAGAAGTCCTACTCGCTCGTCAAACGAAGAAAAAGATGCTAAACAAGAGACGAAAGCCCCCGACACAGCTGGATCAACATCAAGTATTGATATGAAAACAGATGATAGAAAGCCAGTTGCTCCATCTGGTACTGCGCCAAAGCTGCCTTCAACAGGCTCGTCAGTGTCGAACACTCAGACTCAGGATCCATCAACCAGTACTCCAGAACAAAGCAGCATGGAAAAGGCAGTAACAAGCAATGAGATAAAAGGAGAAAAGAAAGATGTGATAGGAGTGAATTCCAAGCTGCCCAAAAGATCACCCTCAGCTTCCAGTTCCGGCAGCGAGAAAGCTGATATTCCTCCCTCAGGCTTGCAGAATAAGCAAGATGGCGAGAAGGGCTCTGCATCATCAGCAGTGGGCAGGCCACCATTGGAGGAGAATATCGTCCTGGGAGTTGCCTTGGAAGGCTCCAAAAGAACTCTTCCAATTGATGAAGATTCGGATCCGTCTCCCTTTCACTCTCCAGCTGATTCAAAAGAAATCTCCACACAGAGGAATGGGAGCGAGTTTCCTCCCAATAGCAGCAAGGATATGAGAGATAGCCAGTTGCCTGCAGTTCCAGGTGCGACGAAAAATGATTGATCAGTAGGCACGAGGGTCGCCTTCGCCCAATTATTCTCCAGCCTTTTGAAGCGATGCGAAAAATGAAATGCAGAGCTAAATTTTTAAGCAAGCATTTTGCAGGCTCGCCAGTGTAAAAAAAAAAAAGAATTTATAATCTTTATAAAAATATATATATATATATATATACTTTCGATTTCGATTGAGAGGTGAGAGTTTAAATTTATCGATTCTTGTATTTTATATTTTCGTGAACTTGAACACGAAGAAAGCAACAAATAAACTGATAGATAAAGAGACATTACTTTCGTTAATTTGAAATGATGTCCTATTTGAAGCTCCAACTTCGGTTAGTGACAAGTGAAACAAAACACTTTTAAGGAACAATAACCTAAAAAGAAAAAAGCAGATTCTGCTTCATAGCATTTCTGTCAAGATAGATATTTCATCTAGTTTGTGAAATACTAGACGACAAAGATGCACTTTCCCAATGAAAGAAACTGTATAACATTTGGAATCAAAACTAGGAGCTCAGGAAGGAAAATTTACATATTTGGTCAAACGTTAGGTAGGGCACATGCAATGAGGAGCAGGATAAGTGTATATGGATTGCGTCTCTTTCCTTAACCTGATCTGGCCTTGTCTATTTTTATGTCCGGCGAGAACAGCCTTTCTGAACTCTGACCACTCCATGCTCTTATTGAGGAACAGCTGACCCAATAGTACCATGTTTGGTCTTATAGTCTTCATGTTCAAGTATGCCCGATGTCCCACCTGATTATTATATGGAAACAATTCACGAGACCATATCAGTGTAGACCTATCTAGATATAATTTTCAACCATCTTTTGACTATGTTCTTAAGATTGGCTATGATGCTGTTATATTGGTTTCAAGCTCATGCATGAGTTTTGCAAATTGTATTGGGCTAAATTATACAATTGTTTCAAAATACCCTTATTCTTTCGGTATTCTTTCAAAAGTTGTTACAGTGCTCTTGATCTTTCAAGAATCAAGAATGTTACAAAACTACTTTTGGAGTTGGAGTAGAAAGTTGAATAAAAATTGGATCCTAGAACGATATAGATAGTGATCTAAGATGGTGATCTAAGATGGAAATTTGGATTGTCACACTAATTAAATTAAGGTTACCGTCATATCATTCCAAGTCCCAATTTCCATAAGACATTCTAATGGATTTCTATTTCAATGGTGGTTTTGAAACGTTTATAAACGGTGAAGGATAATATTGCAACTTTTGAAAGTATAAAAATATTTTGAAAATAAAAGACAAAGTTAAAAGAATATTTTGAAAATAAAAGACAAAGTTGAGATGCAGTTTGTATAATTTACCCTCTATTGTATCGTGGTAGCTCCTGGCTATCACAGTTTTCTCACATAATTTCAACGGAAAGCATGGCAAGAGTGAGGGTGAGAGTCTCACCAGAGCATTGTGCATGTTTCCAGGCGAGGCAGAAATGAAAATGTCGCTGCGCATGCTCACATAATAATCAACTGCAGCTGATAATGATGCTTTCCCCGCTATACCAACACGTTCCAAGGGAGAGGTAAGGCTCTTCTTATCTTCCAAAAGCGGGAATAATTTGCGCAGCGTTGAGATCCTTGCTTCCCCACCATAAACCTGAAATAGACAACCATTTTCGAAACCTTCAGAGAGCTCCAATTACTTAGAAGACGTTAAATGAAGCTTTCTACCACACAATAATCAACTCCCAAGATTCATTTTGATAGATTAATGCCACATTCCTTCCAAAGAAAAAGGTTGACCTCGTGTATAGCAAGATAGACGCGTGTGCTATTGCTAAACCCCAGAGCAGCTAGCAGCAATCCTATCTCTTCAGGAGTCAATGGGCAACGTCCCTGATATCTCAACTCTTCATCAGTGAACTGTGAGTTGGGAACCCTTCCCTGCCAAATCACTCGACGATAATTTGCAAGAGCCAGCCTCTCAGCTTTGCCTCCACCAAACTCACAAGCTGAATGAGCAGCCATATCCTGCGAGGATGATTTGTAGAGAATCATAAAACTACTGGAATTGAAACTGTAAACTGTAAAACATTTCATTAGACTGGAAGGACAAAAGTTAAATTACATCTAATTAAATGAACTTGGTCCTTGTTCTACAGAAAAAATATTATAAGAAAAGAATATAGGATATCTTTTTTTCGTTGCAAAGTAGCCATTATATTAGATCCAGAACATAAAGCCTTGCAGAAACTTCAGTATTTCACCACTGCATCAAGACTATCCATATCATCCAAGAGTACAATTGGCAAGGAAACCTAAAGATTCCTAAGAGATGCTAGCACTATGAATGAGCTGAAGCGAACAATGGAGTCAATTCAAACTTCTGATATTGAAGGTTAATTTATGAAGTTCAGTAGTTCTTGCAAACAACTAGGGAAGACACAGACCTTATCAAATCGGAGATGCAAGACGACAAACTTCCCACCTTCCAATCTTCTCGTATTATCCCCTAGTAGATTCTCAGCTTCTTCTGTTTCCTTTTGATTAGAAGGGGAACGAAGGCGATTGACAATGGTATCTCCTAATTCAGTGATGCCACGAACAAAGGCTAATGCCTTGAAGTTGACTTTACAACGCAAATGCTGAATCTCAATAGGTAAGTCGTTGAAAGATAGACGATGAGAGAATGGAGCAATAGCAGCAATCCCATAGCTGTTATCAATTGAAACAGTCAGTCCAACACATTTCTAAAGACAAAAAGCAGATGATGTGAGAAATACTCATGCTGTACCTAAGTTTATCGTCGCTCTAGAAGAAGATAGACCTCTTAAACAACCTATACCTCACTTGAGATCTTACTTTTCATCCCATTGTATCTCTCTCGTAATTCCTATAGTTATCAATTTCGACCTCCAATTCTCAATTTTATCAAATTAGACTCTAGACTTAAAGTGTTGCAATTTTTACCTTTAATCCAACTTTTGTTAATTCGCCCACTAATCTTCACAAATAGTGTAAAAATCATCATAAACTCATTAATTTCAATAAAATAAAATTTTGCACAAAAATAACTTTCACCAATGCACAAATTAACCAATTGAATAACATTGTCAAAATTTAAAATTTTCAACAAAAGAACTTGGTTCTAATGTGATTAAGAGTTCGTTTTGAAACAATGAAAAATACAGTAGTCAACATGTGAATTTCAAGAAACCAAATATCATCATTATGTGCAGGACTTACCTCTGCAATATGGGCAAGACGTTTTCCAAGTACCAGTTTGCAGAAGCATGGGTGGGAGCTGTTTTAATTCTAGTATTACGGATTCCAGTAGCGTAGTACTCCCTAGTGCTCCAGGAGTAGTCAGTAGGCAGCTCTTTAACTATTGATATATCATCACGCAGGACATCAATAAAGTGTTCCACATCAAAAATTTCTCCAAAAGAACTGGCCAAACAAAAAAAAAAAAAAAAAAACTTTTAGCAACTTTTTCCTGGAAGATACCATAATTAACTCATTACTAGTACCTTGAATCCTTCCAAACAGCATTAACTTCAAGATGAGGTATGACCAATGTTGCATTCAGTATTCGGGCAACAGCAACTGCATCACAGATCTTTGACATGGTGTGGGGGGAGGGGGCCAAGTTATCATACAGCTAAAGAAAGCCTAAAGTATAAAATGGCATTGAATTGGAATGGTTGTACATTTTCATTCATAATTGGGAAGATGGTGATGATAAAACAATAAAGAGTAAAATTTATATACCCCCATTCTTTGCTGATTTAATCCTCCATCTAAGAACACTTGGATGTAACCTTGAGATTTTCTTGGTGATACTGCAGGGTATCAGATGCGTGTATATGAGGACGGAGCCATATCTAAGAAGTGCAGAAGCAGAGAGCTGTGAAGAATTCTACTAAATAAAACAATGTGATAAGCTAGGAAAAAGGAGTACTAGAGCTCAAAATTTAGCCCTAAAATCGTAGTACTCACATTCCGCTCTTGTAGGCTTCAGACAAGGTTTCCAGCCTTGATTTGGCAATGGAGACCAGATCTCTCTCTGGTCCTCTAATGCCTGAAATGCCAAACACAGAACTGGTTGTAAGAAAAACCGTAAACAAGACAAGTTCACTAAATTAGGCTAGGCCATGTTTGATAACAATTTGAACTCCGTTTGATAATCATTTAGTTTTCGATTCTTGGTTTTTGAAAATTGTGTTTGTTCTTTTCACTATTCTTCAACATGAATTTCATCTTGACTAAGGAATCATCTGAATTCATAAGCAGATTCCAAAAACAAAAATGAATTTCAAAAACTACTTAGTTTCCTTTACTTCTGAAAGAAACATTAGAATTCTTAGTCAAATTTCAGATAAAAAAATATTTTCTTTAGTTTTCAAAACTTGCTTGGTTTTTTGAAAACATTAGTAGAAATTGTATAACAAACAAACAAAAAAACTTATAAATGTAAATTGTGTTTACATGCTTCATTTTCAAAAACAAAAAAAATCAATTGGTTATTAAACATGTCTTAATATTCTAATTCAAAAAAATGGAAGATCAAGCACATCAAGGATTACTAACCGTGATATGATGCAAAGCACTGTTTAGCAAAGTCAGGTGCCTTGGTCTTGGAGAAATCCACTCCTGTTGCATAAAAGAACATCAAATATTTGTAGAAATTAACTGTACGAAAAACCGTCAATCTCTACCTCCGGAGAAATTAGTACGTAAGACGAGGTTTTCACCAATGAATATAGAGAGAAGTGACTCGAATTTATATTCAGTAATTATTGGCATTACTATGAGATAGCAACAAGTAGAAGAAAAAAAAACAAAAGAGGAAAAAGAAAGACTACACAAAAGGAAAGTGCGTAGAAACTGATTTTCCAACCAAAGATTGGAGAGAATACCTAGAAAGAAATAGGATTAGAAATTAAAGGTTCTTTTACTTCATTTTAACACTGCAATCAAAACAAATCAATGTGAACATATTTGACGAAGAATTTCAGAACCTCGTCCTAAGAGACAGTCCAGTTAAACTATCTGCTGAACTCGTATATCAAAGGAAGAAACAGTAACTCAATACAGAGAAAATACTAGGTACAATTAGGGCAGGCAAGCAAGCAAGCAACGGATCATTATCATTTCCAGTTCAAAATAACAGGAATTGTTCATGAAACTTAGGGAACAGAATAGGCGTGGATCAAGAACGTACAGAGAACAAGGAAGGCGAAGAGCGACCCAAGGGATCGAAGAGACGGGGGAAAATAATAGGAAAGAGAACAAGAAAAACGCCAGCAAGAGCCGCCTTCTGGGACTGGTTCCGATGGCTGTAGTAGTGGAGCTCCATTGATAATTTCTTGGAGGTCACAGATTGGACACTGGATTTTGATTGTGATGGTGAAGACTACGAGAGTTGGGCGAGCGAGAACAGTTTTTTCTGTTTTCCGTAAACGGGGCGATGAGTGATCCCGATGCTGATGGCTGATTCTCCACTGAATTTTGGTATTTTTGAGAAACTATAATAAATAAATAAATAAATAACGTTGCCACTTTATTTTTTTTTAATTAAACACACTACTTCTACCCAACACTTAAATTCTGAAAACTAAAAAAACAAAAATCAATTTTTTATTTTTAGAATTTAACTAGAAAACTAAATATTTCTTTAACAAAAATCAAAATCATGATTAAAAATAATATAAAACAATCAAGTCCGTTTTGATAGCTATTTAAATTAATAATTTACATCTTTAAATTGAAACTTATAAATAATACTTTTACCTATAAATTTCTTTGATTTATTATTAACTTTCTACCAATTTTTTTGAAAAATAAATAATTTTCTCACTAATTATTTAGTTTGATTCTTAAATTTGTAATTTTTTTTTTTTGTTGTTGGAATAGATATAATTTTTAAGAACCTATTTTTATCTATATAATTTGATTAAGAATTGAAATAAATTTTTTTTTAAGAAATAAGAAAATTGGGAGAAAAAAAATTACAAAACCAATAAACTAAAAACGAAAAATCAAAACCATTCATTTTTAAAAATCAATTGATTATCAACGAAAGGCGTAGTCTCAATTTAGTTTTTTTATATATTAAATTATAAAATTATTGGTTGAGCTCGAGGGGATTTTTCTCTCCAATCATAAAATGGCCGAATTTATTTATTTTAAAAAATAAATAAAAATCAAAATAAAAAGAGGGAAAATTAAGAGTGGAAGCAACAACGTAATCTTGGAGCTGGAGAGGAATTAAAACTAATCCTTGATATAACTAACAAGAACATGGCTACATCAATGTAACCCAAATGAATTTCTATCGGTATTAATTAAGTTGATATGGAGCCATAACACTATTAACAACATGATCATTTACAAATGTAGAGGAAAGAAGAGACCAACCTTTCATCTAGATGTCTGCTGCACCATCCGACAAACCTTCTCCGACACCGTTACTCGTTTCTTCGGGGTATGGTGAATGCCTTGGTTTCTTGGCAGGGGGTTCCTCGTCTAAGTTCACCTCTGTAATCGAAACAACCACTGGCGAATCATCATGTTCGACATCTGTTTTGGATGCTTCATCTAGACATGGTGATGCAACGAGAGTGTCTTCACACAGGGGTTCGGAATCGTTACTTCCCACGTTAGTATCTTGAGAGATGACGATGGTATCGACATCTTGCACCGTGGTAGCAGCAGAAGTAGGGCGTTCTGCTACAGGTTCGAGATTCTCCTTCTCATGCGATAGAGGCCTTTTCCTGTTCCTTTCTTCCTTGTTACCAGGACTTGCTTCCCTAACATTGCAACTTTCGATGATTCCCACATCTTCCAAGTTCTCTGCCGAGGACGAGGCAATGCCCCGACCACGTTCTGGTTGAATAGACATGCACAAGTCAAAAGAAGCCTTGGATTCAAGGCCAATCGATGAACATGGAAATCGACAAGCTTGAGATGCCATTGCATCAATTGGCTGCAAACCGTCCTGTACCGGAGGCAAGTACATGAAACGGTCTCCAGTTTCTGCATCTGCATCATCCTACAGTGAGAAAATTTTATACCATCAGAGCTGGCAGCATACTTGCAATTGTTCTCTACTGGAGGTTTTGAAACTGGTATCATCTAGAACTAATGTACAAGAGTTGCTTGAAGGTGGTAAGGAAATGTTTTTGTCCATTTTCCCAGGTGTTTCTCAACATTGACATCATCAGGGTCCTTTTTTAAGAATAACCGAACTTTCTTTTAAAAAATATGAAAGAATACAGACTTAATGAAAATCCATAAAAGAGAGAAGCCACTAAATTAAAAAACCCCAAAAAGGAGGCAAACTAAAGAAAGAGCCTCAATCAAGCAAAATAATAATGCATGATCATACATATATGTATCTATATAATATGTATGTATATATGTACGTATGTACGTACGTGTGTATATATATGTGTGTGCATATGCATGTAGGTATGTACATATACGTATGAATATATACTTGCCTATGTGAAGAAACACAAAAACTAAATGTGTAAGAGACTGAGTTAATTTGCTTCTTCAATTGTTTGCAACTATAAATTAAATTCAACGAGCTCCTGCTTATCTAACATAAGGTAACGCTCCCAATTTTCTTAGATAATTTGAGAAGCTAACATACCTCCAGCACAGTACCATTTGTATCGAAATACGATGATGTCTGGGCAAAAGATTGATAGTCTCCAAGTAATGACCCATTAGAGGCACCTGGTTCAAATAATTCTCTGACAACCAAGCCAGAACCGTCGACAAAGTGGTTGTGTCTACTCGAAGATTCAGATAATAGAGTAATTTCAATCCCATCAACAGCTTGTGAGCTTGATAAATTGTGATTGCATGCCACTGCTGGGCTTCCTCTTTCCAGAAGAAGCTCCACGCCAGTTTCATCCTCATTATTGGATGGAAATTTAGATAAAAGTTCATCACTACAAGCAGCTGTGGACATTTCTCGGGATCGGTTTTCAAGGATTTCAAAAATTAATCTCTGTATTAAAGTTCGCTTGAGGTAAGCCTCAGCAGGTGGGAACCAATCCACATTAAGCTGGGGAGATTCATTAAAAAAAAATCACAATATTAACGCCCAATTCAAAAAAATAAAAGCAAATCCAAGGAATATTAACCATGTTTTATGCAATAACTCCGACAGACTACACACACACACACATGAGATGCAGAATAAACTTCAAAACTAGTCTTTTTTTTTGTTTTTTTTAACAAAGAAACAATAATGATAAACAAGTGTTAGAATTTATCTCAAGTCTCAAACTGTGACACATGTCAATTGACCAACTTAGGACAAGTCATATGAACAGTGAATATGCCGTGTAAAGTTGATCTGAGAGTCATTAATGCTTTCAATGAGGGGGGGATCAGAGACGGTACAACACATGGCATTTCACACTGCTAGCTCAATTAACAAAATAAAAGATCCCACACCTCTCTTCCCCCAGGAAAAGTAAAAGATCTTTCGCAGGATGAAGAGTGAAAATTTGATACATGTGGAAAAAGGTTCCGATGCTGATGCACAATCTAATTTGGGAAGGGACTTGATCGAGAAGAAATGAAATGAACATGAGAACAAGACTTCATTGGACAGCATCAATAAAGAAAAAAAAAGGAAGAAAATTAAGCATTATAAATTAGAGATAAACCATAAGAAATATAAACTCAATCTCAGGAATCTTTTCTACAACTCACAAAAATTATTGAGAACACTCTGCAAGTGTTTTATCAATTTAGATTGATGGCCCTTTCTTTTAGACTCTCCAATTTAGGCTCTCATCCCATAGGCCTTTAGGCTGTGTTCTCTTTTGTTGATAATTGTCACTTAAAAAAATGATTGAGAAAGCTATTTTGTTACTAGTATTGGTATTTTGCAAGGAAAAAAAATTATTAGGTTGAGGCAGTTAACTAGGGACTTTATTATATTTAACAATTGCAAAAGTTGAAACTCTCCCAAAAAAAAAAAAAAAAAAAAAAAAAATCTAAGGGTGCAAGCAAAGCGAAAAACTTACAAATTTTGAAAGCTTGAAGATTTTGAACGGGCTGAAATTAAGAGGAGCTTCAGCCAGAAAAAGTTCTAGATAGTGGAGCAAAAATAATCCGCAATCAAATGAATTTTCCTGCTGCGGAAGCTGACATGAAAAATGTAGGACATGTAAGACAGCCCCCCAAAAAAGGAAAGATAAAGAGAAATGAACGTAGGACAACAATATCAACATGATGTGTTAACAATAAAGGAACCAGTTGAGTTTGTTTGGGTTACATTTGACTCGAGGCAGGATTAGTGTCGCTATGATTGAGGAAGTGCACCATAATTCCCCGTTTCGGAATAAGGACAGATTAGTGGCGCTATTATTGTAGTCATGGGAAATTTGAATTGGAGAGAAATAGTAAAACTTCTAGAGAAGTTGAGAGATCACGGGAGGAGGTTCAGGAGGTTGCAAGGTTTAATGTGTTTTCATGGGCGTCTGTTATTCGACCTTTTTGTAATTATGATCTTGGTTTGATTTTTTAGATTGAAGTCCTCTTTTATAGTCAATAAGTGGACTCCTTTTTTGTGCGCTTGTTTCGATATGATGAAGTTAATTACCAGAAAATACCTCGAGTGGGAGAAACCGAAGGTTCTTAAATTTTGTTGAAATATCTTCAGGTGTCTCCTTGTTTCTCTCTTTCCATTCTTCCAGTAAATAACTGTCATACAATGCACATCATGAAGTCCCAGTGATTAAGAAAGAACTAGCAAAAAAAAAATCAATACTATAAATGCAGAAAAGTTCAAAGAAATAATTGGAGGCAGCTAATTTTATAATCCATAATGGAAACAAAATGCAAAAAGTAGAAACGGCCAAAAGACGGTATCAGCAAATTACTATAAAACCTTTTTTATGAGATAGCAAGCTACCTTCATAACAGAGACAGAGGAATGCATACAAGGATAAGATTTCAACTAAAAGATTTAATGTGTTTGCTTGGGATGACTCATGATGTGGAAACACTCCCTAGAAAATCAAATTTCCGAGAGGACCAAGACTCTACAGAGTGGCTCCTCCAAAGGCTATCAATGTTGGAAATAGGACTCCCACCTCTTGGTACATCTTGATGAGAAGGAATCTCACTGATAAGGAAGCAAATGAATTGGGATTTTTGCTTCAAGCTTTGAACAACATGAGACTGAATCCCCTGGAGGATATCAAGGTTCAGTCACGATCGAAAAATGGGGTTTTTCAGTCAGCTCAACCATTATTGCTCTTTCAGAAACATAAAATCTTCAACCTTGATCTGAATACAGTGTTAAGGGAAGTCAAAATCCCCCAAAAAGTTAAAAAGTGTTCCTATGAATCTGTTAGAAATGCTATTAGGATATTGAGGATATATTAGTAATTAAAGAGGAGATGGTTATGGAGATTGGTTACAATAGATGGAGTGAGGAGGGAGAGAGTTGGGCATTACTTGGTAGTGAGTGAATTAGGGCTTGGGAGAGATCTCAAGAGGGAGTGTGCAAGTACCTCGAGAAACTAGGTGACAAAGTTCTACTCTAATTTTTCCTCTTCAATAAATTTTGGCTTTACTAAAAGAATACGAGAGAACAAAAATCAACTGCATACATAACCAAGCTAAAACAACACTGCAACGCAAAGTCTCTCCTGATGCACTTTGTAAGCACAAATCCTCCTCCGATTCAAAATTATGTTGCATTTTTCTTTATAAAAATGACAATCACTTCATTCCAAAAAAACTAACTCTAACAACCTAAGGGACAAGGTGTCCCGTTCGCTAACAAAGAGAGGTTCCACGAATCCCAAGATACAAAATTATACTACTAAAATAACAACAAAAAAAATAAATAAAATATTTAGTCCTAAACTTTGATGTTTGTGTGTCTATGTGGACTCTAATCTATCAAAATTACAAATTTAGACTCTGAGTTTATGGTTTTTTTTTTTTAAATCACAAATCTACTAGACACGAAACTGAAAGTTTATGATTTTATTAGACATAAAAGTCAAATTTATGCCCAATAAATCAATTAATTTTTCAAATCCTCAAACTTTTTAGTGATGTATTATATACAAAATTGAAAATTTAGGGTCTATTAAACACTTTTAAAAGTTCTGGAACCAAATATGCACAAACCTTAAAAGTTCATAATTTAACCCAAAAAAAGTAATAAAGCAACAAGAAAAATTGTATTACAACAGCCAAAAGATTTTTTTTAAAGAAAGGCCAACAAAAAAATTACTAAACACGTCTGAAGTCTCCATCAAACTTCTCAGTAAGGAAGAGACTAATTATCAAGGCTGCCAACTAACCATGATAGCAAAGATTCACCTTCGTTCAGATAGCTTAGATACATTGTTCAAATCAATACATTGAACTTAATAAAAACTATAAAACAAAATAACCATGACGGTAAAGATTCACCTTTGTTCGGATAACTTAGATACACTGTTCAAACCAATACATTGAACTTTATAAAAACTACAAAAAAACAAAGGAATACCTTTGAATGAGATTTTTAAGACCTGCGTGACTTCCTTTAATAGAATCCATATGCAATATACACGGTACTTTCATTGACTTCGTCAGGTCTTCATCTGTAACAAGACAGAAGTTATGACTGATGGGAGACACATATTGCCCCAATGAATAAAGAACTTACCGCTATATCTAGCTACTTCACCAGGATGGCATATGACCATTAAGCTCCAATGAAGGCTGTTATAATAAACATTTAAGTTTTTTTAAAAAAAACCCCACTTCTAGTGATGTTTAGCTTAAGACACAAGGCAAAAATGATTCCTGAAGAGAAAAATCTTACTTGAAGTTTATAGGAATGAAGATATAATCCTTTTCAAATAAATCCACTTTCCGTGTCCATTTCCGAACGCGTAGAAAAGCAGCTCTGCCATCTGAAGCACTAGATGGATCTTTATCAAGGTCTGCCAGCTTCCTAAAGAAAAAGCTATTGAAGAAGTGAAATCTATGCTTATCCTGAGGATCTATCTGGCTCTTCAAATACCTGACAATCAATTCCATTTAGAAAGGGCGTGTTCCGTCATTTGCAATAAAAGTTAGTTAAAATGAAAACCAGACATCCAAGCAAGGTAATGGTGAAAATTAAAGAATTGCGGATCAGCACTTCTTTAAATGAGAAGCTGGAAATCCCAACATCACTAGGAGAATGTACAGGGGGAAACCTCTAATAGTAACAGTATTCAATCATGATTACAAGCAATCACTATATAATTTGACTCACTGGATGTAAAAGTCGATGATTGTGTCATTGACAAATGTCTCTGGTTGTAACAAGTCAACATCCCTCTTGCTGATGGAAACGGCATCTGGATCTCCTTTGGGATAGACAACTTCTTCAAAAGGCTCATCAAAGCTGCAAAAAGGCTCATTTAAATTGGAAGGGGGAAAAAAGGTGGCCACCGCCAGATAATATACTCAAGTTCATGCATTGATCATCGAATAAAATAGAGCATACTTTACAATTACAAATAGAAGGTGAACAAAGATTGATCCGCATGCATGACATTTCAAATCTCATAGCATAGTAAACATGAGAATTTTTTACTCAAAACTAAAAAATTTAGTTTAAGTAGATACAAATAAAATTTCAAATAAACTAACCAAATGTTTTAAAATATGAAGACTAGCTTTAAAAACGAAAAGTAGAAATTCCACTCACTTGGGAAAATAATGTTTTTGTCCACCTAAATCATCATCATCAGTTCCTATGCCCGCACTACAAGACATAACAGAGGTAAGCAATAAATCAATGAACAAGGGAGACCAATATACGTCAAAGGGAATCACAGCAAAGTTTATTGAAGAATGCAACCAGTCATGCATGTTACCTTAGAGACATATTTCGGATAACCGTCTCAACCATAAAATGAAGAATGTAAACCATGATACTTCTTTAGAATATGCCACATAAACTGATGTATTGACGTGATGCCAAGTTTATAACTTCTATTTTTAGAAATTGCATAATGATCAACAATATAATGATAAGGAAACACAGATAACATACTCGAGAGACATATTCCAAATAGCCATGTATCTGGAATCCAAAGATCTGATTTTTTGTTGTTTCTCAGACCAGTAAGAATCAACAAGAACAATCTTTACTTCCTTAATGCCTGGACCAAGTTCATAGGCAATACATATTAGTTAAGCTAACAAAAAGAAAGATATTTATCACATTATTAAGAACACTGGTGACATGACACAAGAAAAATGTTAGCAAAGATGTAATTGAAATTCTATCAAAAGTTTATGCAACTGAAATCTAATTCCAAAATCTCGATGTACTTTTGCAGAAGTCCACTGACCAGAAGTGTCACACGAATTATCACATTGACCAGCATCCTTTGATATAACATGGAGCTTGATCATCACATATTCAACCTGCATGCCAAACGAAAAACTGGCAAATCACGACAAAGTTAACTCAAATATCATGAAATTTAGTTTCTAAACAATAGTTATAAGCACTCACTCTTTGAAAGCACTGACACTCAATGTCAATGAGATCGTCTACTCTCCATTCAAGGTTAAGGAATTCATTGCTTCCATAATCAACAAAACCATTAATTTTGATGGCATTAGGTGAAAAGGTTAACGAGGGACTGGCACAGTAAAAATCTCCATATACAATATAATCGGGATATAGGACAACCTCCTTGTTAAGATCATCCTATAAATTGAACGGAGAAAAGCTTCAGTACCCAAATGCATATATTCTGGACAATGAAATTGGATGACTAGAATCTGCCTATCTTCAAAAAAAAAAAAAAAAAAAAATCCAAGAAACATGTTCTGCTGAAGTAATCAACTCTACATCCTAAGTTGTAAACAGTTTTATTACCCAAAAAAAAGGTGAAATTAGACACCTCGGAATTATAATTACAAAAGTAACTTGATAAAACACTCCAGAATACAAGAAGATGCATAATATTTCACTAATTCACTTCTTTCTTCCTAACCTAACGAGTGTTTTTCCCTTCAAACACTCTTTGAGAATAAAAGGAAACTATAGTCTCCTTCAATATTTAAAAATAAAAAAATAAAAAAATAAACTTGACATGGACCAATAATGAAAAATTCGTAATATGTACAAACAACATGAACATCTTGACAACCTACACTTGTCACAGACAGTTAAGAATTAAAAAGTCCTAGATTCCCAGCAAACAAAAATGAAAAATTGGATATAAGTTTCAGGAAAAATTTAAGACGTGTGCGTGAACTTTTTCTTTTTGTTTAAATCATCACAAGGAACAAACTTACCATTTCATTGTCAGATGAGCAATTATCTAAATACTTCCCGTTCAACAAAACTGAAAAGAGTCCAGAAACATATGGTCAGACATTGAATTTGAGTAAGTTATGAGAGAGTTCTTTTGAGAACAGGTTTTATTCAGTGCAACTCTTGCAAGTTATATATGAAGCAAATACTTGGAAACTTATATTTGCAGCAGGCTGGTAACCAGGTCCATGGAAGATCTGTTATCCAGGTTTTCAAATTGGAGGAGGAAATACAGGTTTTGTCAAATTCCTTTTTCTGGTTGAACTGGGTAATGGCCATTCGTACAAAGATTTGAACAGAGAAAAAAACTGAAACTTCTTGTAATAAGAGGAAGGAGAGTGGCAAGGTGTCAAGACCTTGGTGTCTACTAACAAAGCTATTAGAAACGTGTCCTTACTGTTCAATTCAGTTGATTGGAGGGTTTTTTTCTTTCTTTCATTCTTTCCTTCTTTCTTACCATCAGTCCCCTTTCATAATCTTTCTTATTGATGCAATTCCTATCTGGGAAAGAACAACCAAAAGAATGTTGAAGCAAATACAGTATACAGAACATACCACCATCCTCTATAGTTTCTGAAGGAGGGCTCATTGAAGAATTCCCATTCATGCTTCCATTAGGATCTGAGAGTGCATCAATTGACTCCCTCTATAAATTGCAAAAAAAGTGTTAATCGAACATGACTAATACTCATATATATCTCAAAAGAAAATAATGTTCAGAAATCAGAAAGAAGAGTACTTCAGCATTAAACTCAGGAAGGGTGCAATTTAACCCCAGGATAGGACTTTGAGAGCTAGATCCAATTTTGTCAAGTTCAGAGTCAAGGCTTCCTGTCACATGACCATCTACTTGCACAAACATATCTTGCGAATGGCTATTCAATTCTGATTCTGTATTGGCATCCAATTGATATTTCCCTTCTTCCACGATAAATTGCTCTTTAGTTGTGCCCGAGGGAATATGTGAAATACCATTGTCACAACCACGATTACATTTGCCCAAATCAACATCCATATGTGGATTTTTAATCTCCTTCCCTTCAACAAGGAATCCATTGGCCACAGTTATTTAATTTATCTCCATCAAATAAAATGGATGACCATCAACAGAGAGAAAATATTGAAGGTAGCTAAAAATGAATTACCGCTCTGGAATAGCATTGTTGAACAGACATTCATCAAAGAAAAGACACAATAAGAAAGCAATTCTGGAATGATACTTAGACAAAGACAAGCCATAGTGAGAACTGAACAAAAGGCACAAAAGCATAGATAAACATCACAATAATATATGTTTTTCTTTCAGCTATTAAGAATGCAAGATACATGATATATTTAAACATATGCGGAAAAAAATTACCATATCAATCTTCACTAATTTATAACACCGACATTGCCCTTTGATAAGTTTTTTTCTTTTTCCTTTTTTTTTTTTTTTTTTTTTTAAAGGAAAGATGAAAAAATATTGTTCCAGAAATCCTCTTCAGACGCCGAACCTCCAGAGGAATCGAAGTCATTACTAGCTACCTCTTTTGATAGCGTACAAGTTAGCCGCGGAGTGAAGGGATAAAAATGCACTTTAGAGACCACATATCAATTTAATTCCCTATTGGAAGTAAACGCTTTACAGCAATCAGCGATAATACCACGTAGTGAAACACTCACAGACAGATTAACATGTCGACAGAAATATTAGTTCAATTCGCTGGGTAACCATTCAATAGGTTTCAAATTCGTCTGTATTGGCCAAAAATCGACAACAAAGAACCGCTTAACATTCTACGGACTGCTCCACGATCTACCTAGGGCAAAGAACTAACGGAATCAACACAGCGCTCAACTTTCTCTATACATAACTCCAGAAAACTCCCTAAATCATCTATGCCAGAGAAGCGAAACTCTGTTTTCAGTCAAAATTAAGAATTCGCGCCCAACTATCTTCTACAGGTATTTGCAGAGAAATAAAAAAACGAAAATGAAATAGTTTCCAGTTCAGGAGAACCTACCACATTCCAGAAATTCATACTTCAAAACAGCGTTAGTGTCGAGATTAGGGTTTTTGAATTTGCTGAGACGCTTCTCGGAGATCAATTCGGGAAGCTCGTCTTCTTCGGTGAAATCGAAGACTTCAAGGCCTTTGACGGAAGCGTTCTTCATGATGAGGAGAGAGAGCGGAACGGAAGATCGGTGAGTTCAAACGAGTCGAAGAAACTCAGTGGGTTGACATTCGTAAATCAGAGCGCAAGCTCCGATGAACAGGGGAGGCGAAGTTTTACTCAAGGCAGATTGTGTCAAAGCTTTGGCCCACTTGGGTTGCTGAAAATGGAACCACTTAGAGTCTAGTGATGAAGCAGCTCAACGTTTGTTAACGCTTTTGTTAAAATAAACAAATAAAAAAAAATACCTTTAAAATTTTCATTAATATTTAAAATTTTATAAATAAAAAATATTTCTATCCACCTTTAATACTTTATTTTAAAAATATCTCTAAAAATATTTCAAAAATATCTTTTAACTTTTAAAAAATTCAAAAAATACTCGTAAATCTTCAAAAAAAAAAAAAATCATTAATACCTCTAAACGTCAAACACATCTTTAAACTTATCTAAAAATTAAAAAAAAAAAAATTACGGTTAGTATATATGCGACCCTTAATACCCCTTTAAAAACTACCAATAAACTTTAAAAAAATAATATTAATATCCTTAAACTTTTGGATAAAAAAAATTTGGAGATAGATTATGAAGTGTAGTAGAGTTTAATGTCATTGAAACTTTTATAAAAAAGATGATCAATGAAACGTAGATAAAGATTTCCATCAAACATATATTGTCGATATATTTTTTTTTTATATATATATATATATATATATATTTTTTTTTTTTTTTTTTTTTTTGTTTACAAATGTTAAGTGTTAACGATACTTTTAAAATTTGATAGATATTTAAAAGATAAGATACATTAATAAAAAAATTTAAAGTTACAGTGTATATTTATAATAATGTTGATAGTTCAAAGTTAATTTTGAAACGAAATATCGAACGTTTCTATCCAAAACTAATAATAAAGGTATTTTTAAGTGTATGTTTATTAATTTTTAAAGCAATTTTTTTATATTTGATTTCAATAATATCACACAACTTTATAACTTTGAAATTGGCCGAATTGTATTTATTTGAACCCTAAACTTTTAATTTAATTAAGTTTAACCCTAAATTAAAATTTATTAGACCGTTTATTAAATATTATTAAAAATAATTAAAGAACTATAATTTAATTTTAATTAAATATTGAAATTTAAAATAGAGTGGTGGGTTGAGCATGAATGTCTAAAATGATGCCAACACAGCTCCATTTGATTGGATAACACACACCATTTATTGTTTATTAATTATTTTTTATATCGTTGACTTTTGTTCTTTAGTTCTCTTAATATGACTTCAACAATATTAAACACTCTTGACAATATAATAAATTCTTTATTTTTTAAGGAAAAATCATGATTTTGTTGAACAAAATTTCCATTAAAAAATTTTAATATTAATTTATAGCTTGTGGTCGCCAATTTATTTAATTTAACCCACAAAATTTACCTTTTTTAAATAAAAATAAAAAAGTTTATTATTGTTTTTCGGAAACGGATAATAATATATTTTCCAGTTGACGTGGAAATGTGTGATTCCGTACAAGGCGGCCATGCTGCCCGTTTTCGCTTCAGAGTCCACAACTGCCCGCTGCCCGCTGCCCGTCTGACTGACTACATTGTACCACTTTTCTGCAATATAATATATTTAAAACGTTACAGAAATAAAATAAATCCAGAATTAATAGAAAGGCCCACCCTCATTTTCCAAGCCCAAATCCCCAGAAGCCCATCTCCAAATGTCAGGCCCATACCACTCTCTCAGGCCCAATCTCTCAGTCCAGTAATTTTTTCTCTTTTTTTTTTATATATATAATTATGAATTTCAAATAATATTTTTAATGAATAATTTATATTAAAAAATACCAAACACCATAATTTTATAAATAATATTCTTTTATTGACACTAAAATTTTAATTTTCTATATTATAAGCAACGAACATTCGCAATAAATAGTTGATAGGCTAGTAGTAAGCTCGAATAAAACGAAGGGTGAAGGAAAGGACCTTTGCCACTTGAGCCGTGTGCGGAGTAACTCGCACATGTAGTTCTTATGGGGAGAGTTAGTAGTCTCATGCTCATCTCTTAATGCGGAAATATGACTCTTAAAAGCTCAGCATATATAACATAAAATTTGGAAACATTCAGAACCCTTCAAATTTCTATAAAACACTGTCGGTCTTACGTGTTTCAAAACATAAGTGGTTGGACTTTAAAATTAAAACAAAAACAGTTACAAATGAAATCATTTAAATAATGAAATGCAAACGTCCTATTCTAACATAAGACTAGGAATTTAAACATGCAACTACCCTATGCACGTGTCACAGCCTCTATTTGTGATACTACCGTCATCCGTACATGGGCGCCTTGCCTTTACTGAAAAATGATATGGCACACGCCCTGAGTATTCGCGTGTATATATATATATATATATATATATATAGACACACGTGCGTACACACTTCTTCAACATACTTCCTTATCTTGTTCGGAGCCAACCTCCCTAGTTTAATGAATATCTCTAATTATATATCTTTATTTTTTAATATTATTTAACTATACCTTCATTGATTCGTGAATGTTAAGTTGGTCAATAATTACATAGCTCTACCAATGACGACGTATGACATCGATTAAAATATAAAATATTTAAATATTTTAAGTAAATTTTTAATAAATATAAAATACTCGTGATTTTCTTATACGATATAATATAAATACAAGATGTGAAATGACCTAACTTGAAAGACCATACCTTAATAAAAGAAAACAGAAAATATTCACATTTTTGGTCCCAACAAACAATAACAAAAATAAGGAAAAAAAAAAGAATATATTGGGGAATGGGTAAGAATTAGAATCTTGAAATGAAATAGTTATGAATATTTAAATTTAATTTTTGGGTTTTGCATTTTTTTTAAAAATTGAAATGAAATAGTAAAAAGGTAATTTCCTAGGGACCACATAGCAAAGTTTTGGCAGACAAAAATATGGGCACACTGTAAAAAAGCAAACAAATAAACCCTCTGAAACATTTGTATGTATTTATAAAAAATAAAAAATAAAAACCTTAAATTTTTACTGTTTTGTTCAGCACTTTTTGTCCCCATTTTCTTTTTATCTTCTTCCTTTTTTAACCTTTTAACTCGGATAAAGCAAGACACGAAAATCCCATTTTTCTTGTTTCAGTTTATTTATGTAATAAAAAACTTTGTATTATTAAACTATATATATTATGCTATTCCTCCATCTTTGACCAAGGTCGAAGTTCCGATGCTTGATCGTTAGATCTATTCTTTTTATACAATAAAGCGTATTCTCATTATATTACCACAGCACGTCTCGTTATTTTCTTGAGCCTCCCATGTTGACAAAACCAATCGATGTAGTCACGAACAAGTCTAAGAGAGCTGTAACAGACCTTCGAGAGGCCGTGTTTCAGAAACACGAGCTTTCATCTTATTCAGTTAGTATAAATTTAGTCGAGATCGACCTCTCATTTCTTCTTCGAGAAAGCTTGATTCTTCGAGAGTCAAAGAAGAATCATCTTAGAAGGTCACCTAACTTTTATAATTATATCATTCACATGTGATATCGGTTTATTTACGCATCTTTCATTTACTCGAGCGTCACAATTATCTCGTGTTCATATAAATTTAGAGAGCCAATAAGTTAATTTCTCATCACTCTCCCACTCGCAATCAACGTAGGACCGAGTTCAACAAAACTATTTACAAAAAGAAAATCCCGAAAAATTGTAAAATATTAGAATTTCTTTAAATTCTTAAATTAAAATGTTAAAAAGGAGGGTTCACATAGTCACATGTACGTATAAAAATCAATAGTGACAATGCCAATGGCTACCATAAATTGTAGTACAAATGAAGAAACGGGGCCACAAAAGAAGGCTGATATCATACATACCTATGCATGCATGCACATCGATGTCCGAATAAATAGTATAAATAGCTTTTACGTGAGTTGCTTCTTTTTATAAATTTTGTATTTTTTTACACACGTAAGTCCTGTTTGTTCATATAACGATTGAGCTGCTTTTTTTATATTATTTACGTAAACTGATATGACAGTTATGTGTAAAATTTGATTATCTAAACGGTTTTAAATATATATTCTACATGATATGATCCATCAAGATATGATTTAGAATAATCTCGAGATTTACTCAAACAAAATTTTAAAAAACATTAGAAAAAATATATTTTTTTAAATCTAAAGATATAATTAAAATATAATCTAAAGTTTGAAAATATTTTGTATAATTATATTGTTTATATAACCATGTATACATATATATATATATATATATAAAAGGCAAGGAAGCATGTATGTTTATATTCTCTTCTGAAGCCTCAGACTGCAAATGGTTCAGAATCAACCTGTTAACGGCTGTCCCAGTTTGTTCTCTGCCATTGGATGTTGATTTCTCACCATCCTTCAATTATAAAACCATTTGTGGGGCCCACCGTGTAAAACAAAATTATATTCCTTATTTTTTTCATTTTTATTCTTTTAAATAAAAAATAAATTAGGCACATGTGGGTTTAGAAAAAAATTAGTGAATGAGAGAAAATTAAAGCAAAATTATTATTATTTTATGGAATTGATTATTAAACTTTACCAGTTAAATTGAATAAGACTTAATAAAGACACAAAATTAAAAATTAAAAATTTTATTATATATATATTTTTGAATAATAAACTTAAATTAAAAGTTAATATTTATAATATACGTAAAAACAATTCGTCAAAGTGATTAATTTGAATTAATCTTGTCTTATTAAATATATGTGAAAGTTCATGGATCAGACACAAATTTATATTGTATCTATAATATTATTAGAGTATTTTGTCGGTTTTGTATTTGAAGTTAATGTATTAGGTGAGGATGATTGTTGACATATTTCCGTTGTAAAAATAAAAAGATATTTTTCTAAAGAAAATATATTTAAATATAGTCAAAATTTTTAAATTTATATCCAATATAATTTTCAACTTATAATTTATTTAATCAAAGTTTGAAATTTTGTATTTTCTATTTAATATAATTACTAAATAAAATTTAAGAGTAAATTGTTGAGCTTTTAATTTATTTTAAATAAAATTTAACAATTCTTTAATTAGGATTAATTTAAGAAAAATTTAAGAATAGTTGAAATATTTTAAAAAAACAAATAAATTTGTAATTTGTAATAGTAAAAAAAAAAAAAATTGTAATGTGAATGGAAATGGAAATTTCAGCCCACACCCTGCCGCACAGTAAATCGACGGACTATTTTGCCCTTGCATGCGTCAATAGTGCAAACACATGCCACACCCAAAACTTTATATTATAATATATATAATATATATAAATAATTATTTATAAAGTTTTCAAAAGAAATGGAACTTTTCCTAATCCATAATCTTATTGTATGATAAACGTTTAATATCGAATGTCTATAAAGTAGTCATTAATTAGTTAGGATAAAATATTATATATATATATATATATATATTATAATATAAATAATGATATTTGAATAATACTATATAATAGAGAGATTGGAGGTTTTTTTTATGTAATCGAGGCGCCGTAAATTTTTGAAGAAAAAAAAATACATAAAGACTAACCCACCGAAAAAAATATAATTAATATTATGAAGATTTTCTCCATTTTCACACTATTAATTTTCTTTATAAATAAAATTTTATATTGTACGGTGACCACTGGTGATCATATTTGTCCAAAGTGTGTTGTCTATGATCGTATGTCAGATGGTCCAGTCATACTTGTCTAAGACATGTTGTCCATGGTCGCATGCTCGTTCCAAACTCCTTTTTACATATTTTTATCTTAAGTAGGTTTTTACTATTTTATGTTGTGTCATATATGGAGGTAGAGGACTGTTCACCAAAATTACGTCTACCCCATCAGAATTAAATTCCCTCAAAATGTATTAGGAATGATGCGACTAGTCGTCAATTGTTAATACCCTGATTTATATGTTATTTGAAGTCGTGATGTTTATTTCTTTGTTTATAACTACATAATGTTGCTTTCTTCAATTATTTCAAGTCGTTTGAAGTGTATTTACTCGCTTACGTTTTTTAAAACATTTCTTACAAACGTGACTCAAGGTCCAAGTATACGCCGACGTTGCCTGCAACGTCTAAATTTCTCATGACTAACTTGTTTGCTAGATTAGAACAAGTGCGATTCTGACAACTAACAATTATTGTCATTAATCATATAAAACAACAAATGAAGACGCGAGACACCAAGGTAGGTTATGTCTCCATATTAATAATTAACGGGAGAAGTATTCGTATTCTCGTAGTACCAAGATACGGAGATAAAATTATAATTTTTTATTTTTGTAAAAAAGAAGAAAAAAAAGAATGTGAATAGTGGGAAAATAAGGGGGTGGAGAAATAAAAAAATAAAAGAAAAAAAAAAGAGAAAAAGAGAAAGGGAAGGGAATTAATTGTGTCGGGTGATGATGTGTTTGTGTCGCTTTTGATTTCCCACCAGAAAAGCAGTCGGCGCCGCCGTGGATTGCCTTGTCTTGCCTTCTCTAATTCTCCATAATTCTTATCATTGAAAATGATTGTACCCACGTTTCCCATTCCTCCTTACTCACTACACCCACTTCCCTTTTTTTCTTTATGCATATTAATAATCCACATTTTTAGGACATTATAGAAATAACAATAAAATATATTCACAAAATTATTTTAATTATTATTTAATATTTAAATACACGACCACTAAATTAATAAAAATACCCACAAATTTTGAAACTTTCAACCCTACTTTCAAACTTTAAAAAAAAGTCTCAACATACTTTATTATTAATATTTTGTTTCAAAAGTCAAAAATATAATTTAATTTTAAAAAAAATCATTAATAATCTTTCAAATATCTTTACCATTTAAAAAATATTCATATAATTTTGAAAAGCATTAACATCTTTTATTTTATAAAAAAAATTCAAAATATTTTTTAATGTAAATATATGACAAGAATCGTCTATAATTCTTCATAGATTATTTAGGTGGTACTAAAGGAAAATATATATATATATATATATTTTAAAATTTGAAGGTGTTTTTTTTATTTTTTTTAATAAATTAAAGGTATTAATTAAACGTATGTTTTAAACCCTTTTAGAACTTTAAAGGTATTTTTTAAATAAAATATTAACTATTTTCATTTAAAATTGATGGTAATAATATTTTTTAATATGTATTTTTTAAATTTAACCATAATATTACCTCGTATTTTAATTTTTATTTCTTTACATTTGAATTTTGAGTAGCCTGTGAGAAGGACAAGTCCGTAAATTCTCACCTAATAAATCAAATTAAAAATAGAAAATAAATCACACACATACCCTATCATAAAATGGAACGTTTTGCACTCAGCTCTGCCGGTCAAATTTTCTCACCTTTTTCACCGTTATGGGTTAAATAAAAATAATAACAAATAAAATTTAAAGGTAAAAAGATATATATATATATATATATATATTAAATAAATAAAAAAAATGCACCGAAATAGTTTTCCATCTTTACATAAACTCCTCTTTCAATTCACACTTTCGTCTCCAACTCTGCATGTTCCAGTTCTTCCTCCTCTCTCTCACAGCCCTTTCCTCATCCGTTTCCATGGCTTCCTTTCTTCCATAAGAATCGATTAGTAAATTCTCGATTTGTTGTTTCAGCGTTCAGGCGAGACGAACTAATCATTTCAGGCACCGGAGATGCTTCCTTTTCAGAGTCATTACGGATTCCAGAGCAGTTGGTTGAATTATCGCGACGGCGATCATTTTAAACGTTCGATGTCCGCTGCCGGATGCTCGATCGTCGGCAATGTTGCAGATTCGTCCAAGGACGAGAAGAAATCTACGGAAGCGAGTCGAAGTCATAAGGAAGCGGAGAGGAGACGGCGACAGAGAATCAATTCGCATTTATCTACTCTCCGTACGCTTCTCCCTAATACTACTAAGGTAATCGATTAATTCGCAAAACTGTTGTGTGCATTTTGTATTGTTGATGTTGAATTGACGAAGCGTTGAGGTTTTTGGATATGGCGGATGGAATATTTGAATTAATTTTGGACTGATTGTTTGTTTTTTATAGACGGACAAGGCGTCGCTACTGGCGGAAGTGGTGAGTCATGTGAAGGAGTTGAGACGGCGAGCGACGGAGGTTGCGCGCCGCAGTGCAGACCAGTGCGACGGCGATGGCGATGGCGATGGCGGTATAGTGCCGTGGCCGTTTCCTAGCGAGGAAGACGAAGCGACGCTCTGTTACTGCGATAACGAAAACAGGTTAATGAGAGCGACAGTTTGTTGCGATGAGCGGTCCGGTCTGAATCGGGATTTGATTCAAGCGATCCGGTCGGTTCACGCGAGGGTGGTTCGGGCCGAGATGATGACGTTGGGCGGGCGGACGAAGAACGTGGTGGTGTTGGAGTGGAGCGGCGGCGGTGGCGGCGGGAGCGATGAGGCGTTCGTGGGCCTGAGGCGGGCTTTAAAGGCCGTAGTGGAGAATCAGGCCCAGAATCTATCGGGTCATAAGCGGGCTAGGGCCTGTTGTCCAATGGAGGACCCGTTTTTCATGTGCTGACGTGGCCTGCCAAGTTTGTTTTGGAATTGTCAGTTGGGGAATCTTTTTTGTTTTTGCTTGGTGTAAAATGGGAAGGAATCAGCTCCAACACGAGAGAGAAAAGCGACCGACATGTCGGCTGTCGCACAACAGACAAAACAACGTAATAAGTGCAAAAGCTCAGTTGGGGGTTGAATCATGTCGATGGTATATCTAAAAATTCTTAATTAATTTCCTCTTTTAGAATCGTTTGTAGCAAACAAAAATCTCAAGTATTTTATGCAGCAGAGTACTATTTGATGAAATAGTACACATTTCGAATATATAAACCCTAAACTAAATATGGCCCACTCATCTTTGATACACACCATATACTTAGTTTAGCTCAATCACAAATCACTATAATGCGTAAGTCAAGGCAACGACTATCCACATATTTAGAGATGTCCACGACCATATGAAAGCTTGTCCAGAACAAAGCGCCGAAGTCACTGAATGAATAAGTCATCAATCCCTAAAACAGACTATGGAGAATTCTCATTTAAATGGAGATTGAGAGAGCAGAGCGGAGAGAGATTTCTCTTTATTAGTTAAATGGAGCTAGGGACGGGGATTACATGCTCCGTCCTTGAATCACTCCCAATTCCGATTACTACTTGTCCACTGAGTGGAACAAATATTAATTAAAAAGTTGATATTATATATTGCAGAATGATTAAAGAAAGTAATGGGAATGATAAAATTGAAATTCATAGGAAGAAGAGAAAGTAAAAATGAAAAGCAGTAGATAAGTCCACGTGTCAATGAGGAGTGAAACGCTGAATAATGGGAGAGCTTTGTCCACGCAGTGACACAGTTGACGACAGACGTCTCTTCCTCCTCCCTCCTTATCCTATTACTCTATATCGCATCCCCAATCATCATTTTTTTATTCTCTTTCTTTTCTTTTAAACAATTTAATTATGTATTTTTTAAACATTTTAATATATTTGACAATTTTATAAATTTATTTATTTTTCACGATTTATTAGAATATAAAATTAAACAATACAAATAAACATTTATTTTTCTTTAAACAGATAAATTAAGAATTTTCTTGCCGTTACGTTCACGTATCACGCGCCTACAAAACGACATTCCCGCTTACTTGGAAGATGGTCATCTTTATCTTGTGTTTATATTAAAATTATTTCATATATATAATTCTTAAAAATGAGTATATATTAAATTGGTTAAAAACATATATATTTTTTTAAAAAGTAATAATTTATTTAGTCAACTTTAAGAAACAATAATTTAATCTATTATTTTAAAGTGTGTATCTATCTTGTCTTTATTAAAAAAAATATTATTAAATTTTTTATAGATTAATTAACTCATTAGGGTTCAAATTTATTTATAAACTATAAAAAAATTAATAATTAATTTTGATGAAAATTTGTTCGTAAAAACAAAATCGTTATATACTCTAAAGTATTCTTATTAAAATTTACAAATTAATTGTTACAAATTTTCATCAAAATTTAAATACTAAAAAAGTATTTTTCATCCTTTTCTCATCATTTTCAGTTGGGAGAAATTCTCTTTCTGTGAGTTCTTCCACTTTCTGTTTCTTTGTTGTGCTGTAATGTTAGCGTTAGATTGGTTTTTATTTTGATGGAATTCGGAATTTGAACGAAGAAATGGATGAAACTCATCCGGAAGTGTCTTCTTATCGCATTCACGAGCGGGTATTTCCTTCATTTGACTAATTTACTGTATGAATGTTTAATGGAAAATCTGATCAATTTTCTCTTCTGGATTCTTTTTTTTTACTTTCTGATAAGATTGGAGGTCTCGAGTAGCTCATCAGGTATGGAAGTGAAAAATGTGGCTAAAGTGAAGGATGCAGATAAGGTGTTCGATGAAATGACAAGAAGAGTTCTGAGTTTTAAGAAGCACGAGTTTTTGTAAGTAGCAATTGGTCAATGAAAACAATTGGGGATCGGTTTTTAATCCAAGGATTTCTCATGAAACAGGGAACATTTGGAGCATTTTCAAGCTCTTGCAGAACTGCAAGCCCCTAAGGTAATTAAGATGATGAGCAACACATTACGTTTTCTCTTTGTCCTGTTTTGACATTGCTCAAGTTCATTGCTTCATAATTAGATGGTGATTTCTTGTGTGGATTCTAGAGTATGTCCATCCAATATCAGAACAGTTCCCTCAAGGTTTTTAAAACGCGTTTAGGAGATAGAACAGTTCCGCTTTCTTCAACTCCCTTGTATCTTATATGTAACGGCCCAATCCTAGCGCTAGTAGATATTGTCCTCTTTAGATTTTCTCTTTTAGGCTTCCCCTCAAGGTTTTTAGAACGCGTCTAGTAGGGAGAGGTTTTCACACCTTTATAAAGAATGCTTAGTTCTCCTCCCTAACCGATGTGGGATCTTACAATCCACTCCTCGAAGTCCAACGTCCTCGTTGACACTCGTTCCCTTCTCCAATCGATGTGGGACACCCCAAATCCACCCCCTTCGGGGCCCAGTGTCCTTGCTAGCACATTGCCTCGTATCCACCCCCTTCGGGGCTTAGCGTTCTCACTGGTACACCGCCTGGTGTCTGGCTCTGATATCATTTGTAACGGCTCAAGCCCATCGCCAGCAGATATTGTCCTCTTTGAGCTTTCCCTTCCGGGCTTCCTCTCAAATTTTTTAAAACTCGTCTACTAGGGAGAGGTTACCACACCCTTATAAAGAATGCTTTGTTCTACTCTCCAACCGGGATCTCACATTATATATCTGTTTTCTGGTATTTGTTTGTTTTTTGAGCTGTAATTTGTAGCTTATTCTGCTATGGTAGCTTTGTTCATAAGTGGGTGGTGAACGCAAAGGCTGCTAAGTTAAGAACAAAAGCTGCTGCTGCACATCTTAGTTTTGACCAGCAATGTAAGCATTGTGAGAAGGTACTGAGATACTTTTGCTGCAAACATGAACCACACGATCTTTGTTTCAATTTCATTCATCTTCCCCAGTTCATTTTTGAGATTAGAATCCGTTTCTTTCTTTATTAATTCATAGGAAAAGTTGTGAGATCCCACATTGGTTGGAGAGGGGACTGAAAAATTTCTTGTAAGCATGTGGAAACCTTTTCCTAGCATACGTGTTTTAAAAATCGTGAGGCTGATGGCGATACGTAAAGGGTCAAAGCAGACAATATCTGCTAGCTGTGAGCTCGAGTTGTTACAAATGGTTAAGAGCCAGTCACTGAGCGGTGTGTCAGTGAGAACGCTGGACCTCAAGGAGGTGGATTGTGAAATCCAACATCAGTTGGAGAGGGGAACAAAATATTCCTTATAAGGGTGTGGAAACTTCTTCCTAACAGACGCGTTTTAAAAATCATGAGGTTGACGGCGATACGTAATGGGCCAAAGCGGACAATATCTGCTAGCGATGGACTTGGACTGTTACAAATGGTATCAGAGCCAGTCACCGAGCGGTGTGCCAGCGAAGACCCTGGCACCCAAGGGGGTGGATTGTGAGATCCCACATCAATTGGAGGGGAAAAAAACACTGCTTATAAGGGTGTGAAAACCTCTTCCTAGCATACGCGTTTTGAAAATCGTGAGACTGACGACAATACATAACGGGCCAAAATAGACAATATTCATTAGCGGTGGGCTTAGCTGTTACAAAAGTTCAAACTCTCCATCAACCTATACAAGTTCTTGCTATGTTACGTTGTTGAGTTAGTTTAGGACTGATTCATAGTAAAAGGCTGGGAGGGAATGGTTTCTCAAGTCATGACCTCTTACCTAGAACTTCATGTTTTACAAGTTTTGTTAACAAATAATCGAGTGTTGTAGGGTCAGCTAGTGTTTAGTTGTCTGGTGCAAGCTGACTCGAAAGATTACTAATCTCGACGACTTCCATTTTTGCCACCAAGAATCGATCAGCCGTTCATTGAAGAACTTGATGACGTACCGTGGATCGAAGAGTAGTTAAAAGAGGAGGTTCTTTCTGTTCATCCTTTGGAAACCGCTGATTTTTTCTTTTAATAAATAATAGATTTCAAGAACTTTTAAATCCATATCTACATAGTCCTTATATCTATCTTTCTATAACTTTACTATATTAAAAGAAAGACGTTAGCATTAAATTAGTTGTTTTAAAAACCTTGAGTGGAAGCTCGAGAGAAGAAGCTCAAAGAAAATAATATCTATTAGAGGTGAGTTTGAGCGGTTACAGTTGATATTTTATAGATTTGGTAGGCTAGACATATTCTATGGTTCTATTGTCAATGTTCGTCACTGTCAAATATGTCAGGACGACGACAGAAACCTATTCATTAGAGAGTAAAGTTATATTGTAGTAAAAAGAATTAGATAGAACTAAAAACGGTAAAAGATGAATTTTTGCAAAATTAAGATATTGAAGGGAGATTAAAGTTAATTTCTTTTTAATGAAATAAGAGGGAAAAATTGAGGGAAAATATGCTTTTAATTATTTATTTTTGAAGAAAGAAAAAATGTTTAAAAATAAATGGAATTGAAGGTGAAGTAATTAAGGCGTTAAGCAAAAATGATTAGATATTATTTAGGCGTTACTTCAAAATCCGCATTAAAAAATGATTAAATATTTATTATTTCGAATATATATATATATATATATATATGATGATTTTAAAATTTTGAAAATGAGAGATTTTAGATTTAATTAGAAAAAAATATGAATAATTGAAAAAAGGCTCCGTCATGGGCCAAATTTCAGTAGTCTCTCCCTTTGTTGTTTTTGGATATGGGGGATGTCTCTCTCTCTCTCTCTCTCTCTCTCTCTCTCTCTCTCTCTCTCTAGAAATGGAAAGGCGGTGCCTTCTTTATTACGCTTCAATCTCAATTCTCCACCTCTTTTTACTTTATAGATAGATGGTTACCGTGTGACCGACAGTTTTTTATTATCGGATAAATATAAAAAATAATAAAAGAGAAAAATTTATAAAATATATTCACTAAAGTTGAAATTTGGTAATTTAAATGGATAGGGGTTTAAATATTCGTTTTATATAGTCATCATATAATTCTATAAATTCTATAAATTTATTTTTTTTATTTATTATAATAATAATTTTGAAATGTTTATGAAAAATGATTATAAAACTTAGAGCTAAATTTTAAATTAAAATTTATAAATTAAGAAATTAAATTAGGTTATTATAAATCTACCACAAAAAGATAGAGGCTGTTAAGTCAAGATTTTGTGTATGGCGTGGGCCCCATCTCCACCTTCTAAAACAGCGGCGCCACCGCCGCCGCCGCCATCCCCCCTCTCTCTGGATGTTTATTTTCTATAATTAAAAGCCCAAGTCTTCCCTTCCATTGCCCCTTTTGCCATTCCACCCTCTCCTCTCTCTTTTTTCATTTTAATTAAAATATTTATTTGTTGTTTTTATTTTTATTTTCTTTTTTGGGGATTTTGAATAAAAGAAATTAAAGGCTATTTCGCTCACCCCAAGAACCAGACTTCCAACATGTTATCCAAATTCCATCTCAGTCATCACTTTACCCACCCTCCGCCCCATCAACCCGAGGATGAACCTACCGCCGCCGTGCCTTTGCCGTTTAAACCCCTCCCGGAATCAATCTCTGCCGCCGATGATTCCACCATCGAGGTGGTCCGGCGGCCTAGGGGTCGCCCACCGGGCTCCAAAAACAAACCGAAACCGCCTCTCGTCATAACCCGGGAACCCGAACCGACTATGCGGCCGTACGTTCTAGAAGTGCCTGGCGGAAACGACGTCGTTGAAGCTATTTTACGATTTTGCCGTCAGAAAAATATGGGCCTTTGTGTTCTTAATGGCTCCGGCACCGTTGCTAATGTCTCGCTCCGCCAACCCTCCGCTACCCCTAGCGCCACCGTCACATTTCACGGCTGTTTTGAGATCCTCTCCATTTCCGCCACCGTGTTTCCTGAAACGATGTCGTTTCCAGTCCCTAACGGTTTCACCATCTCCCTCGCTGGACATCAGGGTCAAATCGTCGGCGGCATGGTTGCCGGCGCCTTAATCTCTGCCGGTACAGTTTTCGTCATCGCCTCGTCGTTCAACAATCCGATGTACTTCCGGCTTCCCGAACAGGATGAGCTCAAGAATTCGGAATCCGGCGGTGGCGAAGTTCATTCCCCACATGTCTCCGTCGCCGGAGATAGTAGCGGGCACAGACCCGGGCAGAATCGAGGGCGCGGGCAGCTTGTGGAATCCCGCGGAATGGCTATAATGAGTTGCCACGCGCCGTCCGACGTAGTATGGGCGCCGACGGCGAGGCAACCGCCACCGCCGCCGTACTAATCCATAACTTTCTTCCTTTTCCCATTATTTTTCTGTTAAATTTGTAGGGTTTGTAGTTTGTTGTAGAATTTTTGGAACTGAAACGACAAGGAAATGAACTGATTTTTTTTTTTTTTTTTTTGTGCATGATTATTTTGTGGATTGTTCATTCGGCTTCTTAGATTTTTCAACTATTTAATTATATGCTTCAAAATTTCAATTTAAATTAATGTTTTTCAACCCAACATGACATTAAAAATTAAATTTATTCACTCAACCTGATAAATCATTTAAGTAGAGCGAAAATCAATTGTCTCGAAGGTATAAACTCTAACATGTCAGTTGCCACGGTCATGTTTGTCCAAGGCGTGTTACTCATGGTAGCATGTCTTTTACATGCCAAACTTCTTGCATTGTTTAGGGTTCACTCAAGTGTAATGTTTCGGCATAATCATGTCTAAGCCGGATAAACCTAAAACGCCTCAAAATATACTATCGAAGGATGCAACTAGTCGTCAATTCTTCCTACTCGGAGTTATATGCTCTCTAAGCCGTTATGTTGTCTTTCTTACTTATAGCTTATAACATTACTCTCAACCTTTCTTTTCAATCTTGCTTTCAAACTCTCTCTAAAAAATCTTTCAACCCTCGTTTTCTAAAACACTTTCTTCTTAAATGGGGTCAGAGGCTTGAGCATACGTCGTAAGGTCAGGCTGTAAGCGTTGCGATTTCGTGTTGGCTGACTCACTCGGTGCTGAGAGTAAGTGCTACCCAATCGCTTGTAATTATTCTAATCGTTTTTTTTTAATTTATTTTACTTCAAATAATAAAAAATCGATAGACCAAAATTCAATCTAGGGTTTGTGATGAAATTCATGATTAAAAGGTAAATTTTGGACGCATCAAGTATTTTGCAATAATAATTAAAGGGATTTTGTGATTATTAGAAAAAGACAAGAATGAGCAAAATTGGGTCACGTGAAAAATAAAACTAATAGATAATGTACCAAATCTAATTCAATAATTATGGAGTAATAACGAATTATTCAATTTTAAAATAATAAATAAGTACTTTTTTTTTCCAATTTTCACTATTTAATATTTTATTAATAAATATCGTAAAATATAACTATTTAAATTTATTATTAGAAGTCCTTTTCACTTTTTTTCTTACCATTAATTTTCCCTGTCGACCACTTAGCTTTGTCTGTAATTTGTTTTTGTTTTTATATGTTTTTTTTTCTTTTTAACTTTTAATCCTTTTTTAGTCTTTTAAAGTTTTAGAATTTAGATGTCTTATAAAGTGATATTTTACTCCAAATTTAAAACTAAACTATTTTTTTTTAATTATAAAAATTAAATCTATATTCCTTCCAAGTACGTATTTTTTTCACGTCCTAATGACACGAATAGTTATAACGATCAAATGAGTTTTTTCGGGCTGTTAGATCAGGGCAGGTATATTTAGCGAAATAAACGTTTAAAAAGTTAATGAACATATGCATATATGGAGATAGTCGAGACTATACCGAGAAGGGGTAGGCCTGAATTGTCATTTCAGTCGATGAAGTATGATTTTTCGGAACCGAAAGTCCGACAAATATGAAATAAAAATAATATATTGAAAAAAAGATTGAATTTTGGAGATGGGTGAAAGTCAAATATGAAATAAAGTGAAGGGTTTGGTGGGAGATTGAGTGAATTGAATTTGGGGTGAGGAAACAGCACACAGTTCAAGTGGTATGATTTTGACATTTAAGCCAATTGGATAATATCAATTATTATTATTATTATTCATTTCTTTTTCTTGAAGCTTCTAAAATAAATAAATAAATAAATAACAATGGGATTACGAAGTGTTGTCGTTTTGGGACACATATCTTTATCTCAATCCCTATCCTTTCAAGTAACTACTTTTACTTCAAGTTCTTATCTCCTTTTGTATAGAATAATCTTTGTCCAAAATAGTAAATGACAAAATGAACCCTAATGGATAATTCAAGAACAATCTAGATGAAGGATCTATGCTCGGAAGAAGATCAAAATCTATGAAGCGTGAAACCATATGTAGATTGATCGTGTAACCTAGATCGATTATCGACTATTGATAGTCATCACTATAAGATAGAGAATAGGAGGCTCGACTAAACATAGTGTATTGGAAATTATAACCTTGTATTTATAGGTTTATCGTAATCTTCTTAGAATCAATGAGATAGTTTTGCTCGGTAGATTATGTCACTCTATATGCTCATTTAATCGCTCTTTGAAATGTTACCAACATATGAATTCATTATTTAAATAGTTTTTGTGAGATTCCACATTGGTTCGAGAGGGGAACGAAACATACATTATAAGAGTGTGGAAACCTCTCTCTAGTGGACGCGTTTTAAAACCGTAAAGCTGACGGAGATACGTAACGAGTCAAAGCGGACAATATCTACTAGTGGTGGTCTTGGGCTGTTACAAATGGTATCAAAGCCAGACACCGGGCGATATGCCAGCGAGGACGTTGGGCCCCCAAGGGGTGTGGATTGTGAGATCTCATATTGGGTAGAGAGGGAAATGAAACATTCATTATAAGGGTGTGAAAACCTCTCCCTAGTGAATGCGTTTTAAAACCGTGAGGCTGACAACGATACATAACAGGCCAAAGTGGACAATATCTGCTAGCAATAGGCTTAGATTGTTACACTTCCCGATATGTTTTTATTTTTTTTAGTTAAACAGTTATAGAGGTGAAGAAGCGAACTATCAACTTTTGAGACGGCAATTGATATCTTATCTATAGAGTTATATTCAAATTAACGAGTGAATGAGCCAATGAACTATTTGACACAAAATTGATTTCGTATCTTTTTAAACGAAATATTAAAAATTTAAGAACATAATTAAAAAAAATTATATGAATTTATTTAAAAAAGGAAAAAGAAAATGGTTATATTAACTTGGTTAAATTAAAACATTAAATGTTCCTTTGTCGGACAAATTAAACTCTATTCAACTTGGTCGGCACCCCCCAACTTATAACAATTTGCTTTTTAGTCCTCCAATTTTAATGTCCCTTTTGCTTTCTATTTCCATTTTTTACTTAATTAATAATGTTTCCGTTTAATCCAAGTTTGCACTAATTTTCTTTTTTTAATCATATCCACAACTTTTTATATTAATTACTTATATAACCACCATTATTATAACATAATGAATATACTTTCACCCTTTCTTTAATTTTAGCTTTAATTTTATTCTAATATTTTTTAAAATGTAATATAAATAAGAAATATTTAGTAGTGTTCATATGACTTCATAACCTGATCGACACATACTATCCAATCCAAACCATAAAGGGTTGGGTTAAATTTATTCGGTTTAAGATTGAGTTGATTTATAAAAAATTGAAAATTTAGATCGGTTCGTGGGTTTACATTTTTTTGTACAACCCAACTCAATCCTACTCGACTTTTAAGATTATTACGAAAATAAATAATATTTTACATTTATGACATACGTTAGTGATGCGTTAGGACTTGTAAATGTTTGATATCTGAGTATTATGATATTTTAGTGATTAATGTAACTCAACAACCCAACTCAACCCAAACCAATACGTTAAGTTGTAAACTTTATTCGAGCTGTTCGAGTCACCAACCTAACCAACCCGAAATTTTAAGTTGATTTAAAAGATTTTCCTAATTTAACGCGAGTATGTGGTACCAATATTATTTGATTTTCTAGACATTTTCATCCCAAAAAGAAAACTCAGCGTAAATCATTATTCAAAGTAAATAAACTAAAATAAAAATTATTTTTTAAAATAATAATTAGTACATTTTTTTAATTTAAAAAAAAAAACCCTATAAAGACCAAAAGGAATACAAAGAAAGAGGACAATTTAAAGTGGAATTTATTCGTAACAATGTGAAAGGAAGAAATTAAAAATCAAAAACTTTGACGGAGACACCTGCGATCCGTCAACATCTGCAGCGCGGCGGCTGGTACGGCGGCGGCTTGTTTGACGTGGGATTTGTCGGGCATTGATTAGAAGGCCACCGATTAGATTAGTTAAATGCAAGCGAAGCCAAAAACATTGGAATCTGAAAAAAAAGCGAAATCGAAGCTGAAGAAGCCGTTGTTTTCTTCGGTTTGGTCGGCTGCTGCTTCCGCTTTACTGTTCTTTTTGAAATGGCCGGCGGCGGCCATGGACTCAGATGATGCCCTTTGCAATCTTTGACTTTTATTGCTTTCTGCCATCTTCAACCACCGTATGTTGACTTTTGAAGAAACAAAAAAACAGCAAATATAAACGATCTAATCATCTCGAGTGGGTAATTAGTGTCTTACTTACATAATTATGTTCATATCGTTGTCTTTAACAAACTTAAACTAGAGATGTCCACGAGATGGGCATTAGAACTTTCTGATCTTCGTCCCTACCTCCCTATTTCAATTCTCATATCCACAAAGATCAACTCTAACAAGAATTATGTTTTTTTTCATTTTCTTTATATATTTATATATAAATTAATTTCAAAAGGAATTTTAATAGACAATACTCATTTTCTAATATAATTTTCATTAAAAAAATGTAAACCACCTAATAATATTTTATAATAAATTCAATATCGCTAAACATAATTTTCGATATTCATCATCCCTAACTCCAGCTAGCGGAAAAAAATGTTGCCACTTTCTCACCTATTCCTCGTTTAAACAAAAAATCTCACAATCCCACAAGTTAAATGTACGTCTCGAACTTTAATATAATTTTTAAAAGTTGAAGATCTATGATCCAAATGTAGAAGAGGAATTTATTCTAAAAGTTGAAGATCTTATTATTAACAACAGTAATGAATAATAATAATAATAATAATAATATCAGATGTGAGTAACAAAATATTAACAGCTGACCCTTCCAAAAAGAATCAGCTCTCTAAACATTTCCTAAGTACTATTTACTCAACTCTGAGCTCAGTATACATTTTCATTATGAAATATTTACCTTTTTTTACCTTTCTCTTCTCCAACTACCATTACTCACTAGATTTCTACCTTGGCTGCTACGGTCAGAATGCAACCAAACTCCATCTTTACCCTCCATCAAATGCACAGTTTCTTCCCTACAGTTAGATTCTTTCCTACTCGAGAGATTGGGACGAGGTTTCTCCGTTGTTTTAGGATCAACTGGTGAGCATCGGCTCGAATGAGCTGGATGGAAAAGTGGGGAGGACGAAGACGAGGATGGTAAAGATGTGTCTATATCAGAAGGATTATGAAAACCGTTCCAAATGCATCCAGAATCGCTGTAAATAAACTCTGGTAAGTCGTCAGTGTTCATGGAGTCACTGCTGCTGTTAGTACTGCATGAAGTTTCATCAGAGTTACTGAGAAGAGAAGAACTGTCGCTCGATAAGTCCTCGTCCATGAGCTTCTGGAGCTGGTGGAATTTTCGATAAAATGAACTGATATTTGAAGGATCGTTTGATGTATTGATCTTGGTATGAAGGTTCCGGGAACCGGGGTATGTGGCGTTGGGACTTGATTTAGATGAGCTACTCCTCCCATTGATCCAAGATGGAATGCTTCCATCTTTGGAATCAGTCATGATTTTGCTTCTTATCAGCCTTGGGGCCCTAGGTGAGCATCTGCAAGGTTACCTGTCGTCAAATAATGGAAGAATCAAGAAAATAATTGCCCAAGAACAAATTATTTTAGCCCCAAAGTGTACCTTGCATAAAAGAGCATGTATGCCCCTCTTGTTAGTACATTTTCAAGATCCATAGCTGTTACCTACCCAAGCATATAAAAACGAAAGTCACGTCTCTGAGAATAGCATCCATCCATGTAAAATGTAATTCGAACAAGATAAAACTTCGCCTAAAAGCTGCTAGATGGATCAACTACTAATTACTAAAACAGAGCGTTGAACGAACAATGTTCGTCATTGAGAGAGAAAGCATTTAATGTTCTTACATTAAGAACGAGCAAAATAGCTCATGGTTACTTATACTAATGGAGATCAACTCTTACTTAATACCCATATGTTCTTCCCTTATCTTAGCCAATATGAGACTCCAATCGGACCCCAACAATCCTCCACTCGAACAAAGTATCATTGACTCAGTCAGTTACCCATCTAGCTCTTATCCAAACTAACTCTTCTTCTCCTCTTATGAGGCCCGCAACTTACTTTATTTAGCACCCAAAGATTCTACCTGCACTGCTAAGTGAGGGACATGGTTCTGATACCATTTGTTAAGGACAACGACCCTCTACACACATCTACAATGTGATGTATTATCCGTTTTTGGCATAAACCATCGTGGTTTTGCTTTAGATTTCACCCAAAAAGCTTCATACCAATGAAAATATTGTCTCTCACTTCCCCGTATCTAGTTAATATAGAACTTTATTCGCACTCCCAACCTCTAAGAATGGTTAATGCTTCCATAGTAGCTGGAGTAGTAAAAATAATGCAGAGCGGAACATTAAAAACGTGTAAATAAAGAAAAAAGTTGAAAGATTGAACGACCTAGGATAGCCTTCATATTGAACAAAATATAGAATAATAGAATTTGATAACATACCGTGCTATCATCAATCTTGAACCACTTGTTTTGATTATTCCTGATATAGCACACATAGTGACCGGAAAATGCGGCATTCATGACATCCAAATGAACAATCACTCCGTAAAGCCTGTATACAGGTGACTTGTCACTTCTGCTACTCATATAGGGTGCCAAATCTAGGATTTCCGAAAAAATAACCGGCTTATTGAGCTTCCCAAATTTGCCTGACTAAATTGGATAAACAAAATAAAGAACTTAGAGAAAGAAACGCCCAGCATTTTATCTAAATATGCAAATGATAAAACATCAATTAGTTGAAGGGAAACCTGGAATCGTTTTAATGCTATGGTCAGGATGTTGGGAGCCTCCAATATTGACAGCCTTTTCTTTGCTTTCACGTAAGATTTGCATCTGAATGATTGCAGATCACAAATAAATATAATTAGGAAGGAGATGATAGGATGGAGCATATATAAATAGAAAAAATCAATGTATTAACCTGCTACATTGGTATCTATTGTCCCCGTCTAAAACCTCAGGGTTTGTATATTGTTGAAGGGCCTCTTCGATTGTTTCAATATCCCCACTTATCTCAACAGTAAGATCTAAAATCCTTTCGATTCGTTCGGATTTGTTCTCACACCTTGTGCATTTGATCTGCAAGTGAGTACCAAAATTGAAAGCAATAGTATGAGCACAACAAGATCAACTTGTAATGTTAGGGGTAGATTAGCAATAGTAGTAAGGATACTAATGGAAATTAGCTAGAGAATCTTTGTTATAAATAGGAAAGGCTATTGATATTATACTTTCTTCATTGATATTGCAATATAGTAATCTTTGCTGTTTTCTTATAATTTCTATAATTGGATACCTAACACAACTCTAAAGATTTATAGCGGTTCACATGACAATTTCCTAGGGTAACTGATATTCTGAATATCCTTAGCTGATAAGACATCGAACTACCTTTGATAGAAGATAACCTCCGAATGTAAGGTCGATTAGAGTTGTTTCTTCTTCCACGGGGCCTGATCGACCTGCTTGAGCTTCCATAAAGCAAATAGATTGCATTGTGTCAATAGCACACCTGCCAAACTAACTCATCAATCTACTAGTGCATAGTTCTTTGAAAAGTAACAATAAATGTGGAAAAAATAAAGATTGGAAACGAGCAAGACTTTTTCGAAATAACACCTCAAAAACTCGTGTGCGTCCTCCTCTTTTCCATTAACGAGTTGACTTCCAATTTTTTTCAGTTGAGAAATTATTCTGAGAGGAGATAGTGGAGATTTGCCTTCTTTTGCCTCAAGTATTAGACCTTCAAACTCACAGGTAAAACACCATCTCTCCTTGGCACCTAATATCCAAAAACAAAAACAAAAACAAAACGTCAAGCCATAGAAATTTAAAGCTATTGTTATAAAGTAGAACTTAATACAAAGAGATAAAATGTAGCATCCTGTATACATGCTTTAGAATGCAGCCCCTGAAGAAAATAGGCTGTCAAAGGAGGAGTGAATGTCAAACACTGGAGTACTACATTTGCATAACAGCTGCATAACGTAAGAATAAGAGTTACTTGTATTAAAAGCATTGAGATAAACTGCACCACTAAAGAATAAAAAAAATATAATGACGACTAATTTTTCATATAAAAAATCTATAAATTTCTGTAAAATTGCACATACATTTTGAACATTCAGCTTTAAGCAGCAGGGGCTAAATTAGACCGCTTAAATCTCTGTAATGAACGGAGAAGACGTAGAATACACCTCATACTTGCGACCTTACTATAATACTTTTCGATTTTTTTAAAAACAACATAGTAACTATAACAACCTGTTCCCGCAGTTGACAAGACCAGATGGTTGGAGCTCCACTTTATTCCAATTATATAGATTGATAAAGAGCTCATATGGAAAGTCTCCCTGTATAAAGACAACTATTAATCAAATTGCCAACCAAACAACATTCGGACAAAATAAACAAGTAAACGACCTTGTTATTGTGTTTTCCAGTATTCCCATTGCCATTAGCTACATAACCACGAACCGAACGATCCGAATTAGATTTTCTAAGCTCATTGGGAGCAAAAGGTCTGAAGCCATAAACTGGCTTTGACAAAAAGTTCCCATCCAGAGAGGAAATGCCAGCACCAACTTGTATGGCACCAATTTTTCTAGAATGAATTGGAGGAACTGGGTCCCTTCCAATACTTGAAGGCAAATGAACACTTGAATCATCCACTAAAGATTCATGGCCAGAATGCTTTGAAATACTTGGTGCGTCACCTGGCTCGATGAAAACAGGGCCCGACCTTTCAGACTTCAAGGGTACTGACATACTAGTATTTGAATCACGAACACTACTTGATTCAGATTTAGAAGCAACAGGAAACGGATTGATACAAGTGGAAGAAGATAACATGGAACTAACTACAGGGCGATCTGGCAATTCCTTAGCGGTGTTATCTATATCTTGAGATCCTTTGCAGCTTGATGGGGAATGTTTAACCTTTAAAGATTCTGCCTTGATATCTGTTAGCAAAGTAGATTCACTAGTTCTGCTTATCCCCAAAGGAGGAGGAAGATTACCATCGGCTACATTTTCATTTACTTGAGCTACTTGTGCTTTGGACTGAGAAGTACCTCCAGATAAGCTGAATGAAAAACGCAGGAACGAATGATTTCCTGAATCGTTTCTGCTGTTGGCACCATTAATACTAGATGGGACAGAGTCTTCATGAAAATCACATTTCGCCCCAATAGAATTTCCATTATTATATTGAAAATTGGAAGAAGCAGCTTCACAGCTCCCACCTATACCTTTAACTTTAGCAGCCCTTGAAGGGGTATCATAATCTGTTCCAATCCCAGTGACTACGGGCTGACTTTCAGTTTTCAGTTTAGCAAATTTATCTACAGAGTTTACGAAGTGAGCATAGTTAGGAGATAATGGCTTGTTTGGGCCAACAATTGATACTCTGGATGTAGAATTATCCTTGTCAAAGGAATTTTGAGCAGACGAATATCCATCAGATCGTGGGGAACTGGACACGCTGTCATTTTCACTCACAAACACGTCATCAGATGATTCAGTGTTTAATGCAGAAGAGTGGAATTCATATAAATTAGTATCTGGCAATTCTGAAGTTGAATTTCCGGCCTCATCTGCATGCAACTTCACACTAACATCCTTTTGAATTGGACTATGACTAGAGTAACCAGAGTCTGGTGATGTAAGTTTATCATACAAGATCTTATCTGGTTCTACATGTTGCCCATTGTCAGTATCAAATTTTTTGCCACGGCTTCCAGAGTGGGGTTGGACTGCTAACTTGTCCTCGGAATCCTTTTCCTTCTCCGAAGACCAATCAGACGTTTTGGGTGGGTGGCATTCGTCTTTATGACCTTGTCGCCAGTGAATAATTTGACAATGACCAGAACTGAAGGTCAAAATGGCAACATAAAAGGAATCATTGAAGGAAGTATCAGCATGAATGGAATAATCTTTATCAAACATGTTAGTGCAATTATCTAGCAAAATTCAAAACACAAAAGCTAACATTCAGTAAGCATGCTTGAGACTAATGGATCGTGCTTACACACTTACAGCTTGCAATGTGAATGAGGAATAAGAATTATCCAGATTAGAGATACTGGATCCAAAAATGTGCATACATGCACTATCAGAAAGCTCTGGTTTTGATCATATTATCCTAAAAAGACCAAGCATGCTGTTTTATGCTTAATAATATGGAAGTAACGAGAAATATCGATTTTCAAATCCATCCAAGAGAAGTAAGAAGAATCGTATTCGTCCTTCCTGTAATGAGAGTACGTGTCATTACCTCCTCTGACCAATTGACAATTCTTCATTACAGGAGATACTCCACAATCCCATCAACAAACATACATCCGGGGAAGGTTCAAGCATTGTCAAAAAAGTACAAAGGGGTTCTCAACTCTCAATAAATATTCAAGTTAAGTATCGTCAGTGAACTTCACAATTCGCATCACATCTCAAGAAAGACTCCAGTACAAACCCTGGGTCCAGTCAAGTATAAAAGGGGATTCGAGTTTGCTCGCACGCACCTCCTCTAACCCCTAAGCTAACACCTAGATGGGATTTCATATATCGAATACGTTCTTAGACCTTTTACCCTTGTTCAGATTTTTCTGGCGGTTGGCAACCTTCAACTGATACATTATTGCAAAAGAGCTGATAAATTAGTTGCTATCTTGAAGAACAATAAATCTCAGCCTTTTTGGTGATTGTTATAGTCTGATTATGCTACAACTATGCCATGGACTCCAATCTCTTTGTCCCAAAAGTGAGCGAATTTGAAAGTGTTATGCAGTTAAGACTGTCTTTACTTGGAAGAAAGGAATGGAATAACAGATTTAGTAGTCAGAAAATGTAAACACAAGGATCAAAAACACAATTCCCCGGATTTCCCATAAAATCCCAAATCAAGGAAAGGGGAAAAAGATTTAAAAAAATGGAAAAGGAAAAGAACCTCCCAACAATAAAAACAAAAGTGGAAAACAATCACACGACATTGAACGCCATTTACAAATCCGAAAAATCAAATCAGCAACTTTAAAAAAACATCCCACAAAGAATCTAAGATCGGAGTACCAGTATCGAACTGCTTTACAACGAGCGCAACGGGTAGTCGTGGGACTGAAACAAAGAGCACAGTGAAGATTCAGAGGAATCGGCGCAGGACTGTACCCAAACGAGGCCTCATGTTCAACCTTAGCAGCTTCCTCCGACGCCAAGACCAATAGCCAGTTGATCTCTTCCTTCCTCGCCATACCAAGCCGCCATTTGTGACGAATAACAAGAACAATAACGGGAAAAACCAAACACGCCGCAAGAACAAGGCTCTGAAACCCTAAATCCCAAGAGACAAGCATTTATCCTGAGGAATCAAAATGCACCCACCAGAATCACCACAACCGCTAGAACCTAAGCTTCTAACTATGTAACAACACATAGATTCCTCGATTAGCTTGCAGATTAAGGCAAGGATGCCAATGGTAACGCCGAGTGATTTGGTCATGCGAACAGAACAAAAATCCTTGAAACAAGAAATTGCCAAAAAAGAAATGGCGGAAAAGAGGGGAAAATCAACAAGAGAAGAATGTCGCGTAGTTGGAGCAAAATTAAAGGTGGAGTAAGCTTATGAAACAGCTCGAGCTCGTGGATTGGACAGAAAAACAATGCTTATTGTTGCAGAGCTCAGATCAATGGAGCTTTTTTCTTTCTTTGTCTCTTTCTTGGGGAAAGAGAAAGGTCAGAAACCAGAGCGAGGGAGATGAAAACCAATGAATGAGAGAAAAAATAATAATAAAATTACGATTTTTAAATAATTATTTTATTTATAGGAATAATTTAATTTAATACTATTCGAGTTTGCGGATTACGTTATGGGAAAAAGTAAAATTAAAACAATACAAATCGAGGAATATATAAGTGTAAATTTAATGTTTTTTATTTTTTAAAAGGAAAAAATAAATTAAAAGTGAGAGAATTCTCAAATAAGAAAATTGGCGGTCGGGGGTAAGGTATTTGTATTTTTCTCCGGTTTAGTGGCATCGGAAACCGCGAATTCCTTGCCCCCGAATATATGGGTGGGCCCATCTCAAAACCGGTCCACTCTAATTTCCCATCCGGTTCAGTTTATTGCCATTGGTACTAACCGGTTATCTTCTTTAACTCCTAAAAGCTTGATATTTAAATTATATGATTATTTTTGTTTATTATTAATGTAACGTGTAGTAAATAAGTATTTTTTTTAAATAATTTTAAAAAATAACAACTCGACAATCCCACTTGAAAATAGAGAGTTGAGTTAGGTTGAATCGCGAACCCTATTCAAGTTGCTATGGTCATCAACCTAACCAACATAAAAATTCGGGTTGGTCCAAATAATTTTTCTCACCTAACCCGTATACACTCTTAAATCATATATCACGTACAAATTTTATCAACTAATTTTAATATTCATCGATCGTGAGAGTCTAAATTAAAAAATATTAGTACGACTAAATTGAATATTTATATATATAAATAGTTGTCTTTTTTTTTTAAACGTAAATAAGAGTATAATTTATAATTGATAAAGAAATACGTTGTATACAAGGGAGGACTACAATGGAGAAGTCTTTCTCGTCCCCTCTTTCAATCCATGTCAACACAAACTATCTTATTTATTTTTACTGGATCAGATTTTCCATCGATATTTTTATTATATTATTTTTATGTATAGAAAAAACAGTATTTTTTAGTATATAATATTTTATATTTTGCAATGCGATTGAACTATAATTCTCGCCTGTTAAGTGGATGTCTTAAAGAATCATTGGTCCACATGCACCTAACCAATTAAATATACATTTCGAATAAATATGCTCTCGACCAATGAGCGTAAATTGATTTAAAATAGCATACGTGTCATTTAATTAGTAGCCATTCCCATGGAAAGACCTATAAGACTAAAAGAGGGACCATTTTCCATTTGTAGCTCTTGACGGTATCCAAAAGCTATTTCTATTATTAATTTAATTGTTAACGTCAATATATATTTTTTAAAATTAATTCTCTTGGTTTTAAAACGCGAATCATTAGACTAGTAAACATAAATGATTTGGTTAACCTATTATTTTCTCGAGTCACGTTGTTTCTTATTACAAATTTTAAATTAAAATATTACCATTAATTTTTTTATTTATGTTGTTTCAATTTTGGATTGTGTCACGCTTATGTGTCTTGCACATGCTCCATGCAGCGTGCTTCAATACATACAACGTAGGTCCCTTGACAAACACATGTTTATACTAATAAAAATATATTTTAAATTTTTATTTGTTATCGTTATTTAAGTTTAATACGAGTTTGATTTTATAATGGCTATGTTAGAATATTTAAGTTTAATACCATTTTGCTATTAATTTTATTTTGTATTTTTTTATATTTTATTTTATTTTATTTTCATTTTCATATTATAATTTTCGCTTATTTTGGAGAAATATTTGAATTCAAGCATGAAAAATAAAAATTTATATTAAATTATTAGTATTTTAAAATGGCACGAATCAAATCGTAGGGGCGGCTGAAAACGTCACGTGCAGTCCAAAATAATAATAATTAATAAATAAAACCTCAAACAATCAAATGTCGGTGACATCATTTTCCTTCCTTTCACACTTTTCGCGTTTTTTTAACTATATGTTATTGTTTGGGGTAAATTAATAAAAATAATGTTCATAAAATTTATATTTTATCTAAAAACAATAATAAACCGTCAAATAAATTAAAAAAATCTCTTTAAATAAAAATTATTAGTATTTTTTTAGCCACGTCCATAGTATTCTTATTAATTTAGCATATTATTTATATTCAATTACAAATTTGATCTTTAAATTTTAATATTTTTTTAAAAATTTCACGGATCGAAAACAAATTAAAAAATTTAATATATATATATATATATATCCAATAGTGATATGCGGTAAGTCGTTATTGTTGTCTTTTTGCTTGCATCACATATAACACCGATTTCAATCTCTCAAATTTTGCTTTCAAAATTCTATTTTGAAATCTCTCTGCCCCGTTTTCTAAATCTTTTTTCTTGAACCGGGGCCAAAGGCTCGAGCATACGGTCGTAGGTGATGCGAGAATGAATTGACTTAACTCACTTCTTTCTGGATAGTGAGTGCCGCACAATTGCAAATCCACTACCATCAAAAGTACGATTATATATATATATATATAAAACACGATAAACCTTATAAAATAGAATATGTCAAATTTAATCGAACTATTGTGCTAATTTATGTGACCTAATTTTTTTTTTTAGAGAATTCATACTATGTTATTATTTTGTTGCTATAATTGTATGGAATTAATTACTATAATAAGCTATAAATATTAATATGGAATTTATTGAATTTTTTAAATATATATGTAAATAGTTTTTCGAGAGGAAATTATAACCAATTTAAAAATGGAAGAAAGTAAAACAAATAGGACAAACTTTCTCAAGGATATGTACGGAATTTTGGGCCTCGTGATTGGAGTTAGGCCCACTATATTTTGTTGGGCCGAAGTCCAATAACGCTTACGTGGCGTGTAAGTCTGTAAACGGCTATTGGCGCGCTTAAGGGTCGTCACGTTGTGCTCCAGAATCTTCCCGCGGCTGCAACTAGAAGTCAGCGACCGTGAACACTAGAGAGGTTGAGAATCACACCGGTAAATCATCAGCCACTCTCGGAATTGTGAACCATGTCTGCCGATCTTCGATGCGTGATCGTGGCCGTCGACGGCAGCGAGGAGAGCATGGGCGCTTTACGGTGGGCGTTTGAAAATCTCAAGCTCCGTTCATCGGCGCCGGACTCCACTGACGGCACTTTTATTGTGCTGCATGTTCAACCTCCTCCTACAATCGCCGCCGGTCTCAGTCCTGGTCCAATCCCCTTTGGTGGCCCTAGTTGAGTCCTATACTATTTTCTCACGCTCATTTTTGAGCTGTTGTTGGGAGTTCTCTAAGTTTGATGTTTTAATTTGATGTAGGCGATCTGGAGGTTCCTGCTTTCACGGCAGCGATTGAGTCGCATCAGAGGCGGATTACAGCTGCGATATTGGATCATGCTTCACGGATTTGCTCAGAGTACAAAGTTAGGCTCCACTATTTAGAAGCTTTCGCGTAAATTCATTTTCATTGTGCTCTTTTAACTTGGTTATTCTTGCTAATTGCGACTCTGCGAGTTAGCATAGATATTTTACTTCGGACTGCAAGTTTCTTAATAGAATTTAACTGGTCAATTAGTTATCAGTGGATCTGAATCGTTTAGCCCCTATAACCATTTGATTTTTGGTTTTTGAAACTCAAGCATATAAATACTACTTCCACCTGCAAGTATTTCAATAACTAAAAATGTTTGTTGTCAAACGGGCTTAATTTTCAGAAAATATTATGACTTGTTAGTGTGTGGTGGAGTACGGTAAACCGCCAATTTAGAGTCAAGAGGAGAACAATCTCAGTGAAATCTTCAGATCTCTTTCACTTTTTGTCATTTATTTTATTCTCTTCTCCCGAAACTAATGAAATGACTCAGTAACTTGCTTCAACAATTTGTATATATGGTGTATTCTTGCTTGTCGAGTGCTTTTAGTTTCCTTAATGTATCTGGGGTATCAATTTCAAGTCAGCGAGGCATTTTCTCCAGTTGAACTAATGGTTGCAGCAAACTCATTATGGGATTTTTAGGTGAACGTGGAAACTAAAGTAGTAATCGGAGATCCAAAGGAAAAGATCTGTGAAGTGGCTGAGAATTTGCATGCTGATTTGCTAGTTATGGGGTCCCGTGCTTTTGGCCCCATCAAAAGGTATGGTTACAAGATAGTCTTAGTTAATGTCTATCGCTATTTTTCTGCAAGCCACACTGTAATCTAAAAGTAGCTGTTTCTTCTTGGTATGAATAAGGCTAGCATGTAGATTTTGTGGCGATGTGACACCATTTAGAAAATAGCCTCTGTTAGAGACTGTACTGTATTTGCTAACTATTAAAATCTGATGCGTAAAAAAATTTATCAAATCATCTGCTTGCGTATTCCATGTATTCCAGTCTTGTCCCCCAATTAAAAGTAAAGCTAGAGTGACTTTGTTGCATATTCCAAGTATTCCAGTCCTTATCTCAAATTAACGGAAGCTAGCTTAAAGCTCAAATCTCCCTTGATCGATGTTATTTGGAAATTCAATGAATACTCATGAAAGGCTACAATGTAAGCTCACGACTATGTCTCGCTCCCCTACGGTGTGTGCCTTATGCCTGAAAGATGAAGAATCCATGGAACACCTTTTCCTTAACTGCTCTCTTGCTTCGAGAGGGTGGGATCAGATCCTTAAGGCTTTTGGTTTTTCTGTTTAACGACCTGAGATGATTGAGGATTGGCTTACTGAAGCTTTAAACGGTTGGATCTTTAGAGGCAGGAGTAAATTCTTATGGAGGTGTGCTACTCGGATGTTAGTTTGGGAGTTATGGAAGAAGAGAAATAGAAGGATTCTTTAAAGAAAAGTCTATTACTTGATTCTTTTTGCAGCAATATACAAATTACGTTTTCTCTATGGTGTCTTAGAAACATGATTTTTTATTTATTATTATTATTTTTTTGTGTATAATCATAGCCCAACTCAACTACTCCACAATTGGGAGGCTGTGCTCCATTAGTCTTTTGTTTGTGAGGAGGTTCCTCGCCTCCTGCCCTTATGCTGCCCCCTTTTGTTTTTCAACATACACTCTTATATATATATATAATGAAGATATCAGTGATCTGATAGGCAGACCTATAGTTTGCAATAACCACCAAAAATAACAGATGCAGAGTAGCACACTAGAATTCTCCCTCTTAGAGAAAACTCTAAGCCCAAAATACCAACATGTTCCAACGCCATGCTAGGGCCTCCTACTGGACAAGATAAATGTGAGGCCTCCTATGGCCATGGTTAATACGTATGTTAGAAAGGGCAAAGAAGGAATTTCACCACCGACAGTTAGTTAGAAGTCAGAGAAGTATGGTTAGTGAGTTCATACGCATATATGTTTGGGGGGACGCCGTAGAAGGTGGGTTTTATTTCATAATAGGAGCAGTGTGAGGAGGGTGAGTAAAGCCATTGTGACGGTTCTTCCTGCTCTTAATATCATGAATTATAAGGGAGATACCTTACAAGGTCACATGTCCTATTACAAAATTGGGGACCGTAGTACCTACTCCATTAACAATTCCATCAACGCTCACTAACTACTCATCTTCTCCCTTTTCCCACTCGCACTCCTGGTGTATGTGCAGCACACCGGCAGTTTCGTTTTGCTATCATGGCCATCTTGATTTATGTTTTATTACTCACCATGGTTTTGTTATCATATTCCGGGCCATTATTGTCGATATAGTTCCTTGCATTTTGTTGGAAAATAACTTCGATCGACTGCTGAAGTGAAGGGATTATTGACATGCCTTTGTGATCATACTGCTTCATGCAGGATGTTCTTGGGAAGTGTCAGCAACTATTGCACCAATCATGTAGAATGCCCAGTCATCATAGTCAAGGACAAGAAAAGGGGCAGTTCAGCTTGAGCTTAATAGGTACACCCAACTCTTCATTCATTCGAGGACTCTTTTATGTGTTAGCCTAAAAGATTAATGTACCATCGATTTTCTCTTGTTTGTTTACTGCTTTTATGTCGTTGTAGATATCTCTTGGCACTTTTATGTTAATTGAGATTTGCTTATATACATAATTGAGTCACCATTGTTCTCATATCTTACCTTGAAAATGAAACGAAGTAAATGTTCACCACGATTCAATTTGTCCATTCTGTGAAGGAATTTTGTAAATCTCTTCAGCACTGAATATTATTTGAAGAGTCAATCAAGAATTGAGTAAAAGAGATAAGATATGAACAAATATGTTGTATCTCCTTGTTCAACTATATAGGTCCAAATATAATACTCCTTTAATTCTCCCCAACCCCCTGCTCAAGTTTGATTTTTGTTTGCAGCAATGCTAATATAAATATAACTAATCATTATATTTTTCACTTAGATTGCAGGTTTCTTTTTTGTTATGTGTGCCCGTTACCGTCTTATCAACGCCGATGCTCGTGACACGTCGTATTCATCAATTGGATTGCTTTTCTGCTTCCCGTTCTGCTATTTTGTATTGTGCATAGGCGTTGCAGTGTCTTGTGCGAGCCATAGGCAAGTTTTCCAAAACAGTAAACAGGAAGTTTCTCTGTTTCTGTATTTCATAGGCTTCGCGACATCACCTGTTGCCCCCATTGTTTACATACAAATCCTTGTCCAGCTGACCATCTTCCATGGCTTGGCTACTTAAAATTGTCCTGTCTGAGTGAAATTGTGTATTATTCTTTCCATTTTGTCTCTGTATGTCAAAAAGCTGGGTTGAACCTTTTTCTTTTTGTTACAGATATTTGTTGTGAAATTATTGTGCCTCGACCCTTGGACAAAAGGACTGTGAATGTGATTCCTTTTAGGGGAGACACGTGGCTCCTGTGTGGCATGTGACTTTTTTTTTTCTTTTTCTGAATTATATGATTGTATCAAATAATAATTGAAAATACACCGTCCTGTACTTTGGCTTGTTATAATATTTTGGTTCTAATGCTTTCATTTTATAATGATTGAGTCCTTATCCACAAAACTCAATTATCCTTAAGTGGTTCTCACAGTATTCTAATGGATTTTTAGGAAAGGTAATAGTAAATTTTAATTTTTAAAAGTTTTTTAAATCGAGTTATTATTATCTTATCCATTATCATTAGAGTTCAGTTATATATATTTTGAACGGAATGATAATTAATATTTTATTTATAGAGCTATATAATTGGCTCGATATATATTATTAACGGTGGAGCTCCCGTGATCCATGCAGCGCCGTCCTCTGTCTTTGCGGCTGTCTTCTTCTACCTCTCCCTCCCGCTTCTCTCTCTGCATATTATTACTATATGTTCTTGGAATTAGCAAATTATTTCATTATTCACAAATTTCAGATTACTATTTTAAACCCATTATTTTTATTTTAAATTTTGTTAATTTATTGCCTTTTTCTAATACTCTGAAAACCATAGCCAAACGACAAATTGATGGATCCCATGCTTATAATTTAAGAATTTAATAGGTCAAATTAAAAAATAAAACTGATATTAAGGGAGGATATTTGAGTAATTTTGGGATATAATTGCTACATTACAAGGGACAATGGGCTCCATAGTTTTGTTTTTCCGTTTTTTGTTTCTGTAGGTTGATAGAGACAGCTGGATTTATGGTGGGCCTGGCCCAATAACAAAACAATTTGTAAGCCCGTGACCGACCGGGTCCCGTGCCTGCGTACGGACAAAAATATCCTCACTGTCTTCCTTGACTTTCTTTTACTCCATAGTTCACGAGATCATATTCTGTTCGAAAAAAAGAAAAAAAGAAAAAAAACTTTGACCATAAATTAATCAGGCTGTAATAATTTTAATTTCATAATTTTAGTATGTTAAAATTATTGAGTAACAAACACTATCTAAACAACAAATAAAGTCACGAGAACCTATGCTCAAAGTATACCATATGATGTAAATTAAGATCAAAATATTGTAGCGTTAAATGTGATGTAAAATTAAAAGAAGTTAACTAAGTTTAATAAAATTATTCAATAATAATTTAAATCAATAAATTTAGGGTTAAAATTCGAATTTTTTTTTAGATTCTTTACCCACAGTGGCATTTTCGTGGTTTTGTGTGAACCAGAGGGTGTTTTGTGTATTTAAATAGAGTGTCAGACAGATTCCTTTGGACCAATTTGGCCCTTTCTTGAGTTACGACAGTAAAACTCCCCGTTTTGTCCTTGGATTCCGTCTGAAAACGAACTTTTATTATTTACTTTTTAGCACTTTTTAGGACACCTAAATTATTTAAAGGGGCCGCCACTTCGCCATAATTATCGTGTCTTTCCACCGCAAAGTTCCCTTTTTTTGATATTAGCATTTATTAGGGGGTGGAAGATAAATATTCAATGATTCGTTTGAAAACTATTTTATTTGCTTAAGATATAGTATGGGTAATAAATTTTATTTTTAAAAAATATTTTAAAGTAAGAATCCAATTTTATTTTTAAAAATTTAAAATCTTAGAGACAAGAAGTTTCTTTCAAGCACTTTTCAAGTCTTTTTTAACTAAAAAATAGAAAAAAAAAGGAACAAGTCTATGATGTGATTGTTATTCCATATCAGTAAAATAAATAAATAAAACAAAATTTTATTAAATTTTTTAAATATATATTTGAAATAAAAAAATAATGGAAAATATAGATATTTATATCTCAATCCTCACGTGCATGGATAAGCGCTACCATTACGTCAGACTAAATAATTATATGCCCATTTTCGTAATTTCACAACACAATTTTGTTATAAATCTACCACACCCCATGCAAAAACCCCGGCAACCGGTAACCTTCAAATTTTCGTTTCCACTTCTTCCACCGCCGTCTCTCTCAACTCCGGCCACCGAGTTGAGTCCGAGTCATGGCCGTCAAATTTTTCTTCTTCGTCTTTGTAGCCCTTCTGGCACTAAACTCCAATGCTTCCGATCTCTGCGCCGCCGGATCGGACGGCTCCGGTGATCTCTCCGTCATCCCCATCTACGGAAAATGCTCGCCGTTCACGGCGCCGAAGACAGAATCTTGGGTGAACACGGTGATAGATATGGCTTCGAAAGACCCAGCCCGAATTAAGTATTTGTCGAGCCTCGCCGCCCAGAAGACGGTGGCGGCGCCGATTGCCTCCGGGCAACATGCTCTCAATATTGGGAATTATGTCGTGAGAGTTCAATTGGGTACTCCGGGTCAAGTTATGTATATGGTTCTTGACACCAGTAGTGACGCTGCCTGGGCACCGTGCTCCGGCTGCTCCGGCTGCTCCGCCACCACTTTCTTGTCTAAGAATTCCTCCACTTTTGCCACTTTGGATTGCTCCAAACCGCAGTGTAGCCAGGTTTGTTGAATCTCTACTCTAATTATTTCATTTACATTTTATTATAATTATTATTTATCTTAAATTTCTTCCTGTTGTTTAAAGATTTTTTCAGTCGTTTAATTTTTAAAATAGCAATTTTAGTGTTTAGAATTTGTAAATTAATTAATTGAATCTCAATTTAAATAATTGTTTAAAAAATATAAAATTAGATATAATTACTCATGTTAATTAGAATATAAATTATTTTGGTACTATACTCTATTATATTTGTTAAAATTGCGGTAGAATTATCTATTTATAATTATCAAATAAATTATATAAAAAAATAATAAATAGATATAAGATATTTAGTTATAATAAAAGGATAAATATAATAGTCCGGGACAAATATCTACTTATTTGACTATAATAAATAGTCAAATATGATATATATATATATATATGGTAAACTATAATTCATGACTAAATATCTTTAACATAATTAATTACGGTAAATTAAATGTATAATTCAGGACTAAATATCATTAACATAATCAATTAATGGAAATTAAATTTATTTGTTAATTGTCTTTAGGCTCGGGGTCTTTCCTGTCCGACAACCGGGAGTGCCGATTGCTTATTCAACCAAACATACGGCGGCGACTCATCGTTTTCCGCCACCCTGGTTCAAGACACTCTCCACTTGGGAACCGACGTCATTCCAAATTTCTCATTTGGCTGCATCAGCTCCGCCTCCGGCAGCTCAATTCCGCCGCAAGGCCTATTGGGTCTCGGCCGCGGTTCACTCTCACTCATCTCACAATCCACTTCACTCTACTCCGGTTTATTCTCGTACTGCCTCCCGAGTTTCAAATCCTACTACTTCTCCGGTTCACTAAAACTCGGCCCGGTTGGCCAACCTAAAGCAATCCGAACCACCCCACTCCTTAAAAACCCGCACAGACCGTCACTCTACTACGTCAACCTAACAGGCATCAGCGTCGGCCGGGTTCTCGTCCCAGTTCCCCCAGAGACTCTCGCATTCGACCCGAACACCGGCGCGGGAACGATCATCGACTCGGGGACGGTAATAACCCGGTTCGTATACCCAGTCTACACAGCGGTTCGAGACGAATTTAGAAAGCAAGTGGGCGGTTCGTTTTCACCATTGGGAGCTTTCGACACGTGTTTTACAACAAGCAATGAAATGACGGCGCCCGGCATTACGTTCCATTTGAGTGGATTGGACTTGAAATTGCCGATGGAAAACAGTTTGATTCACAGCAGCGCCGGTTCGTTGGCTTGTTTGGCGATGGCGGCGGCGCCGAACAATGTGAACAATGTGTTGAATGTGATCGCCAATTTGCAGCAACAAAATCATCGGATTTTGTTTGATATTGCAAATTCTAAGCTGGGGATTGCTCGTGAGCTCTGTAATTAGCTGAATCAGTAACAATGGCGGCCGACAATTTGGATTTTGTTCTAAGGAAGCTATGAATAATTTGGAAAATGTATCTGTTTAATTGTTAGGATTGATTTGTGAGTTTGTTTTAATTTAATGTCCAATCCAATGTATGGTTAAAGTGGTTTTTAAAGATAGTGGCTTTTAGTATCTATTTTAATGGGCTTGGCCCAATGTCATTTTGGGCCCAAGGTCCACATTTGGATTTGTTTTTTTCTTGGTGTTATCATTTTATTTAACAAAATTGGAGTATTAAATTATACTAAAATAATTTTCTAAAATAGGAAGATATTCTTATTCTTAAAATACATAAATAATTTTACTAAAATATATAAGCAATAAATTCATATCATTATTAGATTTGACCCTATCAAGCTAGTGACAATCCATTTGAATTAGCAACCTGCTTTCACCGTTAAAATGGATTATTGTTTGTGTATAAAAGACTAGACCAACAAGCAGCTTCATCATCCACATCTTATATGCCATTGGTGGGCAGGTGCCAAATCTCATTCTCAATAAGTAGAGTAGCCTTAAACTCATACCCTTGATTCCTGCATTGAGCCTCAGTCCAAAGGACCCAAGGTTGCTGTTTGGTCTGGATATGCAGACATGGATAGGCTCCTTGAGTGGCTACCATTCCAATGGGGAAGCTCGTGTGTCAGCGAGGAGGTTGAGTCTCGAAGGGAACGGACACGAGGCGGTGTGCTAGTAAGAACGCTTGGCCCCAAAGGAGGGTGGATTGATGTCTGGATATGCAGACATGGATAGACTCCTTGAGTGGCTACCATTCCAATGGGGAAGCTCGTGTGTCAGCGAGGAGGTTGAGTCTCGAAGGGAACGGACACGGGGCGGTGTGCTAGTAAGAACGCTTGGCCCCAAAGGAGGGTGGATTGAGGGGTCCCACATCAATTGGAGAAGGGAACAAGTGTCAGCGAGGACGCCGCCTCGAAGGGGTGAATTGTGAGATCCCACATAGGTTGGGAGGAGAACGAAACATTTTTATAAGGGTGTAGAAACCTCTCTCTAGTTTGAGGGGAAGCTTGAAAGGGAAAGTTCAGAGGAACAATATCTGCTAGCAGTAGACTTGGTCATTAGAATTGCAGCAGATAACCTTTAACATATTTAAAAAAAAAAAAGTAAAAAAATACTTGAGATTTAAACCAATAAAAGAAAATAAATAAATGAAAAAATGTTAGGGTTCATAAAAGATGGGAGTTAGCGTAGGCTGGTTCGGCGAGGGATTATAAGAAGGCCAAAAAGAGGGTCAAAGTCAAAGTCAAAGAAAGGGATCGCATTCGCATTAGGGCATCCAGTTCTTCCTTGGACCCACCGCCGCCGCAGCCCTCTGTTCTTCAACGCCTCAGTCCTCACGCGTTAATGTAAGCTTCTGCGATCCCCACCTTCTTCCTCTTTCTATAAACCCATCTTCTTCACTTCACCCATTACTGCGTCCTCCAATTTCAGTGCCCAAATCTTCTCCGTTCTCCATACCCTTTTCTTCCCTTCTCAATCTCTGGTTCAATCGGACATGGGTTTGAAGGGATTCGCCGAAGGAGGAATCGCCTCCATTGTTGCTGGATGCTCCACCCACCCTCTTGATCTCATTAAAGTTCGGATGCAATTAGACGGCGAGAAACCGGCGCTTCCAAATCTCCGCCCCGCCTTAGCTTTCAATGGGTCTTCTTCCGTTGTCGCGCCGGGATCTTTCCATATTCCCCCGCCTCAACCACCGCGTGCGGGACCCATCTCGGTCGGAGTACGGATTGTCCAGTCCGAAGGTGTTGCTGCTCTGTTTTCTGGCGTCTCCGCCACCGTTCTCCGTCAGACTCTTTACTCCACCACTCGGATGGGTCTCTACGACGTTCTTAAAACTAAATGGTCCGATCCGAATTCTGGCAACATGCCTTTGACCCGGAAAATCACGGCGGGGCTTATCGCCGGTGGAATTGGCGCGGCGGTGGGGAACCCGGCGGATGTCGCAATGGTGAGAATGCAGGCCGATGGCAGGCTTCCGTTGGGTCAGCGGCGGAATTACGCCGGCGTGGTGGACGCCATCACAAGAATGTCAAAGCAGGAAGGGATTAGTAGCCTGTGGCGCGGGTCGTCGCTTACGGTGAACCGGGCTATGATCGTGACAGCGGCGCAGTTGGCGTCGTACGATGAAATCAAAGAGACGATATTGGAAAAGGGTGTGATGAAGGACGGATTGGGGACCCACGTGACGGCGAGTTTCGCGGCGGGATTTGTGGCGGCGGTGGCGTCGAATCCGGTGGATGTGATAAAGACGAGAGTTATGAATATGAAAGTGGAGGGCGGGGCGGCTCCGCCGTACACGGGGGCGTTGGACTGTGCGATGAAGACGGTGAGGGCGGAAGGGGCAATGGCGCTTTACAAAGGATTTATTCCGACGATTTCACGGCAGGGACCTTTCACTGTGGTCTTGTTTGTCACACTCGAACAAGTTAGGAAGATTTTCAACCAGTTTTGATTTGACGGGTGACGATCACCCGATTTCTGGGAATGTTCCCATAATTCTTTTCCATTCAATTTTAATAATATTACATTTTAGAAATTCTATATAACATTGAAGGAATTATAAATTGACTAAAATAAATATTGAAAAAGCATGATATGATATTAAGATGAAATTAAGATTCGGATTAACTTGTTGATAAAATATCTCAAACCAAAAACACTCGTTTGAGATTTAAATCACTCACACCCAAGATGGATCATGACAAGCTTGAATGATTATAAACACACCAAGTGATTATAAACCTGCAATCTAATGATTATAAACATGCAATCTAAAATACATATTCAAGTTTGAATGATTCTAAACATGTAATCACATAAAACTGAAAAAAAAAAAACCTTACTACTCTTCTATTCTAAACATGTAATCTAAAGTACATAGAATTTATTGGCAAAACCTTGGCTAATCTTTTGTTCTAAACATGCAATCTAAAGTACATAGAATTATAAGGAAACTTAACCTTTATTGACTTAGCCAATATACATGATTTTATATAGCCCCAAAATTAAAATATAACCCTAATTAGCTACCGTATAAATAATTCTTAAAATACATTCAACAAACAACAAACAATAATGTGGCATGAGCTACAGCGTCTCATGATAATTTGAACATTTTCTTCGTATAGAAGTTTATCTACATGATGCATCCATTGGTTCATACCAAATCACATCAGCCAAAATAAATCATAGTTAAAAATACTGTAAACCATCCAAAATATCTTAAGCAGTAAATGAATGAATTAGGATCAAATGGGTTTTGTTCTTCTATCTTGAAATCTCTGTTTGGGCATAATAGTTAAAACAGCAGACTTAAGACACAAATTAAAATGGAATTTCACCAATGCTGAAAGCATAGCAACAATCCTTACTATACAAGCTTTGAGCTATTCACTGAAAGAGAAAGAATCAGAGACCAACAAAAACGCAAATAATTCAGCAGCTTTGATCAAGAAACTGGTTCCATCTGTACATCCATCGTGCCATTTTCATTCAGAGTGAAGGATTCTTCACTTTCACTGTTTGCTACCTCAGAATGAACATCATCATTCATCCCCTCCATGTTCAGAAGGCCATAATTAACAACTCACTGCTCCGAAGATATCTATCTTAAAACACTCCTGACGTTGCCAAAGCTTTGCTGCTATTGTCCTTAAGGGCCAGATGATTCTCTGATCTTCCTCTATCCATAATACTTACTGCTGCTTTGGCTTTGGCCTTCTGTTCTTGTTCCTTTATTGTGTGCATCTCAGTTTCGGGGCTGGCTGCTGCTATCAGTTCCTGCTCTCTTATCCGAGTCCTGAATAGACGACCCTTGAGTGACATCCGAATTTTGGACTGAGCGCTTTGCTTCAGCTCCTCTGCCCTTATCCGTATTCTCTAATGATTGACCTGAAACTCGCCCCCGGTCCATATTCTGGAGTTCATTAGCTATCTGGCTGCGACGCTCCTTCAAGAAATTGAGTCTGGTAGTCAGTTTCGTCAGTGCTGAAGAGGTGAGATTTGAACTCTGCAATAAACATAGATGAGGCATTAGAATAGCTACATCTGGTCATTACATGGAATAAATGATGCGATAAGGAATTTCCAACATGTCAACATTTTCTTCAATATGTTTATGGTTTCGACATCGATAATGAATGAAGGGTGAATCAATATTTTTATTATAAAATAGTCAAACCGACAAAATATAACAAAAATATCAACACTCCAAACATTTCCATCGCATTTAAAACCTTAATTATGACATACAAAATTTCCAGACATCCATCCAGTAGTTTGGCATCATTGCTGCTATCCACTAATCCAGCAAACATATATGAAACATGCAACTCACACAAATGAGACTGTTACCATTTTTTACAAAGCACAATCGCCTTATATAATGTGAGCAAAACAATCTTTATTTTGCACAACCACGTACATGGAACTACGTTTCAACGTGATGATTCAAAGCTCTAAGTGATATGGTAATAATAGCAACACAAGAAGCATTGAAACTGGGGCAACAGTAGACTTCACAACAACCTACCTCAACCCTTGCAGCAGCCCTCTTAAGATTCGTTAGAGCCGTTGACCTTGGTGGAAATGCCTCCATGGTCGGAAACCCAACTGATCTGACAATGGCATGATGATCTGAATGCTGGTGGTGAGGGGAGTGTTTACTTGTGGAAGATGATGATTCCGTCTTCTTTTCGTTGCCATTTTCTGCTTGACCTGAAAGAACATCCTGCAAAAACACAACAGTGGACTTAAATGAACATCAGTTTATTGACAAGCTAGATGGAAAAACGCAAATCGAGAATTGGGCGGAGCATCCCGCAATGCTCCCCGAGGCCCAAAGCAATAACTAAAATGCATTGCTATGATTCTTGACTTCAGCATGATCAAAATAGTTATTATAATGCATTCCCTCGATTCATGGCTTCAACGGATCATAGAAATCTAGTGAAGAAACAAGGTTTGATTAAAAAACGGAAATATAGCTATTGCATAATTGAATTCAGATGAGGTGCCTCAACCAAATTTGAGGCAGGAGATGTGCTTTGAGAATAACAGCATTATAGCAGTGGTCATCGATATCAGTAAAGAATTATTATGAGGAAAGTAGGGATTGAGTATCTCTTTATCAGGTAAGTTCAATCTTGATCCAAGGACTACGCCAGAGTGAACTGACTCATTAATAGAAAATAACTCTACAATTGATAAGAATGATCTATATGAGTAAACGTCAGCTTCAGTGGAAGAAAAGAAATTAGTCCTAAACTCTGAAAATATTAATTAAATTTTAGTCGGAAGTGCCTTAGACATGCCAAAATATAAAAGATTACCAAAGAAAATGTGATTTACCTTATTTCTTAAGTGTTCAGGATGTGAAAGGGCTAAAGCTCCAGCATCCTTCTTCTTGTCCTTCCTGTACCCATTGAATTGTTAATCTCACATGAATAATTACTATCCACATAAGAAGAGGATGAAAAAGTTATGAACATTAACCTGTGCAAAAAAATTATTATGATATGATTATGCGAAAACATGAAATTTCAGAAAAGAGAAACCTACGATTTTGTTTGATGATTCTGTGAGGCATTACGTGAATCAGAAGGACGTAGCCTATCGAGCTGTCCTTCAAAGTCAGCCACCATGTTGTTTAAATTGGCAATGTCTTTCTCTGCTTGATCTATTTCTTCAAGATCTGCCTTTGTCTAGACAAATAGCTAACACATTATAGCATCGGCAATCTGTCACATAATCCTACTAAAATAAATAAAAAGCATTAGACAAACTGACCTTTTCACTAATATTAGCTAAACTCGGTAAGGGGCCTTGAGAAATTTTAAGTCCTACTTCAAGAGCCATCCTTAGATCTCTCTCCTTTTGCAACTGGCCTTTTAGTCTTGCCACCTGAACATTCAATCCATAGTCATGACTAAGTCTTTATCTCCCTAGTTGGCTTTGCAACTTCAATAATCACTTAAGGGTACCATAAACATGCTAAACCTTTTAATATAACAGTGGGTGTCCAAGCTGTCCAAATACTCCACAGAACTAAAATTTGATCTTATAACACTTGAAGTACTAAAAAGCTCCATATTAATTATCTCGGATATATTACCATGCCTTGAACTATAGCCTAGTAGGTACCCAAACTAACAACTTGATTCTTCTACCATTGAGTCAACTTATGGTAGTCAGTGGTAGTCCGTAGAAACAAATGCAAGAAAAATTATTATCTTAGATAGGTTACTATCATAACTTGAACTATATCCTAAAAGGCATCCAAACCAACAACTTGCTTTTTGAACTATTGGGCCATCGTTTGCACAAACTACAGAAAAAATTACATAAGGTAAATAAATTGCATTATTGCAAACCAAAAAACAAAAACGAAAGGTAGAACATTTTGAAAGAATCACAAGGGTTCCCATTTTCAGTTCCATTGACTTAGACGCATCAATCACATTATGGAGAATGAAGAACATGAAACTAAGAGCAGCGGGACTAATGGCCCATGAAGAGTTTACTTCTTGCTCAAGAGTTATACGACGCTCATGCAAGAACTTCTTTTGGTTTTCCAGACTGGATTGCAAAGTAACATTTTCTTTGGCCTGAAATAAGAAAGAATTAATGTGAAGATTAAAGAACCAGAAATGAAATACCTAGAAAAACGGCACTGATAATCTTTACCTCCTCCAAAATTTTATTTTGCAGTTCATATTTAGTGGCTTCAAGTTTCTGGATTTCAACCCTGAAATAAGAACAAAAAGTTGTCAAAGAAAATTTACAAGACGCGGGATGATGAAAAAAAGAAGTGCAAAAATAATCATTTACCAAGAAGTTCAAGGTCATGACAACTGATACTGTAATTATTTGAAGAGATTAATATAATGTGTCATGATGTAATTGACGACTTAGCAAATATACAAACAAAGGAAAAATCTCATGAATATAAACACTCGATCCAATCGATGCCACCTGCCCCATAGCATTTTCAATTCATATTTTTGGACTTGAAAAGTTCAGTGTATCGAAGTCATTAGAATTATAAGGATCTGTAAACCAAGAAATGACATAATCAGGAAGTTTCAAGCCCAGTCCTTAAATGGAAGACTATTCAAGCATAAATGAACTCAGGTGAGTTTTTTATGAAAAAAATTTACAAGAAAATGTAAGCTCCAATCCACATTCCTCAATTTGGTTTTTGAGACTTGATAATAAAATTAAAGCTGTTTAAAAGACCAAACCATATAGTCTTGATTGTGGAACAACCATTCCCCTCTAGGTAAATACGAAAATATTAATTTATTTTAACCTCCATATAAAGAAACAGAAAAAAAAAAAAGCCACTTACTCTTCGTCAAAATCAAGATCCATGGATTCCATGGAGAGGTTCTTCTTTGCCTGCGCTTGTATAGAAAACAAAAAGCTAGTTAAACTAGCTGCAGGAACATGGGAAAATAAAAGCTAGCTTGGAAAATTCATATGAATCTCTAACAACAGTCAAAACTATCATGATGGTGCACTTCAGGAAGATGGTGAGGGTTAAGTGAAATGGAATGCAGAAGGCTGGCCCGAAATGGGGGAGAAAAAAGAGTGATATTGTCAATGAAATGTTTTACTCACAGGCGTGCGTCCCCAAACGGTGAGACGCCTTGACGTGTGGGAACTTTTACTTGGAGAACCATCAAAGCTTGAAGATGAACAAGGATCCAACTTGTGCATCATATTTGCTTCTTCAGATTCATATTCTTCACAAGGCTTTTCATCCTTGATTGGTGGATTACCTCTACCTCGAGCGGTCTTCTTGCTTCGAACTTCTCCATGTTGAGGCAATTTTTTTTTGGGGGAACTCGATTTTGGCTTCGTTCCATTTACCTTAGAAACGTCAGAATTCTTCGGACTCCCACTTGATACTTCAGAACCCTGTAGCAAAGTAAGAGCAAGTATTGACATCTTTTCCGGCTGGTACTTAATTAAACTTTATCAATGGACCCAGCAATTTGGAAGTTATAAAAATTATAAAATCGATGAACTCATTCCGAATCATTCTAAGAAAAGAGAGACTTCATCAAGACACGCCAAATTTTAATTTGGGATTGAATTATTTGGCATCTAAACCAAGTTTTCTGATATGATGAGTCGAAGGAGCCTCTAGAGTGATTTTCGGAGATTTGATTTTAGAATCTATCCACCCCAACACCTCGGCGGAGTTTACTAGAATAAAAACAGAAGTACAGTATTTGTATGTTCCTCATACGTTACCCCTAAACCAGTCGGACAGTACACTTCCTGTAAGCTTATTAAGAAGAAAGGGTTCGACTGACTTATATAAGAGGAGACGGTGGATCAAGCGAGGTTTTAAAGGGCATTTCTGACATGGGCAAGGGATGTTTTGACTGTATCAATAAAGGGGACCAGCAGCCATGAAGGAGGGGGATTGGTTTTTGGCTAGGCTTGAGGAAATAGCGAATGAAAATATCATAGTAGTGTGGAGCTCTTGAATTTTCTCCTTATTGTGCGTCTAATAAGATTTTAAGTCCTATTTATAACAAAGAAATTAATAATTTCTAATTTGATTATCCAGCATGGAACCTCCATCACTACCACCTCACTGATAAAGAGGAAAATAAACGTTTGAATGAAACAAAAGCTTGTCATGCAATATGGTCAAATAGTTTAACAGTAAAAGAGGGTTAAAGGGAAATTGCAATTTTGTCAGATTGTTATAGGATGATGGTGATACTACCATTTTATCAGATTACTACGTAACTCAATTGAGAAAATATAGAGACGTGCCTTATCACCAGATAAATCGTGCTCCTCAGAGTAAACACTCCCACTACAGGTTCCAGTTGATTCGGCCCCATCGTCTGTTTCTGCATCAGAACCAGTGGCATCATCTTGTTCTTCATCATCGTAAGACATATCATCATCACTTGCCTCCTCACTCTCACTTCCACTCTCTTCCGAATCCGAATACATTATAGGCGACAGAGAACCTTCCTGCAATCACACTAGTAACTTATGGATCTCAAATTACAAGCTAATTAATCTTCCAAGTATCTTGAACTATGACAACTAAATACATAAAATTAGACTCCTTGGATAAATCATTTCTAAGAATATGCCTAATTCTGAAACATTCTTTTTGTCCCTTTTGAAGTAACCATAAAGATCATTAGTATCGGTAAATAAAACTCACAATCACAACTAGGCCAAGAGATACATACTTGCGCATTAACCTCCTTATAACAGTTAAAAATCTGGTAAAAAGTAGACTAAAAGAAAATCTTTTCTAGCTTTCTCAGCATGCCTGCGTCATACTAGAAAATTTGAATATAAGAACCAATATAATAGTTACCCCAAAAATTATGTCATATTCCTCCAGTAAAGTAATAACTATGGCTTGAGCATGGTTTGCAGCGGCAGCTGCACGAAGAAGTTGAATAGAACCATCACCCCCCACGTCAAAATCAGTTTCAATCTCACAATCACCGGATAAAAGAGGACGAAGGAGTAAGGGGGCCATGCAAGCTGCCACAGCTGAAGAGCTCATTCGATTCTCAGCTTTACGAGCCGCTACAGTTTGCATCATCATAAGAATTCTGTCGCAGGAATAAAAGAAAAAAGAATTGGGAATAGAAAGATACACCTGAAAGATAAATCAATACAAAAGGGTGGATGGAACAAATATATACTTCCACAAGTAGAATAATGACTAAATTTCACTATGGGATATAACCATTTGGACATGCAACAAGGGCAAGGTTAGAAGTATTTCGTTGATCGCCAAAAAAAATAATAGGAGCATGACACAAGAAAATCATGAAGGCCCCAGCAACGTCTACACAATAAAATCTTTAATATTTCAAGGTCAATAGCACTAGTAATCGAGGAACAAAACATCCCTCTATAAACTCTCGGAAAACTCAGAATTTGAGAGCAAATGGTCTTGGACCTCCTGCCCATTGCAGCTTTTGACATCAGTATCTCCCTTGTCATAACCTACTCCTCAAAAGAGCATTCAACAATACAATGTCATAACCTCAATAGATCCTTTTGTGGCCATGTACAGTATACGGCCTCCACTTTCGGTGGTCACCCACAAATCTTTTTGTAATATTCCCTTTCTTCTCATCAATCTAATTGGAGGCTTCTTTTTAATACATGACCCCATAGGCTAAGGGATTTCCCAAAGGCCGATGTCTCTTTTGACTGTTTTTCTGTGAGAATATATCTCTGTTTCGTTAAAACATAAGTAAATTAATTAAAAAAACATTATGTCTCTCACGTGGTCAAACCTACAGAACTATTAAGTGCAGACTCCGGAGCACTGCATGACCTCTCTATCACTCATCACCATCGCCAATGTTCAAGTTAATGTGTATTTGTAAAAACTAGCAAAAATATCAATCAAACCAGCATCACAATAAACCTTGGCTACCAAATACACTATCAGAGAGAACTCTCAAGATGAACATACGTCACAACCAATACGAAATTCTAAACGATGTAAAATAGTCAAGGCTTCAAATAAACTGTACTAGCTCTGGGCACTTGTTGATATATCTTATAAAATGGCACATGGACACTTGTTATTGGAAACATCATAAGATAGGTCTAACATAAATTATAAATATATTCTATTGCCAATAGTCAAAATTGTTTATAGCATGCATCACCAAGGTTGATTTCTTCGTTATCAAGTTTTAAATTTAAAATAGAAAACAATTGAAAAATAGACAAAGCAGGGGCTATAGCTACCTCTGCAGTAAACGGCGATTTGGTTCCGGAAAGGTTTCATATATTGCAGATCGCATAGCATTTACTCTGTTACCTCGATCAGTTTCTAGTATGAACACAAAAATAAGGGAAAAAGTATACATTTTAAACAACTGCTTTTAAAAATTCAAAACAAAAAAGAAATGGTTAGGAAAAATACATTTTAAACAAATGCTTTTAAAAATTCAAAACAAAAAAGAGATGGTTAGGAAATACAGAAACCCCACTGTAAGGATTATAGAAAATAAAGAATGAAGTATCCAAACTTTAGAATTAATCTAGAGAGAGAGAGAGAGAGAGAGAGAGAGAGAGATTCCAAAGAAAACAAAGACAAGAGTATTTAGACCTCCGATAACTAAAGTTTACATAAGAAAGGGAAGAACGGATAAGGATGCAACTCCTAGTCAGTTTTGGGTTAGTCAATAACGGTTTTAAATGATAATTGTACGTGGGATAATGAATAGATAGGGGCAAGAACAATTGGCTCGGTGTATTTATTTTGTGAGTTCTTATGCACTTTGGAGAGAAGTCGACCCTCTCGAATTGGCCAACAGTATAGAAGTTGTAATCTTCGTGTTTATCAAGTCGTTGCTCTTTTTCCTACTCTATTGAAAGCGTCCTTACCCTCCTAGTTACTTTGTACAATCTGGTTTTGTAGTCAATTCAAATTGTGCTTCTCATAGTGTGTGAGTACGTGTGTGCTTGTGCATACCAGTGATTTGATCCACACAAAGCATGTTATAGAATATCAGGAAAACTTGGAAAAATATGATTGACATTGTTTACGACAAGTTATCTACTTCAATAGTTCAACATCATCAAACTGCCCTTATTTCAGGCTTCAGTAAACTTGTCCACGGATGGTAACAGAAATTCATTTAGAAACAAAATCCGAACTTCCTTTATTGTTGCAAAGTAATCTTTTTCCCCCCTCGTATCAGACTCTAGACCTCCAGCTTCATCAACTTCATCTAAACTCTCAATTTTATGCAAACTCTAAATTTCACTGATGGAGGCTTTTTAGCTCTGCACATTATCAAATCTTAGACTTGAGCTTCCCCTTAGGCCGACAAGAAACGAGGGGAACTCAAAAAAGATAAATAAATGCAACCAACTTTTAACGCTTTTAACTTAAACATAAACACATGCCCCCTGAGGATCAGAACTCTTCCAACAAGATCCCAGCGAAGGAATAAAATAATCATGATCATCCCTCCTATAGTAGAGCCTAGAGGAGGAAGGTTCCAAGCTGAAATGCTAAGCTTCAAGAAAACGTTAAAGAGGGGATCCTTTCAAGCCCACGCGCTTTGCGGCTAGCAAATTCGTCTAATCACACCTCAACCACTAGAAATCTACCGATGCAACAAAAAACCACCCCCTTTCAGAAGTTGGACCAAGGCCCAATTCACTTAGAAAATCTTGAAAAACCACAGCTTAGGTAAAAAATTTAGTAATTATGTTAGAAAAGAAAATTTGAGGGAGTCAATGCCCACCTAAGTTTCTTGAAGCAATATCAACTCCCTCGCCTTTTCTTTTCACCGATTTTTCATGTAACTATTTTTATGTTTTAATTTGTGATAATATATTTTTTAATCTCAATATATTAGATTGGACTAGAAAGGAAATGAAGTACACGACACACAGGCCTTGTTAAAAAAGGTGTCATTTGCTCTACGCATGAAAACATTTAAGTATGAATTAAAAGCTAGAAAATGTCAGTGCATGACTCCATAGAGGAGATAAAATTTGGCTTTCTAAACTGAGAATTCATGCACGCCCTAGTTTTAAAAAGGTCCTTATTTCCTATGCTTTCATCATTTCTAGTCTATACGTGATGATTTTTCATGTGAAAGTATGTTTTCCACCTGGTAAATTAAATTATTTAAGATACTGAAATTAGCTGCTCCAATGACTTACTGCTTGCTTCTAGTAATGCGTTACAGCAAGATGCCGGAACTGGAGATGATGGTAACTCCCGGATGACATACTGAAATATAGCATAAAAGACATAAGATCGAAGAAAACTTCCACAGCAGGCAACAACTATTTGTGAAAGATTTGCTATCATTAGTATTAAAATTTTGATAACTTTTCAACCTTCACGCAGTCAGCCACTACATGTGCATCTTCTTCTGGAGAAAACTCGATCTTTCCTACAGTATAAATAAAGAATGAATAAACAATATTTCTGATAAGGAGCTCGTTATCGGACTATTTTAATTCCTAATTTATAAGATTTGAATCATAAGAACCAATATGTTGACCCCGTTGACATGCATTTTAAAAGTCAAATTAAAAGGAACAAGAGAAGGGGACAGTAACTAAAGCCAGTAAATAATTATAACTCTACAATCATGCATTACTGACGGAAAGAAAAGACTCCAAAGGTCACAGTTTGCAACAACCACCTACTCATTTGTGCGTAGTTTGAAAACTGAAAGATACGTGTACCATGTACAATTCATCCCATCAATAGGTGAGGAATTAAATTGCTAGTTTTGTTAGTCACTAGACTGAAACATAATTGCAACAGAACACTATCAACAATATAATGTATATAAATCTAGATTATCATTATAATAATCAAATAACTGACCCTGTTCATAGTCCCGCACACGACGTTCAACATCATCAACATCTGCAGCTTGTCGCAAAATGCCTTCAACTTTGACTCCTATTATTAACTCAGATCCTTTAGCTGAAAAATTAAAAAATATAAGATTTTTTACAGAATGATAAATTCAAGATTAATCTACCGTGGTCCTCTATAAACCTAAGGGCTTTTTCCAGAAAGGAGGGAGTTCCATCAACATCTTCCAAAGCAAGCAAAACTGGCCTACCAAGGACTTTTGGTCTTCCGAGGGATCCATCCTTCACTAGAAAAGACATATAGAGAGCATCCATAAATCAATGTGGCAAAAATTGAAGAACGCATGCAAGTTATTGAAGTTGAAACATATTACAAGCAGGCCCAATTGGGTGAAGATCCAGGTGTCAAACGAGAATGAAACAGAACGAACCAGTCTATTTATCAATGTTCAGGTGAAGTTCCGAATAAAAAACTATGAGAGGGTAAACACATCATGAATGCATCGCACAAATATCAAACATGAATAGAACAACGAACTAATATATTTAAATCCATGAGAACAAAGCATCTGATAAAATTTTCCTTACAAAATTTCTAACAAATATAACTATTTAATTAGAAATACAATTTTTCCATCACCAAGTTTCTTAAGTTTTGGCACTTTTTCCATTCATCGTCCAAACAGGACTGCGCAAGTTCACAGCTATACCCAAATAGAATGTATATATTCTTACTAATACAAAAGGCAAAGTTTCTGACAAATGTAACCACGTGAAGGACATAATTGTAGATTCCAAAGTAAACTAAACATCTGAAATATAGCTTAAACACACACTTCTCATATAAAGCATACAAGTATGCTAACAGGGCAAATATAAAGAGAAATGCATAAACACTAGAACTAGAAGTACAATGAAATAAGTGGTATCTAAAGAAAACTAGATGAGAAAAGCATACACGTCTCTGAAGACCCATCATTTGATTCGATCTTATCATTCTTGAAGATACCATTAGCATGGACACTACTAGGTGCCTGGGACAAAGCAGTTTCCAGTGCGGCCTTCCACTCATAGAGATCCTCCAATGTTTCCGCCTGCAACATTAGATAACACACAGTGCAGTAGGCTGAGAGGTACATACGAGAGAAACAAAAACACCCTTCTTCAATGTTATATTGGAATACAGACTACGCTCAGAGTTATTTTTAAGAACGATTACTTCAGAAAGAAAATATCTAAGAATGCAATTCAAGACTTAAACATCAGCATTTTTCATGAGTCATGCCACCAATCTCCTTAATGAACTTGAGAATTTTAAAAACTAATATTTGAGATAGATTAGATGAAAGAAGCTAGAAACTTTGTATAATTAGCATACACAAGTTTGTATGGCAAACCTACAAAAGGGAACAAAATGATAAAACAGACAGCCACAAAAGAAGAACCTAAACGCTTATAAAGGTCAAAATAAAAGTTTCACTTCAGCTAAAGAAATGTTTTAAGGAAAAAGAAGGTTGAGAGACAGAGAGAGAGAGCACCTTCAGTGTGAATGCCCGTCCTTCTCGACCATCAGGAAAGAGCACAGTCAAGAGTTTTTTTTCACTTTTCACAACAACACTTGAAAATGTACGGTAATACCACTAAATTAGTTTGCTGGGCTACTTCCGTTGTAGAGATAAGGCAAATACCATCAAAATTCAGAAAGCAAACTAACCTGCCTGAATTGTTGAGATCAATGCCACCGAGAGTCAAATTCACCTCCCCCCCTTTCTGAGGAGCAGCATTCTGAAAGGCGTAACAATCGACTAAAAATTCAAAACTCAAATTCAGAAGGAAATTAAACAGACAAATAATGAATCATAACATGAAGCATATCATTATATAATATAAAGTAAAAGTGATATTAAAATAGCTTTAGCTTGTATTAATGTGACGGACAAACTACCAACTCCAAGTGGCTCATCCTCCTACTAGAAACAAGGTCATGACGACAGCTTAAATCACCATAAATTAAATGACATTCAAAACCAGACTCATGCAAAAGATCACAAGATAATTCTACGCCTGAGGTAAAGGCAACTCTTCAAGCTCTTCAAGTTCAAAGGAAATAAGTTGAAATTCAATTATCCACCCTCTAAAGAACTATTTTTGAAGATAACTATAACAAGCTATTAGGTATCCGAGAGGATTTTTAAATAAAGAAATAACAAAAATTGATGAAGATCACCGTACAGGTTACCCAGCCATTTGAGAGGGCTGCAACTCTCCTCAATCTTGGTCGTTATCCAAAATGATAACAAACTATCCCTATGTATGATTCCCTGCCATATGCTCTCAGTGCCAAGCTACTAACTGATGGCAGTACAATAGCACAAGCATGATCATATATAAAAAGGAAAAACCACTTACTGGATCACTTCGAAAGAAAACTAGTGAAGTACGTGTAAGAATGAACCATCTCTTTTTCCAGGAGGTCCATCCAATTCCTGATTTTTTTTTTTTTGGGGGGGGGGGGGGGGGGGGGGGGGGGGGGGGGGGGGGGGGGGGGGGGGGGGGGATTGATGAGTTAACTTTACCAAGTTCTAGGAATAAAAAAATCAAATAAACACACCTTTAGATGATAAGAAAAGTGGTCCACTCTTGAAAACCTGCAATACAGTTAAACACTTAAGTAATGTAGCCTAAAATTTTACTCCACAAAATACAATAATAAAATATACATGGAAAAAAAACCCTGCTACACGTGATAAAGAGATAACAGTATATATTGCTAATTAAGTTGCGCCTTCTGAAACGTTCCTTGTTACCGACTGAAGTCTTGGCACTTTTCAGATTCAATCAATGTTGAAACTATAGGTTGGCAAACAGAAAATGTTCTTTTCATTGTTAAAGCAGATGCAATAAACGGTGTTGGTCTTAATAGCAAAGCCACTAAACGCTAATCCCAAAACACTTCGCCGGATCCCTGCAAAACTCAGTAATCTTGCTCTTCGATCATTACAGCTAATGTATAACATTCTTCTCTATATATTTTTTTTCTTTTTGTACTATTACATCTAACATTCTCAGAGGCAGCCTTGCTAAAAGTTCGTTTTATTAGCAAAAAACTCCGTCACTGGGAGTTAATGGAGAAGCGTGTGGAACAAGGTGGATTAGAGATTGGAAGCATAATGGTTGCGATGGTTCTTCATGAAGTTTGATGTTTTATGATACGAAGTTATTGTGAGTAAATATAACCCACATCCTTTTGATTGGGTGGCAAGTAGTGGGTCTAAGAGACCTGGAAAAATCTCTGGAAAACTATCACATCTGATTTCTCTTTCTTCTTTCAGTTTATCATATGCTTCACTGGAGAAGACTAAAAAGTTCATTTTTGGGAAGACTGTTGGGTTGGTGAGAAACTCTCTTGCGAGTTGTTTCCTCATTTATTTCCCCTCTCTCAAAAGAAGTTGTATTTGGTGGCTTTGATTCTACCTTCTCTGTCAAATCCTTCATCTTCGATACCCTAGGTCTTCAGTCATTCTCTTTCTAACGATTGATGTAGCGTTTTTTCTTTCCCTTTTGCAAGACCAGGAGAAGGGGCTCTAGATTTTGGACTCCTTAGGAAGGCTTCTTCTCTCGATCCCTTTTACATATTTAGTTTGTCCCTTCTCCGGTCCAGGTTATTTCTACTTATGCTGCTATCTGGAAAAGGAAAATTCCAAAGAAGATCAAATTCTTTCATGTGGCAGGCTCAAAGTCATTCTTCCTTTGTGTAGCATTCGCAATTGTGCATTCTTGAAGAAGTCAGGAGGAATAACTTTACTACTATGGGGCCATTTTGTGTAGTCGATATGGAGTGATGGTTGAGCTTTAATGGCTTACACTTGACATGGACTGAAGCCTCTCTTTGTAGTTACTTTTGTGCTCTTTCTTGCTTTTTTTTTTTTGTTTTTATACAACTCTTTTTTGTATGTCCTTGTATTCTTTTCATTCTTTCTCAATAAAAGTTCGGTTTCTTACCAAATATATACATAACCGAATCAATCCTCAATTTATGTGAATTCCATAACCTATTTTTTCCATCTTGCATTCAATTTGGTACTAGAGCATATCTTGCTAGCGCCAAGGAACCAACTATACCGCCTCAGGCCCAAAATTTGGACCAAGATGCAAAATCTAAATCGGACATCTACTGACCTGACATTTTTTTCTTTTTGCATCTTTTGTGACTTAGCCTCTATCTGTTGACTTGATTTTCTGATTTGTGAAAATTGTCCTTACAGATCAATACATATCTTTTCAACATGTTTTGTCCTTATTTATCTGGTTCTAAACAAATTCTCTAGGCAATCACTCAATATAAAAAATTTCCAAGCAAATATATTAACTTCGGAAGTTTTAGTAGGTTGGAAGTTTTAGTAGGTCATGAAAAAGAGAGGTCCACCTTGTTGATATAGGTGATGACTATCCCATTCTTCTAAGTTTTCTTAACCATGCTTGTGTCTTAGAATATCTTTCTTTTCCTTGTAGTGTGATTTACTCCTCTACTATGGCTCCACAACAACACTCAAGCTATTGCTGCATTAGCAGCTCTTATCTTAATCTTAAAAGAAATTCCTTGTAGTGTTGATTTGCTCCTCCTCTACTATGGCTCCACAACAACACTCAAGCTATTGCTGCATAAGCAGCTCTTATCTTGATCTTCAAAGAAAAAAAAAGAGGTGGATAGATCCGGTAGGGAGTGGATGTTATGCACTTACAAAAACTTATTAGAAGCTGAAGTGGTTGTCGTCTTTCCTGCATGGAACTTAATTCCCTCATCTCTTTTATGTTCTAGCTTTCAGTAACTTCCATTGGTTTTGGATCGACGGTCAGGTCCTTCTCCAAAACAAAATATGAAATAAAAATAAAATAATAATACTAATTCAATTCCCTCTTTCTTAAACACCAGATATATGATGTGACAACATGGGAATGAATGCTATAGCTTCAAATACAGGGTTCCCCGTTCACTAAACATGTCCAATTGGCATCCATCTGGTTTGTGATTGAACGCGGCAAAATCAAGTCCAACTTCAGTATGTCGCCTCGTTGAATCGGGTTGCCGACTGCTTAACAAACAGCTTCTCATCCTCAGTTAATGTTCTTGCATGTCCAACTAGCAGTCGTTGCTCTCACTCTTCTCATAAGGTAAGACGTTAAACAGATTCTAACGACTGTCGTTCCAGGAACTTGACAACCACCAAATACTAATTCCTAGAGTTGCTTTGCAAATATTCCCATAGCTTTCATTTTCTTCTGCCCATAAAATTGCATCACACGCCAAGCCAAATTAAGTTCGCTCTTTATTTTCGTTACTTTATCAATGGGGTTAATGCTCAGCGCGCATACTATGCGAGATCAGGAGCCTATATATGAAATCTCAACATCGAGCAATTGACGAAATGAGACGGACACTGGAGACATAAAAATCACATCCAAAGTGCAAAAGGAAATACAGAAATAAAACCCACCGTGTTGCCAACACGAGAACCAGCAGAAGGATCGTCTGGAGGGGGAGGTGGCGAAGACGGAGGACTGCCGCATTCTCCCTACACCACAACAACACAAGATAGATTTCAATTCCCAAATTCAAACGTCACATTCAACCCCTTCCAACAACCCGTACGCATACATCTCAACACAAAGAACACGAACATTTCGTAATCCAAAAGGAGAAAACAATTAAAAATCCGGCGCGCTTAATGCTAAAACAAAAAACTAACCAAGCCAATAACTAAACACAATACAAAACCTGAGAAGGTTCTGCGTTTCGGTTAGCCATCGTCGTATCTCCAAATCAGAGCACCATATCAGTCATCAGTCATCAATCAAATCAATCGACCGAAGATCACTGCAACAACTACTGATCGCCATTATCAAAATGCAGCAGAAACATCCGCAGATAAACCAGATAACAGAATCAAAGCTTACGACATCATGCGTTTCATTCCGCAAAACGAAAACAACAATGTATGGTTATTAAAACGATTCCAAAGCACAACCGAATCGGAAACAATACCTCGTGTAGTCAATTTGAAAAGAGCAAAAGAGAGAGGGAAATAATTTTTTGTTTCTTTTTTCCCTCCAAGAAGCGTAAGATGAAACAGAGACTTGTGGCTTTCTCGTTCTTCTGTTTTTTCTCTCTCTCTCTTCATGTGATGGATTGAACCAGAAATGTTCCTCAACGGCAGTCCGGAGGTCAAGCAAGCGCCATCCGGATGGGGCGGCAGTTGTACACGTCTCCCCGATTCCTGGTCCTTCTCTCCGCTACGAACGTGTTGGAGGGAAATAGGCGAAGGGCTTTTCTGTAATTCACCCTTCTGACTTTTTTTTCCCGCTCTCTTCTGCCCCTCCTTTTGGAGGTTTGTCCGGTGTGGCCGTTTTGTTCCCGTGTTTGAGGGAGCACTGGAAGGGATATTGTGGGACCCACGCTTGCCGGGTCTGACGTGGATACCGCTACTATATATTTCATTAGATTATATTTAAAAAGAAAAGCTAAATTAATATCTAAAAATACTCTTAAAAAATACAATAGTATTTTTATATTAAGAAAAATGAAAAAAGTCTTTAATATTATTTTTAGATTAAAAATATTTTGTTTCAAAAAAAAAAAAAAAAAAATTTAAAAGATATTATTAAAGTTTTGAAAGTTTTATTAATACCAACTTAAATTATGTCGATAAAATTTTAGATGTAACATTAAAATTCTTAATATTTATAAAACAAGTATTAAAAAGTAAAATTTTTTAATGTTAATATATAGATGAAAATCGTCTATAGAACTTTATAGATTATCTCTAAACTTTCTAATATTATTTTTTAAATTTGATGAGTATTTTTTAATCGTAATACTAATGAAAAAAAGTGTTTTTAACGGTCCTAACAAGAGTATTTTTAAATTTTTTTAAAAGTTTAAAGATATTTTAAAAGTTTTTTTTAATGTATAAAAGTATTTTTGAGAATTTTTGTTGAGAGTTTAAAAGTATAATTAAACTTTTTTTTTTATTTAGAAATATTTTTTTTAAGAGAAAGCCAAAGGTTGAACAATATTTTTATTTATTTAGCGGGAAAAAAACCATCAAACTAATTTTATAATAAAAATACCAAACATTTATTAATCAAACACCGAAAGTAGTATTATATGGTATACTACGCTAACTAAAGATTGAAAAAAGTAGACATTTATGAAAAATCTGTCGGCCTACCAAGTTCTTCATCGGATGGGAAAGAACTAAGAAGCCGATCCTCATAGCTTTCGAGGAAAGGAACAATCGTCTTTGAGATCGAACGGAGTTTGTTCACGCCAGAGCATGGAGCTTGAGGTGTCTGGATCGAAGTCGGATTTTGACGACAATAATAAGAGGAAGAATTTGGAGGGCTCGACTGGTGATCGGATTCGCGTGAAGAAGAAGACTCTGCAGGCTGTGCTGGAGCAGTGTCAGAGATCTCTCGAATCGCTGAACGATTCCAACGGTGTCGATGAAGACGAGAGCGATGAATATGAAGATGGAAGGCACGGTGAGGTTTCGGGGTATGTGCGGGGTGATCGAGAAGCCGACAAGGTATGGGGGTTTCCTATGGATACAAAATTTTGTAGTTTCGGGGATTTTAACTGAGAATTATTTTATTGTATCTGAGTTAGGGTTATTTAGCACAATGATTGCTGGCTGCCGTGTGAGGTTTTTAGCTGGGAATTCTTTGCTGAAAGTTGGCTTGATTCCTACTGTTTCTGATTTAGAAGAACTTAGAATAATGCCTTTGAAGATGCTATATGAGTGAGTTCTAAAAACGAGGAATTCTGTGCATTTTTCTTATTTGTTTTGTACTGATATGAGAGATTGAATACCAGATGAGATAAACGACTTATGATTTTGATGAATTAGCGTATGGTAGTTTCTCATCTGCTGGAATCGAAGTTCTTTCTATGGATGCTTCACAACTCGATCGGTACTTTTTTCTGGTTCAGCTTGAGGATGCTCTACTCTACTGTTATACAGTGATGAGTATAGGTGTGAGATTGATTTGAAGTTGCCTATAATGATTGGTTTTGAAGTTGCCTATAATGATTTGTTTGAAGTTGCCTGCAAGCAATTCATCGAGGAAATCGTTTTATGTTCGTCGTTCTTTCAGGATCTGTTTGTTTATTCTTCCATTGAAGTCTCTTATGCATGTAATGGGCATCGGCGAGGACTTTTCGTGGGCGTGGTCACGTTGATGGGAAATTTGTTTTCATTTATTTGGGAAGTGTAATTGGCGCAACTCAACTAAGTAAAGAAAATTTGAAATACAATGACTTCTTTAGGTGTTTTTCGAGGATGTTTGAATCACGTGCCAATTCAAGTAATATCTGTAACAGCTCAAGCCTACCGCTAGCAAATATTGTTCTCTTTGGGCTTTCTCTTTCGGGTTTCCCCTCAGGGTTTTAAAATGTATCTACTAGGGATAGGTTTCCACACCCTTATAAGGAATGTTTCGTTCCCCTCTCCAACCACAACAACCTCTTAATGCATTTTTCCTGCAAAGTGAAACTAGGATCCTCCATCCATTCATTTTCAGTCTTTCTAAGAAATAGGATTTTCATTGAAAAAGATGGAAGTACAAGGACAATTGCGAAGAACACTTCCCTTTTCCCTTAAATGCCACCTATTGGAAACTTCATGGATAAGCCCTCGAGTTGTAAGTAATCAAAAGGAGGGGTACTCTAGAACTTAGCTGTTAGTATTAGCTACCTGATAAATTCTTGGATGGAGTTGATGTCTGAAATTCTCTTTATATGGGTTTCAAGCTGTTTATATTGTAATTTGGCTTCAATTTGTATTTTAAATTTTATGATCCATGGCATTGACTTGAAGACATCTTTCTGCAGTTGTGTGATCTACTTAAATCTAGAGTTGAATGCCATGACTTTCTTGAAAAGCTAGAGGATGCTCAAGCATCAGTTCCGCTAAACACTTTTGGTATATCTTCAGATCTTAACCAGGCTTTATTAAGGAATTGCAAACAGATTGTAGTTTATGCATGTGAAGATAGAAATTTAGAATTTACAGGACCATCTCATTTGAGATGAAAATATTGTTTTATTTATGGCATGATTGGTGGATGATTATTATTCATTTCATTTTATTTTTATTACTTTTCTTTGTAATGGTAGAAGAATGCAGTTCTTGGGACGTGGTCAGTGATGTGGATCTATGGGAAAGTGGTGATGCTCTAGATCAAGAAGGTTACATCGTTGTGCAGCAAGAGGATATAGTCGATGGCATTGCTTGTTTCATGGCTGCATACTTATTGTCCTTAAAGGAAACCAAGGTATACTCACATGGCTCTCTCTCTCTCTCTCTCTCACACACACATACAAATGTGCGTGTATATAAGAGTCTATGGTTAAAGTTGGAGAAATTTGGGTGTTGGTAGTTTTAATTGTCTTTGTTTACAATACCCCAAGATAAGTATATAAGAGCCTATGGTTAAAGTTTGAGAAATTATAATTCTCTCATCGAGTTCCTATAAATACCAAAAAGAACCCAACCTAGTTTTGGGGCTCAAGTCGAGTCTATTTGGATCTCACATCAGAAAAATCTCTCTCAATGTCTGGTGGAGTAACTTGATGGTGAATTGAGAATCTAACATTCTCGAACTCAGGCTTCAAGCCCATCAAAAACTTAGAGAGACCCTTTAAACTCTATATTCTATAGGTTATTCTATATTAGATGAAATTCTTCCCGAGAAGAGCCTTTAGAATTCGAATCGATCGGTGCCCTTATCTTTGAAAGGTGTCTCTCATGTTCAGCTGGTCTCGTAGAAGCCTAAGCCTTCGGTAATAAATAGTATAACACATTGATTTTTTTATTTGACCCCTGATTTCACACTATGCTGTGGGCTGTGGCAACTGGCAATTTATCTTTCATATCTATCTTGTCTTAGAAGACGCATTATTTCTATGAGCTATGTGCCTACAATCAACGTTTTCATTGCATCTCATTGTTTTGCAGGAATTGTCACCTAACCAACTTCAGAATGGTGAGTCTTGCCGCACTTTCTTGTTGACATGATGTTTTTAGATTTCAGTAGATCCCAATCAATGTTGCAGAGATCAGTTATGTGAGCTTGTCACCCAAAGAAAGGCATTCAAATTGTTGGAAGCTGGTTCAACCCATCGGGTAGGGTATCTGGGGATTGTCCATCAATCCCACCCGTTCCAGTAGATCCCGATCAATGTTGTGGATGAAAATGTTCCGAGGGTCTACGTTAAATTTTGTACAAGAATTTACACTCTTTTCATGTTGGAATTTAGACTACACTTTAAGCATATTGGTCTGGTCTGATTATATCTTGAATCTCATGCAGCCCTTTGCAAAACATTCTCAATGAAGAAGAGAAAAGGAAAACTCCGGAAGGCGTGGGATGGAAGCAAGGTCATTTATAATGTGGCATCCTGGGGAGCTACTGCAGTTGGGTACTGTCACATAAAAAAGTTCTTGCATTTAGCATTTGATGACTTTCATTGTATAAACCACTAAGACAATTAAAACTGGTGTTGCTTGATGTGCTCCCTTCTGCTTTTTTTTCCCCTCGGAGTACAAACAAAACAAACAAATGTGAGGTATAGAAATTTGAACCTCCGACTTCAAAAGGAGTAGATATCAGTTGCCACTGAACTATGCTCATATTGGTCCTACCCAATATTGTTTTTCTGCAATGGTGCTATTCTTTTAGTATAACCTGGACGAGCATCAAGAGCTGCCCGTATGCTGTGGCAATTTAATGCCACCAGTTGAACTACATAACATTCTCCTTAAATTTCATGTTTCATATATTCATGTTCATACTAAAGTTTGTTTGTTTCCTTGTATTTATATCACTATAGAGAATCTGTATGCATATTAGCTTAACATTTGAATTCCTTCCTTTGAAACTGGAAAGTGCAATATATTTTTCTTCTTCTGATACTTCCTGCAACTGATATACACAGGCTATACCAGAACCCTGTGATTCTAAGTGCTGCTTCTAAAGCCTTCTGGACTTCCTGCCAAGTAATATCAAAGCTTCTTTAATATACATTCTTCTGTACATATGCTCTGCTCAAGTGCAGTATCCGAAAAAGAAATTTGCTGTTCTTTAGGTTTATTCTTTCATGCCCAGATTGATTATTAGTTCCTTGAAGAATACACTCTTGTCAATATCTTTTCTATTCTGCTAGGATCTTGTTATGGATGAGATTTCTGTATCTATGCCAGAAACTATTATTTGTACATTGTTCCCACATGGAAGCAAGTGGAAGGTGGCAACTTATGCACTATTGTTGATAGAGATTTATGTTTCCCAAATTGAGATTGTCCTGTGCTTTTTGCTACAACTGGATAGTAGATTTTACTAACATTTAAATTTGTGTCTAATTTAATGAGATTATAAACTTGCAATTCTCCGTCTAATTTGTGAATTTTATGAAAATGTTGTATATTTCGACGAACACAAAATCGAAAGTTTAGAGATTGATTAAATATTTCTTAGAGTTTATAACTTAAATCAATACAACAACCATAATTCAAGTAATAATTCAAGTATTGATTAGTAAAGTTTTTTTTTTTTTATGATATAAATTATAATTTATTTTTAAAAAAATATAGATTCTTCCATTAATGATACTTTGTTAATAATTATTATGAAATATATTTCATTTTTTTTCTTATTTGCTTTGTTTAATATTATATTGTAAATATTAATAACCTATAAAAAGACTTTATCAATGCATTTTTTTTGTTTGAGAGTAGGGACGGATTGAGTCAGGCTAACAGTTGGAGATCTTTTTAATCTATCACACATCGTAGAAATTTGAGATGTTTGTTGTTGATGTGTTTTTCTTTAAGATATGAATCGTGTCAGACAATTGTTTAAATTCAATACCTAATGGGAGGAGATTTCTCCTATTAGGAGCGTTATAATGATATAAGTTTACCTCATGGTAGGCTTAGTTAGTTCTACGTGCTGCCAATGCATGATGCAACCGATTACTCGACCTTCTATTCGAGGTCACACCAAGTTTGCCTGTACCCGAGGTTAGTTTGCTCGTCCTCTTGTAGGAAAATTCTCCACCCGCCTCTCCCCTTACCAAACTTGTAATCGAGTTATAACTTAAATCAAATTTAAAATTTTGAAACGAAATAAATAGATATTTGAGTTAAATATGGACGATATTTTCATCTCATTTTGACGACACTCAGCTCAAGAAGTACGCGGCATGTCGACAAGCACAGAAACTCAAAAGACAAAACTGGACGAGTCAGCGAGCCACCGACCACATTCCAATCGCTTTAATCCATCGGCTACGACCCACTCCCAATATTATCTCAAGCCCCCATCCTCCTCCACCTCTCACTCACTCTCTCCCCCCTCTCTCTCTGCTGCGTTGCGATGTGGGACGATAGGCACGGTGGCTTGCCGGGCTCCGACCTGCCACAATCCGATCAAGAATCCTTTATTGACTTCGATTTCTTCGCCGCCGCGATTAAACCTAAGGTGATTGCTCTTTACGAGCATTTCGTACATCCTTCTCTTCCTCTCCGAAGTGTTTTTATTGTTCTTGTGAAGCTAGCTAGGGTTTTGTGATGGTTTTGGGTATTTTTCCATATTGATGAACTTTTATGGGTTTTGCTCCGGTTTAGGATTATTACAAGACGTTGGAGGTGGATTACGATGCAACCGATGATGATATTCGAGCCAATTACATTCGGCTGGCTCTGGTTCGTGAATTCGTGTTCTCTCCACTCTATATCCATTCCTCGTTTTTTGGTTATCCATTTTGATTTGGTTCTCATTTCAGTATTCTTGTTTGTGGGTGATAATCTCAACCGGTACTTGGAATTGGTTCCCTGCAGAAATGGCATCCTGATAAACACAAAGATCATGATAGTGCCACTTCCAGATTTCAGGAAATAAATGAGGCTTATCAAGGTCGGTTTCCAGCTTTTAGTTTCTAATGCATTTTACTGCTCGCATTACTTTACAGCTTTGCCTGCATTTTTCATCGCACGTCTTAGTCAGGGATCATGTATACTCGTCATTCGTGAGTTGGGTGGTGTGTGCTTTATTTGATCACTCCGGAGTAGTACAAATTGTGTCGTTTGTAATGTTTGGTTTGGAGGAGCAATTGTCATTTAAAAAAAAAAGAAAAAAAGTAGAGACAAAGAACATATCATTAGAGGAAAAATTAAACAAATAGGAACAGAGGAATCGGCTTTTTTAGCCAATGGGATTGCCAAATATCAATGGTAGTTGTAGGTTGTGGACTTCCAAAATCGAGCGTCATTGTGGTTGCTTACAAGGGAATCACATTGTGAGATCCCACATCTGTTGGGGAGGAGAATGAAGTATTCTTTATAAAGGTGTGGAAACCTCTCCCTAGCAAACGCGTTTTTAAAACCTTGAAGGGAAGTTCGAAAGGGAAAGCTCAAATAGTACGATATCTGCTAGCGGTGGGTTTGAGCCATTACAAATGGTATCAGATCCAGACACCGAGCTATGTGCTAACGAGGAGGCTAAGCCCTGAAGGGGAGTGGACACGAGGTGGTGTGCCAGCAAGGATGCTGAGCCCTGAAGAGGGGTGGATTGGGGGATCCCACATCAATTGGAGAAGGGAATGAGTGCCAGTGAGGTCGCTGGGCCCTGAGGGGGGTGGATTGGGAGATCCCTCATCGGTTGGGGAGGAGAACGAAGTATTCTTTATATAGGTGTGAAAACCTCTCCCTAGCAAACACATTTTAAAAACCTTGAAGGGAAGCCCGAGAGGGAAAGCCTAAAGAGGACAATATCTGCTAGCGGTGGGCTTGGGCCGTTTCAAACACTTCGAGTTTTTTGGCTGTCAAATAATGCAAAAGAGGCAAAAGTCCACAGTTTAGAACATGATAAACGTCGAGGACCGCAAAGATTTCCTAACCTGACAACAAAATATTAGTAGGTACCAATGAAATTGGCTCCATGCACTTCTGACTTTTCTGACTTCTCCTTCAAAGGTTCTATATTGGTAACATGAAGGCCTTAGAAGCCCAAGTACTTAGAGAAATGAAAGAAAAAAGAATGGGAAAGTTATCATAAAACGAAAAAAAGTAATGGAAAAGTGATTTCTTTGAGGGATTTATGGCAGTAGTTATGGTGGGAAAGAAGTCTATGGAGGTCAGTTCGTCGAGCATGATAACCTAGTGCCGTTGCTATTTTAATTGAGTAATTTCCATGAGTATGAGAAGCTCTTACTGGTTTGTTGTTGTGGGAGATGACAAACTTTTGGTTCTTCCATTTTCTCTTTTGGGTTGGGGTGGCGGTGGGGATGAAACAAACGACTACCATCAGGAACAATAAAAGCACTCATTATTAGTTTAAAAGGCTTAAAACACAAAGATGATGATCCCACTTTCAATTCTAAAGATCAATTCTAGAGAGAGTATGTAGCTCAACTGATTAAGACATATGTCATCGATCAAAAGGACAGATTCAGAGGTTCGAATCTCTCTATTCCATATGTTGTTGAACTAAAAAAAACTCAATAGTTTAATGTACGGTTGAGAGGTACATTATTGATTGATGTATTAAGATGATGATCCCACTTTCAATTCTACAGCTACCATTTTGAGTATATAGCTCAACTAGTTAAGGCATATGTCTTCGATCAAAAGGTTAGATTTGGTAGTTCAAATCTCTCTAATCCATATGTTGTTGACTAAAAAAACTCAAGTTATTAACTAATGTACGGTTGAGAGGTTCATTATTAATTGATGTATTGACTTTGTAGTACGGATATGTTGAGATGTTGAGTTCTTGCGACCTAGCCTGGTAGTTATGCTTTATAACTCGAGTTTGTTGCCGTTCATTGGGAAAAATGGTTCAAACATCATCACATAAGAGAGAGAGATAACTTTAACAAAGCTATACCCCAATATTCTATGTTAGAAACCTGGAAAAGGAGAAAGCATGAGACAAGTTCTGCAAACAATCACCTATCAGTCAGGTTTAACTTAATCTGCCGTAGTTTTGTGAGGTTGAAATGTGAAAGCAGTAGGGAATTCTTGTTGGGAAACTGATCTGAATTCACCGTTAAGGTGTTTCTCATATGCATTTGCTTGAATATCTTGGTGTGTTTAAGCATGTCTTTCATGCCAAGATTTGACCTTTTTGAAATGAGTCACAAGGAGGTAGCAACCATCTAACTATCCTTGCATTTTCTCTTCCAAGCTATCTTCAAGGGCAAGCTTGATGAGTTGGAGTATGGAAAGGGATGACTTTGTTGTTTCATGAGGAACCTACTCATTTCTTTCTATTAATTGTGGAACCTGCAAAAATGAAGGGGGTAGGATTCTGTAATAGCCCAACCCACCGCTAGCAAATATTGTCCGCTTTGACACGACCCACCGCTAGCAAATATTGTCCGCTTTGACACGTTACGTATCGACGTCAGCCTCACGGTTTTAAAATGCCTAGAGAGAGCTTTCCACACCTTTATAAGGAATGTTTCGTTTCCGTCTTTAACCGACGTGGGATCTCACAATCCACCCTCTTGGGGGCCCAGCGTCCTCGCTGGCACACCGCCTAGTATCTAACTCTGATATCATTTGCAACAGCTCGAACCCACTGCTAGTAGATATTGTCCTCTTTGGCCCATTACGTATCGTTGTCAGCCTCACGGTTTTAAAACGCATCTACTAGGGAGAACTTTCCACACCCTTATAAGAAATGCTTCGTTCCCCTCTCTAACCGATGTGGGATCTCACAATCCACCCCCTTGGGGTCCAACGTCCTCGCTGGCACACCGCCCGGTGTCTGGCAGTGATACCATTTGCAACAGTCCAAGCCCACCGCAAACAAATATTGTCCACTTTGGCCCGTTACGTATCGCTATCAGCCTCACGATTTTAAAACATGTCTACTAGGGAGAGCTTTCCACACTTTTATAAGCCTCACGATTTTAAAACGTGTCTACTAGGGAGAGCTTTCCACACTTTTATAAGGAATGTTTTGTTCCCCGTGGGATCTTATATATTCTCTAAAGATCAAAGTAGAAAACCCATTTTAAGCTAAAAACAATCAAAGGAATGCTTGAGAAACCAATCTAGAGGAACTCCATTTGTTCTACACCATCACAAACTCAATGGGAAATCTATGGTTGAGTTATGGCGTGGAATAAAAAGTAGATGCACATTCTCTTTCTTTGTTAGTCCAGGCTGCTTTGGCTTTTTAATTAATAATCTCTAAATCTCACAAAACACTTCAATTATTCATGGACAGTTTTGAGTGATCCCATCAAGAGGAGAGAATACGACAACAAAGGCATGCTGTACAAATATGATTACACCGTAGTTGTAAGAAATCCCCTCCCCTCTCTGCTACTTTTTACCACAATAACACCAAACCACGCCTTCCATTATTCTTATGTCTGTAAATTATTACGTTTTGTGCAGGAATATCTCAACCGTTTCAAGGGGCTTATATTGACTTGTAATGGCCTCGGAATTAAGCATTCCATTGGGTAAAAAACATACTCCATTCTTCCATTGGGTACACATGGGAACATTTGGCCTATTCTCTATTAATCTGGCTTACACATGACAACTCCAGCGGCGCACCTCCTAGCCAATGCTTTCCCCTTTCTGCTACCCATTTTTTCTTTTGTTCTGATCTTTGTATAATATCAAAACAGAAACCCTTCATATTTGTATAAAAAAGAAACAACAGTTCATTGATGTATGAACAGGATGAACAAGTTCAAGGATAGAACGAAATAAGCCCAAAAATGCCCAAAATCTGCAATAAAGAGCCCCCATTTTAGCAGAAAACTTTACTTTTTGAGTTCTTAATCTGTGGCCTTCAATCTCTTATGGTTTGTTCTTGAAGTTGTTGATATTGTAGCCTCAAAATTCTCTGTGGGACAGGAAAAGAGTGCTACCCATTTGCATAATTAGTATGAATGGATGTTGGTTTTGTATTTGTCATTGAAGGTTGTTGAGACATATAATGTGATATAATGTGAGATTCCACGTCGGTTGGGGAGGAGAATAAAACATTTTTTATAAGGATGTGAAAATTTCTCTTAACAGACGCGTTTTAAAAACCTTGAGGGGAAGCTCGGAATTGGGGAGGAGAACGAAACATCATTTGTAATGGTGTGGAAATCTCTTTTTGCAACGCATTTTAAAAACTTTGAAGGAAAGCTCAAAGAAAACAATGTCAGCTAGCAGTGAGCTTGGGCTGTTGTATATAAATTCAAAGCGGTTTAAAATTAACACTGAATTTTGTTATTGCTTCAAAATCTCTTTTTGTGTTTGATATTAGTTGTTTTCGTGCATTTATTAGTGAAAAGAAATGTGTTTATGAATGAAATGAATGCAAGTCGATATCTATTCTTTTTTTCACTTTTAGAGAGCACTAATTTTTCTATCTTAAAATGTTTTCGAATTTAAGGAAAAAAAATGTTTTTAATAATAATTTCATGAATTTTATAAGAAAAAAAAATGCTATTCTTCAAAACGAATAATTATTAGTGGCCAATAAACGAATATTTTTGTTTTCTTAGAGCTAATTTTGTAGATTTTTAAAATAAAATATGAAAATAAATGACGTGGCAATGTCGTGGAGGGTATCCTTCCATTTCCTGCCATGGAGGCATTATTAATTAGAAATTAATTGAAACGCTACCTCATAATATGATTGAAAATTATTAAAAATAGAAAAAGATGTGTCAGCTTTCTCTCTCCTTGCATTTAAATGAGCTGGCAATCCTCCTCAATCATCTCGATGTCATCGTCACTACCTTTAATCCAACGGCTCTCACTTATCTCTTATTCTACATCCGCCGCAGGCTAGTACAGCTCTTTTTTTTTTTTTTTTTTTTTTTTTTTTTTTTTTGGGTTTTAAGGCCGCCCGCGGATCTTTACCACACGGCGAAAACGCAAATCCCTCTCCCTTTCTCTTTGTATCCTTTTCTTCTGCTCGCCGGAGTTCAAAAATGGCCATCGCCGTGCCGGAAAATCTATCTCGTGAGCAATATGTGTACCTAGCAAAGCTTGCCGAGCAGGCCGAAAGATATGAGGAGATGGTTCAGTTCATGCAGAAACTTGTTCTTGGTTCAACCCCAGGCTCCGAGCTCTCTGTGGAGGAGCGAAATCTTCTCTCTGTCGCTTACAAGAACGTGATTGGCTCACTTCGAGCCGCTTGGCGGATTGTCTCCTCCATCGAGCAGAAGGAGGAGAGCCGTAAGAATGAAGAGCATGTTGTTCTTGTTAAGGATTATAGATCAAATGTTGAGACTGAGCTTTCCGAGGTCTGTGCGAGTATTTTGAAGCTTTTGGACTCGAATCTTATTCCCTCCGCCACTGCTAGTGAGTCTAAGGTCTTCTACTTGAAGATGAAGGGGGATTACCATAGGTATTTGGCGGAGTTTAAGGTTGGGGATGAGAGGAAAACCGCTGCTGAGGATACTATGCTGGCTTATAAGGCTGCTCAGGTACTTCTGGCTTAGCTTTTTTTTCTTCTTTTTTGGTATTATTGAGATATTTTTGAATTGGTGCTAGTTTTATGGACCTGTGAGTTTGGACATTTGACTTGTGAATTGACTTTGAATACTGATATAGTACCGCTATCGAGCATCCCTACTTATGCGATCCATCTTTTACTGTTGATAGTTACAGCCTTCTTCTCCCACAGAAATTAAATCTTGATTTATCTGTTCGGATGGGTTTCAGATCGATGACGTTTTTTTCCTTTATTACTCGGTTCTTCATTGCTGTTCTTGTGGGATCTCCAGTCTCCAAGAAACCGTTTCTATGTCGCGCCTACTTGGTGGCTTAATTTAGTAAATTGAATGAAGAGATATTAGGATTTTTTTTTAAATTCTATCATATGGGTGCTTGAGATTGGACTATTCTGAATTCTGGTTTTGCACTCGTTGGATTTTATGCTATGAAGGATGTTGCAGTTGCAAATCTTGCACCCACTCATCCGATCAGGCTGGGGCTGGCACTCAATTTCTCTGTATTTTACTTCGAGATTCTGAATCAGTCCGACAAAGCTTGTAGCATGGCTAAGGAGGTAAATTTGATCCTTCATTTTGTTTTCATTCACCTATTTCTGGTTCATATGCCCCGTTGTACATTATTTCTCCTCCTTGTTTTATCTCTGAGAAGAAGCGTGGGCTAATTCTGGCACTCTTTTGCTTTATCACTGGGGCCTCGTTTCATGGATCTTTGTCATATCGTATTTTTTCTGGGTTATCAAGTGTTCCTAATGCGTCAGCTAATACTATTACTGCGGTGAATTGGTCAAGCTATTGTCTTCACGTGACTTGCTTAATGTGTTTGCAAGGAACCTTCCTCCTAAAACTTGTTTAGCATCACACATCCCACTGTACCCATGAAACAATTTTACGTGGATCTTACAAGTGCAGGCTTGCATATGCAGATTTGGACATGTTTGTTTAATATGCATCTTCTTTGACCGATGATTCAAATAGTTCACATTGTTGCATTTGTTTCTGTATCACTCTTCTTTTACTCAAGTCCAGCTTTCAGGAATTTCCGTATTGTCATACATACTAATGTGCCTTTCCTCAAACCACTGTGAATTTTCCTTTTCCTTTTATATGAAAATGTATCATGCTTATTAGTGAAATACTGTCATTAGGCTGGTTATGTCTACCGAAGATGATTGAATCTGTGACTGAATGTGATTCATGTTTCAATTCATCTCCCTTTGAAAGTGTTCTATCATAGATTAAAACTGTCTGCTATGACTTTGCCACATAAATAGGCATGTAGTTGGAAAAATTATTTGTGAGGCTGCCGCAATTTGACTGTCTCAATAACCGTTGGATTTGGATTTAAAAAATCTTTATGCCCTCTAATAATCTTTAGGTGTAAACTCGAGATTCTTTCCTACATTCAATGGTGGATAATTGTTAGCCACATTGTTGAAGTTTCATCGAACAAATTCTCGGTTGGTTGAAACCTTCGAAACTTTTTGCCCATGTTACATTTTCTTGATATCACTTCTGGTTTATTTCCATATCCCTTTTTTTGCTATAACGTGCTTGACACAGCACTACCGTAAAATTATCCACCTCATGACCGTAGTGTAAGTGCACTTACAAGCATTATGCTTCCCAGTCTATCGTGTATGTTACTCATCATTTATTATGCTTCTGATCAGGCATTTGAGGAAGCCATTGCCGAGCTAGATACTTTGGGTGAAGAATCATACAAGGACAGTACCCTCATCATGCAGCTATTGAGGGACAACCTCACTCTCTGGACTTCAGATGCGCAGGTCAGTAACGAAAAGCTTACAAAAATAATTATGATGTGAAATTTTTTTAAATTAATTTTATTAATAGTAATGAAAAACTTATGAAAACGAATTTAGTTATAATTAATTTTGTTATTTAAATTAAGTAATAGAAATTAACATCGAAAGTGAATATTTATTGGAAAATCAAATTTAAATGTAACTCTTTAAACTTAGGAATGAAATGAAAACAGCTAAACTTGTAAAAGTGTAACCCTTTGAAATCTAGGAACCAAGTAGAAAAAATTGTACTAAAAACTCAATAACTAAATATATTTTTTCCAGAAGAAAAGCCCACAAAGCACAAGTTGCAGTCCCTACTTCCGTTTATTATCAGGGCCTAACATTAGTGAATATATTGTCTATTTGCAGGACCAGTTAGACGAGTCATAGAAGGCACCATAAGCTCGACCACCTGTCCTGTGGTTGTGGGGGGGAAGGGAAGGGGGTGTATGGAGGTGGGCTTCAAATGTCATTTGCTATTAATAGCTATTTTAAATGTGTGAATTTGGAAATTAAACGCATTAGTCTGTGAATGATATGTCTTGATCCATAAATTTGGTGGGTTTTACTTCTTGAAAAGAATCAGAATGAAAAAAATACATTTTTAGCTTCATTTGCTTGCTTAATCTCAAGTTCTGATATCTATGGGGAATATGGCATTTAGAGTGACCTCCATTAACGTGCTTTATACAGGACTGGATAGCTTGTCTGAATGATTGAAAAACTGTTACAGGTCTTAAACTTTATCAGTTTAATTGAGGCACATAAATTGGCTTTTTGTGTCTGGTAGGCCAGTTTAGTTTCAGGCTTTCCTTTAAGCTTTAGCTGGGGAGGGTCCCTTTTGATATTATTATGTCCTTGAAGTAGTAGTGGTGTCTGGCTGCTGGTGTGTGCCTCTCCATATCCATCTTGCACTTGTTAGGAATCAAACACTAGCGCACACGATGATGGGTGTGCGTGAACACTGCACCAATCTGCAAAGGTTATTCTTTGGCCTCTGCAGTGACCATTGAGATTGTTTCTTCAAGACACAAATTTCACTTGAGAATTTAAAACAAAATTCTAATGGAAAGAACTGTGGAAATTTCAGCTACTGTTTCCATGGAGTTCATCAATGGAGGAACTATCACCATTGGAAAGCAATCCAATGTTTAATGTAAAGTAACGAAGGAGGATAGCTTTATCAAATCTGAATCGAGCTGAGCATTTTATCTTACAAAATTGGTTTTGGATTCTACCCAGATCACATAACTTGGCTCCAAGATCATAAAAAATCCCACATCCTTGTAGATTTAATGATGAAATCTAAGGCCATCAAACAACGCTTGAAGTAAAAAACACATCAAAAAGAGTTCTTGATCACTACCCGCTCCGCAGAACTCTTATTCATAACTCCTCTAGAGCACAATTCATCAAGCAACTCCAATGCCTCCTTGGCTAAACCTTCATAGGCCAACCCTTCAATAAGAATCATGTACGAAGCCTCGTTCGGTTTACAGCCTCTGGCAACCATCGATGCCAAGAAATCGATGGCACGAACTGTTTGTTGAACCTTACAGAGTCCTAACATGATAGAGTTGTACGTGATAACATTTGGCCTCACACCAACTTCTTCTAGATCATGGAAAAATGCAATTGCTTCATCAACTTTTCCTTCTCTGCACAGTCCTCCAACGAGCGACGAGTACGTAATTATATCGGGTTTGAGTCCTTTCTCCTTCATCTCGTCTAAAAGTTTAACAGCATCTTCAGTTTTGCCTGCCTTTGATAGCCCATCAATCACAGTATTGTATGTAATCAATACAGGAGAGCAACCTTTTGTACCAAGTTGATTCAGTATCTCAACAGCAACATCTACCTTCCCATCTTTACACAATGCAGTCAATAGAGTATTATACGTCACAATATCAGGGTAACAACCTCTCGAAGCCATGATATCCAAATACTCGATCGCCCGCTCCATCTTCTTCTCTTTACAGAACCCATGAAGCAATGGGTTGTAGCTCGAGGAATTCGGAGTACAGCCATGTTGCGGCATCTTCTCCAAAATATCAATAGCTCGACCCAACAACCCCTTTCGACACAAGAAATTAATCAAGATATTGAAAGTAACAACACTAGGAGAACATCCCTTCCGAACCATTTCAGCCAACAGCTTCTCGGCATCCGTCCACCTCCCCGTACTACACATACTACGCAAGATGATATTATGAGTGATTACATTAGGTTGGCAGCCATAGGAAGACATTTCATTCAAAAACTCAATAGCTTCATCCAACCTTCCTTCCTTACAAATCCCATTTATAAGAACATTGTAAGTGACAACATCAGGCTTACATCCTTTCTCCCTCATTTCATCCAACAATTTCATCGCCTGCCCAACTCCACTCTCCTTACAAGTTGCTTCAATCAGTATAGTATAAGTTATTACATCAGGATAACACTCCCTCTGCAACTGTCTATGAAGAACTTCCATGGCTTCCTTCAACTTCCCACTGTCACAGAGTGTACGCAAGATTATATTATAAGTAATAACATCAGGAGAAATACTCATTCGATCCAAAAGTTTCAAAGCATTATCAATTTCACCAGATTTACAGTATCCACTAATAAGAACATTGTAAGTTATCACATCAGGAACAGCCCCAGAATCCTCCAAAATTTCCATAACTCGAGCTGCCTTCCTAGTTTTTCCAGTTTTACACAAACCACGAATCAAACTAGTACACACAATTGCATCAGGAATATCACCACGATAAACCATACCCTCTATGAATTTAAACCCTTCTTCCAATTCCCCATTTCTTACCAGTCGACGAAGATGATTATTGTTCTCAAATTCCTCAAAACTCTGCGAATGATTCGAAGAAAATGATGAAGAACTAGAGCCATTCAAATGGGTATGAAGATTTTTCTCCCCCTGTTGCAAAGGATTCTTCAGAACCGCACGAACAAAGGATTCTTCAGAACAATCAGAAGGAATAACAAGAAATCGAGGTTTCCCCTTTCCTCCCACAAAAAAACTTACAGAATTGGTCTCCGGAGTAGCCCTTCTCTCGGCCCTAACTTTACGGCCGCGATTTTTGGTGCTGCGACGCTGAAACAAACAGAATCCATCCGTATAATGCTTTGCATGTAACGTTATATCCATATTCCTCCTTCAACTTGAAGGAAACAAAGGGTTTTGATCCTTAGAGATTCACTTTAATAGACTGTGAAGAGATTGAAGAAGTGGAGGCCGATGGGGCCTTGTTTTTCCAGTCTAAAAGGCCAGAGATCGGGGGCTTTGCAAAAAGAGGAGTCAGGGAAGGGGAAACTTACAGGGAGTGTAAAAATTGGAGAGGGAAAAATGGAGGTGGGAGAGTGGGGAGGCGGCGTGTTTGCTTATCCAGTTTCTGGGCCTGTCGTCGTCCAGGAAAATACATTTTGGTTTTTCTGCTTCCATTTTATGCCATAATTATGATGCAAGCACGATGCTAAAATTATTTTTTTTATGCTTTTAGTTTATTTAATGCAAAAAAAAAAAAAAAAAAGTTTTTTTAATGAAATTTTCACCTGTCAAATTAATTCTTAAGTGAGTCTTCAATCTATCTATCACAATTTTATTATATATCAAATTAATGCTTTTTTTCTCTCCTGTTCTTTGTACTCATCTAGATCGAGTATGTTGTTGTACGGTTCGAACATCAAAAGATAGGGATTATCATATTCATTTCTAAGAGCATCACCATGTGTAGGTATTGATATCAGATTCATTTGTTTGTGTAAGGTAGGGATGTGATAGGGATTGATATCAGATTCATTTGTTTGTGTAAGGTAGGGAAATAGTCATCCGCGATAGCAAGCAGGTTTACAAGTTTTTGAACGGTACTGTTCTTGTGGAGATTTTGGAGATCTTTAATGTGCTTGGTGAGTAGCCAATCATAAATTCTTTACAAGCCTATTAACATATTCAACTGTCAAAATACTCATGAAGCTAATTTGTGAAAGTAGGATTGAGAGAATAACCCGATGATATTGAGCTTCAGGCAAGTACCAAGACAGTTTAATGTCGACGCCATTGTTGCTTCTCTGTTCAGCGAAAGAACGGCACGACGTCGATCTACTAATTTGCAAAGAGATGTTAATAAAACTAGATGATGGTAATATACAAATGTGTAGGATTTGTTCTTCTTCACTACTGGCCAGAAGGGCAGGCAAGATCTAATTAATTAAAGAACTGTAAACATATCTCAAAATCATACTGCTTTGGTCTTCCTTTGGTTAGATGATATCAATTCAGGCCTTGATTCATACAAAATCAACGTTTCTTACTCTTGTTCTTGGCGATCCTTGATTTGCTGGTGTCAATTGAAGGTTTCCAGATGATATCTTCAAGATTGCTATATAAGCTCTTGTAGAACTGATCATTTTAATAAATAAGAAGTACAGTGAGATATTCTGGATGTTAATGAGGAGAAATGTGGTATACTCTTTAAAGGCAACATGGGCAATTCTACCATAACCTACCTTGAGGTACTCGCTGGTTTCCCCTGCTGCTTTCTTAATGTCCACCATAAAGAATGTGGGAGCAACTTCAAAAATCTATGGGAAAAAATGATTCGGATCAAAATCCTTCACAGAAAACGGAAATTGTACAACTTTTGGCAGAAAAAGATAAAACTTACTTCCATAATGACTGAGAAATACGAAGCTTTGTTTTCTGATGGGCCTTCTACTCTCATCTGATATTCACCCGAAACTTTGAAAAGATTAGATTAAATTACAAGTTTAGTTCCTTTAACTTTGAGGTTTTTTCGTGTATATTTGATCTTATACTTAATAGATTCTCAAACTTTCAAGTTTGTATCTGATAAGTCTATGAACTTTAACAAGTCTATGAACTTTAACAAGTGTTTAATAAGTTCTTAAACTTTCAATTTTATTTACAAAACGATCCTTCAATTTTATACCTAATAGGTCATTGACCTATTTGATATTTTAAAAAATTCATGAATCCACTAACGCCAAATTGAAAATGTAAGCCTTTAGAGTTCCATTAGACATAAAAATAAAATTTATATCTAACAAATCAATTAATTTTAAAAATTACAAATATATAACGAACCTAATAAACAATAAAAGTGAACATTTAGATAGATTTTAAAAATTCTGAGACTATACTTATAATTTAACTTAGATTATGGATGACTAAACTTGTAATAGATGGGTAGCCAGACAGGGAGGGGCATGAAGTTGAATTGCAAGAATTCAGGTGAGAACTAACCAAATGTTTACCTTGTAATTGCGAATGTGCGTCTTGAAACCCATGGATTGAGCTACAACTTCCACAGTTGACAATAAAACCTTTGCAGGCTTCTGGCAGACAAAGCGTGTTGGGTACTTCACAGAATCCTACCATGATCAGAAGAATTCACAATCACTTTTCGAGCAAGATGTGCACAACATATTTTGAAATGCATGATATTGCCAGTCTGAGATAAGGACGTTACATGCTTAATCTTGTGTTGGAATACAAGAATAAAAACAAATCAACAATTTGTAGTAGCTTTAAGCAGAATCAATGGAGGCAAATTGGCTCTATATGGCTCCATGTTTTAGATGAAAAAAAGGGAGTTTAATAAAACACAACCATACCTGGCCACGGTCAAACATGGCTCCCAGGTTTAAGCCTTGAGATAGAACTATTAAATCAAATGCATTAAGGGTCAGAGGGCTCATTTGCTCGTTTCCACGTTGTTCCTCGGTCCTTTGTTCCTATGGACAAATTTTGTGAGACAGAAGTAGCTGATAATAACCACAACAATTGTATAAATAAATCTAAAATTGAACACCACACTTGAACGCCACCACCTTCAACCACGTATTTACAACCATTAGTATTTAAATAAAACTGTCTCTAGAAACTAAATATGAGATCCCACATCGGTTGGAGAGAGAAATGAAACATTTCTTATATAAGAGTGTGAAAACTTCTCCCTAGCATACGCGTTTTAAAATCGTGAGGCTGACGACGATATGTAACGGGCCAAAACGGACAATATCTGCTAGCGGTAGGCTTGGGCTGTTACACTAAAATTTATAAATTTTAACCACCTTAGCATAGGCAAAAAAAATATTAACCAAAAGAAAAGGAAAAAATCCTTGTAAAAGGATGTGAGCTTTTATGTCTCAATAATGGGGAAACTATGTTGGTAGACAACAGGTTGGCTGGAAACATTTAACCCAGAATAGTAAATTCATCATTTTTATCATGAATTTATTTGAAAGTAATTAATGGATAAGAACTAAAGTTATAGCTAGGTGAGAGCTTGCCAAAGAAGATCAAAATAAGAATAGAATCCCTAACTAATCTTCAAATTTAATGATGTCCAGAGTTCAATAAATCCCAGTTCACAGATACCAACCTCAGGATCATCAAAGACAGCCTTCACATCATCCAGGTTTACATCTTCATCTTCGAAAAGTTTGACAGAAACATAATTTTTCTTGAACCATTCATCCTCTCTGACCTGTTCGATGGTAATACGCTACACAGACAAAAGGAGAAACTTATCAGAAAGTACTAGTACCCAAAATAACGAGATTGATAGCAACAGGACATATAACGTTGAGAATAACGAAAAAATTTAGTGCACTGTTGTAATGAGCCTGCTATCAGTTCATGAGGTATTAAAGAAAACAGGGCTATCATGAGTTACTAATAGGTTTCTTTCCTTGAGCAATAATGTGGTATGAAACTTAAAGGACATTCTAGCTTTGCAGTACTGAAACTTGCAACAGCATTTATAGAACTAAATAATCATAATGTCTGCTACATCTATTGGCTCAAATGGAAATATAACATAAAAACATTGAGGTCCTGGTAATTTGTTCCATCATTCAGATATTGGAAGAAGAAATGTTACCCCTTTTTTTTTTTTAATAAAGTAGCTGAAATGCATAGCAGATACAATGGACTTTTTCTTTTTTCTCGTACTCAGACAGTAAAGTGAAGGCATAGCGAATGTTCAAGTGCTTCTGTATAGAGCACGTCATGTTAGGTAATCCATACTTACAGTTGAAGGATTGGGGTCAAATATTCTATGGATCAAGGATTTTGCCCCCACAGGGAACCAAGATGGACATGAAAAGTCAGCTCTCTCAATCTGTTGAAGGGAAATGACAATATTAGTCGATCATTCAAGTGCATGTTGAAATGATATTTCATTTTAAGTTAACCTAAGAAGATAAAGATCAAAATCTTAAAAATAAAGAGCCTGTGAAAGCCCCTCATATCCAGATTAAATCCAACCAAAATAGACGTGACAAATAGATTGTCTTACAGCTTAACTGCTCTCACTGCTTGATCAACACAGCGGAAATTTCCCCCCCAAAAGAAATTAATCATCATGCCATAGCATTGATCCCATTTTGCACCCAACATAGATGTTGATAGCATTTCAACGTTTGTATGAAAAATGCAACATAAAAGGTGAAGTAGATTTAAGATAACATGAAAAAAGGTTCATGCCTTACTATATAGCGTGGTGAGATCAAGCTCATCAAATGGAAGATATCCTGCCATCAACACATAAAGGATTACTCCACAGGACCAAACATCTGCCATGGCACCATCATAACCCTTGTGATTGAGCACCTACATGAGAAATGAAGTGATTAAGAATCAAACCACAAGGCAAGCTTGTAAATGTCATCATCAACTTATAAAAATTTTGGTTTAACAAGCTTTTAAGATACAACCATAAATACCTCTGGTGCTACATAGTTCGGAGTCCCACATGTTGTGCGGAGTAGGCTAACTCCCTGTCAGGAAATACAATCAACTATCTGTTGTTGTCTCTAAAAATTACACGAGACGTCTATATCTAAGTAAATAAGAACCATTAAAAGATGTCTTACTTGTTCAGGCAATGCACTCAGACCAAAGTCTGAGATCTTTAAATTACCTAAGGAGTCGAGTAGCAGATTCTCAGGCTGCTCAAAGAAAGAAAGAAAATGATCAGATTCTTGTTTTTTTCTTTTCCAGATCTCAGCAAGAATATTTTCTCCAGGGGCTCAGCCAATAAAACTAGCTAAACCTTTAAATCTCTGTGGTATACTCCCTTGCTGTGGCAATAATCTACACCATCAATTAGCTGTTGGAAGTACTTCCTGGATTCAGCTTCACTAAGCCGGCCATGATGAACCTGCAGGGTATGGATTACATCATGAACTATAGGGATATAAAATAAGCAATAGTTTCAAAATTTCAAGCAAATCATCTTCCTTAAGCAATGCTTTTTATTTGAATTACTCACTATTTTGTCAAACAATTCACCACCAGTAATGTACTCCAAGATTATATAAATCTTAGTACGGCTTGCAAGAACCTACAAGCCAAAAAGGATACTGTATCCAGGGTTAAACAAGAAAAAGGAAGTTCAAACCCAAGCTCTTGACAAGAGGCTAAAAATAATAATTGAGAATAACTACTTCAGAAAATTAATCCATGCCTCGTGAAGACGAACAACATAAGGGTGCCTCACAAGCTTCATGATAGAAATCTCCTTCTTTATCTGCAGAATATTAGTAACAGTTAACGGAAGAAACGCTTGCACCTTCACAGGATCCAATATTAAAAAAGCTTTGGATTGCATTCCAATTAGATTACAAGAACTATAAAGTTAATCAGTAGAAGATTGAGGATCGAGCTTAAAAAAAAAAAAATGTGAACATTGGTAGGACATTCAGAAGCTTATGATATAAAAATGTCTAGCTCAATCAAGTATCCATCAAAAGACCTGCCAGTTACTTTGTTTTTCAAAGATAGCATCCGTGTATGAATTTTTTTCTTACAACTGTTGCATCACCGACCAATTATTTACACTACGAAGGAGAAAAGAGTACAGAAGCTACAGATGGATAGAGTTTGTACCAAGAACAGTAAGATTCCCCATCCGATAATATTTGCAGCTTTAATCAAACAGTATAAAGCAGGCAAATAATTTCTCTACACTCAAACTTCAAGACAACAAAAGTTCATTTTTCTCCTCTTCAATATAGTGAGTAAAAGCGAGTAGGTGTGAAATAAACAAGGTTTTCACGCTTCAAATGACTGTCGTTAGAAAAGCCCAATGATGCTTATAAATGAAGCTCAGCTGAATCTTTTAGCTCAATCGATATCATTAGCATTCACTATGATACTATATATCATCTAATTCAACAGTCGACATCATTGAAGCATGTAATCACAGCCAATACTGTTTTGATGGCTAACTCTGAGACATTCTTACTTTATACATACTCAATTTCATTATCTCAGCTTCAATTGGTAGCTGCAGTAGCTCCGAGAGTGACGGAATTGAAAAAAAAATTGCGGCGTAGAAATGACGAGAACATATAAATCAAATTCCAAAAGCGATTCCCCTCAATTTAACTCTAGTTCTCTGCTAAGAATAAGAATGAACATATTTCAACTCCTTAGAACAAAGATTAGAGAGAAGACAAAGACCTGATCGACCATCTTGTGCTTGATTATGGTGCTCCGGTCGAGGACTTTCATAGCAACACTCTCACCAGTCTCAGTGTTCTGAGCGAACTTCACCTTTGCAAAAGTACCTTCCCCAATCGTCCTTCCGACCTCGTAAATGCCGATTTTTCTAACCACCATCTCCGCCGTCAATCAACTCCGCTCCGGCAATAAAAATCCTAATCTCCAGAACACGATTTCAGCATTTGCACTCGATCTTTTGCAGAAACTCGTTGGCTAATCAAAGCCGTCGCCGATAAGCTTTTTCGCTTGCAAACATGGAAAAATGCATAAAACGAAATTGTTGAAGTTGGTGATTTGATTCTCTTTTGGCTCTGTTTGTCAAAGGAATTTGGTTCTTATTCAGCTTCAAAAGCAGTCTTTGAAGATGTGAAACTTCAACAAGGCAGCGGAAATGGATGACTTTTTTAAAAATCAAAATTAGGAGAAATTTAATTTAAATTCATGACAAAAAATAAATATATATATATATATATAAATAATTAATTATTCGAATGAAATTTCTTTTTGCTGGATTCCGGGAATTTACGAGAAGAAAGGAACATTTTTATTTTTCTTACACATTGTATTTTAAAAAAATAAAATAAAAACAAAAATTATATGTTGAATTCTCCAAGTCATCGGGATTTGTGTGTAAGAATTTTGTAAGAAATAGCAGATTTTAATACTAATTCTAATAATTACAAAATAAATAAATAAATAAAGCCTTAATAAATTCAATATTATTCACAATTTTATAAATGTCTAAACAATTATCTAAATGATTAAACCATTATTCAAAGTGAATTATTCCTTTTTTTATAAAAAAAATAAAGTCAAAATATGTTTGTTCACTTAAATTTTATTTAATAAGGTCAAAATATATTTTTTTCGCTTAAAATTTATTTAATAAAGTCAAAATATAAGGTCAAAATATGTTTTTCACATAAATTTTATTTAATAAAAGTCAAAATATCACTTAAATAATTTTTAATGGAAGATCATGTTAAATTAATTTATGTATTTGATCGTCAATACACCCATTTTCTAAGATAATAATAGTATAATAGTTAACTAATGGAACAAGAATGACCTCATACGAACGGAGATGTATTCATCCTTCCCTAAATTAGTCAAACTCACTTCCAATAATTCTCAACAATAATATACTAAAAAATTATTAGTGAAATTACAAATTCAGCCTCTAAATTTTTAAAACTATTTAGAGATTTATTTAGTCTTTTATTATATATAAAATTCATATTTATACCTTAAGTTTTTTTTTTTCATTTTTATAATGTCCCCTTGTTATTTAACATAAAAATAACGAGGGTATTATTTAAAGTTATTTTTTAGAATAATTTATAATAAATGTTATGGGAAATGTGGATTTATTGATTTAAATAATATGGGAATGTGAAGTGAAGCAATCTGTTGATTGATATGATGGAGGGTTTTTGAAGCAATAATCAAGAAATGATCAAACAAAGCAATTGGACATCTAGAGAGCAAGAGGAAACTTCAAAGTGATCATCAAAATCTTATCCAAATAAAATCAAATTCGCATCCAATCATGTGCTGCTCTTAGTTTTTAATTCAACTGCACAACCATATATTATTAAACTGTTAGTTATTAAAAATCTATTTGAGTATTAATCTGGACTCTCAACACATACACACAGAAGATTCCCACTGGGATAAAAGGCAGTGCTTGCATCATTCCATGATTCTATTCTATTATATTCTTAGGAATGAGCTGAATTAAATCCAATCTAATCACCCATCTTTCTTAAAATATTTAAAAATCAACAACTTCTCCCGTTTTAAAACCTTAAGTGAAAGCCTGGAAGGAAAAGTTTAGAGGACAATCGGTAGTGGTGGTCTTCTGCCATTACAAATGGTATTAGAGCCAACATTGGTCAGTGTGCCAGCCAGAACGCTGGCTCCAAGGAGTAAATTGTGAGATCCCACGTCAGTTGTAGAGGGGAACGAAACATTTCTCACAAGGGTGTAGAAACTTCTCTCTAGTAGACACGTTTTAAAACTTTGAGTGGAAGAAAAGAAGCCTTTGTTGGAAAGCCCAAAAAGGATGGAAGGGGGGAAACTCATATACCAAAGATTGACAATATCGGCCTGTGATGGACTTGGACACGGAGGCTGAAGGCTAAGTCTAGCTAGCTGTGTCTTTCCATGTGCTCCACCAACTCAACCAGGTTGTGTTGATAACACTGATCATGATCTCCCTTGATTTCTCTGCAAAACTTAATCAAAACGCAGAAAGATTAGGAAACAAAAGCTTGGGGTGGCTACTTTTCAAGAACACATCCAACGACGTAAAGGGGGCCTGCATAGTTTTCTATATAGAAAATGAAGTCGTGGGGTCATAAACAGTGAGGGGAATAAGGTCACAGATTTCATTTGGGGTTGCCAAAAGGTCCAATGAGATGGCACATTCACAAGTTCATCCCAGGCAATGACTACCAAAGAACTCCCAGGAGTGCGTCAAAATTAGCGACAAACCTACCCATTCTGAACATAAATCCCTTCATTTCTCAATATAGACATCAAACAATGACGATACAAATTCATCAACACTTATATGATCATCCACCCACAACTCCATTTATTATACTAATGACAATGAAAAATGATTTACCCACGTTCTCTTTTTGTAATCACAAACCAGACGCTTTGGAAGCGTTAATCACATTACCCTCCGGATTATAGGAGCCTGCACCGCCGCTACTAGGTATCCCATGATCAACCCCCACCGGAGCCATGGTCTGATAAGGCGGCGCGGTGGTAAAGTAAACATGTCTGCCGGTGTTGTCATACGCAACCTGAGTGTAGCCAGACTCGTTTATAGCAACATTTGGCTGCATCACTTGAATTCCCTCTGTAGTGTAAACCCCAACATTTGGCTGCTGAAGAGCCTGTGGTGCAACCGAACTGTGAACCTGGGCTTCACGGTATGCATGCATTCCGTAATAAGGCTGGTGCCCAACTGGTCCATTGATGGGTCTACACGTCTGAGCTTGATATAAACCCCCACCGGTCGGAATTAGATATATTGACTGGTCGGTCGACGGAGCATTGGCTGATGCAGCCACTGGATAACCACCGGAGATCACCTGCCTCTCAGGGAAGTACGCCGCAGGGACTGCCAATGGTACAGACAGAGGAACTGCTGTCGGTGGTGGAGCAATTTTCTCTACAACCTTTGGTGGGTGAGGATCGCTTGCAGAAGTCTTAGAGTTAGTCTCATCGCTACTTCTCTCGGTCATCACTTGCTGCAAATCCTGAATCTGCCTCTGAAACTCCGACGGAGAAACAACAGGTTCACCGACCACATGACGATCTTCAGATCCACAATCCGACCCCGCCGAAACGTCCTTCACCGCCATATTCGACACGGTATGAACAGCGGCCTCGGTCAAGTTAGAACAAGAAACCGGAGGGGGATGGTAACCTTTATCAAATCCAAACAAGAAATCAGGATTCGAGACAGATCCAGAAACATCCACAGGCGGCGACGAATCTTCCAGAGGCTGAATCCGCACAGAATTCAAAGCATCGACGAACCACTGCCTGTCCGATTTAGAATCCCGGGAATCAAGAATCGTCGGGGGAGATGGATTCAGAGGGAACAGAAAAAGCCTCATCCTCGCAGGCTTCGAGACGCGATGCAACCGGTCGTACTCTAACATCATGTGTTCGAGATCCTCATCGTTAGTAACAGAAATCAACGCATCGAGATCTTCGCCAGGGAGTTGATACTTAAAACAAACAGTAACATTGCAAAGAGCGGATAACCTGGAAGAGAGCGCGGAGAAACTGATAATACGATCGACGGCGAGAATCTTGGTGTCGCCACCGGTGTAGGTGAGTTGATTGTCATGAGCTCTGGGCTGTATCTTGCCGCCATAGCTGCACATGAATTTGACTTTGTAATTGTTGGCGGCGTTGAGGTTGGAAGGTGTCTCGTCCCAAGAGGGGTTATCACTGGAACGAGGAGAGGAGTCTCGAGAATCGGCATAGGAGGAGTAGGTATAATTTTCCATCGGAGAAAGAATTGAAAACTGGTTGAAAGGGAAGAAGAAGAAGAAGAAGAAGAAGAAGAAGAAGAAGATTTTAGGGTTTGGTAGCCATTGGTGACGAGAGATTTGGGGGGGAAAAACAAAAACTGAAACTGGAAGTTCAGTTACGGCGGAGAGAGGAGGAAGAAGAAAGAAGAGATGTGTGGGGCCCACTCGAAGTTGTGTACTGACAGGTGGGACCCAATCTGTAGTGTAAAATTAGTTTGACAGCGAGGTTTGTGCTGCTTTTTTTCCTCTTTAGAAATAAGAAAAATAATTGAATTAAGGTTAAGTTACTGTTATGCCCTTGCTAAAACTACCATGCTTGGTTAATATAATAGAAATATTTTTTTAATTTTTAAACTTTCACTGATTACTAATTATTTTAGTTTTTCATAAATTATATTTTTTTTTTAATTTTTAAATTTTTATTGAGTTGGAATTAAAAATAAAAGTAAAAACTAAAATAATATATATTATTTAAAATAAATAATAAATTGCCAACAAATGATAAATGGTTTTATTTGTTAATTGATAATAAAACAAAGGTTTTGATGAGCCATCAATGCAAGGGCCCCATTAAATTAATGTGCCTTTGTCGTGGGCGTTTTTCACGATTTTACAAATCTTCGACCTCTAGTAAATATAAATACGTAAATTATCGTTGGATAAATGTGAGATCCCGCTTCGGTTAAAAATGAGAACCAATCATTTTTTATAAGAGTATGAAAACCTCTTCCTAATAAGCGTATTTTAAAATCATAAGACTGACAGCAATACGTAACAGGTCAAAGCGGACAAAATCTGCTAGATGGACTTGAGCTATTACAAATGGTAGTAAAGTCAGTCACCAAACAATGCATTGGTTGGAGTAAGGCTCGTCCCTCTTAACATCGTAAGGCTAACGACGATATATATATGTAGGGGCTAAAACTGACAATATCTGTCTGAATCTATTACTTGCTCACATTTAAAACAAAATTGTAATTCTAGTAATTTAAATTTATTACTATACAACTATAAATTTCGATAAATATAATTTTGAAAAAATATTATAATTAATTAATAAATTTATTGCTCATTATAGAAAGGACACAATTACGAATCACTCCCTGAGACATTTTCTTTCATTTAAAAAACTAAACATTTTATAATTCCGAGAGAAATCAGCATTGGGCTTGGGCCTAATATTGGGCTCAGATCGTCTTTTTGGGGTAATATTGGGCTTGGGCCTTCGAACTTTCAAAAATGGTAACCTTATCTTTTATGACCATAATTAATGTAACCTTAAAAATACTTAATAATAAAATAAATAAATAACTAAAACCGAAAATACACAAATGAAATACATAAAATATAGTTTTTATCGTTCCACTACAAAATTTGTAACCATCAAAGGATAAATGAAACCCTGTTTAAGTAGCTTGAATCAAACGTGGCATAAATTAAATTTGATTCTTATCTAATGTTAATTAAATGCAGCCTGAGTTTATCTTATGGTAATTTGAACGATGATTTTTTACATTTTTGTTGACATTGGGTATTCCTCGAGCAGGGAACTTCTTCTTTGGATAAAACCCAGAGAGATACGATGACGCGAGATTCTTCCAACCCCTTTATATTAGAGGAAAAACGGAGCCTAAGGAACCTTGCTCGGGATGGGCCTTCCTATTTCATACTGGTTGGAAGTTTGTTCGCAATCATCATGATAGAGCACATTTTGACGTTACGAAAAGACTCTACCATAGTTCGAGCCCAATCTTCATAATCGTGTTGGAATAAACATTACATTCCTCAATTGCACCACACACCCGTTTTTTAAGGTTTTATACCAAAAAGAAATTGTGTATGCAGACAAAAGAGCTCGAAGGAAATCAGCAGAGGTCGTCATATTTGAATTTCGAGTTAAAAAGGAGACTCGATATCAAATTTGTTGGACAATCTAAATTTACACCAAAACCCTAATGTACCGTAAAACAACAAAACATTTTTTATATTATTTTCTTTAATCTTTCGAGTTCATCAAAATATGAAGTTAAAAGATTCGAACGTCTACCTTCTTAACAAAAGGCATATGTCTGAATCAATGAACTATTTTTTTCCATTAATGTCGGTGGCTGAATACCGACAATTATAAGCCTAATTATTCTCTTTCCATCCTTTTCATCGTTCAAAATAAATTTTTTTAACTCGTAAAAAGTCAAACATAGAAAAGGTTAAGATGAAGTTAATTATTTTTTTACCACTTTGTTAATTAGATTCTAATGATATCAATTAAGTTTAACTAATCTAAAATAGGTCTACTATTATTATGCTGAAAGTCAAAACCATAAAAGGTAAAACATGTACAAATTGGTAGAGACCCTAATAACGATTAATGAAGTTAATGACATTAATTAGTGCCTTAATTAGCTAGACAAAAGCAATTGCCATTAATTAAGCATTATTTATTTATTTAATCCTTTAAATTTAATAAAATTTGATGATCCCTAGAATTTAGGTCACGGGGTATGACATGTTCCTGTTGGAAAGAGGTCCACTTCTTGGTTCCCATCACCAAAGAATGCATGTCCTTTCAACTAAACAGTTTATAATTTTTATTTTTATTTTTTTACTGTTTAATCAATTTCTCGAGATTCTGTTCTTTAACTATTTTGTTTTTTTTTTAAAAGATCAATGTCTGTTCAAACAATAAAATACAAATTTGATGCATTTTACGTACCGTTTTTCGGGTGTGTAGACCTCTTTTTAGTAGACATGTTTTAAGATTGTGAGGCTGACGACCATACGTAACGGGCCAAAACATACAATATCTATTAGCGAATCTACTAGTGGTGAGAAGTTATATAAGGGTGTGGAATCTTGTTTCTAGTAAACGTGTTTTAAGACCATGAAGCAGACGATCATACATAACGAGCCAAAATAGATAATATCTACTAGCGGTGAAAAGTATATATATGGGTGTGAAATCTTCTTTCTAGTAAACGTGTTTTAAGACCGTGAAATCGACGATTATACGTAACGGGCCAAAACATACAATATCTATTAGCGATGGGCTGAGAATATCTACTAGCAGTGAGCAATCATACAAGGGTGTGGAAACCTCTTTCTACTAAACATGTTTTAAGACCGTGAAGCCGACGATTATACGTAACGGGCCAAAACATACAATATCTATTAGCGATAGGCTGACAATATCTACTAGCAGTGAGCAATCATACAAATGTGTGGAAATCTCTTTCTAGTAAACGTGTTTGAAGACTGTAAAGTCGACGATTATACGTAACGGACCAAAACAGATACTATATCTATTAGTGAATGGCAGACAATAACTACTAGCGACGAGAAGTTATATAAGGGTGTGTAATCTTCTTTCTAGTAAACGTGTTTTAAGACTGTGAAGCCGACGATTATACGTAACGGGCAAAAACAGACAACATCTATTAGCAATTGGCAGATAATATCTACTGGCAATGAGAAGTCATATAAGCGTGTGAAATCTTATTTCTAGTAAACATGTTTTAAGACCGTGAAGCCGACAATTATACGTAACAGGTCAAAACATACAATATTTACTAGCAGCGAGCAGTTATATAAGGGTGTGAAAATCTCTTTCTGGTAAATGTATTTTAAGACCATGAAACCCATAGCTATACATAATAAGCTAAAACAGACCAAAGAAAATAAGGTTGAGCAGTAGAGTGAGTGCATGTGTGTGGGACAGAGGGAGGTGGATGGATGATACGCTGACAAGGTCAGCACGTCGGATGAAAAATAGTGGGGGCCGTTGGGGGCACAAATTCACACATTATGTTATTTTTTAAATATTTTTGAAAATTTAAGGATATTTTTATTAATAAATTATCAGCTTAATAAAAGTTTAGCATAAAATTACGTGTTAAATTTAATAGATTAATTAATTTAAAAAAATTTAAATATATTTGATAGAATCTCATAATTATTTATGTATTACGATAATACTAGAAATGGACATGGACACGGACAGGACGGGCCCCTCGAAAGGGCTTCGTAGCTATGTGTATGTGTTTGGCATTGCGTTGCGTTTTGTTTTGGAATTTGGAGCCCTCTCAAAACAAGGCACTACCCGACGAAGTTCTTGCTTTTAGGGACCCCTCCATTTCTCTCACTAAGTTTTAGAGAGAGAAAATGGTGGTTTTCACCTTTATAATTTCACTCTCACATTATATATATATATATATATACATATAAATATTGTGGGCTGCCCAAAAACCACTTTTGGGAGAGACCCTTTAATTGTAGGGTCCCTTCCTCTCTCTTCTATGCATGGGAATGGATTAGGGTCTCGTGATCTACTCGTGTCCCTCCTTCATTTGTCTCTTTAGCTTAATCGGGTTTTCTTTCTAATTTTATATTTGCTTTCATTTCAAACTAATCTCAACTAATTATTCTATTTCTTCATATTAGATTCCCTTAATTAACTTATTAATTACAAACCCTACCTTTTATAAACACCATAACCTAACTAATTTAGTGATTAGGAGAAATATGGGTTGGCTTACACATAGTAATGATTATTCACCGTTACTTACTAATATGGGTTGACTTAAAGTTGACCGTTACGTGTAGTCATCGACCTCACGATTTTAAAATACGTCTACTAAGGGAGGTTTCTACATATTTATAAGTAATGTTTCGTCACCTCTTTCTTTGGGGGTCTAGCGTCTTCGTTGACACACCGTCTGTTGTCTGGCTTTGATATTATTTATGTCTTGAGGTTTTAAAATGCGTATACTAGAGAGAGGTTTCTACACCCTTATTAGGAGTGCTTCGTTCCCCTCTATCCACTCTCCTTCTTGGGGACCAGTGTTTTCGCTGGCACACCATCCTGTGTCTGACTCTGATATCATTTGTAACAAACCAAGCCCACGATTAACAAATATTTTCTGCTCGTTACATATCACTGTTAGCCTATGGTTTTTAAACGCGTCTACTAGGGAGAGGCTTCCACGCTAAGAAATGTTTTGTCCCCTTTCCAACTTGTGCTAGATCTTGTCCTAATAAAAAAAAGATATTAGACACAAAACGGAAAGTTTAATGAGTTATTATATACAAAATTAAAAGTTTAAGAACGAGTTTAAAAATGCATTAAAATTATTTTAAAGATTAACGACCTATCCAATAAAAAATAAAATAAAATAAATAAATGCTAAAATTGGAAAAATATTAGATATAAAAAATTGAGATTACCTAACATTATAGTATAGCATGTGAATATGAGATTCCTCTAGGTTCTGTTTTTTTGGTACTTTCCTGACATAACCCATGTCTTATTCGAACACATAGATAGCTACTACTATAACCTTTTACTTCAACTAACTATTTCTTTATAAAATTAAAAAAAAAAAAACAAATAAATTATCGAGAGTACATTAGCTCGTTGATTTATAAAAATTGTTTCGTTCCGAGATTTAAAACGTTCTAATAAGATCGTCTTTTTTTTAATTTCAACTGCGAAAGATTTATTAAAAATACATTAATTCAACTTTTTAAAATTTTATTTTATAAATTAAACCCATTTTTTCTTTTAATTTTCCGAAATTAAATAAGAATTAGGGAGGCGCCGGCGGCCGGCTATGGAAGTTTCCGGCGGCCACTGCAGACATGGTGGCACGGAAGTTGACAGGATGTTGGTTTGGTGTATGTTCTGTTCTTGTTCAGTCAAGTTGTGTGATAATTTGTCAATGTTCTGATTTTACACAAGAAATTAAAAAAAAATAAATAAATAAAAAACTCATGTGATTTAAATATGATGGGTAAACAGTAGGATTTGATTGATATATTTTCAATTACAAAGAGAAAAAAATAACAATTTTATATATTTACGTAAATTAAATTAATAATAATAAGAGAATCTATGAGTTGCAGATAGATGATTTTTATGCCCATTGGACCGTAAGAATTTTTTTTTTTAACCTTTTCATGACAGTAAAATATGTTAACGTTGTTTTTTAAATTTTTATTTGAAAAAAAATTGAAAAATATTAACTAAAATTTTTAAAGTTGGAAAATATTTTTGAAATAAAATAATAATACTTTTTATTATAGAGTTATTTTTTTAAGTTTAAGATATTGTTAAATTTTAAAAGTATTTTTGAGATAAATTATTTTTTATTAATTCAGTAATAATTATATATATGTATATTAGAAAATTAAAACATTTAATAGAAATTTTTAAATATAAATATAGCTTAGTTAGTTAATGATTGCTTAATAATTATTTATTTATTTCTTTTTACTCCCCTATTTAAAATGGTAGGTTTGTACTCGCATTTCTATATTTGTTTTTCATTTAAAATATTCTTTAATTAAATTATTTAAAAAGTTTATAATTTAAAACCCATTTCCATGCAAGTCCTAACGATTCTTTTAATTTTCTTCTCTCATTAAAACAACAAAATCTGAAGCAATAATAATAATAATAATTGGGAAAAAAATGGGTTAAAAACGAGGAATTTAATCATTAAAATAAAAAGTTTTGTTTTTCCAGGGGTACAAAGGGTACAATAATTAAAGTTCGAACAAATATGCAATGTTTTTATTTGCATTTATCGCTTAATAAATAATATTATTTTTCCTATATTTAGTACATTAACCATGGGGAGTAAAAATAGAAAAAGCAACACACCATTCTAGATCTATATAAATTAAATTAAAATAAAATAAAATAACGAGGACCTAATTATATAGTTTAATTCTTAGGGAAAATACAATTAAGACAAAAATATCTAAATACGAAAAAGGACAAAATATCCAATTACGCAGCTGTCCACTTGGGTTTGGGTATTTATGTCATTTATTTTATCAGAGCCCCGGTGGATAATTTCGTAATTTAGTATTCATTTTACTAATATATATATATATATATATATAAATTTATAGATAGTTTTTAAAAAAAATTTATAAAAATTAAATTAAGTAATTAATGTTTATTATTTATGATATATTTGTAAAATATAGATGAAAAATGTCTTAAAGATGTTAGATCTCACCTCGGTTGGAAAAGGAAAATGAAATATTCGTAGCAGAAGTGTTTTAAAATTTTGAGGCTGACGGCTATATTTAATGGGCCAAAACGGATAATATTTATTAGCGGTGGGCTTGAGCTGTTACAAATGGTATCAGAGTCAGACACCAAGAGGTGTGCAAACGAGGACGGTGGGCTCCCGAGGGGTGAATTATGAGATTACACATTGATTGGAGAGGTGAACGAAACAATCTTTTAAGGGTATGAAAACCTCTTTAATATACGCGTTATAAAATCGTGAGATAAACGATGGTAAATAATGGGCTATATATATATATATATATTAGGGTAACAGTGGATGGTGGTGGGTCAGTTGTCAGCAGCCTGTGTTTATGTTATGTCCAGTGGTCTTCTCATTTGGTCTGCAGAGATTTTGGTGAAAATGACTTTGACTGCCCTCGCCATTACTCAGGCACAGAAGATTCCATTTCGGGCCTCCGGGTTCATTCTTTTTATTTATTTATTTATTTGTTTGTTTTAAATTATTAATTGTAATATTTATTCCCTTTTTTTTAATTATTATTATAATCGTTGAATTAAAAAATGAATGGATTATTAAACACTAATTAACTAATTAAACTTTGTAATTTATGCTTAAAAAGTGTATTAAGCCTTTCCCTATGTGCCTATATATATAAAGCCCTCTCTACTGCAATTTTTATGAGAACCTCCGTGAGAGAGCTTGAGAGAGAGAGAGAGAGATGGAGCTCGACGAACACGTCTTCTTAGAGGAGTTTATGGCTCTACGAAGAGATTCAAATTGGGACGCCATTCCAAATGAAATTACCGATCTCTGTTGGAATGCTTGGGCATTTGATTACTGTTTCGATCAAAGCAGTATGAATTTCCACCCAAATTCTTCGTCGGAACCTCTCTCCGCACAGAATCTGGACGAGTTTTACCATCCTTTGGGAAATGAGTTCTCAGTGACAGGAATGACCGATTCTACCTATGCCGCCATAGAAGTAGCAGCCGCGCCTCTGCCATTTCAAGCAGAGCGTCCGAATGCGGAGCAAGAAGGAGAAGGAGAAGAAGAGGAGGAACTAGGTTTTCTTGCGGATGAGATTCAGAATATGGAGGTGGTTCAAGTTCAATCGGCTTGCAAAATGGAGCCGAATCAATCTCCAGAACTCCCTGTTTTCAACATCGGAACATGCTCCTCCATCGAACGAAAGAACAGATCGAAGAAATTGCAAGGCCAACCGTCGAAGAATCTGATGGCGGAGAGACGGAGAAGGAAGCGCTTGAACGATCGCCTCTCCATGCTCAGATCCATCGTGCCTAAGATCAGCAAGGTAAAAAATCAAACGAGATTTAATTCCAGAAACACTCGAAAATGAATCTCTGAGGCTTGAAACCGAAATCGATACCTGATTGATTTTTTAACAGATGGACCGAACTGCGATTCTGGCAGATGCGATTGAGTACATGAAGGAATTGCTGGAGAAGATCGGGAATCTGCAGAGAGAAGTGGATGGATCAAATCCGAGGACGAATTCATTGAACAACACAAAACCGAGCGAATTGGTAGCGAGAAATTCACCAAAAGTAATCCAACTTTTTCTGGCCTTTCCGTCTTTTGATACAATAGCACTCGATTACTGTTGTTACCGAAACTGATTAGTTCCAAATCGTGGGCGTACAGTTTGAGGTGGAAAGCAGAATGGGGAAGACGAGGATCGAGATTTGCTGTGCGGCGAAACCAGGATTGATATTATCGACGGTGAATACGATTGAAGCATTGGGGCTCGAGATTCAACAGTGCGTGATTAGCAGCTTCAATGATTTCGCATTGCAAGCCACTTGTTCTTCTCAGGTAATGCTTCCTTCTTCTTCCACTTTGTTTATTATAATTATTTATTTCCATTTCATTAATATTTTAAATTCTCAATTAAATCTTGAAAAAAAAAAGCGTTATTGAACTCGAGTTATTTATTAAATTTTTTAAAATAGAGAGTAGGGTTAATAAAGTAAAATTTTGGTTTATAGATTTTAAATGTTACACTTTTAGTCTTTAATTTTGATTTTAATTTTTATATACGGTTGCTTAAAATATTTTATATTTAGAGTTTTATTTCTATTTAGTTTCTAAGTTCTTTATTTTCCATTAAATACTCACTTAAAAAGTTAATGTTAATTTCTATTAACAAACATTTAAATTAAATTTTATTAATTTTCATCATTTTTTGAATTAATTTAAAATTTTCATAGGGTAAGTATTTTAAATTAATTAATTAAATTTTTATTGCAAAGATTAAAAGTGAGCATGATGGTAAAACTGAAAAATATTGAGACCTAAAGATCAAATAAAAATTCAAAGTATAATGTTTTTAAAACCTAAATAGAAATAGAAATTAAATTTTTTAATATTCAAATAAAAATTATTTTTAAAATTCTAATTTAGATATAATTGGGTGAAAGTCAAATTTTTGTGCCCATGGATAAATACGGTAATTATTATTTTATAGATTGATTACTCTACTAATTGTTTAACTAAAAAAAATGATTTTTTAAAAATAAAATAAAAATACAAAACTCATTTATAAAGTATCCTTGTTTTTAAAGAAAAGGTCTTTGTTTATTTATTATTTGAATAATAATCTACGCAATGTTTTGTCTTTATTGAAATCAAAACATTATATTTTATTTATTCTAAAATAGAATTAATTTGTGTAAAAAAAATTGACTTGAAAATAGGAAATGAAGCAGAGAACAGAACTGAAGCCTGAAGAACTGAAGGAAGCTTTATTTAGGAATGCAGGTTATGGGGGAAGCTGCTTGTAGATTTCTTTTTTTTCTTTTTTTTTTTTTTGGTCAAAAAATTTGTGGTAATGTTATTAATTAGAAATTAGTAATCAAATCTCTGTAATTTAGTGAGTTTCCCAATTTTCTGTTCCCCAACCCCTTTCTTAATTTAATTCAAATGGTGGAATGAATTTAAGTTTTTTTTTTTAAAAAATCTCCAACATACTTAATTATTCCATTTTTAAATATAATTTATATATAATGGAATGTATCATTATTAATCCAAAAAATTACCCCCTAAATCGTGATGTTTTCCATATTTATCCTCTTTTAAAAAATAAAGATTAATTCAAACACATTAAGAAAAATAAATATTAACTCAACCAAATAATCAATTAAAATCTTAGATATTTTTATAATACCGCACTGTCCAAAATATAGATAACCTTTGCATCAAATATGTTTGGGCCGAATTTATGTTAATGGGCTTGGGAAAGCCCAAAACTGAAATGAGCCCATCCCCCAATCTTTCCTATTCTCTCTTCAAATTCGTTCATGAAATTGTTTGTATTTTCCTTCCCATTTAATACTCAAAATTAAATATTAAAAATAAAAGTAAACACTTTTATACTTTTAAGCATTAATTAATATTTTAAATATGAGTCAATTTACAACTATATATATAAATATATATATTATAATTTAGGTTAAAAAAAAAAAAGAAAAAAAAATGGAAAGGAGAGATTAAAGGCCCGTGAAAGGACATAATGATTAGAAGGCAAAAGGAAAAGTAGTAATAATAAGGAAAGAAGGAAGGTTTGAATGGTTTGAGCCAAAAATGTAAGAACAAATAATTAAACACTTTGGTACATAAAAAGAGAACACTCAAATCATGACACCATCCATCATCATCATCATCATCATGCCACCCTGCAACCATCTTCTTCACCCATTGTCTTCTTTCGTCAATTCATTTTCAACTAAATTATTTTGTTCCTCTTTTTCATCATTCATTCTAGTGGGTCTAAACCTAATTTTTGTCTCTTTAGTAGCTGAATTGTGTTAAAACATCCAACCTTCTCGAACAACTATTTGAGTCCTTTGACACGGAGTAGCTGGAAGTTGAACATAGATACCACTGAACGTACGTCGCATTTATAGAGGTGGCGTCGGTAGTAATACTATGACTATTTGAATCATTAACATATTTTTCTTCTCCCGTTTTCACACTAAAACATTATTTTTGTATGTTAATTACTCGGTGCTTCCCTCTAAGGTGAAACGCTCCCCTACCGATGCATTTTTACATCCCACAACTTCCGCAAAACGCTTAGCCCTGTTCATCTTTGGCGCAAGAGCGCTCGATCAGTGAACTATTATGCACTCTTTTAAGGGTGGCTGGTTTTAGGTAAACCTACTGGCCGTCTCTGCACCCTTACCTCCTGAATTTATTTATTTTGATACACGAGATTGATGATTGAAACCTATAACTTTTAGTAAATTATATAATACTTAATCATTGAAGTTATGCTCGATAAGATATTCATTTTTTCTTTTTCTTTTGAAGAGAGAGAAAATGATAGAACCCCGAGCTACTACAATTTATCGAACAAAGATCAAATACGAATTAGATACCGATTCCTTCCCACAAGCAAAAAACCAAAATTCTTTTTGAGCATCAAGAAATTCTTGTTCCCTTCTTCCTCCTCCTCTTGTAGAGGAGGGAGGTTGGTAGCTTTCAATATTCAGATTCCGCACGTGGTCTTGCACGTGCTCCGACAAAAGGGTCGTATTCATTTCCTTGCAATTTCAATTTGGTTTTGGGTATGAATGGAATTTTGTGGGGGAATATAATTTATTTTTATAATTATAATTTTTTGATATATGGATGAAATCAAATTAAAAATATAAAAATTTCAATAATACATTTAAACTTAAAAAAATTAAAAATATCTTTAAACTTTCCGAAAAAAATAGTTTTGAATCCTCATTAATAATTTATTTAAAAAAATATTTTTTTAACCTTAAAAATTATTTTAAATTTTTAAAAGTTCATTAACCTCTTCAACTTTTTAAAAACTTCAAAAAAAAAAAAAAAAACATTTTTTAACTTTTTCAAAAAGTAAAATAATACTCTTGTGGTTAGTATTTGGACAAAATTATTACTGCCACATTAAAAATATATCAAGAAACGTAAAAAAAAAAAAAAAAAAGTAACATTTGGAGATGATTTATGAGATGCAGATAGACCGTTTTCATCCACAGTAATTTTTTTTCAATTAGTTAATTTTATATTTAAAATTTTAGTATTTTTTTTATTTTTTAAATAAAGTAGAAAGTCGGAGTATTTTTATTAATTTAATTATGAAAAAAAATAAAATAATAAGAAAAAGGTGGAATTGGGCCGAAAATAGTGGGGAAGCCCAAGGGGGTAATGATAAAGGATTAAAAATGATGGGAGCGTGAATTGCCAAATTTAGGCATTTTAAAAGAGACCAAAGCGTGCAGCAAAGACTCTCAGTGCCCGTTAATCATCCTCCTCATGGACTTTCCCCACTTTTCCCATCAGCGCGTGTATCTCACGCACTTCTCTAAAATAATATCCTTAAGTTTTAAAAAATATAAAAAAAATTAAAAAAAATTAAAAAAATACATTCTTTCAAAACTATTAATAAACTTTCGATTTATTAATAGATGGTTTTTTTATATTAATTTAGCGAATTTTAGATTTTAAGATTTTATTTGAGTGTATATTATTTAAATGTAATTTTTAAAAAAGGAAAAAGAGGAGGAGTAGTAGAGGAGACACGTGGAGGGGTGGTGATGGAGAAGTTAAACTAAAAGCCACTTTCTTGTCCCCCAAATGCATCATATTGCTTTTCCTTTGCTTCTTCTCTGTCCCCTCTCCCCTTTTACACCTCACCCCTCCTTCCCTCCTTTCCCTCTCTTTCTCTATACTTTCCATTCCAATATCATTTCATCTATATCTTCCTACAATTCCTAAAATACCCCTCCCCTACTCGACCCCGTCCCATCTCGTCTTTTTCTTATATCTCTATACTGGCATGTTACTATTCCAGTTATCTTGTAAAGTCGGTTGTGTGAGATCCCACATTGATTATAAAGGGGAACGAATCATTCTTTATAAGAGTGTGAAAATCTCTCCCTAATAAATGCGTTTTAAAAACGTGAGGCTGATGACAATATGTAACGAGTCAAAATGGACAATATCTACTAACGGTGAGCTTGGGCTGTTATAAGAGCCCGATACCAGGCGGTGTGCCATCAAGGACGCTAAGCCCCAAAAAGAGTGCATTGTGAGATCCCTCATCAGTTGCAGAGGGAACTAGACATTCCTTTTAAGAATATAGAAATCTCTCCCTAGCATACGTGTTTTAAAACTGTGAGGCTGACGGTAATACGTAATGGGCCAAAGTGGACAATATCTTCTACTGATGGGCTTGGGCTGTTACAAATGGTATCAGACTCCGACCCTGAGCGGTATGACAACGATGACACTAGGCCCCTAATGAGATAGATTGCCCCTAATGAGATAGATTGCGAGATCCCACATTGATTGGAGAGAAGAATTCTCGAAGCATGTGTTTAAAAATAGTTTTAAAATCGTGAGCCTGACGACGATACGTAACGGGTCAAAGCGGATAATATATACTAGCGGTGCACTTGAATTATTACATTTTGACATATTTTGGATATAGTTTAAATTTTTTTTAATGGGGTGAAATTGGAAAAATATACCTATTTTTATTATATTTATGTAGCTACTCGAGTACATAGAGACTCTATAAATAGTAATAATAATAATAATTAAAAAAGTCAATTTCCATATATGCCCTTTGGAGGAACAAGTGGGCCCACATCATGTGAAAGTATCTGGGTTGGAACCCATTCTACCAAGTCATGCATGGTGCATGTCAACTTGGAATTGGTGGAATCATCGGGAAAGGGGCATTTTGGGTATTGTCCAAATTTCATACAAGGAAAGATGCTCATTATGTCCCCTGGGAACGAAAAGTAGAGGATCTTATTCTATTATATATAATAATAAATAATAATAATAAGGCCAAATTAAAAAAAATCAAAACTTTCGTATTTGTCTAAAAAAAATCGTTTTAAATTTTCAAAAAATTGTTAAGAAACTGTCGGTTTTAATTTAAAACTGACTTTAAAAAATATTTAAATTTTCAAAAACTTCATTAATATTCTTAAAACATTTTTAAAATTTTAAAAATATCTTTTTTTTAATTAAAAAAATATTTTTACCATCCTTATCATGTTAAAAAATATTTATAAATTTTTAAAAGTCATTTTTTTTTATAAAAATTAAGGCTTAATACTATTTTTTTAAAAATGGGTATTTTTAAACATAAAAATAAAGATAAAAGTATTTTTAAATTGAAAGGTATCAACCAATCTTTTAACGTCCAAAGAGAAACATTATTTAAAGTTTAAAAGTATTTTTTAAACAAAATAGTTTCATTGTTTCCATCCAAAATTAAATGTAAATTTTTGTGTAAGTTCAAGGGTATTGTTGAAAGAATATATTAAACAAAATAAAAATTTTAAATTTTTTTTTAATTTAACCTAACAATAAAACTAAATTAATAAAAAAATACAAAATAAAGTTTCCATTTTGTTTAAAAATTATATTTCAATAATACCGTTAAAGTTTCATAAATTACTTTGTCGTTAACTTTTGATAGGCATTGGCCACTAAGGGGTGGTAGGGGCAGAATCGTCCAGTGGAAGAAACACGCTTCGATCAAGAGGAGGTGAAGGAATCGGACGGTCAAAAAAGCAAGAGAGGGTTGGTTATCGGGGTTATCTGGAAGAAAGAAACGACAATGGAGGGCTGTGATCTGAACATGTCGTAGTTAGTGATTGATTGATTGGCATTGAAATGACAAGTTTACCACTGTGGGCAAGATTGGTATTGTCCATTTGTTTGGAATATTCCACAGTACGTTTCCATGTGCCCACAGTGCCGCTTTTGGCTTTTCCCAACACGGCGCCGTTTCCCCCCACATTTTCCATTTCATTAATTTTATTAAATAAATTAATAATTAAAAGTTTAACACAAGTTTAGAGGATAAAATAAAAATGATTGTAATAACCCTTTACTACAAGGGCGATTTCTGTAATTTTACGTAAAATTAATGTGGGGGCATAATAGGAAAAGGTCAAAAAGTACTTGAAAATCGGAAAAAATTAAGAAAATCCCACTCCCATTAATTAGGATTGGATACTAAAATCCATGCCATGGCTACGACGTCGTATATATGCAAGGAAAGGAAAATCGACGGCTTCGGTTAAAATGTGGTGGAGAATCTGAGCCGTTGATAAACGGGTCGGCGAAATTTTTGAATTGGATTTTGAACTTATTTAAATTGAGTTGAGTTTAAATAAATAAAATCTGATTAATGAATCGAAACCACTCGAAATTAACAGGGTATTTTTTAAAAATATATATCGAAATTAATTTAAATAAATAAGAACTTTTATTTTTATTAAAAATTTAAATGGATGATATAAACCATTCAAACTAATCTAATTTAAAAAATTTATGATTCCATTAAATTTATGGAACAATTGGATTGAATCTAACAAAAATGTTCGAAATTATTATTAGAATTTAAAAGGAGAATATATATAATAATAATAATTTAAAAAAGGAAAAAGAGAAATAGAAAAAGGAGAATAATTTTATATTGAGGATTTTGTAATTTGTAATTTGTGAGTGTGTTTTAAAAGTGGACTCGGAAAGGCTTTTGTTTAGCTTTCTCTGTCTATACCCTTCGGCTTCTCTCTATTGCTACCACATTTTTTTTTTCTTTCTGTTCAACCTATTGATCTGCAGATTTATTCAGGTATAATCCTTTCATTTTGCGCTTTCTTTCTGTTTCTTGCTGCATTTCTAATTTGTTTGAGCTTCGTTCGTCCTGATTCTGTTTTCTTGCACAATTTCCTCTTCCTTCTTCGATTCCTGCTTCTGTTCATCTTACTTTTCTTGTTTTTTTTGTTACTCTTGTTCTTTTCTTCCTATTTGTATCTTCCTTGAGCCTAGGGAGTTTATGAATGAATGAATCAATGAATGAATGAATCTCCTAGTTTTCCAGCTGAGAAAATTCGAGAAGCTGGAGGTAATTTGTTTATGAACTTGCATTGTTTTGCGGCGTTCTTTTGTCTTGCTCCACTGAATCTTCTTCTACTTCTTACCTTTTTCACTTTGCTTTTATCTGAAGAATTTTAGAATTTAAGATCTGCGACGTCTGTCTTTCGTTTTTCAACGTGTGAATAGGTGCCGAAGAGTTTATGAATTCCATTCTTTCCTTTTTTGTTGAAACGAATTTTGTATGTATTTTTTTTTTTTTTTTTTTTTTTTTTTTTAATCTTTGGATTGATTTCGGCTTTGTTTTTCACTGTAAATTGAATGCATTCATTCCAGCGCTGTATACATGGTCTATTTTTGCCTTCCTGTTCGCAGATTTATTTATTTTGGCTTGGGCACTCTGTATTCTCTGCATCATAAAAGCTACGAGACTGTTCTTTTTTTTCTTTCTGGAGTTCTATTTTAATTTATTTATTTCAGTTATGCAAATAATTCAGGTTTTTGCAGTTTGATTTGAGTCTCAAATGTTGTTATTTGTGAAGTTCTGATACGTTTCAGTGTACTCAGCGCAATGCTTTGTAGACTGTTCTTTTCTAGTTAATCTAGAGAAGTATCTTTGGGTTAATGAAGATGAAAGATGAAAGATTCCATTTGATCCCCTCTTTCTCACGTTGTTTTTCCTTGTGGGTGTAATCTTCTTGGACGGATAGAAGAAAGTAATTGGTGAACTTGTAGATACTTAGGATGGCTTTAGTGCCTTATAGTCTAGTAAGCTGGATGAATAACAAAGTAGACAGAACAGAAGGGTGTATGCAGTCTGGCTCTCTGATGGAAATTGGAAAATTCATAGTGTTCTGTTTTATTCAGGTATAAGATCGGGGCGTTTTCTTTCTGGAATTTTGATGTCTCCACCACTTCTTAATGTTGAGGAGGGGGAGGAAAGTCGCAGCAATGTCACTCTGTTGGCTTCCCCGAGCTCTATGGAGAGTGTCAGTCAAAACAATTTGGGATTTGAAGAGCGTAATTACATGGGATTATCTGTTTCTTCTTCAGAGGAAAGCTGTATGACTGCCACAAAGCCTAATGGGAACAAACACTTGCTGAATCTTAAGGCTACGGAATTGAGGCTAGGCATCCCTGGATCTGAATCCCCCGAGAGAAATCCAGATATCAGCTTTCGTAGTTCTTCTCAACTTGATGAAAAACCACTATTTCCTTTGCACCCATCAAATGATGGTCGCTACTCTTCACCACATAAGGCTGTGGTCTCAGGCAACAAAAGGGGGTTTTCAGATGCTATGAACGAATTCTCAGAGGTGAAATTGCCTCTGTTTTGTTTTTTTTTTTGGAAAGACTTGCAGTAGTATTCAATGTCTGGTCTCGAGTCTGGACTCTGAAGCCATTTAAATCTGGTGCAGGAAAAATATAACGCTAACATAGGTTTGAAAGCTGGTTCTTTGCTTGAGAACCTTGGAAGTGAAATGGGGAAATTGAAAGAGGCAACTACACAAAAGGCTGTACAAGAGAGGTCTCTAGAAAATAGTGAAACTAGGCCATCTCAAAGCGAGGCTGCAAATAACAACACCAGCGCACCTGTTTCTAAGTAAGTTAGAGGGGGAGTGTCGGCGACAAGTTTTCCCTCAACTCAGAGAAATGGTATCTTATCTGCTACATTTTCAGGGCACAGGTTGTCGGTTGGCCACCCATAAGGTCTTTCAGAAAAAACACATTGGCTACAACTTCAAAGAACAATGATGAAGTTGATGGAAAGGCAATACCTGGTGCACTCTTTGTCAAAGTCAGCATGGATGGTGCTCCTTATCTGAGGAAGGTAGATCTGAGGAACTACTCTGCATACCAGAATCTGTCTTCTGCCCTTGAAAAAATGTTCAGCTGTTTCACTATAGGTGAGCTATTAGAAACTTTCTATTCGATTAAAGAACTGTCACATGATGAAAATAGTGTTGTTAAGTTTACAACTGATCTCTTAAAATTATCTGTCTAGTCTGCGTGGATCTAGTTACTGTTGTTTCAGTATTGAGCAGGTCAATATGGAGCTCATGGAGATCTGGGCACGGAGAAAATGAGTGAGAGCAAGCTGAAAGATCTTCTTCATGGCTCAGAATATGTTCTAACATACGAGGATAAAGATGGTGACTGGATGCTCGTTGGTGACGTCCCTTGGGAGTAAGTTATACCATTCGAATCTGTTAGTTTTTGTTTTTATTTTTATTTTTATTATGTGTTCTTATGTGCAATCACGACTCATATTCATTTAGGTTATATGCTGCAAGTGAAATGCTTGAGATCTCTCTCGACTCATATTGCTTGTAGTCACAACTTGCATCGCTTGTTCTTTTTTGGTGCTGTTTTGTGGGTAATTAGCGATTGACAAATAGTAGGAATCTTGGAGGGGTGAAGAGATCTTGGGAAGAGGATTGAGGAGGTTATTAAATGTTTGGTTTAATGCTTCCTAATGGATTTCTTTCCATCGAGTTTTTTTAATTATCAGCTTTGTTTAATTCTTTTGCATTGGAATCCTTCTTGAGTTTTTGAGTTTTGGGATTTCTGTGTAGACATGTTTTTTTATGCCGATGTACATTCTTCCATTCTTAATTTAATAAAGGTCAGTTTCTTACCCAAAAAAAAAAAATAATAATAAATAAATAAATCTGGTAAAAACCAGGAAGCTACTGTTTAGACAGTCGTGAGTAAGTAGATGTTTATGAATGTAAAGGTTGCTAGTGACAGAAACATTTATTTTAGCCCTTCCCTCGTTTCTTATTCTTCGTCTTCCTTCTTTCACTTCACCATTTCTCTCTTTTATTTGCTTCAAGCTTGATCAAAACCACCAAACTCTGTATAAGCCATTCAAACATGTTGCCTGTTCTATGTAAACTCATGACTATAATTAAGAGACCCAACAGTCCTCTTTCAAAGGTTCTCTTAAGCTGGACTGTTTTTGTGAACATTTTATCTCTAATGATTGAGCATTTACCATTTCCATATTTCCAGTAGTAGGTAAGTTTCCTACCACCCGAAGATGCCATTTAGCCAAATACCAAAATGTTTGCAATTGGATATTGATGAAGCTTCATAAAATTATCTGTTACTTAGAATAAAAGAAAAATACATGGTCAATAATAATAATATAATTGTGATAAATTACAATAGTAAACATCTGATTTCTACTTCTAAATTCCCTTATCCAGGATGTTCATCGACTCTTGTAAGAGGCTGAGGATTATGAAGAGCTCGGATGCAATTGGACTGGGTGAGTACTTTGATGCATATGTTATGAGTTCTTGAATACATCAGGTTCTGCAGCATTTGCTATATGACACACACCTCCATCTGCATAATAGGATTAAAATACAAAACTCTATACATGCAATGATGCATGGCTCTTTTGCATAATTTCATTGAAGACTAAAAAACTTATGGCTAATGGAGATTTGCCAATGTTCAGTGATACATTCTTCGTCTAAGAAGGATTTGATGATCTTTTATGGACTGGTTGATTATTACTTCTCTTGTTACGTTCTATTCTTCATCACTCTCATTAATAGGACAAAATGCATCGAGTGTAGGGAAATTGTTGAAACGTAAAACTATATGCAATCCTTGGTTCTGACTTTGAATTTTAAATATAAAAATGGTTCATTTTGACTATTTTATATTTGCGTGACAACAGAATTTCGAACTTGGAGTATCTCGAGTTCTGTTCTCATTTGTGTTCATTTTAATTCTACAGCTCCTAGGGCGGTGGAGAAGTGCCGGAACAGGAACTAGCTAAGCGCTATGCCACAGTTGATGCTACCCATCCAAATGTTAGAACAAGATAAATCTAAACTAAAAGTACGTCATATGTGGCTTTGGAAGGTGGTTCGAGGAACGAGTGAGTCTTTGATGGGATAGGTTCTTGTGTCCATTTCCCTTCGTTACATTATGTTTTGTTTCTAAATTATGTTTATGTTACTTTGATGATGTCTAAGCAGTTATCCTAGTTTGTGAATTGAACTACTTAAAAACTATTAAGAAGTCTGCAGATCCGTGGACAAGTTCCTGTCCCTTTGCAAGACACTCTCGAAAGTTTGTAAAGTTATTGCTTGTCAAACTGTGTTGTTTTGAATGCTCTGTAATATTGTAAACATTCAGTCTATTTGACTTGACCCCTTCAAATCCTACTTCAACCTGAGTGTTCTTTCTGTTTTACCATTTCTATGTTTTAATCTTTAGCATCATTGGTAGCCTTTGCTTTCACAGGCTATAACATTTTTTTTTCAGGCAACGAAACTAAACGACTGGTTTGCAATCAAGTTATGGATTCATATCAGAGGGGGTAAGTCCATTAAGTAGCAAAAGTAGTGTGAAATTTCACCAGATTCTTCCAAGGTAAACAAAGTTTGTAGTAATGTGGTTTCTTTCAGCACTTGAATTTTGAAGAAAATGCCAAGCCTGCCAGTTAATGCTGATTGCTAAAATAATAATTTAAGCATTGCCAGTCTTTGTCAGTTATTTGGTTATGGTTGTCGGGTAGTTGTTAGAGTATGCATGTGACTGCTTGATATAACTGTCTGCATTATTGATTCTTGAAATAATAATTATATATTTCCCTAGAAGGTGTCTGCTCCTAATTGCATTCATGCATGCATAAGATACATTGCATCACTTGAATCTCAGGGTGAATGCGCTCTCTGTGGGGTTGGCTTTTATGGGTCAACCATCTTCGTACCAAATGAAACTTTTAATTATTGGAGTGCAAATAGTCTTGAGACAATGGGAACTAAGGTTTTCTAATGAATACCTTTTATGGCATACAGTCAAGTGAGAGTTCATGAAAATTATTGAATGCTGCAATGAATGCTAATGGAACTTTCTGATTGTGTCGACCCACTGACTCTATCTTATCTTGTTGAATCAGTGGGACTACGTTGATTCTTTTGGAGCAATGATGAGACCCATATTGCATTCATTGCCCTTCTCTCAAGATATAAGGTAAGGAAAACAGTATATTTTTGTCTACCATGAAATTGTTCATTTGTCGGTAGTTGTTAGGAATCACGACTCTCCACAATTGTATGATATTGTCTACTTCGAGCATAAGCTCTCATGGCTTTACTTTGGGTTTCTCCAAAAGGCCTCATACCAATGAAGATGTATTCCTTACTTATAAACCTATATGATCATTCTCTAAATTAGTCAACATAAGACTCTCTTCCAACAATCTTCAACCTCTTTCAAAGTGGTTTTCAAGGTTGTTTTGACTATTTGGAATCTTTTTAATAGGAAAAGAAAAGAGATGAAAATATTTACACTCACAAATTGGTGGTTCCCTTCCTACCTGCCGTACATCACGACCGAGGGATAGGAAGAATCTTTGAATAAGGGAAAGGTAATTAACTGACATCTAGGAGAGGTGTAGTTGACTGCATTAAATTTCCTAGATAGTTGACTGCGTTCATTTTGGCAGTGAATTTATAGAATCCTAAGAAGTGTGGATCATATCCTTGTTGTTCTTGCTACAATTGTCGTCTCTTTTCAGCTCAACCAACTTCAAGCCATTAAGAACTTTTAGCAGTTATATAGAAATTCTAAGTATTTGAGAATAGTTATTGATGAAGAAAAAACACGAGTTTGGAAATTTTGACTATAACTTATGTGGTCTAGGTTTGTGAGAAAGAAACAGAAACTCCTCTTCCTCCCCCAAACAATGCACAACTCAAGACTCGATTGGATAGTATCATTAGATGTAATAGCTTAAATTCATCGTTAGCAAATATTGTCAGTTTTGATTTATTACGTATCACTGTTAGCCTCACGGTTTTAAAATACGTATGCTAGGGAGAGGTTTTCACACCCTTGAATGCATGTTTTCATTCCACTCTCTAACTGATGTGAGATCTCACAATCCACCCTCTTTGGAGGCCCAATATCCTCGCTGGCACACTCCTTAGTGTCTGGCTCTGATACAATTTGTAACAACTCAAATCCATCGCTAGTATATATTGTCCGCTTTGATCCGTTATGTATCATTGTCAGCTTCACAATTTTAAACACGCATGGCAGAGAGAGGTTAGGTTAGATTGATTTGGGTTAGTTGACTCATTTATTTAATTTAGGTTAATACGTAAAATATCTATTTGTTTTATTTTTCTTCCTCAGAATGATAAATTACAAAACTTTACATTTAAGTCTTGTTTGATAATTATTATTACTTTTTTTTTAATTTTATAATTAAGCTTATATAAATTACTTTTACATGTTTTTTTTTTTTTTGCCTTATCACCTATTTTTTAAACTATTAAAAAATTATGTCAAATTTTAAAAACTAAAAAAATAGTTTTAAAGGTAGTTTAGTTTTTGAAATTTAGCTTAAAATTCAAATATATTTGTAAGAAAAATGAAAAATTTATACCAAATGGTAAAAAAGTAGACATTATTTTAAAAAAAAAAAACCAAAACAATTATTATTATTATTATTATTAAGAAAACAATTCTTTAAATCAAAAGGGGATCACGATTACAACCAAACAATTAAGTTAATATAAGCATGTGTATTAGTCAACTCTTAAAAGCATTGCGTTAAATCACGAACAAGTCAAGCAGCTGAGTTGTCCAAATTTTAATTAAATTCAATCAATCCAAACCTAACATCTGAAATCCAAATTTTATGTATATTATGTCAAAAACAAATCGAAATTAAATTAATTTATATCCAACAAACCAATACTACAATTTAATTCACTAAACGACATTATACCTATCAATAAATGAAAATTATAATTTGATTACGAAAATCAAAATAAATTAGAGTTTCAAGATATAATAATCCCGACTTTTGAATGAATGATTTAGTTGTCAAGATATAACATTGAACTTTGACTAAATTTAAATTCGATATTAGTTGTCACATCTTCCATTACATTAATGTCAAAACAAACCGTCGTTAATCAAGTCAGTCAAATATAGTTAGTGAATAACACACGGATTACTATCTCATTGAATAACACACGGATTACCATCTCATTGATTACTCGCTAAAATTATTGTTTTTTTTTTAAAAAAAAATGGTTTCATAATTTATAATATATATATTAAAAAACTATACTATAAAAGAAAGTAATTTTTTAAAGAAAAGATAAAAATTATAATTTGGGTCGTTCAAATTTGGGAGGCCCATAAGACAAAAGCCCATTGGGCTTGGGGTGAATCTATTTAATCTTGTAAAATGAATATTATTAAACAACCTTTTTACCTCGTAATAATTACATAATATTATTCGCGAAATTATTTTTTAAAATAATATTAACAAAAGCAAAATTTAAAATTAATAAACTTTTATATTCATTTCTATTAAAAAAAGAAAAAGATTATACGATGTTTTAGTAATATAATGTTAAAAATGTAAAGAACCCAATATATTTAATTTATTAAAACAGAAAAAGTATGGATAATATATAGATATGTAGATTCCTTATCCGAAATCACGCGTGCTTAAGGGTTAATTATGACTTTTCCTTTCATGGGATGGTGACACCTTGAACTTAACTTCAATTTTTCCAAACAAAAAAAAAAAAACTAAATTAAATCCAACTAAAAAGAAATTGAAAACCATAAAAAATATATTCTTATTTTTAAAATTTGATACAAATTCAAATGCTTACGAGAAAATAAAATAAAAGTTTAGGTTCATAATTAAAACCCACTTCATTTTTTTTAATATAATTTAAGCTTAAATAAATATATTAAATTTTTTTAATAGTATTCTTTAAAAGAAACTAATAATTGAAGAAATATAAATAATTAGAATGATAGGTAATAGTCCAAGCTAACCGTTAACAAATATTGTTTGCTTTGACATGTTATATATAGTCGCCAGCCTCACAGTTTTAAAGTGTGTCTACTCGATTTCAGCCAACGGGTTCGACATCCATTAGAAAAGAGAGAATTGGTCCACTTTGCATGACCTAAAATGAAAATTTTGTCCGTCATACAAACAAAGAGATATAGTCATTGATAAGAAAAAATGTGAGCGGTTATTGGATTGATGAGGTCAACTATAGTGGAAACCAAACAACGGGGTCGAGAATCTGTGATCAAGCAGAGGTAAGTGGTAACCATAAGAGACGTGCCCAAAGACTTTTTGGTTCTTGAGAATGGTCGCCACCTCTCGTGAGATCTCACATCGGTTGGCGAGGGAAACGAAGCGTTCCTTATAAAGGTGTGAAATCCTCTTCTTAGCAGATGCATTTTAAAACCGTGAGGTTAATAACGATACGTAACAAATTAAAGTGAATAATATTTATTAACGGTAGACTTAAACTATTATAAATAATATAGAAAACAGACCGACTCGATTTTCATGGCATTTACCAAAACCCCATTTCTTACTACAACATTTGCAGAATCCAACAGCACGGCCGGACCCATGTTTTCTCTCTCACCAATTATTTTCTCCAATTAATTATTTTTCTTATTTATTCATCGTAAATCGTAAATCGATAATAATTTAGCTTTCGTAATTAAAAAATATGTAACAATTTGCACACGCCTCTATCGTTCAAAATCTCATTAAAATGACGTGTGTTGACTTTTATTATACGACAATTTAGTTCTTTATAATTTGATATCTACATAGTTTATCATTATATATATTAGTCAACTTGAACATAGCTCAATTGATTAAAATATCAAGAGGTCGGAGATTCACATTGAAATTTTATAACTAATAACTTTCAATTCTTTTAAGTCGTTCTTAGTCCGTCTATCCTCATAATCGCTCACAATCAAATATGGTATCAGTTCATTCATATACACATTTTACAGGTATCATGAAAAAAACCAAAAAAAAAAAAAAAAAAAAAAAAAACTAAATCTAAAAATAAATGAATGAATAATATTATTTTGAATCATTCAAACTCAAAAAGAAAATAAATTATTATTATTATTATTATTATGGAAAAACTTCCAACTCCTAACTTCCTAACCCCCACACATTTGTGAGTGATGGTTCATGAACCAACAATATCATTAAGCTAATCACCAACCATAATTATTAAACAAATTACTAATTAATTTAAAACTTAATATTATGTCGGACTCATTAAAGAATCCGTTGGAGTGGTTAGCCAATGTTGGGTGGAACTAAACTTCTCTTTTGACTCTTTTAAATTCGTTCTTAAACGTTGAACTGAAATGAAATTTCAATCTTAATCCGTTCATGTTTTTTTATAATAACAACGTGTGCAGATAGAAAAAGTCATTAACTATCACATCGAACAGTTTCATTGCGATAAATTATATTTTTACAAAAAAATTGAAAGGAAAGATGATTGTTTGGTTCACGAGAGAGCTCACCGATCCAAACGCTTAATCCATAGACATAGAAGGAGTATATGAGTGAAATATATGATGAAAAAGCTTGAAACTTTCAATCCGTCCCCCACAAGAAGAGACCATCCCACATGGGCATGTTTTGGCGCTTGTAAATAACATGACAAGCTAAGCTACAACATCGTTGTCTTCGAGAGTATGATTGGGTTAACATAAACTTCTTCAATCAAGTCGAGGTTTTTTAGAAGGTCCCGAGCGTTGGAGACAAGTTTTCGTTGGAGTGATAGACGTAAGAAGACGTTCGATAAAACTCGAATTAATTTGTAATATGTTTTTGTATAGGAAGAAGAGACAAGAGAGAAAAAGGGGAAGGGTTGTGTCGTTGTTTGGTATTAGTTGAAAAGGTTAGAGAGGTTTGAGGATTAATTAAGGGTACGAAGTTATGGAAGCATCTCATTTTTTGTTTGGTTTTCCAATTTTCAAACATTTCAAAGGACAATGTCTTTTTAAATTGTCTAATGTCTCTTCTTCAATGTGCTCTCTCTCTCTCTCTCTAAAAATTGTGTTTTTTTAATTAACTTCGTGATTAATTAAGACAACATTGTGTTAATATTTTGTATTAGCTCAAGCTCACCGCTAGCATATATTGTGATTCTTTAGACGGTTACAAATGATATTAGAGTCAAACACTGGATGGTGAGCCAATGAGGAAGCTGGACCACCGAGGAGGGTGGATTGTGATTCTTTAGACGGTTACCAATGATATAAGGGTAAGACACCGAGCGGTGTGCCAACGAGGAAGCTAGACCCCTAAGGAGGGTGGATTGTGATTCTTTAGATGGTTACAAATGATATCAGAGCCAGACACGGGACAATGTGTCAACGAGGAAGCTAGACCCCCATGGAGGGTGAATTGCGATTCTTTAAACAGTTACAAATAATATCAGAGCTAGACACGAGACAGTGTGCCAACGAGGAAGCTGGACCCCTAAGGAGGGTGGATTGTGAGATCTCACATCAGTTGGAAAGGGAACAAAACAGTAGTTATAAAGAGTATTGAAACTCGTCCCTGGTGAACGCGCTTTAAAACCCTAAGGGAAAGCCCGTCAGAAAAAGCCCAAAGAGATAATATTGTCAATAATGAGAACAATAATTGACATATATTTCAAGTCGGAGTATGCTAAAAACTAAACCTCTGTCACCCAGGCCTCATCCGTTACAAAAACGCAACTTTTATTTATTTATTTATAAAAAGGGATATTTATTTAATAAATTAAATTAATAAATAAAAATCTAACAAAAGTTTTCCTTCAAATCTGAGTGGCCACAAACAAGCCTCCAATTGTCTTCATTGCAAAGCAAACTCATAGTTCCCTCCCTTATCACACATTCATTCTACAAACATTATTAAATCTAAATTCTTTTTATACCGTCACTCGAAAGACAGATTTATGGAGCTACTTTAACATCAATCTCGTTGAAGTAAAAAAGGAACCTACTAGAACCTATTTTTTCGATATGGGATCTCACCATCCACTTTCATTGGGCCCAGCATCTTTGCTGTCAGTGTCTGGCTCTGATATCATTTCTACCACTAAGGATAGGATCTCACAAATAGCAAAGATAGCTTATTTAATTATAAATAATTTATTTTATTTTGAAAAAGTAAGGACGTGGAAATTGAAGGGTAAAAATGTAAAAGAAGTATTTATTTATTTATTTATATAATTTATTATTTTTGTTGTTTTCTTTTTAATTTTTTTTTTGGTGTTAAAGAAAAGATGGGGACTAATAATGGGAGCATCTTAACAACCAACCAGAAGTAGTGAAGGCCCTTTCATTTTTCTTTTTCTTTTTCTTTTTTTTTCTCATTAAAATTTCATTATTATTTAAAATTCAAACCAACTCTTTCTCTCTCTATCTCTAGACCTGTTTTTAATGTTATCTTCCATGTGAGTGATACGACACATTTTATGTCGTTTTTTAACCAACTCTTCTCCAACACTATTCCCTTTCTCTCTCTCTAACCAACCCTATATCATATTTCTTCCATTTATTATATCAAAATTGACGTGACAATTTATGTAAAATTTACCCTCGAAATTTTAATTTAATTTATGTATTTTTTAAATAAAAAATGAAACTTTTCGAAGTCAGAAACCTACGGTAAAATTGAGGGGTATTTTCGGTAACTTTTAATTAGAAATATCATAATTACTTAAATTACTAAATTTAAGGATGGTTAAAGATTAATGACGTAATCTCCAATATATTAATTATTCGGAAATTCATATGAAGAAAAGACCATAAGAAACCCACATTTAATTATTTAATTATTTAATTGTTCGATAATATGATATGGTAATATAAAATTGTCCAAGATGGGTTGTCAAAAAATACAGAGAAACCCACATGGGTTATAATTGAATAGAGGCGATTACACAAATCCACAGCGATTTGGTGCTTTGAAATTGATGGGAATCTTATTAATTTCAAATTTAATCCAAAATTTAAAAAATAATTAAATAATTTAAAACTTGAAACTTTTGTGGGCTTTGTTCATGGCTTCTCTTCCATATGGGATGTTGAATTAAATTAAGGTCATGTGCTATGTCATTGCTATTTCCTTCATAAAACACTCCTTATCATTCTTAAACCCCACCATTCTTTTTGCACTCTAGCTACCATGTTCGATACCACTGAGTGCATGAATGAACCGAGACCACATCTAAATGAGAATAATCTAGATGTCATGCTCAATGACACACCCTCGACATCGTGGTTCGTAGCCACGTGCTCTAATCCTCTGAGCTACAGGCCCTATCCTGTCTCCACTGAATCTGTTTCCAAAGGTACTCTAGAAAAAGGAACTTTTCCTCTCTCCAGCCATTTGCCATTTCGAGTTAAGAAGATGTGAAAACGCCTCTCTCTCTATAAGAACGGTGCAACTGGGTGCATGAATGAATCGAGACCACATCCGAGTGAGAACAATCTAGCTACCATGCTTGATGACACTGATTACATGAATGAACTGAGACCACGTCCGAATGAAAATAAGGCTTAAGATAATATGTAATATGATCATGTCACAAGAGATGTAGGAGAATGTTGGGACATACCGGTGATAGAAATTAATTTCTCTACTAGGAAAATGAAAGAGATTGATTATGATTTTTGGAGGATCCAGTCAACGAGTTTGACCAGAAGTAGACATGTGTGGTGCCACGTGGAGATAAAAATAAGTTAGATGGTAATGACATGGGCATCCCACATGGAATGCTGTTGTCCACGTTAGCTAATAAAAGGGGGCCCACCATTCTCCCATTTAAATAAAATAAAATTAAAGAAAATCCAGTGCATTAAAAGATTAAACACCTCGGTACTTGGAACAAAAGGTTGACAAGGCAAGGCAAGGCAAGACCAAGTCATTTTTGATACGTTGACTTTGACAAATATATTTTCAAACCTCTCTATATAAAAAAAGATCAATAATATATATAAATTTGAAAATGAAAAAAAAAAAGATTTGAAGAAAAAGGGAAGGGACCAAACATTGCAGAAGGGAAAGAATAAGAGATCGTTTGGTTCGAGTCGGCCAATAACTACTTTGAAATCATTACCGAACATTATAATTCCATGTGTTGAGCAATCAACAAAACTATGCAAAAACGATCATGGGTTTGACTTGTGGTTAATAAATGATAATGGAACAACTATATCACTGTCAGCCTTACGTTTTAAAACGTGTATGGTAGGGAGAGGTTTCGACATACTTATAAAGAATGTTTTGTTCTCCTCTCCACCCGTTGTGGAACCTCACAATTCACCAAGGGGACGTTGATTTCTACACTCTTATAAAGAATGTTTTGTTCTCCTCTTCTCACAGATGAAAAATGAGTTGAAGCTCTGATGATCACCTGACAACCAACTGTAATAGAATGAAACAGTTCTTCGTAAGCGTTCGGGTGTGCCGCAAGATAGCTCGAAGATTTACGAAAGAAGCAACTTAGCTAAAAGTGTCTTTTTGTTGAAGAGAAAAGGAGAGTGAGGAAGGAAGTGAGTTGACATTTGAAAGAGGGGTGGAGAGAGGAAGTAAATTAGGGAAATGGACACGTCAGAAAATAGAGAATTAAAAAAGTCCGAAATATTTGGCGTAATTTTCAACCTTTTGAAATCTTGAGTAGCTGGGGGAGTATAGTGTAGTATAGTATAGGGCGCACACATCAATTCTGTAGGACTAAAGGCCTAGACTGTCGTGATTTTATGCCCTTTTTCCACCACCGTAGGATCATCATAACTCAATCAATCTCACCTAATCATACGGCTAGTATCTCCTCATCATCATATACTCTTTTCTACCTTACCTTACCTTATTATATTTTATATAACCTAAATTAACTACAAAATTAAATAAATAAAGAATTCCAGGTCAGTAAAGAAAATATTATTTTAATTAGTATGAAATATTTTGTAAAAATTAAAAATAAAATGATGAAAGTTTAGGTTAGATTGGACAGTATGTATATATATTAATAAAAATGACTAAATTATTATATAATAAAAATTTAAAAAATGGTAAAATTTTATAGAATTGAGTGGAAAACATGAGCTCACAAAGAGCATGGAGAATAAGAGGGCTTGTCCGATCCGGAGTTAACGTTGAGGGTCGGTCGTTGACCGTTCTTTACTTTTCTTTTTCTTAAAGGAAGAAAAGAAAAGAAAAAGGTTAATTTGGTAATTTCATACCCGAAATTCACCTTTTCCAATGAATATTTATATATATATACATATACATATCCCCATAGATGCAAGGGCCTATGGTGAGGGAGGGAGACGAGCTGTCTGTATTTCTCAGAGAAAAACAGAGATCTTTTTGGGCCTATTGATAACTAGAAGAGACCCAACATTCAAATCTAATAAATACCCATTCCAAACGCCAATCAACAAGAACAAACCCATTAACCTTTTCCCTTTCTTCTTCTTCTTCTTCTTCTTCTTCTTCCTCTGATCCGATCCCCATGCCATGCTCTGTTTTTCTCTCTGCTTTTCAGATCTATCCTTCCTTCCTTCGTTAAACTAACTCCATTTTCCTCGACCCTTTTCGTTTCTTTCTCTTCCCCCAAATGGGTACTGGTTGGAGGAAGGCCTTCTGTACTACTGTTTCTCGAGATTCAGATTCTAATTCAGAGAAACAGAGGAGCTCCGGCACCGCTAATCCCAGTCCTAGAAGCTGTGTCCGATTGGGTTTCTTCAGCAACCCTTCTACTCCTAGGCTGCAGTCTAATCAGCCACTGACTAGCCCTGGTCTTCGCTGTCGGACAACCCACGACGCTGTTGAGAAGTCCACCACGCTCCAATGCAAGACCTCCTCTTCCTCTGCTTCTACTCCCAAATCTGCTAAATCCCAACGAGGGATTTTGGGTTCAAATCCTTCTTCTCCTCGTTCCCCTCTTAAACTCTCGCTTTTCAAGAACAGTTTCAAGTTTAGAGTAAGATTTCTGGGGTTTTCTCTGTTTTTTTTTAGGGAATTTACGAATTTGACTTATGGGGTTTTTTGATCTGTTCTGTTTTCTTGAAACAGAGTAGCTGTGGAATCTGTTTGAGTAGCGTGAAGACGGGACATGGGACGGCGATTTACACGGCGGAGTGTGGCCATGCGTTTCATTTTCCTTGTATAGCCGCTCATGTCAGAAACCACGCCTCTCTTGTTTGTCCAGTCTGCAACACCACATGGAAAGACGTTCCTCTGCTCGCCGCCCATAAAAATCTGGGCCCACTGACCCAACACGATTCTAAACCCAAGATTCAGGATAAACCCATGATTGAATCTTCCCCCAGAGCCATTAAATCCAAACAAGACCCAAAAGACAAGCCATTGGAATTCAGGTCCTACGATGATGACGAGCCCCTTTTGTCCCCCACTGCCGGCGGCCGGATTATCCCCATCCCTGAAGCCGACGAGAATCAAGACGATGTTGAGGAATTTCAAGGCTTCTTTGTTAACCCAAAGCCGCCTTCGAGTTCCGTCAAATCTTTAAATCAGAGGACAAATGTTCAGGTCCGACTCCTCCCTGAAACGGCGCTGATTTCATCCGGACATACCCACGAGACTTACGCGGTGGCTCTGAAGGTAAAAGCGCCACCACCGCATCCGGCCAGAAACAGAGCCAACGCGAATTTATTAGACCCATCCCGCCGTGCGCCGATCGATTTAGTGACGGTGCTAGACGTAAGTGGAAGCATGACGGGGCCCAAATTGATGATGCTGAAACGAGCCATGCGATTGGTCATTTCGTCATTGGGCTCGTCGGACCGACTCGCCGTCGTCGCTTTCTCCGTCACTCCCAAAAGGGTGTTGCCGTTGAGGAGAATGTCGGCTCAAGGACAACGTGCGGCTCTGCACGTGATCGACGCGCTGGCCTGCAGCCAAGGATCCAGCGTGGGGGAGGCTTTGAGAAAGGCCACAAAAGTACTAGAGGACCGGCGAGAGAAAAACCCGGTTGCTAGTATCATGCTTCTATCCGACGGCCAAGACGAGCGGATCCATTCTAATCAACGGCATTTGAGGAAGCACGAGTCATCCACCCGGTTCGCCCATATAGAAATCCCGGTTCACGCATCCGGGTTTGGAAAGAGCGGCGGATACTGTCAAGAACCGGCGGAGGACGCCTTTGCAAAATGCGTAAGCGGGTTATTAAGCGTGGTGGTTCAAGACCTCCGTATTCAGTTAGGCTTCCAGACCGGCTCCTCTCCCGTCGTTATCTCCGCCATATATTCCTGTACGGGGCGGCCTACGGTCTGCAGCTTGGGTTCGGTCCGGCTCGGCGATTTATACGCCGAGGAAGAAAGGGAATTACTCGTAGAATTGAAGATTCCGACATCGGCGGCTGGGACCCACCACGTGATGACTATGCAGTGTCTCTACAAGGACCCATCCACACAAGAAGTAGTGTATAGCCGAGAACAAGACATCCTCATCGCACGACCAATAGCCGTCGGATCATCCGCTCCGAAGATCGAACGGCTGAGAAACACGTTCATAACAACCCGCGCTGTTGCAGAATCCAGGAGATTAATCGAATACGATGATCATACAAGCGCGCATCATTTACTGGCGTCGGCGCGTGCATTACTAATCCAATCCGGATCAACCAGTGCTGACGTGTCCGTGCGTGAGCTGGAAGTAGAGCTGGCAGAGCTCCAATGGCGAAGGCAGCAACAATTCGAATTACATCAGCAGCAGCAGCATATAATGACAACACCGCCAGTTAGGAGAGGCGGCGGCGATAAGGAAGGTCCGACAATGGTGGACGAAAACGGAGAGCCGTTGACGCCGACGTCGGCGTGGAGGGCGGCGGAGAAGCTGGCGAGAGTGGCGATTATGAAAAAATCGTTGAGAAGTAGAGTCGGCGATTTGCACGGATTCGAAAACGCCAGGTTCTAGAAGCTGTGGAGGACTGATTTTGAAAAAGGGTAAAAAAAGTACAGTAGAGAGAAGGATTTGTGGGGGCAATGTGGGGTTTTCATCATGATCATGGATTGTGTTCTGGGTTTCATGAATTCCATGCTTACACTCAGCTTTGTGTAGGTTTCATGTAGAGAAAGAATAGAAGAAAACCAGAAATGATTCATTTCAAAACTTTCACCTTTTCTTCTTTATTATTATTATATATATATATATATATATATATTACTACTAATGATTCAATCATGGGGAGTTGGTAAAAATAATGTGGGTTTTGAATCTGATGGTCAACCCCGAACATGACAACATCTGCTATAACGATGGGCTTAAGCTGTTACAAACGGTATCAGAGTTAATTACTGGGTGGTGTGCCAGCGAGAATGCTAGACCCTGAAGGTGGGTGTAAGTGGTGTGCTAGGGAGGATGCTAGACCTTGAAGGAGTGTGCAAGTGGTGTAGGACACTAGACTTCGAAGGTGAGTGTATTGTGAGATCCCATAAAGACATTTCTTATAAGTCTAGCTGTGGGCTTGAGTTGTTGCAGTTTGATTGTGGGGTGTGTTCTAACACTAGCTAGTAAGATGAAAAACACCCATTTAATTCAATACTAACAACAAAATACGTCTTTGATATTGTAAGACTCGTGTTTTGAGAGATTGAATTGTCCACCGTCACTACAGACATGGTGGAGTACGTTGAAAATAGACAATAATTTATAACTTTTAAAACGATACATGTTTTTACCGATAATTGACATAATTTTTATTTTATTTTAGGTAAACGTGTGATTTCTTTAATATCGTTCATGGTAATATTAATTTAGGTAATTATTGATTAAATACTCGTCTAGAAACTATATTATTAATTAATATTATATTTTTAATATCTGTTTTTTTTTAATTGATGTCGGCTGGTTTAGGTTTTTGCTAGAACTTAAAACGTGACAATGTTACATGTTTAAGCAAATGATTGAGAATTAATTTTAAATATCTTTTGCTTTATTTAAAAAAAAAATATTTTCGATATTAGAAGGGAAAAATTGGTTATTAGAATTCAATAATTATGAAAACATATTATTCACGATACATGTGGGACAATAAATGCATTATAAACCAATTTTTTATTTTATTAATATATTGTGAACAATTTTTATATTTTATTAATAAATTATGGCACGTAATCTTAGATCCGTGGATCTCATCAAATGATCACGAGGCGAGTCCTTTACTCGGTATTTACACGTCAATCACTTGTATTGATTCGAAACTATACCTGGTTCACTTTAATATCCCTAATTTAATATTGGGTCAAAGAAAGAGTAAGTTGAGCTCGGATAATAATCGCGTAACTTGATCGGGATATTGTTCCCTCGATTTATACGTTTCATTTCTCGACATGTGTGTCAAGGGCGCACGATGTATTGAAATAGTTGGAGAGAAGTAGGGGATAGCCTTGACCTAGTTAATACTCAACTCGGTAGACCACATCCTCTTCTAATGGTCGGCTTTACTCCTTGAATTAGGCTAGTCGAGTAAGGCCATTCTCCTCACCTCTTGGGTGGCTCGATTGGGCTTCAGCTTGTCTCAGCTGTTTGTGTAATAGTTCAAGCCCACCTCTAACAGATATTGTCCGCTTTTGGTTTCTTACGTATTGTCGTCAGCCTCACAATTTTAAAACGTGTCTACTATGGAAAGGGTCTAGCTCTACTCTGATTGGTGTCTCACACCCTTCAGTGACTGACTCTAATACCATTCGTAACAGTGCAAGCCCATCGCTAGCAAATATTGTACGCTTTGGCTCGTTACGTATCGTCATCAATCTTACGATTTTAAAACGCATCAACTGGAAAAGATTTTCACACCCTTATAAGGAAAGCTTCGTTCTCCTCTCCAACCGATATGAGATCTCACAATCCACCCCCCTTAGAGCCCAGCGTCCTCGCTGGCACAACATCCAGTGTCTTGGCTCGGATACCATTTGTAACAGCTCAAGCCCAAGCCCACCGCTAGCAAATATTGTCTACTTTGATCCATTACGTATCGCCCTCAGCCTCACGATTTTAAAACACGTATTCTAGGGAGAAGTTTCTATACCCTTATAAGAAATGCTTCATTCTCTTCTCCAATCGATATGGGATCTCACAATCTACCGCTACCGTCCGCCCCCTCAACAAAAAAAAACATAATCTCATTAGGATTACTTTCTCCATTACATTAAACACTAATTAGAACAAGATTATACCCCATTTTTGCTACAAATCAGTGTACAAAAACGTGGTTAAAATAAGATAATAGTAAAATATGACAGAACTTTTCCACAAGAACAGCTTCAGCTTCACATGAGCATTGAAACTCAAAAACAGTTTTAAATTCACTAAATTACACTGATCTTGATCTGTCCATGTGATTCTTCTTTTACAGAAACAAAGAAGAAAGATCAATAATAAATGGCACTGAAACCATTGCAATCCCAACACCATTCAGACTAAATTAATATCCATACTGATTGAACAGATATCACAGAATGACAGAAGAATCAAGGATTATCTCTATATATTGAAGAAAATCAGTATCTTAATTACAAAACTTAACAACAGCTGAATAATAATGCACAAGGAACAAGCCAACACAACACAGGTATTAATCAAGATTACTTACGAATTCGAATTCGAGATCACGACGAACCGAGCTGTGAGTGAGGAGTTTTCCCCTTATTTTCAACACCGAAACTAAATGAGAGTTTCATATTACTTCTGGTTTTGTTCCACTTTAGCTCTGATCTTCTGTTCCAACACTGCTATCTCTGTCTCCAGGCTAAACATTCTATTTAACGCGTGCATGTTCTCCAACGTCTCGCTTAATGTCCTGCTGTCGCTACCGTCGCATCTCAAATGCTGCATTGGACCATGAAGTAGCTTGTTAACTATACCACGACTAAGATCGTCCACAGCTCGTCGAGTTTTCTTTGGGATGTCATCGCCCATCTTTGAAAGACATTTTTCGAGTTCAGCCATTCTGATTCTTTCGGCGTAAGCTCTTAGTTTCTTGATCGTTGGAACGGTCTCCAATGAATCCCTCCATGCTTCAAATTGTTTGGATTCTTCTGTGATAATTGATTGTGCTTCCATAGCTTTTCGAAGCCTATCCTCCTTATTTGCAGCAACTACCTCCTTAAGGTCGTCGACATTGTAAACTCGTACATTTTCTAGATCATTGATGCATGCTCCGACGTTTCGAGGAACGGAGATATCGAGGAAAAGCCTTAAGCCCCCAACATCATGCCCAACAGGGGGGAGATTCTTAACCTCCTCCTTTGTAAACAAAAGGCTTTCAGAAGCTGTGCTGGTGAATATCACATCTGCTTCAGCTGCACAACTAAGCATTTTGGTGAGCGGCTTGTAGATGATCTCGACATCCTTGATTTCCTCACGGATGGCTGTGACTCGCTCTTCCGATCGATTCACCACGACCATCTTTGTGCAGCCTTTAGCTACCAAATGTTTAATAACAAGCTTCCCCATCTTACCAGCTCCAATCACCAGCATTCTTGCAGTGGCATGTGAGGGTTCAGGAAGCTTCATTAAGGCCAATTCTACAGCAGCTGAACTCACAGAAACAGCTCCAGCAGCAATATTAGTCTCCGTCCTCACCCGCTTACCCACCGTGATGGCGTGCTTGAAAAGCCCGCTAATGTTCCTTCCAAATCCTGCAACACCCTGCCCAACCTTGACAACTTGTTTAACCTGAGCAAGGATTTGGCCTTCTCCTAGGACAAGGGAGTCAAGGCCAGCTGAAACTTCGAAGATATGTTGCGTGGCATCGTTGTTATACAACAAGAACCGGTGCTGGCAAATTTCCGAAACCGGGATTCCACTCGTCTGAAAACAACCAGCAATTCATACAATTTCATTCTAACACATAACATCAAAAATTGAAAACATATTCTTTCAGATGACACAATCCTTTTCTAAACTTAAATTTTGACATAAAGAAGACTCATTCAGATATTCAATATCTCAAAGCAGATAGCTACTAAGAGTTGACTCTATGACACATTTGGAAACATAAAAGCTGTGGAGATGCTTGAAAAGAAGAGAAAACAAAGGCATACGAGCATAATCTAACATGAACAAGGAGTTTTCAACGATTATGAATGTTAATATCAATGAAAACAACGACAGGACAGTTCATTTTCAGCTCCCAAAACTTAAAAGAAAACAAAGAGAAAGAAGGAACCTTAGACATCCATTCAGTCACTTCTTTCACTCCACGATGCTGAGATAGAGCAACAACATATATCTCCATTCTGTTGCAGGTGCTAAGAACGGCTGCTTCTTCTATGTGGTTTAAGCCACAGAGCTCTCCAATGGCGCGAGGCCACTCTGCCTCAGGAATGGCCAGTTTTTCTCGCATTTCAACAGGTGTTGTATGAATACTAAGCCCAATCACAACAATGCTGCTTCTCTCCTTTGTATATCCTAATTTCCATACAGAGCAAACCCAAAACTTCAGTGAACTCTTCCAATCATATAGCATTTTCTAAAATTCTCAATCAGATACCCAAAAGCTAATCATGCAAGTTAAATATTGATGAATTGGGAATTTCGAAATTAGGATTCTATAGGCGATTCAAGCAAGAAAGTAGAAAAAGGGGAAATACATACTGTCAGCAGCAGAGGTTTTGAGCTGTTCAAGCGCGGAGAGATTGGAAGATTTCGCCCGATCAATTTCATCATTCTGAACCAAAACATCCGATGAAGCAACCTCGCACCTCAAAGACGAAAACCCACTTCTCTGAAATGGAATTCTCCTGCTCGGAATGGATTTGCAGAAAAGGGGAAGGTGAGAAGAGGAGGAAGTCGCCGCCGATTTCAACAAAAGGGCTTCCAATTTGGCACCGGAAAAACTGGTTGAAACAGCCATGGAAAGGAAGCCCTAAAACCCAGAACGGCGAAGCGGAAAGAGAGGAGAGGAGTGGGAACCAACAATGGTGGAGGTCGTCAAATGGGAAGAAGAAGTGGTGGAAGGTGGTTTGTGCAAAAAAGTAAGAGTTGGTGGGTAGAAAAACAAAAATTGGGAACTGGGAATTGGGAATTTTGGATCAAATCAGAGAGAGAAAAAGAAAGGATCTGAAATTGAGATTGGGAAATTGAAGGATTTGCGATATCTCTGCGCTGTGATTGGCGGGTGGAACACACGCCTTTATCCACACTCATTTCCAGCCTCTATCTTCTCCCCCTCCATTTTTTATTAAAAAAATAAAAATATTATAATTAATATTTCTAATTTATTACTTAGTCCCGCGTACACCATTTTTAACCCGGGAGTGTTGTATGTGGCTGCATGTCCATTCTAATGCACAATTGTGGTATCGAGTCTCGAAACATTGTGATTGTGATACTTAACCGCTTATTTCACATAGTAAAAATGAAAATTTTCAATATCTACGAAAACCCCTTTGTTTTAATGACAATTTTGGAACTATCCTCTCCTTTCAATTTTTGTTGGAATTTCTATTAAAAAAAGAAATCATGTTTCTCGTGCTTTGGTGGCCAAAGGTTAGACACACAACCATCGTATCTAATAATAAATAAGTATGGTTTCTTTTCTTACATAAAAATTATTATTATTATTATTACTCAACAAACGAGTGATACGAAAATTTTATTTTAACAAATAAATAATATTTATGAATATTATTATGAATATTTGATTTTGTAGTAAAGATAAGATATCAAAGAGATGGGGAGTTTCCATATATGTGATAGGGATTGAATCATGGGATTTCATGGTCTGTGTTTGCCACAAGTTTCTCATAAACTCTTACGTGGACAAGACTATGACACTCACCTTTCACCTCAATTATTATATATTTATTTATATTACCAAATTTCTCGTTTTAAAAAATTACTCATTTTTTTTCAAATGGTCAAAATGAGACTGAATGGACACAAAAATTATAAGGGAAGAGATTGAAGATGCTTTTCTTAAGCCTAAAGTAGGGAACATTTGAACATAGAACATTATGATTATTGATGAACGTTAAAGATTTCCTTAAAAAGAAAAACTTTGACTTAACAAATCCTCATTTGGGTCCTCAATTTAGCAAAAATTGAGGTGGATTCCAAGTCATGGTTGCTGTTGTTGTTGTTGTCGTCGTCCGATCCCATTTTCTCGCTTCATAACGTTCACCTTTCTCGTTCTTTCAATTTTTAATATAAATATGTCGGGTTTTTTTTCTTTAATGTTTTTTAAATTTTTGTACAAATTTTGGAAACAACCATGTATTTTTCAAAAGTATTACCATTGTATGTGTTTTCTAACTACTTTCCATAAACACTGTCCAAATCCCTTCAAAAAAAAATTTTAATTATATAAAACAATAAAATTTTAATAACTATCCTTTTTTAGAAAAATAAAAGTTTTTTTGGTTGTGTTATTTGATTCCATGAATCGAACTCCGTTGATAAACAAATCTCTAGCTCTAAAAGATTTGACCATAATTCTTTCCCGGCTGATGTCTTAATATCATGTAAGAATTGTGAGAAAAAGTCGAAACTCGTATCTTAAAAGGAGAATGGTTCGAGTGGAAGAAGCTGAGTTTGTTGATATGGTATAATCAATCTTTTAGAAATGGATCCTCGATAGCTTCAGAAATGGTAGCAGTGGTATCGTGTAGTCGAGGGAGACTGCTTTTCGAGATTGAATTTCTTTTTCATAAAAACGAAAAAAAGCAGAGGATGGCATACAATGTGTGTTTGAGCGTTGCATGCCCTTTCTCATAAAGCGGTGTTATGATTGTCGAGATCTCTCCTTATTTTGCCTATTGGCCCATTAGGTAGGATAGCTATCTTCGAGCGTTACTTGCCCTTTCTCACAAAGAATTTCAGCTTGGCCCGAGAAAGCGCTAGCAACAACAGAAACGAACGGGTCAGTGTAGCTGTTGCACCCGCCCCTTCTTAGCCAAAAACAAAATTGCATAGTGTGCCATCTAGGATGGTGGTGGGCTTTGCAAAAAGAACTGGGCCAATTCAAAATCGTGGGCTGGGCTGGGCTCAAAGCCCAAATGAAAACTAAACTGGGCCTTTTTTTGAATTCGAACAAAATTCGAATTTCAAAACAATTCTCCTTAAATACTCCAAATATTGAATATTAATTCTATTTTTAATTTTTATTTGTTTTAAATATTTAATAAGCCTTATTTATTTATTTATTTTTCCAAAAAGAGAAGACAAACTTTTTGGAATTCCAATTTTTTAAAATTCTTTTTTTAACAATGAATTTTGATTGCTGATGAAGCACAAATTTGTAATTTTGCATCAATTAAGAATATAAATACGTAATGACAATTGAAGGAATTTTTAAAAAATAAAACTGCAATATATATATATATATATATATATATATATATACACAAAAAAAGAATAATTTAATTTAATTTAATTTTGTTGCTTTGGGGCCCAATTTTTCCAATTCCACCAATGAAAGTGACAGAAACCTACAGGCCCAAACCCAATAAAAACCTTATTTATTTATTATTTTCTATAAAAAAAAAACTATTTATTTTAAAAAGGAATTAAATAATAACCTTTTAAATTCCTTTTAGATTCAAATTAATCGTCGTATTTAATTATTTAAAGATATATATATATATATATTAATGAATAGAACAATTTTGGGTAAAAAGGGAGGAAATTGGTCAAAACCTAGTGGATTGGTATGAACATGACAATGGGAGGAAGCATGCTTCCGTATTGCTTTTTGCCAATGACCAAGTCCTCATTCCTTCCAAATTGATACGCATCGTTGGTCGTTTTGAACTCAAACTTCATATTGTTCTTGATTCTTTTCTTCTCGAGTCATTTTTATAGGATAATTTGTTGCTCATAATGATTGCGTATTTGAAGTCATAGTAAAACTTAGACCAACGACATTCAAACTTCTTTCTTCCTTATGACATGTCTGATGGACGTGAGTTGCTTTTTCGATTTAGAATTTTTGAATATTTGACAACTGATTCATCACGATCATAAGTTACAGTAGTGGATGTTCGTCACCATCATCATCATCATTAACGTCGGACTTGCGTTGATAATTCAATATTCCACAAAAGTTACTTTGAAGTTTGACCCTAGAAAGAGAGCACCATCTTTCTCAAATGCCTCTATACGAAGATCTCATTGGTTGGGTTGAGTATAAATGTGGAATCCAATCCAATTTATAGTGGAACCTTTTTAGTTTCCCTCTCATATATTATAATCTCTATCTTCACTTCAACGCAAAGATACAAAGTTAACCCTAAGGGTTACCCTAGTTTTGATGCCTTTTTCATCTCTATATCAATTACATTACAAAATAAAACATACCCTTCTTTCGGTTCTTCTTCCTCTCTAATCTTCAAGAACAGATAATATGTATTATTGTAATACTAGAAATTTTTCTGACCGTTTTACGAGAAATGTATAGTAATATCTCGATAGAATGCAAAAGTGATAGTTGATCAGCTGGCATGACTCGTTCTTATCCAAGTTAACTTTGATTGACTTTCGTGACAATGGGTGTGTGTGGGAGAGTGAGTGGCGAATGAAAGACAAAACACTAGGTGTTTTTTTTTTGTTAATGATGTGGGGCATGTTCCAAACAACAAAATAATTGACATAAGTGAGTTTTTTTTAATAAAAAAAAGACATTCCTTTATGTGGGTCGGTTTGAAATTGATATTATTAAGAGAAAAAGAATTGCAAAGAAAGAAAAGCAATGATCTTTGATTGTAGTAAGATGTAAGAAGACAAGAAGATGGCTTAATTTGTCAAAATCACTCCATACCCTAAAGCCTTCCTCATATGCCCTACAAATGGCCACTTTTGTTCCCTAAAAATGGCCTCCCACTTGACCACCCTATAACACAAAACCCACTGCCACAAACAAGCCTGTCGGAGAGCCCTAAAAGGGCAAAGACCCAATAATATATATGAAAAAGAAACATCTTTTGTTCTAGGGCATGCAAATTAATGGTCCAATTCAGAAACCCTTTTGGAAAGGCATTGCATTACGGGTTGTGATGGATGGGATGTCCTTTCTAATACTCACCTTATTGCCCACACAATCGGCATCTTTGAATTCTACGTGATGTTTCTTCTTCTTCATATTGTGTATTGTATGAAGGAATTTGTAGAGATTATATGAGTTTGTGGGGTGTGGCTATGCATGGAGGAGAATATTGTAAAGAAGAACAATAATAGAGACCAATGAAGGCATCGTGGTGTGGGGTCTTTGTTTGTGTTTGTATGAATTGAAAAAAGGGGTCAAACCAAAAACATGAACCCTAAATCAAGGGAAGAAAGTTAAAGCATATTGTAACTCCAAAGGAATCAAGCTATGTATTGGACTTTTGTTTTTGTTTTTGTTTCGTTTTGTTTCGTTGTATGTAATTATGGGTTATGTTCATGAACTTTAAATTTTGTATTGGTATCGATTTGGTTTATGATTGAATCTTGAAAAAAAGGTTAGACATGGTATTGTTTTTACTCTTTGCTTTGGTTCTTCAATCACCCAATTTAATATTATCTATAATATACATTTTGGACGTGAATTTCGTGTCTTATGTTAAGATTGGAAGAGTAATTTCAAGGGTTTAAGAGATTGTCTAAGATGTTCGTGTTTGAAGTACAAATTTTGAAAGTGAATTGGTTTGAGTTTTTTTTTTCTATCAGACAATCACTTATTCACAAATCTCGTGTGAGGCTAATAGTTTGAATTTCTCATCTCATAGAAAACCATTTTCGCTCCGCTTAGTCCTATCCCCCCGTAGGGGTATTTTAGTGATAGGTTTTATAGGAATTGGACGATCCTATTTGATCAAATACCTAGCGAGACAAACTCCTATCTTCCTTTCATTACAGTATTTCTGAACACGTTCTCGGATAACAACCCTAAGGGTTTTCTTTAAGTGTGGAGTGTTACGGTCATGCTTGTTCAATAAGTGTTATCTTTGCGAGTCTCGAAAGAGTACAATCGTGATAAGAAGTGTCACAACCTCACGGAGAGAAAGTAGGTTGTGACTCCTAAACATGGCCGGATGGGCGTCTCTTGAGAGTCGCTCCTTGTTTGTCTTAAGGTGTGGGGTGTCACAACCTACTTTCTCTAAGTGAGGTTGTGACACTCTCTCCCACTTAACCTAGTCATCGTCCTCAATGACTTTCTCGGGAGCACAATCGTTATCATCGATAGTGACACACAGCACGAACGTGGCATTGGATGTTCGTGTTTGAAGTATAACTTTAGAAAGTTAGTCGGTCTGAGTTCTTTTTTTTTAAAAGTGTGTTGTCTCACGGTCATATTTGTCCAATAAATGCTATCTGTACGAGCCTCAAAAGAGTGCGATCGTGACACAATATAGAAGGGATTAGGGTTTCTTTTTTGAAAGAAAAAAAATAATTATATTAAAGAAAAGAAAAAGGTGGGCCAGAGCACCAAAGATTCCATTATTACCACCAATGGCAACGGCTGAATGGGACGGTCGGATTTGGTTGCCTTTGTCTGATATTTTGTTTCTTAAAGAATGTTTCTTTTCCGGCAAAAATTACTCTTTTTTAGCTACAATTTCCAACCTTCACACGTGTTCTCTTCCCATTGGCCGCTTATCTTTCCTTTTCAAAAATGTTGTGCTCCCTTTGCCACGTCGGATTAATGTTCCCAATTTCCATCCTAAACTATGATATTCCATTTTGATTGGACCTTATTCAATTTATCATTATTTTCCTCATTCCTTCAATAAATATCCTAATTATTATTTTTACTTTTTTTCCTCTTTAATTTGCGAATAATCTAAATAATAAAATCTTCTTTCAATTATTGGAATTTTCTATCTATTAAATTATTATTATCGGAATTTTTTATAATAAAATTAAAAGAGACTAAAATAGGAATAAATTAAATATAAAATAATAGTTGAAAGGAAAGCATATATGCATCTGATTCCTTTGATTAAAATTCTTAATTTTAATTAAATGGTATTAGTGTTACAATTTAATTTAATGGTCCTAATTAAAAGAATTAAAGTTAGGAGAGGGTCCCATTAAGTTCTTACTAAATCAATATATTCTAATACACATTTAGGGAAGATTCCTCTTGGGAACAACACCCTATATCCATCCATACTTTATAATATATACTTTTTTTTATATATAAAAACTTTATAATATACACTTGGGGGAATTTCCCATATTTTGAATTAAGGTAAGCTAAACCAAAATTAATTCCAATTAGAAAAAGGAGATTCTCTAACTCAAATTTAATTTCCCACATATAAAAGTGCGGTATAGAATATATAATTTATTCCGAGCATAAGCTGATTGTATAGAAAACAGATGCCTCAATGAGTTCGGGGCGAGTGAAAGAACAAATTGTTTGGGAGAATCGACCTTTTCCCATGTAACACCCGAGAACCCACGTGCGACTTGAACCGTTCTCCCAACTCAACTCCGCGTTTGCCACGTGTCAATATAAGAAAATTCGCCTCCAGACTCGAACCCACGACGCTCTCGACCTTGGATGACCAAGGCACTCGTGCCACGTGAGCGCGTCCTTCCCCCTCAGGCACGTGGAAGATCTCTCTGACAAGTGAGACACGTTTTAAAACTTTGAGGGGAAGCTCGAAAGGGAAAACCCAAAGAGAAGAGTATGTGTTAGCAGTGGGCTTGAGCTGTTGCATCTCACCTCCACAATGTTGTATCATTGTTTACTTTGAATAGAAACCCTCGTAACTTTGTTTTTTACTTACTTTGAATAGAAACCCTCGTAACTTTGTTTTTTACTTACTTCACTCGAACAGTGTGAGTCTCGTAATAATGAAGATAGTTATCGGAGATAAAAAAAAGAAAAGGACCCTTAAGAAAAAGGGTAAAGATTTGATATTGAAGGCATGATATAGGGTTGAAGATATGAAGAAAGAAACATTTAGTACAGTACTTATTTGGGGAGAGGGGAAGGTGTCCTTTATCCTGCCCACTTTGAGGGGTACCCCTCCACTTCACTTATCCAAAACTGAGAGACATCAGTACCAAATGTACGGCACATTGACCCTAAAGTCTTCAATTTATCCAACTTTTTTACTTATTTTAACACTTTCTTCTATTATTATTAGGTTAAAGACAATAACTTCCAAACCCTCTAGGGTAAATTTCAAGTACAATTTAGTTTGTACTAGATCCTTCTTTTTTCTTTTTTTAAAGTATTCCCACGAATAATGCTATTTTGAATGCTCGTTCGTCTATCTGATCGAGTCAACTGGACCTCGACATTTCACGTGTCACCGTCAGGTGATGACAAATTTGTCGTGGAGTTCAGGTGATGGAACAAGGTACGGGTACATCTCTTCTTTGTTGAACTGTTTCAGCTACCATGTTGGTCAACATGTCTCAAACTTCCACACCAATCATTTGTGCTTGGATGCGAGTGCGGCATGACCTAAATAATTGCCATATTTCTCGACGTTTGAATTAGACCATCGAATCATTTGAATCTTTTTTTGTACGTTTGTTGAGTTTATTGTCCTGAGAATTACTCGAACAATCTACTTTCTCTCTTTTAGAGATAAATTTGTTCTTGCCCTGACTATTGTATTTTCAAATATCAAAATAATGTCGGTAGCCCGTCGAAAAGATCATATTTATCGTGATTATTAGACTAATATATTTAGGTTTTAATCTGAGAATCTATCATGTGTCATGCAAGTACGAAAGTTACCGTATGCTCTTCCATCTGATGGAGGAGTTTCCATCAAAATGGGTAGACAACTGCCCCAGCCGCAGTTGACGTTCACTTGCTTCGTTTGCCGTCCGTTAAATTGATCACGCCATCCTTCGGCTGTAAACGCGAGTATCCATTTTCTTAAGCTGAAGTTCTCTCCTGCCCGAAAATTTATTTTTACCTCTCACTCAAGTGTGGCTGCTTGTGATTGAAAAAGAAAAAATATATATTTAAAAAAAAAAAAAAAAAAAAAATTACTATCTAATAATTAATTGAATTTTATATTTCATGTTGATATTTATTTAAAACTTTTTTAAAATTTAATTTATATCTAAGTATTATCCGAGAACATGCCGATTATTTTTTAATTCATATCTAACAATTATTACGAGGCAATTATATGGTTCCGGTCTCTTTCAATAATTTCTCCTTCCTTTTACCATTTCGAAATCAAAATCAGGTTATTTTATTATAAAGGTTCGATCTTTACTATTTTACTTATATCATTGAGAAAACTCATCTGTTCCTTATAAGAAATACATCGATTGGGGGAGGAGAACGAATTACAAGGGTGTGAAACCTCCTACCTACCAGACACATTTTAAAAACTTTGAGGGAAAACCCAAAAAAGAAAGTCCAAAAAAGACAATATTTGCTAGAAGTGGACTTGGACTGTTACAAATGATATCAGAGCTAGACACCGAACGGTGTGTCAGCGACGAGACTGAGCCTTGAAGAGGAGTGGACACGAGGCAGTGTGCCAGCAAGGACGCTGGGTCCCGAAAAAGGGTGGATTGGAGGATCCCACATTGGTTGGGAGGAGAATTAAACATTTTTTTATAAGGGTGTGGAAACCTGTTGAGGAGAAGCCGGAGGCTGAGATAGAAAGATTAAAAAGAATGATATTGGAAGGTATATGTTAATGGTGAGAAGGAAGGAAGGAAGGAGAGGAATGAAGATAGGGTTATTGGTGGGTATTGTGTGGAGGTGAAAAGAGAGGGCTCAGAATGAGAGCCACACCCACACACACACACACACACTGCTCATATTTCTTGTCATCAAACAAGACCACATCCCCACATATAATAATTAATATAGCTTCATTTTGTTTCTTCACAAACAACCAGGCCCCCCCCTCCCCCCACCCATCTCCTTCTCCTGCTTCTTCTTCTTCTTCATCAATAATAACACACCCTTTCTCTTTCTTCTTTTTGCATGAGAGATGAACCCTCCATGCATCAGAGCTTAAAGGAGCAAACTTGAGGGAATACAAATGAACCAAATCCTAAATCCTAAAGTTAGAAAACTACGAGAGGATTGTTAAGAGATGAGTCCCACATCGGCTAATTAAAGAGTTGGTGGAATACATTTCCATTGGAGCTTAGGTTCAAAGTGCCATTACGTCAAATAGGTGGTTGGTTGTTTGATGAAGGGATGAAAAGGGTGTTTTTATTTTATGGGTTTCTGAGAGAGTGATGAGAGCAGCAGTGAGTATCTATCTGTTTGAAAATTGAATAGAAAAAAAGAGAGAAAAGCAAGCAATGCCTTTTATGGGTTTGTACAAGTTCTTACCTGAAATGGAAAGAAACCCATAACAAAAGTTTGGCCAAAACCACACACATACATACATTAGATTCCTTTCGATACAAAGCCTCTCAAACAACCGACAACCTACCACTCTCTCCCTTTCCTTTCTCCTTCTTTTAACATAATATATTATGGACATTACAAACCAAAATAACCTAATCCTTCCAATAATAATCACTCAACTTATAATATATACATATATAGACACAGACACAGAGACTCGTGTGAAGCAATCACATAAAGAAACCAAAGATTAAGCTATATTCACCTTAGTTAGTTCGTTAAAATATGAACTTTGAATTTTTAAATTTTCGTCTATATACTTTTAAATGTTTCAATTTAATTCGTAAAGTTTTAATTTTTTTAATATGCTGATTATGATTACTATTAAATTAATGTGAAAATAGGAAAGATTAAAATAGAATGAAATTAGAAGGATACTTTATCAAAAATTGAAATACATAAGAAATTAGGAATTTATTAAAAGTATAGAACTAAATAGCCATTGGTCCAAGCTGATAATTTAACCCCAAAAAAAGAAAAAGAAGAAAGTAGTGATTTCTACAACAGGTGGGGTCGGTTAAATAAATTGGGTTTTCACATCAGGATTCCTCGGGAGGGAGCAAAAATTAGAAAGAAGGAAAAATTACAAAGAAAAAAAGGAAAACTGGGACCTTAATGAACAGTAGTGTGTGCTGCAGTGGGTATGAGAGGGTCAGTTTCATGATTACTGCACAAAATCTGCTCCAAATTTGTCATCTTTTTCATACTCTGAGTTTCATCTTTACCGTTTTCACTGCTATGATGATTTTCTGTAGAAGAAGAAGAAGAAGAAGCTGAAATTGGCAGCAATGGCGGATTGCAATTAGAAGAAGCCTTTGTTAGTTGCATCGCTCTTTCAACTTGAACCATCCAATCTGTTGTGCAAAGTACATAAATCATCATCACAGCGCATGAACCTTGAGCCGCAAGCAATCCAATCCACAGCCCTGCGAATCCCATTTTCACCACAAACCCCATCAAAATCGCCACCGGAAAACCCACCAAATAGAACGACCCCAAATTTATGTTTGCTCCCGTCGTCGGCCGAGCACTTCCTCTCAGCACCCCGCAGCCGGTGGTTTGTGGGCAGTTTCCCAGCTCACAGAGCCCCACAATCGGCAATGCCACCGCTGTGAGTTCCAAAATCTCGGCGTCGTTGGTGAAAAATCTGCCCCATTGGTGCCTCATCAAAGTGGTAAACACCATGGCCGCCACGCCGAGTGCGGCGGCGCAGACGAGTGAGACGATCATGGAAATGCGAGCTTTGGCTGGTCGATTTGCCCCTAATTCGTTTCCAACTCTGGTAGAGACACCAAGGCTGAGAGAGGAAGGGAAAACGTAGACCAAAGAAGTGGTTTGAATCAAAATCCCCATTGAAGCAATTGTGGCCTTGGGATTTCCTAGAAGCCCACAAAGCATTATCATGAATTCGTACCACCACCATTCAAGGCAAACAGAGACACAAGTGGGAATTGCAAGAGAAAGCAGAGGAGCCCATCCATGGAGGCAATCCACACTTGGAGAAACCCAAGAATCCTTGTAAACTCCAGAGAAGTAAACGAAAGAAGCAAGGAACAAGAAGACGTTCAAATTGAACCAAACCATGGCAATGGCCACTCCAGAAATCCCCATTTTGAAATGCACAACCAGGAGGAAATTCAGGGGAACATGGAGCAAAACAGAGAGAGCAGAGCAATAAGTCAATGGGAGGGTAATGCTTTGAGTTCTCAAGTAAATTCGAAGTGGGTGAAGAAGGGAGAGGAAAATGAGGTCCGGAATTGAGAAAAGGATGAAACTTTGAGCAACGGCAGAGATTTCCTCATCTTGGCCACACCATAAGAGGATTCTCTTCATGTTGAGCCACATGAAGGAGATGGGAACAGAAGAAGTGAGTAGGAGGAGGACAGTTCTTTGAAGCGTTATGCCAAGGAGTTTCCATTGCTTAGCTCCATAAGCTTGGCCACAAATGGGTTCCATCCCCATGGCCAACCCAGAGAGAACAGAGTAACCAGTGATGTTAGCAAAGCCAATAGAGAGAGAACCCCCTGCAAGTTCAAGCTCTCCAAGGTACCCAAGAAAAAGCATGGAGATCATAGCTCTCGAGTACAAAAGCAGCCCTGTAACCGCTGTTGGACCAGAAATCTTCCCTATTTCCTTCATTTCTTCCACAGCCTGAACAAATAACGAACAAAAAAACACAGTTGAAAACTTTAGTAAAGAGAGAAAACAATTTCATTCTGGGGTCGAGGAGATTCTGTTTATTAGTACGAAATTACCTCAGAAAGAGTTGGGAATGTATGAAGCTGAGCAAGTTGATCATCAGCAGGTTTGAGAAGATTGTTATTATGAAGATTACTACAATTAATATTGTCCAAATTCTTGTTGGGAGTAGTAGTCATAAGGTTGGTTTTGGTTTTGTAATTAGGAGGAGATGGTTTTGGGTTACACATAGCTCTACCTATACCTTATTAGCTACCACAATCTTCTGTTCTAATTCCTTCTTCTATCTGATATCTGTATTTGAGGGATAAAATAGATAGATATAAGATTGAGAGTAAATGACTCTCTCTCTCTCTCTCTCTCCTCCTCTTCTCTCTCTCTCTCCTCTTCTCTGATATTTTTGTGTATTTCTTTGTAAGAGCTTCTCGAAATGGAATGATGAGAGTGAATGGGAGAATGGGTTTATATAATAAATAGAGCCACCCCACAAAATTTCCTGCCGTCCTATTTTCGAACGTGTCTCTATAAATCAACGACAGTTTACAGGAAAGAAAAGGTTAGGGGCCGACTGTCCTTCTTAAAAGCCTTCATCAACTTTTCAACCCCATTAGCTCAAAATCATTCCATCACAAGAACAAACAGATGGGATATGGGGGAGCCAAGATTTTCAAACCTCTTTTATCTTATCTTGAGGTACAAGTGAAGGCAATTGAAAATTGAAAAGGATTATTTTGAAACCGCCACAAACCCATTTGGGAAATTTTATTCAATTTGTGAGTAGTGGGAATTAATATTGATAATGGGAAACTGAGTGGATAATCTTTTTTAACACTCCAGTGTCTTGTGGTTGAGTTTTGAAAATATGGCTGAAAGGGATAAAAGAAACTTATCTTGTAAAGCCAAGTGGACGAGGAGTTCGAGAAACAAAATTCTCTGAAATGACAGGGAGCATATAAACTGGTGGTTTATATTTTTCTTTTGGGGGTGCTTTCTCTGGAAGATTACTGGCTTATAGCTTCTATCATCTTCGTAGGCAAAGGAGATGTTTGCATGTTCAAAAGCAACATGCATGTCCGATTCTTGAACAACCCATGTGGGAAATCATCATATCCATTATTACAACCACAACTCCATGTGTCTGAAACAATTTCAACGAAAAAAGTGGTTCGACTGTTATCGATCTTGGTCAAGAATGAAGGGGAAAAGAGAACAAAATATGTTCTGAAACAACTTTATCCTTGATATTCTGTGGTGATGGTTCATGTTGTTCTTCACAGATTTTGGTTTGGTCGTGGGGATGAGATAAAAAGGAGTGAAGGATGTGGATTGGGAGGAATAATATTTAACATATACTTGAAATGGGTTAACATCTGCACCCCATTTGCTCATTTGGAGCTATTATTATTCCAGGTGGTAACTTGGGCTTAGAGCAGATAAACCAAGGGAGTAGTAGTGAATTTCTCAAGGTCAAATCCAACACAGGTTGCTTAGAAATGCAAAAAAGGAAGGAAAGAGGGGGGGAAAAAGCCCCCCCAAGAACTGTTTGTCATCTTATTTGGTTGGTTTTAGAGGATTAAATAGAAACAGGATTCTTCATGGGTGAGGTGCTGCAAGAGGGCATAAGAATGGGACCACCTGATGGTATGTTAATGGGGAAGGTGACAGTGGAATGGCTGTATGAAGGAGCAGATGGGAGAAAGGGAACACACAGATTTAGGTGCTCCAATTACAACCATTAAATATGTATCCCTTTTCTCCCTACAGAGATGAGTCTGTCTCTCTAGAGGGAAGAGCAGCTGGGGGACTGTGTCCTTACCTGAGGCACAGAACCCTATCATCATCACCCAGCCAGCCACAAGGCAGCAACTTTGGATTGTTTATCCCTCTGAGCAGCAACAGAAGCAGCAGCTGCTGCTGCACAAGGACCAGTTTTTCCTTTGTATAGGATATTACATCTCTGAAACTCATAACACAATCCAATGTCAGATCCCATGTGTCTTTGGCTCTATCAGTTGATGTGGGTGAAAGGTAAGTATCAAGCAACAGAACCCTCTGGACAAAAACAAATAAATTCAAGTAAGAAAAGATAAAAAATAAAAAAAAATTATAAAAGGAAAAAAAACCAGGTCGGTAAGTACACTACAGATTGAATTTTTTTTGCAGTTTGGGGAAGCAAAATTGGTGGGGGGAGGGGTCCATAAAATTCTAGATCCCAAACAGGATTGAAGCAAAAGAAGTTGAGAAGCAGCAAAAAGTATCACATGTTGATGCCCATGCACTTGTTCCCTTCCTCATCAATCAGAAAGCAAATTAATCAATACCAAGTTGTTCTAATGGAGATCATACAGAATTTTTATTGGCATCATGGCAAACAGGTAATAATAAATGCCAAAACAAGTTTCTCGAAAACGATCTGCAGAAGTTGACAAGACAGAAACTTGACACCGATAATAAAGATTATACCCTTCCAGACACTGGAATAGATTCACCATCGTTCCTCCATACCAAGCTCTCTTCGTTCTTTTCAATTGAAAATTTGATTCTATCACAAGATTCTAAACAACTTAGACCTAAAAAAATGTATTTAACTGGATAGCACTCTTGCTTTCTTCATCAATGGCAGTATCTTTTCTTGAATGAAAATGTATTAATTGTATTCCCACTGTGTTTTCTGAATTCAAGCACTGATTATGTTATCACTTAAAAAGAATTTTATTCTGTAGTTATGCTCTCTCCATTTAAGATGGCCAAAGAACAAAGGAATATTACCCTCCAAACAACCATTTCATGATACTTCTCATCATACGTTTCGGAAGCATAGCAAACCACATTAGTTGTTCAATGGAATCAAACATGGTGAACTTATTCTAACGTGTAGATGCAAGATCAGAGAGAAGCTAAAATGAACATCTAATAACAAAAAAACCATTTTATCCAAGGATACTGTCGCTCAAAATCGCTTAAGCTTTCTTTAACAAATTATCTAAAAGCATAAAACAAATGTCCCCATCAGGGCTTCAATCAGCGCAATGCACTAAATAACTGTTGCCCACCAAGCACATTCCAGCATACTCATACAGAAATTCATGCACAAATGAATGAGAATCCAATACATTGTGATTGAACCACCAACGCACTAAATATTGGCTTAGAAGAAAATGATACTTCATATGGAACAATTCCCAATCAGAAGCATTACCTTCGTTGGTAAGAAACTAGACTTCAGAGTAATTTTGGAATCCACAGCTCAGGCTTCCCCACTTTTAACGCAAAAATTTGTCATAAAGCAACATTTCCATGAGGTGGGACTGATGTTCATAAAAGCAAATTCCTCACTGTTTGCAGATAACTTGTCTCTCTCAGCATTTGGTGACAGCTAATTCCATAATTATCAATGACTAGCCAGTATGTCTGCTTAATCAATATCTTGTTTTACCTCATCTGTCGCTTACTAATATAAAGCACCCACCAATGATCACACCAGCGCTCCCCCAATGTCTAGACCACACCTCCTTCCTACTGAAATCTACTAAACAAGCTTTTCCCAACCCAATGCAATTTGCATCAAAATTCAGATCAATTATCTTGTTCATCATGGATGAGATGCACACCAACCAAGCTTTTTAAATATTCTGACAATCAACTAAGGGAACTTTTTAAAAGGAGAAACCCTGTATAAACAGAGTCTCATAATGTTTATTTAAAGCTGTTTACAAGTTTGTAGGATGAGTTGAACGGTTTTCCAATGAGATGATAAGTTCTATAAAAGAAAAAGAGAAACGGATATAGCTGATTACCTCATGTGAGGTTTCTGGGCTTCTGAGCACTAGACCGGGGAAGAGCCAAGATGGCATTGAGTCCACTTGCAAAGGCTGCAAGTGCTGCCAGAGCAAGAGCTGGAGAGTTCCCACCACCAAACAGCTGATCCTATGGTCCACATCTCAGGAACACCACAACCTATTATCAGAAACAATAAAATTAGTGAAAAAGATAACTACAAAATGGTTAAGAGAAAAATGGATGACAAGTTACTAATAGCATTCTACCACCATTTTTGGTTATGAGAGCAAATATGGTGATTGAAATTGTAACAGCCCAAGTCCACCGCTTGCAGATACTGTCCGCATCGGCCCATTACATATCGCCGTTAGTCTCACGGTTTTAAAACGCATTTGTTAGGGAGAGGTTTCCACACCCTTATAAAGAATATTTCGTTTCCCTCATGTGTGATCTCACACTCCACCCCCCTTCGGGGTTCAGTGTCCTCGCTGGTACACCGCTCGATGCCTAGCTTTGATATTATTTATAACAGCTCAAGCCCACCACTAGCAGATATTGTCCGCTTCGGCCCGTTACGTATCGTCATCAGTCTCACGGTTTTAAAACGCGTCTGCTAGGGAGAAATTTCCACACCTTATGAAAAATGCTACATTCTCCTATCCAGCCAACGTGGGATCTCAGAGAAATAGCTTTACGAATATTAGATCAATTAGTTAAAAGAATTTCTAAATACTAGATGATGCATCCCTCCACTGGTAAAATAATTGGGTTGCAAGTACAACTGCATATGCAACATTTTCACGACATGACATGCACTAGAGACTAAATGCTTGACTTTTATTATTTAAATAAAAAGAAGAGAAAAGGAAAAAAACTCAAGTGCAATCCCAAACAAGCTTTGAGTCTTCAGAATGTCTCATGCAATTACTGTCTCTCACCAAAGTAACCAGCCCCACCCTGCTGTTCTGTTCTGAAGCAGACAGAAGCACAATGTATGGGACCAAGAAAATAAATGGCTTTGTGAAACATAATTATCCCGCAGAATTGCTATACTGGTTTTATCTTTAAGCCACAAATGTAAAACTAGACCACATATTTATGAGAAGAACTGTCCCTTCCTCAAAATTTAAACTGAATCGAGTGGCAGATGTTTATGGAAAAAAAAAAGTTCAGCTAAGATTAAAATGTTTTACTACTATGGCCTTCAAAGTCTACCATATCTTACAGATCAAAATATGTTCCTGACAATGTTACCTAAGGCAACAGCCAAATCTTTCAGCTGGATTGAATCCTACAGAGAGGCCCACTAACGACCAAAAAGCTTTGAAGAAACAACAAAATGTTATGTCAAATCATTTTATTTCGATTACCATCCATTACATATTGGATAGTGAGTCCAGGACTACAGATATGGACGAACTCTAATCCTCTCCCTGTGATCTCTTCCACATGGAAATGTATATCATCTGCATCTCTAAATCTTTTCCCAAGACAAAAGGCAAATTGACTAACGGGGATATCCACCACTGGATTTTCAAGAGAAGTTTGTCTTAGTATGTCCCTGAAAAAGGCCAGTCCAAAATTGACAATCTTTCTCATTTAACAAAATCAAGTGATTAAAGACGGAGCGCACGAACTGTAATGTTCCTTCATTATTTCAAAATAAAACCTTCAGTGTTTTCCTTCTTGCAGATACAAGTTAAGAGGACACATGTTTTCCCATATTAACTGCACTTATATCCCTTCCAGCAATAGAAGGTTCCATGCATTTCGTCAATGCTTTTGATACAGTGAGCATAAAGACTTTTTAAAGATTAACTTGAACACTTCTAGTTTTTCATTTGACGCAACACCATAATAAGCGACTTTCAAGTTTTTCATTTGAAGAAGGCAACATCAATCCTGCCTTGATCAAGTTGTAAAGATTCAACAAGCTAGGAGTTCATGGCATATTGAACACTGTAAGTAATCTGCAAAGAACTATTCCAATAAACCAATAAAAGTGATGCATAAATGGACCTCCGTCATGCGTTATCACAAACTGATTAATTTTGTTGACTAAAATTTCCAAATCCAATATGATATACAAGTAAATTTATCCTTGAAATCTCCATGTTCTCATCTAATGGCAGTACTATTTGTGCTAAGACAAGAAAGAAGGGGCAAAAAGAAGTAGGATAAAACATGTGCGACCACATTTTGTACAAGAAAGGAACTGCTTGCTGTCATAGGGGCACCAAGAAGAGCAAAGATAATCAATGCAGCTCTATGTAGCCCATATTGTTTGCCTCATACGTAATGACCAAGATAGTAAGAAAACATAAAGCCATAAAAATATTAGAGATTCTCCATATAAACCGGCACCCACTTTCAAGTAATGAAGTTATTCCAAGGAGAACAGAGTTACACATAAGACCAAATGCTCCCATTCTGACTCCAGAACTATGACTCTGTCCTTCATTTGGCTTGCCACCATAAAGCTCTCGACCCATCCAATCAGTATTAAAAAGATAATAATTATGACTGGAAACCATGCCATCCTTGTCAAGGAACTGACAAGCAAAATTACCCGCATAAACCCAGAGAGGTGCTAAAAGTCCAAAACAAAGGAGGACCTGTCCCTGGAAACTAGAGGTTGCTCTTGAGCTGCTGATACACTAAAATATGTTCTAATTGCAATGCACACGATAACAATCAAGAAAGCTGACTTGAGATTTGCACAATTGACGGAACATTCAGAGGTAAGAGTAAACGGCAAGAGATTATACCAGCCATTAAAGATCCAGTGGCATATCCAAAAACATTACCAATGGCGATAAATAGAGAAAAACAAGCATTTGCCACCCGATTCCTTCAATAATCCTTACCTAGCACAACATTAATTTTTTGAAAACATAAGTGTCTCAAGGTCCACACAACATAAGAGCTTTCTTAGGTTTAATAGAATATGTCATAGCCACAAGCAGGTACCACGAATGATCGCTTTGGTTAGAACAATAAACTTTCAAGATTCACATTAATTTATCATTACAGAACAAATATTTTATACGCGACTAACTTGTTAAAACCTTCTGCAGTTTGGCACAGTTCAAGAATTTAAACTCCCTCGGTTTTATGCAATCGCGATTTCTACCTTTAGTTTTTCTGATTACATACAAAAATAATGGAACCAGCGGGGAAACTTAGAGATTAATAATGACATACATTGGTTATAACGGAGAAATCACAATATAAACACACATGAACAGCCGTAATCCTAGAATTAGTAGCATATTACTTCAGTAAATTGGAAGGCATCCTAATAACAGTTGAAGGAAGCTAAACATTTTCAACTAATGATACACTAACAGAGGTATCAAAGTTCAAACATCATACCAAACAACATAGCGATAAGAACAGGTGTTAGCGACGACGAGAATCCGCGAACAAAACACAAAGAATCCAATCGCACGAGGCCTAACGTGACCACGAAGAATCCAATCCAATCACAAAGAATCTGTACCGGCTGGTGCAGCGATCGCTCATGTGGACAAAGAGGCCGAAAACCGGTCCACAGAGCTACATGAGACTAGACCAAGCGTGAGGAATACCGATCCCATGCTGGGTCGATCATGTGAGAATTAATGGTCACGTAATGGACATATGAGACTCTAACAAACTTTCAAGGGGATCAACTTAATTAGGTATGACCGATCCCATGTGGGTCGGTCATATGGACGAGGAGTGTCACGGTCGCACTTTCACAGAACGTTTGTAAGTAATTGTGCAATACACACTCTCACCACACCACCGAGATACCCATCGACTACGTATACCCAAGTCTCAGACCCCGCTTTAAGAAAAATTTAAAAAACGGGCTGAGAGATTTTAGAAGGAGAATTTAATTGGAGAGAAATAAAGAAAGCAAAGTTTTAGGCTATAAGCAAAAAAATAAATAAATAAAAATATCTTGATTGAGATAAAATATAACTCCGTGTATGAAGAATTGATGACTACCCTAGAATACATTATGAGACATTTTCGGTCTATCAGGCGTAAACATAATTCTGCCGAAACGTTATACACTTACAAATTGGAAAAAAAAATATTAACTATACATCATAAAAACGATAAATGAAAGCAATAAAGAGATACAATGCAAGGAGATTGACATGCGGTTATAGACAACATACCTTGAACAAACATGATCGTGACAATGGACAACCCCATCATGAGCCTTGGTTGACCACGTTTAGAGTTGCCCATATTGTTGAGGCCGATCCCATAGGGATGACCTTACACGGGGTTGGCCTCTTAAGTCTCAATCGACCCTCGAGGTCGTAGTCGACCTAATGGGTTTAATTCTCTATTTGTTCGAGTCACTTACTTACCTCATTTTTAAGGTTTGAATTTTGTATGTTTTAGACGCATCATTTGTCCATCTATTAGGATTTGGTTAATAGAAAAGCACATTGGTGGGCTTAGGGGACAGAAGGAGCCATAACTCTAGAAAGGAGGATTAAAAATACTTAACGCACCATTGTGACATACGAATGTTTGATATGGTGAAACTTTTAAACTTTCACTAACATGCATAATTAATCGATAAATTTAAAAATATGTCCCATATAATTTTTTAAGCATTGAATCAGTATTTATAAAGTAAACTTTTATTTATATGAAAAAATACTAATAAACTAAAAGTTAAAAAACCTAAAATATTGGTATTAAAAAATTAAAATTTTAAATTTTTTTAGATATAAATTTTTAATTTGGAAGACTAAATTTATACTAACTAATCTTTATTTTTTTTATTTTTCTTATAAAATATGAATATTATTAAGGTTAAATCTTTTATTTTTTTTGAAATTTAAAGAGAAATATTATTGTTACATGATTTATGAAATATAAAATTTTGAGACTAAAATAAGTCTCTTGAAAATAAAATAATAATAATTAGTATTTAATTACGTGTCAGAGGAATTGACGCGGCAACCCGACAAGCAGCGAGGAAACTGGATAAAACATGAAAACCAACCGGCGAAGGCAAAAGGCATATTCCCATTTTGACGACCGCCATTGCCGAACCGACACGGCGCCGATACGCTCTGCAACTCCACATTCTCCAATCACCGATTTCCACGCCTCAACTTCATTGGTTATATAAATCCCCGAACCCAAACCACCTTAACCAAACCAAACCAAACCAAACCACCTCCCCTGTTCCAATTTCACCGGCTGCCTCCGCCGCGAAACATGGCGCACCCTCAACCCGTCCTTCCCAATTTCCACAATTTCCACGAATCCTGGCTCAGAACCCAACAATCCCTCCTCCAACAGCTTCTCGAATCCGCAGCCCTGCAGAGCAACGACAAGGAAGACGCCCAATTGCGCCTAATCGCCCAAGTCCTCGCCCACTACCAGCAATACTACGACGAGCTCTCCAAGGCCGCCGCCGAAGACATATTCCAAGTCCTCTCCGCTCCATGGCTCACTTCTTTTGAGCGGACCTTTCTTTGGATTTCCGGCTTCAAGCCTTCCATCCTCATCCGCCTCCTCTTCGCCGCCGTCAACGATTTGAGTCCAGAGCAGTCGGCTAGACTGAACGAGGTCAGAACCGAGGTCAGGTGGAAGGAGAGGGAGTTGGCTGATGCTATGGCTAGTCTGCAGGAGACAATAGCGGCGCCGCCGATTTTGGAGCTGGCGCGGCGGGTCGGAGCTGGGAGGCTGGTGGATGGGGAGATTTGCGAAATGGGAAGTGCGATAGAGGAGCTGAAGATGGGAATGTTGAGGGTTGCGGATAGAGCGGATTTGCTGCGTGGGTCGACGGTGATGACGGTGGTGGAGATTCTGAATTCCGATCAGATGGTGAGGGTTTTAGCGGCGGTGGCGGGGTTTCAATTGCGGATTAGAAGATGGGGGCTTCGGAGAGATTGAATTAACGTCTTGAAATTCGATTTGGAATGGGCTCAACTCAATCAATACAAAGGCCCATTTCCATGGCCTGTCATGCTTCAAAAAATTTCAATTTTTTTTTTTCTAGAAACCAAAAAAAAAAAAAAAAAAAAAATCAGTTTTAAAGTCTTTTTCTAGAGGAAAAAATATAATATTTAAGTTTTTTTTTTAGGATTAAAATTGTGAGTATTTTAATTTTGGTAATCATATATTATATTTCTTTGTTTTAGAAAATTAATAATTAAGTATGTTGAGTTTAAATTTTATAATCTCTAACATTAGCTAATTAGACGCTAATTAGACGGTAGTACCATTTTATAAAAGTAAATGGTAGTGAGGTTATCAGAGTACGAAACAGGAGAGAGGAAGTAGAGGAAAGAGCGAGAAATGTCGTCAGGAAAAAATGAATTATTATATTTTGTCAAAATTAGAAACTTAGTAAGCAATCTCTAAAATAATAGGAAGGGATTTCGGGATTATCAAGTGATAACGGGATCTGCCTTTGTTTATGTCTCCACCTAAAAAATGAGCTTTAGAAATGATGGGTCAGTTGTGTGAGGTAGGGATCGGTATCAGGTTGGAATGTCGCTGTTAGTGTGGTACCTCTAGGATTGGCAGCTCTCATGGACTTTAGACACTCGCCCTACTTCTAAATCTCGATAGAAATGGCATATGCCAGATGTGTAATCAATTCCAGTTCCCGATACTAAGGTGGAGTAGTGAGAGGTGAGAAGAATAAGAAGAGAAGCAGCGAAAAACCCAACAGTAGTATATTCAGTTGTTTGCAGTTGAATAGATTCAAGCTTTCGAGCCATAGGAGTTGACTTAGTTACTTTTGCAGTAGATTCTAATCCCGACGTTGATCCGAGACAACTTACCAGTGATAGTCATCGCACCAGGAGCTTTCAAGGGAGGCAGACATGCATATCTCGATAATAGCCATAACATACCTTCAAACTAAATAATATATCTTGACCTAAATTTCGTTATATATTCTTACGTTTTCATTTGATTAAACATTATCAAAAGTATCATTCACTCGTAGGTAATTACGAAGACCAAAACATAGGAAGCTTCCTAAATTTCATCGTGAAAGAAAAAATTCTTAGTCAAGTACAACGAATTAGGTCAATTTTTGAACTTGTTTGAATTCAAAGTTGGATCGAGAATATGAACACAATTTTTACCAACCAAAATATCTATCGAATTTAATAATCTCAACGATTCAATTTCATTACTGATTTACTCGTGAAATTTATTAATAAATTAAAACGTACCTTAAGAAAATCGAAGGGTCCAACCATTATTAGGACTCAAATAAATTGATATCATACGCCAACGCCTTCAAACACTCATAAAAATAAAAAATAAAAAATAAAAAACTACACACGATTTTCAAGTTCCCATGATATTGTTTCCCAATGTTTTAAAATATTAACATAAAAAAACATGCAGGCCTATCTGGCAACAATATTTCTACACGTGTCACACAGATAAGAATAAAATAATAATCATTAACCAATCAATAATTTCTGCTAATTTTACTTTTTTTTTATATTGAAAATAATATTTTTAGCTATTAAACTTTTAATAAATTAACAATTTATTTAGTTTGAGTGGTTGTAGCTTTTAAATCAATTTTGATAGTACCATCAAAGTTATTTTATATCTTTTAAAATTATTAGTTAAATTAATAAAAATATATCTTAATTTTTGTTATTGGTAAAAAAAAATACATTTAAATTTTCAAAATTTTCAATAATATCATAATTTTTTTATATAAAAAAAAGTGCTTAGTTTGTTTTAAAACATTAAAAAAATATCTTAAATCTTTTTATTTAAAAAAGATTTAAAAATATTCTTAATACTATATGATGAATGAAACCGTTAATATCACTTTTACCGTATGTGATTTTGGCTCTACGCATTCCTCTACACCTATGTCTTTTGTTACATAAACAGGATTCGAATTAGAATCCTTATTGCATGTATTATCGGAAAGCATCCTGCAAGGTAGATCTAGTAGCTAAGGATAAAGTAAAAGATGGTCAAGTAATCGTAGCCGGAAACCCTAGCGTAGATCTGATAATATTTAACATGACAGACTTCGATGTAATATTAGGCATGGACTGATTAGCTGAAAATCGCACTAGTATAGACTGTCGTAAAAAAACGTTTCAAAAATATCCATGAATGTTCTCATCTATTTCAACCTATGACTCAACCGTTTATCATTTTTTTTTCTCTTTACTTAAATACCCTCTTAATTATCTTATTTCATTCCTCCATAATTTTCTTTTTTTTTCTCTTCTTAAATATCAAAACATTAAATAAAAATGTATAATTCTCAAATTTTATTTTATTTTCAAGTGTATATAAATTATTTCTAATATATTAGTGTAAAAAAAATTAAAACTTTTTAATAAAAATTTAAAGATAAAGTATATTTGTTAATTTTTTTAAAAAAAGAACTAATGGAATTAATAAAAATCTGAAAGTTTTATTAATTTAATTTATAATTGGAATATTTTTTTTAATGAAAAAAATAAAATAAGTAAATTAAGTATTTGGAGAACATTAGCAGGAAGACGAATCTGGAGATGGAACAGATACAGAGAATGAAACCGCGAGTACTAAGATTATTGCATCACATGTCGATGCACACTGCCACGTGTACTCCCCAGCTGCAGCCTGGACACTGGACCCCACCTTTTTCTAATCCCATCAACCTGGACCCTTCAAATTCCACTGCCAATGTTTCTCTCCACGTCAGCCGCTGCCACCGCCGCAGCTCTGTAGTCGTGCCAACGAAGCAATCTCCTCTGTTTTCGATTCTTTTCTTTCAAGGAAATCAACATTCTGCCGTGTCTATAAATAACGCCCTCTCCCTTTCCTCCATTACCCCATCTGGGGATTGGCTGAGTGGTGCCGCCGTGACAAACCATGTCGAACCCATCAAGGTCGATGGCTCACTCTGTTTCTGTAATCGAAAATTTCGGGAATTTTTACGAGATATGGCTCACAAGACAACGGGAATTTCTCAAGGAGCTTCTCCACGTTTTGCGAATCGAAAATCACGAGGAGGAGAAGCAATTGGGAGTAATCAATCAAGTTTTGGCGCATTACCAGAATTACCATGAGGAGATTTCCAAGGCGGCCGGAGAAGATGTGTTCAGGGTGTTTTCAGCGCCGTGGTTGAGTTCTTATGAGAGGACTCTGCTTTGGATTTCTGGGTTTAAGCCTTCGATTGTGTTCCGGTTAGTGGATGGGGCGGTGAAGGATTTGACGGCAGTTCAGGTTATAAGAGTGGAGGAGCTGAAGGCGGAGGTAAGGCGGAAGGAGAGGGATTTGACGGAGGCACTGGCTAGTTTGCAGGAGACGGTTGCAGCGCCGCCGATTGTGGGACTCGCACGGAGAGCGGGGAGGCTTGTGGATGGAGAGATTTGTGAAATGGAGAATGCGATTGAGGAACTGAAAATTGGGATGTTGGGGGTTTTTGATAGCGCCGATTTGCTTCGTGGGTCGACGATGAAAAGGGTTATGGAGATTTTGAAGACTGATCAGACGGTGAAGCTTTTAGCGGCGGCGACGGAGTTTCAGCTGCGAATCAGACGGTGGGGCTTGCAGAGGGATGTGCAGGGAACAAGAACAACATGAATCGCCGCCGATTTGGTAGCTTTGAATGTGCGTCAGCCAATGAAATAAAAATAAGTGAGCTTAAATGCTTTGATTCTCTAGGGGAAAAGTTTCTAATGTAAGCGTCTTAAATTTAGTTTTCGGGTCGTTTTTAGTTCAACTATATGTGTATGAGTCTACGATTCGAAGTTCTATCTTTTTCATCAGTAATACTCGTCGGTTTGATCTCAAGGACTAGAACTTATTTCAAAGTTCGTCCTCCGTCAATATTCGAAAAAAAAGGTAAGGAAAGCGAATAAAAGGAAACTTGGAATAAGAATTTTAGGCATAACTTTAGAATGAACACTTAGAATATTGTATTGAATTCCATCAATTTCTTTTGCTATTCAATAATTCTTTTAGGAATATGGGCTGCTAATTGCTATAGAACAAAAAATGTGGATCCATGACCCACTGCTGTTGGTATTAGAAATGGTGTGGAATGTGTTCAAGCTCAAGCTAAGCTAGCTACCTCCTCCGCTTCTTCTTCTACTACGGCTTTCTTTTGTGAGATTCTACATCGGTTGGAGAGATGAATGAAACATTCTTTATAAGAGTGTGGAGACCTCTCTCTAGCAGATGGGTTGTAAAATCGTGAGGCCAATGGTGATATGTAACGAGCCAAAGCGGACAATATCGGTTAGTGGTGGGCTTGGACGGTTACAAATGATATTAGAGTATGTGCCAGCAAGGATGCTGGACCCTCAAGAGGGTGGATTGTGAGATCCCACGTCAATTAGAGAGAGAAACGAAGCATTACTTGTAAAAGTGTGAAAACCTCTTCCTAGCATACGCGTTTTAAAACTGTGAGGCTAATGGTGATACATAACGGGTCAAAACGGACAATATTTGCTAGCGGTGGGCTGGAGCTGTTACAAATAGTACTAGAGCTAGACACCGAGCAATGTGCCAGCGAGGACACTGAGCCCTCAAAGAGATGGATTGTGAGATCCCACATCGATTGAAGAAGGAGAACGAAACATTCCTTATGAAAGGTATAGAAATCTCTCCTAACAAACACATTTTAAAACCGTGAGGCTAACGGCGATACCTAACAAGCCAAAGCAGACAATATCTACTAACAAAAAGTTTAAGCGGTTACAGAGCCAGACACTGAGCAATGTGCCAACAAGAACGCCGAACCCTCAAGAAGGTGGATTGTGAGATCTCACATCGATTGAAGAAGAGAACGAAACATTCCTTATAAGAGTATAGAAACCTCTCTTTAACAAACGCATTTTAAAACTGTGAGGATGATGACGATACCTAACAGGCCAAAACGGACAATATCTACCAGCAATGGGTTTGAGCCATTATAAATGGCATCAGAGCCAGACACCGAGCAATATGCCAACAAGAGGGTGAACTGTGAAATCCCATATCGATTGGAGTGAAAAACGAAACATTCTTTATAAGAATGTAGAAGCGTCTCCCTAACAAACGATTTTAAAATCATGAGGTACGTAACAAATCAAAACAGACCAGAAATGTTAGATTCTCCACAGCAACAACGCATAGTGGGGGAGTATAAACATAAAGTTTCTTTATACAAAGCTGTGTGTATCATCTACTGCTTTTCTTTTTCTCTCACTACACTTGCACGAACCTTTTCCTTTTTATTTAAGTTTTCCTCTCACCTTCCTTCTCCATTATCAAAGCCTTTGTTGCTGTCAGCCATGGCTTTTCACTCAGCTTTCTTCCTTCTTCTGTTCTTCACTTCCTCCATTTCTCAACCTCTCACTGCCAACCAGTCTCAGTTCTTCTTTCTCATGCAAAAAACTGCCTCAGGTGACCTCCTGTCTAATTGGGATCTTTCACAAGCAAAATCCTTCTGCAACTTCACTGGAATCCACTGCAATGACCGCGGTCACGTCGTCCAGATTGATATCTCCGGCTACCCTCTCTCCGGTACCATCCCCGACGACATATGCTCATACCTACCATCGCTGAGAGTTCTTCGCCTGGCTGATACTCGAATTTCAGGGCGTTTTCCCTCAGGAATCACCAACTGCTCTCTCATTCAAGAGCTTGACATGAGTTCTCTATATCTCAATGGAACAATCCCGGATTTATCGCAAATGAAACAACTCCGTGTACTTGACCTCTCCTACAATTCCTTCACTGGCGACTTCCCCATGTCGGTTTTCGACCTTGTTAATCTCGAGATACTGAATTTCAACGAGAATTACAATCTCAACTTATGGAAATTACCTGAGGAGATCTCCAACTTGAAGAAGCTGAAATCTATGGTGTTGATGACATGTATGTTGGACGGAGAAATCCCTCGATCGATCGGGAACTTGACGTCGCTTATTGATCTCGAACTAAGTGGGAACTTTCTCAAGGGAGAGATTCCAAAAGAAATCTCCTTGCTCAAGAACCTGCAACAACTTGAACTCTATTACAATGAACTCACAGGAAACATACCAGAAGAGCTCGGAAATCTAACCGAGCTCGTCGATGTCGACATGTCGGTGAATCTTTTGACAGGGGAGATTCCGGAATCTATATGCAAACTCCCTAAGCTTAAAGTTCTACAGATTTACAACAATAGCCTAACAGGAGAGATTCCAAGTGTATTAGCTAACTCAACAACACTAACTATGCTATCACTTTATGACAATTTTCTTACAGGACAGATTCCACAAAAGTTGGGGAAGTTCTCACCTATGGTCGTCGTCGACTTGTCGGAGAATCGCCTGTCGGGGCCATTGCCATTGGATATATGCAGAGGGGGGGAATTGCTGTACTTTCTTGTTCTTCAAAACAGCCTTTCTGGTGAAATTCCGGCGAGTTTTGCTGAATGCCGATCACTTTTAAGGTTTAGGATTAGTTTAAATCAGCTGGTCGGAGCAATTCCTGAAGGTGTTTTTGGTCTCCCCCATGTTTCAATCATTGATGTTGCTCATAATAACCTCACTGGTTCCATTTCAAATTCAATCTCACAGGCTAGAAACTTGTCGGAATTGTTCTTACAAAAAAACAGGATTTCTGGTGTTATCCCGCCGGAGATTTCAGCAGCCACCAATCTGGTGAAGCTAGATCTTAGTAACAATCTCCTCTCCGGCGCAGTGCCGCCGCATATCGGCTACCTGAAGAAGCTAAATCTGGTGATGTTACAAGGAAACCAATTGGATTCTTCAATCCCCAGTTCATTGACATCGTTAAAATCCCTCAATGTTCTTGATCTCTCAAACAATCGTTTATCCGGGAAAATCCCAGAAAGTTTGGGTAAATTGTTCCCAAGTTCATTGAATTTCTCGAACAATCAACTTTCCGGTCCGATTCCGATGTCTTTGATCAAACAGGGGTTAGCCGATAGCTTCTCCGGCAACCCAAATCTCTGTCTTCCACCGGCGTATTTCATTTCATCGGATCAGAAATTCCCCATTTGTCCACAAATTTCCTTGAAAAAACGGCTAGATTTCATCTGGGTAATCGTAATTCCGTTGCTTATTTTCTTCACCGGCGCCGTTCTGTTTCTAAAACGAAGAAAATCACCAGAGATCGAAAACGAAGAAACCCTCTGTTCGTCGTTCTTCCATAAACAGAGCTTCGATCAGAACAGGATTCTCGAATCCATGGCGGAAAAGAACATCATCGGCCACGGCGGATCGGGAACGGTTTACAAAATCGAGCTCGGAAACGGAGAAATCGTCGCCGTTAAGAGGCTATGGAATCGGAGAACGAAACATTTCTTCGACAAGGAATTGAAAACAGAGGTCGAAACCCTAGAAACTATCAGACATAAGAACATCGTGAAACTCCACAGCTACTTTTCCGGTCGAAATTGCAGCCTTCTGGTTTACGAATACATCCCAAACGGAAACCTATGGGACGCTCTTCATACAGGGTGGATTCATCTCGATTGGCCGACGCGCCGCCGCATCGCGGTGGGGATCGCGCAAGCCCTCGCTTATCTCCACCACGATCTCTCGCCGGCCGTAATCCACAGAGACATCAAAACCACAAACATTCTATTAGATGGAAATTACGAACCCAAAGTAGCAGATTTCGGCATAGCCAAAGTTCTTCAAGGAACGAAAGATTCAACGAACTCTGTAATCGCCGGAACATACGGCTACTTAGCTCCCGGTAAGTTCTTCAATCGATTCGATTCCTAATTTCAGCAAACCCCATTATCGATTTCGTTTAATTTCTCAGAACAAATTACAGAATATGCATATTCATCGAAGGAGACAACGAAGAGCGATGTGTATAGCTTCGGGGTGGTGTTAATGGAGCTGATCACCGGGAAGAAGCCGATTGCGGCGGAGTACGGCGAGAACAAGAACATTGTGTTTTGGGTTTCGAATAAAATGGACACAAAAGAAGGGGTTCTTGAGATTCTTGATGAGAGATTAAAAGGGTTGTTCATGGATGAGATGGTTAAGGCTTTGAGGATCGCCATTCGCTGCACTTACAAGAATCCAGCGCTCCGACCCGCCATGGGAGAGGTGGTTCAGCTTCTCCAAGAGGTCAAAAAGGGAGAAGATACGTATGATGTCACTCAAATAAAGTACCCTTTTTTGGGTCCAAAATCTATGGGATGAACCCTTTTTTCCCCTTTTAGGTATGAACTAATTATAATATATGATATGATAAGTGCTTCTTTCCATACAATCATATACAATCATATCGAGTAGATGATTTGAATCTATGATCTATGATTTTTTTTGTAAACGTTGTTACCTTTGATTCTTCATTTCAGTGTTGATGTTAAAGTTCAAAGTTTTTTGTATAATTAACAAGGGAACCCTAGAGAGACGTACAATAAGTAATCACATCTCCTATTTGATATCGCATACGAAAATTTATGAATTTAAAATGGATTGAAAAAAGATGAAATTGAAAGATTTAAGACAAACCCAACAAGGGATCGTATGATGTCACTCAAATAAAGTACCCTTTTTTGGGTCCAAAATCTATGGGATGAACCCTTTTTTCCCCTTTTAGGTATGAATTAATTATAATATATGATATGATAAGTGCTTCTTCCCATACAATCATATACAATCATATCGAGTAGATGATTTGAATCTATGATCTATGATTTTTTTTGTAAACGTTGTTACCTTTGATTCTTCATTTCAGTGCTGATGTTAAAGTTCAAAGCTTTTTGTATAATTAACAAGGGAACCCTAGAGAACGTACAATAAGTAATCACATCTCCTATTTGATATCGCATACGAAAATTTATGAACCGACACCATTTCGAAAGGGTATTTAAAATGGATTGAAAAAGGATGAAATTGAAAGATTTTAACACAAACCCAAGAAGGGATCGTATGATGTCACTCAAATAAAGTACCCTTTTTTGAGTCCACAATCTAAGGGATGAACCCTTTTTCCCTTTTTAGGTATGGATTAGTTATAATATATGATAAGATAAAGTGTTTCCTCCAACACTAAAGTACGGATTTTTATTTTAATTACAATCATTTTGAGTGGATGATTTGAATGTTTGATCTTTTAGTGAATATAAAGTTACTCTCTTTAACTCGTTTGATAAACATTGTTACCTTCGGCTTCTTATATTATACCTAATAGATAAACGATGTAAGTTATAATTTTATTTGCTTCTTCCTTTTAGTGCAGATGTCAAAGTTCAAAGCTTTTCGTATAATTAACAAGAGAACCATAGAGAATGTGCAATAAATAACCACCTCCCTCATCTGATATCACACACAAAAATTTACAAACCCATGACGATTTCAAAAGGGTATTCAAAACCCATATGGAATGAATCTCTCATCTCACATGTTATTGAACTGATAAACATCATGGTATTTTAGCATAAACAGACAAATTTTCTTTTAAAATTGTCAGTAGATATACTTACTCTTTCTTTCAGTGTCTAAAAGAAGATTACATCGATCGATTCATCATTCAAATTTCAAAACTAAACAGTTAAACGAATTAGGGTTTTTTTTGTTATGATAATACAATAATTGAACTCGATAAATGAATAGAAAATGATGAAATTGAAAGATTTAACACAAACCCAACAAAAAAAACGACCCATAATAAACAATGGTTCATTGTCTCTTCCTTTAAAATTGTCAAAAAAAGATTCCTTTCTAAAAAGAAGTCCTAGAATTCAAAGATAAGATCTTGGGAGTGGTTAGGTGGAAGATGGTGATTGGCTAAGGATATCCCTTTTTGGTTCAAATTTTTCAAAGATATTCAAATAATTTAGTTATAGCTATGATTGTCTTCTCAAGGATTCAATTCTCCACTTTGAAAGCATCTTTTTATCTCCTCCATTTTCTTGTACTTTGAATTCTATTGATACCCATCAGATAAAACCAAAAGGTAATCGCTTTTCTTTGTGCTTCTTTTGGCTCAGTTCGTTCGGGTGAGACCGTTGTTGTTAATGTATAACAAAAGGATGAGTCAAGGTAGGGCTTCCTCTGTCGTAACCATCCAACTTGTCTAGTGATTAGCATTACTAGAAACTCTAATGCTCTAACCTCACGCAGGTCATCTTGTTCTCATCGACCTTAGTGATCTTGCCCCTCTCCTCTCGTCTATCAAATTTATCCGTTCACTTATGCTTCCATGATATGATATGATACGACCCATTTGTTTTTCTTTGTGATGATAAATGCTCTGACTTTCTTTTGCATCACAATTGTATATCATAAGATATGGAAAGAAAAAAAGAAAGACAAAGAAGATTACAAAAAAAAAATATATATATATTTATATTAATGAAAAATCGTTAATATTTAATTTCAACGTTTCATTGTAATATTATCTTAATACATCCGTGAAGATTCTGGTAAAATGCCAACGCGTCTTTAATCATTATTTTAAGTGCAAATTTGTAAACCAAAAAGTGCTTCAATTATTAACAAAAACAAAACCCTAGCCTGCCTATGGATAAAAGATGAATACATGAATGAATCGAGATTACACCTGAACGTGATCTTGAGAATACAATGGTTAAGAATTTTTTTTAAAAAGATTTTAGAGTTATTACTTAGACCAATAAGGTACACATTCCTTTCTTCCGAGATCAATTATAAAAATTTTAAAATCAGACGTGATTGACTTGGAGCAATTCTACGTTCGGTGACTTGATAGGAAGCATGTAAGTGAGAACAAAACATGCTAAAAGAATTCTGTTGGTTTGTGAAGACACTCTTTAAACTTAGAAGCCATTTAATAATTATGAAAAACAAAAGCCTAACTTATCTATATACTAGATTAGATTTTAGAGTGTCAAATAATTAACTAAATCAACATTATCAGATTTCAAAAAGTTAAAACAAAATATTCGATCGAATTAGAATCCAAAGACGAACAAATCTTTAAAATGCTCGTGACCAATTCTACTTCTCAAAATACTTTTTTTTTACTAGCTATTGAATGACAGGTCGTTGTATATCTACTCAAAATCAAACCACGGTTCGTTCATGAACGTTTAGGAGGATGAACAAAAATTGGATTTGGGATTTGTCTACGCTCGTCCAAAATGCATTAGCAAAACCTTTCCCGACGTCCTAAAGCTTAGCGTCGAGAAGCGTCGAAACATGTTTTGATGGAGGCATCTGTTGCCATTGGCAAGGTGGAGAGTCCATTAAAATTTAAAGCTTGGAACCATTGACCAAAAGGAACAGTTTTAGAATTTTAAAGTGGAAAAATAAAAATATCAAATATTCACAAGTCACAGTACATCACTAATATCAATAACAAATGTTAAATATTTTTAATCTTCGTAATAATCTTTAAAGTATGGTAGACTTGAGATGAGTTAGATTGTAACATTATTTCCAAATTTTTTTAATTTTCTAAAAATTCAACCCAACTCAAGTTCGACCCCGCAATCTTTTTTCAATAAAGAAAAAGTTTGAATTTTTTTTAAATAATAATAATAATAAATAAATAAATACATGAATAATTGATTTTGTTTTGATGTAAAAATAAGTGAGTTATTGGGACAGAAATATATATATATATATATATATATATATATATATATATATAAATAGATAGAGATAATAATTATGTATTCCATTAGAAAATAAAATAAAAAAAGCACTAAAAGACTATGGGCTAAACATTCTCATCACCTAATAATAATTCACATAATGGTATTTGGTGACATTATACTTGGAATGCATTACAAATAAATTTATTATTATTATTATTATTTTAATGCATTTAAATTAAATTAAATTAAATATAAATATTTATTTAATTATTTATTTATAATTGTAAGTTTGGCCCCTTCCTCTTGGTTATTGCATGTGAAATGCTTTTGAAAATAATGAAATAAACCAACACATGTGATGTGCACCATAAAGTCATATCAATTATACCCACGAACTGCTCGCACTAATGTGTGTTGTCAACTAGTTGTCTAGTCGATATCTTTCTACTCTTTTTTTTATTTTTAAATTTAATTTCCGAACTCGTTAACCTGCTACCTATCTAATTCCCGAGCTTCATAATGTTTCAATGTTAGATTGTTGTTTTGATTGTTCAACAGATCGTTGGTGTGAGAGCACGAGCGATCTGAATGAACCAATAATACCTATTGAACTATATTCAAAAGGTTGATTGTTCTTTGATTCGCTATGTATCGCTGTTAGTCTCACGGTTTTAGTCTGTTAAGGAGAGGTTTTCACACCCTTATAAGTAATGGGTCGTTCTCATCTCTAATCAATGTAGGATCTCGTATGGAAATTTCCATTATTATTATTTTTTTTTTCATAAAAAAAAAATCATTTTATTTTATTTGGGAACTTTATAATGTAAGATTGAGAATGTTTTCGCTTGGGCCCATCCACAAAACTTGTTGGGCCGTTAGTTATGGGCCGAAGGTGAGGGTCGTAGTGGGCCTTTTTTGGGCTGGGGTTGTTATAGTTAACAGAAGAACACTATTATCCAAAATTAAAAAAATAGTTTCGTTTTTTTAATATTATTTTACAAATATAGTTTTTATTATCTATTTTTTAAAATTCAAAAACTTAATTTCACAGAACAAATTGTCTTCCAACAACGTCACAAGAAAGATGCCAAAAAGGCTTCCAAATAAAAAAATTATTAAAAATATCTCACAAATTTCAAAACAAAATTGAGATTAAATGTCAATTTTTTAAAAAAAAAAATTTGTAATTTGATAAATACATAAAATATATTTTTAATAAATTTTAAAATAAAAATATTAAAATTGAGTGTAATTTTATGAAACTAAAAGTTAAAATAAAATGGTGGGCCGAATACAAAGTCAACCAAAGCCCACAATGACGTGGGAATTAAATAATAATAAATATTATTATTACAAGTCGCTAACTTAATACCCAAGTAACTCGAGTTCAGCGGCGAAGCTTCGATGAATCGTTGATTTAGTCAATTACTTAAATGCCCTTCTAATCTTCGATAACTGACTCTTACTAAGCCGATTCATAGGGCTAAACGTGTCATTTAGTTATTTGGTAACTGAAATCGAATTTCATTCCATATTCTTGCATGTTCATAGATTTTTAAGGGATAAGTGAGCTGAAAGTTTGAGCATACATCACTCAACTCGTTACCTATTATAACGTTGTGGTTTACCTATTGTGATATTGTGGTTTCCTTTGCGAGAACCATGAACCTATTGTGGTACTGTGTGACACTGTTGTCTTGACTTATACACTGATAATCAATCCGTTCGTTACTTGGCCTACGAGCTTACCTATAATCAATCGGTTCGTTACTTGGTCTACGTGAACTTGAACACTAATACTAATAGTAGTCCCTATTTTGAGGCCTTGATTATAGCTTCGTCTCCCATGCCATAGAAAGAACGACTTGGTTTCGTGGTTCACATTCATTTTCAGCTAACAAATAGAGTGACTAATGGTAGGGGCTAAGAGATTGAATCATAAACAATCCTCAGTTCTTCAACCATTGAAGTATTTAGCTATTGAAAAATCGCCTTCGGTTTATGCAACCCCTAATATGAGCGGTGTTGACGTGAACAAACTCCAACTAATATAGAATATATGTCTTTTAGAATTTTGATTTTTGAACCTTTCATCCCTAAATAAGGCCGATAAATCTAAAGGGATGAATTTGATATGGTTTATGAATCATGTCGACTCAACGTTTTATTTTCTCGATTACAAAAAGCGTTATTTCTTGTGCTATTTTATTTTTAATTTTAAACAGAATAAATATTTGATCTATTCTACATTTTTTTTTAAACTCACGAGATCATTAGACGGTGATAATGAAGACAAAAAAATTAATTCAATATGTAATAAATCAGTTAATTTTTAATTTTTTTTAATATATTAAAAATCTAATAAAATAAAATTAAAAGTTCATGCATCTATATAGCGTAAATCCAAATTTATATTATTATTTTAACTAAAATAATAAGAGATGATAGGATTAGTGGATTTATTTTATAAAGTAATTCCACTTCCCATATTAAAAAAAAAGCTACCAAATTAATCTCACTTGGGTTAATATAATATAACTAATATGTCACATCGCCTAAAAATATCAGATAAAATTATGAAATTAATTAATATTAATAAAAGTAATAATTATAATAAAATGAGCTGTACGGTAGATAGGTACTCCCTTTTGTCATCTTCTTACGTGGCATCTTTTCCTATTTTGTCCCAAACAAAAAAACAAACTTATCTATGACTGTCTCTCGGCCGCTGGGGACCGATACACAGAATTGACGGATCAGAGAAAAGTTCAGAGCGGCGGACGGCGGTGGATGCAGACGGAATTTCATTTTCTGTCCGATTCCACCGGCATAAAAACTATTTCAATCTTCTAATTCTTGCGAGTTTCCAAGTTCTCAACGCCGGCAGGGCTCCGGCGAAGCCCTCGCCGACGCGGCCGTCTTCTCAGGCACTGACATTTGATATCGCTTAAGGGTATAGAAGGGGCAGGTGGTGGTGGTGTTGGTGCTGGTGGGGACGATTGTGGACCGCCCACCACCTGTTCGACGAAATGCGTAGGAGGAATTGGGCGTCAACTTTTGCTGCGAGAAAAATATGAGCTGCCCACTAGTGTACGATATTATACTGTTTAGGCTTTTTCTTTCGATTTCCTCTTAAAATTTTTAAAATGTTTATGATGGAGAGGTTTCCACGCCCTTATAAACAACTATGATAGGGAGAGGTTTCCACACCCTTGTAAAGAATGCTTCGTTCTCCTCCCAAACCGATGTGGCCACAATCCACCCTCTTCGGAGCCAGCGTCCTTGCTGGCAATCGTTCCCTTCTCTCATCCATATGGGACCCCCCAATCCACCCCTCAAGGTCCAAAGTCCTTACTAGCACACCACCTCGTGTCCACTCCTTCGGAGTTTAGTCTTTTCACTAGCATATCGTCCGATGTCGGACTCTTATATCATTTGTAATAGCTCAAGCCCACCGCTGGTAGATATTGCCCTTCTTAGGCTTTCACTTGAGGGGAGGGCTTCTCCTCAAGGTTTTTAAAACGCGTAACACATCTGCTTGGGAAGGTTTCTACACTCTTATAAAGAATGTTTTGTTCTCCTCTCAAACCGATGTGAGATCTTAAAGTGGGTCCACGGGTGACATAAACTATTTGTGTGTGTGAATCAAAGATAACATGCCAATGCAAACAGAGAAATGGGTTGAATTATCATATGTGACACCATTATCAATCAACTTTTAGCCAAAGAAAGGGAAAAAGGTGGGGGAGATGAAATGAACACCGTCTTTTAGTCATTAATTATTCAAGAATGTTGTTCTTGGAGATTTGGGTTGCTCTTTTCTTTTGCTTGGTGATGAAGCATGCTGGGTTATATTTATTAGTGATGAGTATCATTGGTGGCCAGGCGGATAGAGCAACCAAGCAACATGAGCATATCATAAAAGGGTAAGAAGCATTATATTGAATTTATGTTTGGGAATGCTTTTCACCATCACAACTTTTGTGTTTGATTATTATTTAGAACCATCTTTTTCAAAAGAAAAAGGGAAAAACCAAAGCACTTGGAACTACTTTTTTTCTTTTCATTTTGACATGAACCAGACTGTTGCTATGAAAAAAGTGCATTTTGTTTTAAATATTTGTTTTTGGGTTTCAATCAAGTGTTTGGTTACATTTTGGATTGGTTTATGTTAGATTCATGTAAAAGACGAGTATTAAACCTTATGAACACTTTGAGTGGTTGGTGGAGTTGGTTACCGGATGTGGCTAGTGATTGTTAGTCACTAGCCTCGATTCTCAATTGTTGGTTGCTAATTTTGGTCGTTAGAGATAGGTAGCTAGCGACTGAGATTGGGGAACAGTGACCAACGACCAAGACTGACTATTAGTGCCTTGCGATGAGACTAGTGATTAGCAAACAAGATCGTAGAAAGGTAACAATGACTAGGACCAGGCGATCAGTGATTGGCGATTGGAACCAATCGACCTTTGCAAGACTGGTCACCGGTCACCAAACCCTAGTCTCAGTCTGGCCACCAATTGTTAGGGATAGGTGGTCGTCTAGGGTAGTTGTTTGTAGGTGATTGTTGTTGGCCGCCAGTTGCCGAAGTTATTGTTGGTCATCTGTCCCTAATCCTAGTCGTTTACCACTAGTCCTTAATCCCCATTTGCAAGATGTTGGACTGAATCCTTAGTCACCAACAACTAATTGGCCAAGTGATCGCTAGTCATATGTCCCTGGTTTTGATCGACGATTCTAATTGTCGACCACAAGTTGCTGGTCTCGATCCTTGATCATGATCTTCGATCCCTAATCACTGACCCCTGGTCTAGATCATCAATGATCAATGGCCAACAACTAATAATTAGCAACCACTTTGGTGATCATGGCCGAAGTGGTCATTGATCACCAGTCCCCTGTCCCAATCGTCGACCATTGATCCTCAATCCTAGTCGTTGGAGGTGGGTGATGGTCACCCATAGTCATTGGTGGTTTGTGGTTATCAACGATGACCACGACAAAAGTGAAGGTAGAGAGATTAGAAAATGATAGTGTGAGGATAATTTGGTAATTTCTTTTATATAATGAAAATTGGAAGGAATTCAATTACACCCTCAATAAATTTTATATCTACTCGTCAACACGAACACAACTAACCATGAAAGTATCAATTAGTGTTCGTCGAATCTTCAACTTATTCTCTCACGAATCAAAGTATCCTCGTTTCATTTACTTACCTTTTACACTAATTCCTCTCTATCTCCACGCAAAACACACACATGCCCATTGTGCCATAAAGTTGTGGCTTTGCGTAGCGCCACACCATGGGGGACGAATAACCACACATTGTCTCAACGTGGAAAATCTTTTACTACTTTTTCTTACCTTTTTTCATCCATCCCGAAAAAAGAATTTAAGAATTTTGTGATATCATAAAATGGAATAAAGTAATTTCTCGTATAACGACGTTCCATATGTTAGAACCGAGCAACAAGGTGGCTCAATTATAGTAACTTCAAAATTACGTGTTGGAGCATAGTCTCGTGTTAGTTTGTAGGGATAATTTTCATTTTTAAAAACAAGAAGAGTAAGTAACATAGTCATATTGCAAGAGATGCAATAAAATGTCCGAACCAATCCAAATTTCGAATCCTAGATATTATTCGCTTCATCGACATACAAAGATCACCACTAAGCGTTGGGGGCATTATTATTATTACTATTATTAATTACATGATAGTGACTAATTAAAATAAAGTTTCTTTTAGTTGTCTTTTAAGGCCACTCATAATCATATATATATATATATAATTTGCAATGTTTATCTACATTTATTTGTTTTGTGGGTATGGCCAAATCTTAATTTTTAATTTTTATATAATTTAATCAATATTAATATAATATTTTATTGGAGCATTATCCTTATAAAAATTAAGGGATCGTTTGATAATTAATTGGTATTTTGTTTCTAGAAAACAAATGAATTTGGCAAGTAATTCAATTTCTTGGCTTTGAAAATTATATTAATTATTTATCCTCTTCTATCCATTATTTATTACTGATTTTAAGGTTTATATATATCCAATAATAACATGTTTTTTCATTTTATAATTGAAAATTAAATGCTTTTTTAGAATCTTAAATAGTTTTTTTTAACAAAAAAGTATAATTCTAACCCACCCGTTATGGAGATTTGAAAAGCGAAAAAAAAAAGGTAAAAATATTCCTAATTTTAGAATAATGATACAATGGTTAATGCTCTTTAATGAATGCTAAAAATGGGGAATAATGAATATTATATATATTCTCAAATAATGGGAAATTACAAAATTCACCCTTATCCTTTAACAATGGAAGGCCACCTCATATATTTTATAACATTTATTTTTAAATCTTTAAAGTTTAATTAGCTGTATATTTCAATTACTGAGCCAAATTGTATATCATGAGTTGTAGATAACCTTTAACTACGTCTCGGATAACTTCGACAATGAGTCATAGTACTTCATAGGCTTTGAGTTCTACGTGCCCGATCGAACCATTTGAGTTTCTTACAGTAACTCTCATAATCACAATTATAACATCTTCCTTCGACGGAGACATTTCCTTCATGATCTAGGAGTCCAATGTAGACATTTCCTTCATGATCTAGGAGTCCAATGTAGACATTTCCTTCATGATCTAGGAGTCCAATGTAGACTGCGCGCTAAGCAGGGAGAGCTACTCTTTAGTTCCATTTATCCACACTCTTCCTTTCCATTCCTGGGGAATTCGAGCTTGATTGTTCTGTGTAGTTGATTCGCTCAGTACCTCCATGAAGAGGTCCAGCCCTTCCTAATTATTCATCATTCAATTCATTGCATTCAATCGGCCAACTTCCAACCAACTAACCAATCCGGGTGAAAGAAATAGAAAAAAAAAATCCAAATTATATATATATAAAATAACATTGTTTTTTAATTTGTATTTTCATAAGAAGTAAAATGTATTACTATTGGTGTATAAAATTTAGAATTAAAAAAAAAAGAAAAAAAGAAAAAACGTTAATAAGAGCAAATCGGCTTGCCATGGATTTGCCTAAACTTGGCGGAACGCAAGAGAATTGGCAACGGGAAAAACTGGCCACAGCGCTTATTTAATTAATTATTTAATAATAAATATATATTTTTAAACTCACTAAAAAAGAAAAAAAAACAGTTGAAAAACCTTTGTTTTTTTTTGTCTATATATATTGTGAAACTCTAAACCAAAAATCTGTGCATAAAAATAACTCATCTCCGGTTCCGGCCTTAACTCCTTCTCTGCTACGCGTGACGTTTCGTTTTCTCTCTCTTTTTCTACCGCCATTGAAATTCTTCATCTCCTTAATCCATCCCCTGCATTTTCTGTGGTTCTTTTCCGTTTCTGTTTGGTTCGATTTGCAGGCGGTGAAATTATTGGAGGAGGAGGAGGAGATTATGAGGTTGAAGGAGGATTTGCCTTACACCGCCGACGAAGACGCGTCTGAAATGGATGAAACGGTGTCGCTCCAGTCTAGGTATTCGAATGCGCACCAGAGGAAGGTGGTTGTTGTTGGCTATGCTCTTACCTCCAAGAAGACCAAGAGTTTTATGAAGCCTAAGCTTGAAGGATTGGCTAGGTATAATCCAGACTCCGCCATGTTTTTTTGTTTTGTTTTGATTTGGTTTGGTTTGGTTTGGTTTGGTTTGATCGTTTATTCTTGCGTTGTTTTTGTTTTGAAACCTTGGAATGGGATGAGATTTTGATTTTGATTTTGATTTCTGCGGAGGGGCTGTTCGTTTTCCTTTTCTTCGTCTACTTCTTCTTTTAGGAATGTATGAATCGTTTTTTCCGGCTGCTGTTTCACCGAGGAATATTCCAGAGCCACTTACGTCGTTTTCCTTTGCCTGCAATTAAGATTGTTCCAAAGATCAGAAGGTTCCAAAGATCTCGCGATCGAGAATGATATTATAAATCAACTTGCATTTTTTGTTTTCTGTGGATTCTTAGGCTGCAATTAAGATTGGGACCTGAAAATAAAATTCTAAGATATGTTTTATAAAAAAAGAAGTGGGTTCGATCAATTACGCTATCATTACTCTCCCATCACGAAGTTTATTGAGTTATTGTAATTTTTACCTTATATTCTGCGCTGGCAAATGCAGGAACAAAGGTATATTGTTTGTTGCAATTGATCAAAACAGGCCTCTGTCGGATCAGGGCCCTTTTGACATTGTTCTACACAAGGTTAGTCTTCTCATTAAACTTTCCTCCATTGTAGAATTTCCTGGAAATAAACCTTATGATTTTGGGAAGAGGACCATCTATGGTGTTTCTAAGAGTGTGATTCATAATCCTTCAACTTATAAACTTTTGACCATTTGTTGGGGCCCAGTTGTCTGCAGTAGGTTTTGTGCGGTGCGTATGGGTCTTCAACTCTTTCTCACAGCACTTATTTTTTGTCCTTGTTTTTCTTACACGCAGTTGTCAGGAAAAGAGTGGCGTCAGATTCTCGAGGTTGGCTCTCTATTGACTTTCGATTTAGTTTCAGTTTGACTGTTTTAATTGTGTGTATATTACATTTAAACCTTGTTGAATGTAATATTGTATGCCTAACTTGTCGGCAATGCTACATCTATTCACTTGGTTGGAGTTGAATGATCATCCATGATTTGAGCTAGGACTCCAATGATATAGCAATTCTACATACATTTTTATTTTTAGTTGCCTTTACTTCAGGAGATGATCTTCCATGATTAAGTCATGGTTCCATTGATATAGCAATGTTTATACATGACTAAACTGTTGAAGATGGTATCCATAAATTTTCAATAGTCTACAACTCTAAGATATTAAGATTATCCCTATTTGAGCCTTGCAATTATTCAAAATAGGTCCACAAACACCGTCTACCACCATTTACGCATCCCCTTACAAGAGACCCATAACATGATCGCAAACTTGGGCCCGTAACATATTGTGGATTGTAGATAATGATTGTTTTTTTTTTCTCTTTTGAAAAATAATGTCATTTTTCAATTTTGATTCTTTGAGGTTAGGTTAGAATTCGTATGAGATTTAGCTTTTAATTGTATTCTTCATTGTTTAGAACGATTTTGTTGTGTTTTCCTGCTCTCGTGGATCCACTCCTCCCTTGAATATCAGTTGTTAATTACTACATTTCATGTCATTAGAAGATTCAGTATGTTTTTGTAGATGTAAAAGGAATGGAAGAACTACCCTAATCTTTTCATTTTGTAAGCTGAATCATTATTATTATGTCTTTCTTTTTTTTCTGGCTTCCTAACCTTAACTGGAGCCGACCATATATATCTCGGAAACATTTGCATTAAAAAAGAACTGCTTCATAAAATATGTCCAAAACATTTTCAAATTTGTAAACTCCAACTTTTTCTTACCCTCTTTGCATATGTCTGTAGGAATACAGGCAAACGCACCCGGAAGTGACCGTTCTAGATCCTCCGGATGCAATACAGCACTTACACAATCGCCAGTCTATGCTCCAGGCTGTTGCTGACATGCAATTATCTGAATCCTATGGTAAATATTGGAAATATGTGTTGCCTGAGCGCCGTATATATGGGTATTACTCTCTGACATTTACTGAAGGTGAAGGGACCTTTCTGCTGTGCAGGTAGAGTAGATGTTCCAAAACAATTAGTCGTAAAGAAAGATGCATCATCCATTTCTGATGGAGTGGTGAACGTCGGGCTAAATCTTCCTCTTGGTATGTATATCTAGGCGATACTGATCCCTATGTCGTTGGCGTCATCTTTTAGGCAATCTAGGGGAGAATTATCATTCGGCCGAGGAAAATTATCATGAAATCTCCTCTTATTATTGATCGCTTATTTTTATGCTTCATCTTTACATTCCTTTTCTCATATTGGCATCAGTTGCTAAGCCGTTGGTTGCTGATGGAAGTGAAAAGTCCCATCAATTATCTTTAGCTTATGATAAGTACTCCCTCCAAAAGCTTGAGCCTCCTCTTGTTCTCCAGGAGTTTGTCAACCATGGTGAGTAATTCTAACCTTCTTCCCTTTATTTATTCCATGTTACATCATAATTCGGGTCGTGAATTTTATTTCTGAATTGCTATGCTATTACTCATGGTGCCAGGAGGCGTCATGTTTAAGGTCTTCATCGTCGGTGAAGCCATAAAAGTGGTCAGACGTTTTTCTTTACCAAATGTCAGCATGAGGGAGGTATTGAAAAATGCTGGCATCTATCGTTTCCCAAGAGTTTCTCATGCTGCAGCATCTGCTGATGATGCTGATCTTGATCCTCATGTTGCTGGTTAGTCATCAAATTTCACAAGTCCTTTGATACCTTAGATGTCTTTCAAAACTTGTTCATGATCGGTCACTGTGTCCATAATTTAAGAGGAAAGGTTTAAGTAAGATGTGATAGTATGATTTGGAAACATTTTTAACTTGGTATATACTTTTCCCCTGCAGAACTGCCTCCTCGGCCTCTATTAGAGAGACTAGCTAAGGAACTCAGGCGTAGACTGGTAGGGATTTTGCTTAGTTTCATCTTTCTTGGGGCAAATCATGTGTTGGGAAAAGTAGATTGTGTTCATATGGTCATGCTATCTGTGCAGGGGCTTCGTTTATTCAACCTCGACATTATTCGAGAGTATGGAACTAGAGATCAATATTATGTCATTGATATCAACTACTTCCCTGGTAAGTGTTTATCTTCTATGAACGTGATACCAATTTTGCATCATTGATATCAAAACTTGTTCTCGTTGTAGGGTATGGCAAAATGCCGGAATATGAACACATATTCACAGATTTCCTGTTGGGCCTGGTGCAAAGCAAGTACCATAAGAGAACAACTTACTAAGAAATTCTTTGATACTCATACGGTCATTCATGTTCAGTACTCCCCAGATTATATCAATCAAATCTCCAGAATAAACGCGCAAGGGCCATTCGGGTAACTCATACAATCTTTACTTGGCTGAAGGACGGGAGAGGCCTAGTCGGTGCGTTAGTGCGAAATTGATTACCTAAATCCCTGCCCTTTGGTTTTTAGCCATTATCTAATGTTATGCTCGCTCACAAAGTTGACGAGTTTGCAGTTTGGAAGGTGTGTGAAAATATGCCTTTTTGACTTGCATCAATTAACTCAAATTTGAACTGATTTCCTCTGGGGCCCCTGCTGCTGCTTTTGTTGGGAGTTGCTAGAATGACTGTAAATATTTCTGGGGTAAATAAGGGAAGAAGTGTCAAGGATGGAATGTAAATTTTGTTTTGGAACTAATTATAACGCTTATAAGTTATTACATCTTTCTTCCCATCAAGTGATTATCGAAATTTTATTTCTATAATAGCAATGCCAAGGCTCTTGCACATAGTGATTGTGTATGGTTCAGAATTGAATGGGTTCTAGAGAAGACCCCTTCACCATTTTCTTTGAGTTGTGAGATCCCACAACGATTGGAGAGGGAATGAGTGTCAGTGAGGACGCTGGATCCTAAATGGGGGATTGTGAGATCTCATATCGATTAAAGAACAGAACGAGTAACGAGTGCCATCGAGGACGCTGGATCCTAAAGGGGTGGATTGTGAGATATAACATCGGTTGGGGAGAAGAACGAGGAATGAGTGCAAGCGAGGACGCTAGTCCCTTAAGAGGGGGTGGATTGTGAGATCCCACATCGATTGGGGAAGAAAACGAGGAATGAGTGCTAGCGAGGACGCTGGGCTCTAAAGGGATGTGGATTATGAGATCCTCTATTGGTTGGAGAAGAGAACGAAACATTCTTTATAAGAGCGTGGAAACCTATCCCTAGAAGACGCATTTTTTAAAAACCAAGAAACTTGAAAGGGTATTTGCTAGGCTTGGGCTGATACAAATGATATCAGAGCGAGAAAGTTGACCCCAAAGAGAGTGGATTGTGGGCTTGAGTTGTTATAAATGGTATCAAAGCAAAACCCCAAAGAGAGTGGATTGTGGGCTTGAGTTGTTATAAATGGTATCAAAGCAAAACATGCAGTGTACCAACAAGGATGCTAGACCATTAAGGGGTGAATTGTGAGATCAAAAATGAAACATTCCTTGAAAGGTGTGTAAAACTCTACCTTATAATATATACTAGCGAGTATTATAGATGTTTTAGGAGCTATATTTACCGGAAAAGCTTATTAGTTTTTTATTTGGCCCCATCGAAGCAGTAGAACAAGAGAGCTCAACAGCACTAGAGAAGAACTGCATCAGAGGGAGAACGAAAAGGGGTAGGATTTGTTGGGTTTACGGTAGCAGGCAGCCATGAAATTGTATTGCCAGATTCAGAAATCTTGTAACATACGAAACCCAGAATTGTCTGAATTTCACCTGACACCACTGCCTTCCTCATTTTCCCCTGCATCTTCACCTCCCCACATCATCACTGTCATAAACAATAACTCCCCCTTTCTCTCTCTTCTCAACCTTTCAAAATCTCATTAAATCACCCCTTTTTTCCCCTTTTTAACCCCAAATCTCTGCATAATTCACCCATCCAATCACGTCCCATCCCTTCCCCTCTCGGAAAAAAACACAGAAATTCAAGCATCCCCAACAAAAACAGAGAAGAAGAAGAAGGAAGCAAAGGATTTTGATTTTTACAGTTATTATTAGTATTATTCTTATTCAAAGAAACAAAAAAAAAAAAAAAATGGAAGAAGAAAATTCATGGGTTGAAGATGAAATTCCCACATTTACACTTCCAGCTGATAGGCTTGTAATTAGAGGTCTCATCTTCACTAGACAGAGCAGAGAAATGGGTGGTTCTTCTTTTTCTTTGATTCTGATGTGAATCACGCAGCGCCGCCACTGGTACTTGTACTGCCTCACAACGCCCTCCACATTCCTTGCACCTTCCCCTGCAGCTCGGCGGGCGTGACCCTATTTGACTACTCCTCACCATCTTCTCCGCCTCCGCCAAGCCTGCATGCAGCTAAAGCTCAGTAATCTGTTCAAGGAGAGAAGTGAATAGAATGAAGGGGTTACCTTGAGCCATGGATGTGAGATGAATGAAGATGGAAACAGAGAGGAATAGCAGGTAAATTGAGGCTTGTTTGTTTTGAAGGGTGGTGGTGGTGCCCATGTTTTCAGTGGGTGTTGAAGGAGAAGAAGAAGAAGAAGAAGAAGTGTTTAAATAAGAACAGAGGAAGGGGAATTTTGGTGACAGAAAAAGGGTAAGCAGAGAGGGAAAAAGGAAGGTGAATCCTGAATAATATAAGTGTACCAAACCAAAAGAGTATCAGCTGCAGTCAGCAGAGATTGAGTGGCCACTCTATCATTCAAATTGACCCATCATTTTTACTTTTTAACTCTCTCTTTCTTTCTCTAATCTCTAACCGTGCATGTTTATCGAGAAATGAACGGTTGAGTTATGATATAAGTGAAATTGAGAGTATGCCTTTAATATGATATAAAGCATGTTATGGAAAATATATTATATATGTTTGAGTATAGAATGTGTTGAGATGACGCAGGTTTTATTGAAACGCGTGTGCACTATCTTATGAATTGAGATTCATGACTAGGTATCTATGTTTAAATCGCTATGTTATGTCTCTATTTTATATGTTTATGATGTATTTGGTTATACGGGGACGATTAGGGGTTGGCCAACTAACCTCTAGTCGTGAGCTAGATACTTAATTCTTCACACACTTCCTTTTTCGCTAAGTAAGACTCGAGTGACTCGAAAAGCGGGTCGTTACAGTCTCTAAGAAGGTAAAAGGCAAAGGGTAGTACAAGCAATAAGGCAAAGAAGAAAGGGGAAGGACATGAGCCTCGTTTGATGAGCCAAGGTTGTGTTGTTTTAGAGGAGAAAGAAAAAGGAAGTGTGTGAAGTGTTCCATTGCAGAGTGAAAGAATATATCTCTCTCAATTCTAAATAATGCCTTTTCGCTTTCCTTCATTTTGTCTCCCATTTCCCTTTCTTTCCTTCTCTTTTTAATGCATACAATCTTTGGCACTTCCATTTCTACACGCCATACTCTTTCGCTCCTTTCCTACGACGTGTTTTTCTTTGGCATTGACGCCACAAAACTTGAGTATGACAATAACACAGTATTAGAAGTATTAGAGCCAGACACCGGACAGTGTGTCAGTGAGAACGCTGGGTCCATAAAGGGTGAATTGTGAGATCTCATATCAACCGGAGAGGGAAATAAAACATTTCTTGTAAGGATGTGGAAACTTCTCCCTAGTATACATGTTTTAAGACGGCAACGATATGCAACTGGTCAAAGCAAAGAAAGTAATTATCTTTGTTTTTTATTGGTTTTAGGACACGGATAGAGAGTGTGGATGACAAAACAAAGAAAGTAGTGTTTCATAAGCTCCCTTTCCAAAAACGAAAAATTAAATAGTTATCAAATAAGACCCATATTTTGACAACACAGGTGGAGGTGGAGGTATCAATCTTCAATCTTTGCACGTCAAAGATTCATTATTTGAGCAAAGGTCGAGGCAAGGGGTAGACGGAGAATATTTCCATTTTAGTTTAAGAAACCGAGGATGAGGATGTGAATTGTAATTATCTTTGTTCCTATCCTCAATATGATCTCTCGACCCTTTTTCATCTTCATTTTTTCTAGATTTTTTAAAGGGCAAAATACACTTCTAGCTCGTAAAGTTCGGGGTTAGTATCTATTTTGTTCTTGAAGTTTCAAAACGAACACTTTACTCCTAAGTTCGAGAAATAATACTAAGTCGCTCGCTCGTGGTGTGCTTTCATCTTTTCACATTCCTTCTCGTTTATAGATAGAAATAATGAGTAAAAAAGGTTTTGGATTGATTACCAAATCATCAAAGGGTTTTGCTTCTTGAAATTAGAACAAATGGAAAGGGAGTTTTCAAAGGCAGATTTGGGACTCCAAAAATTAACTCTTTCAGACAGTAAAAAACAAGAAATGAGACAGTAAAAAACCAAGAATGAGACAGACAGACATGTTTTTCTTTTCATCTGTCTCAATCTCCTTTGGAATATAACATATATTCATTGCATCACTCCATGGCATGCATTCAACCAACCTTTAATCTTGTTTTAACAAACTTGCTTTTTAATCAATATGTTCTTCTTTGTAGAAAATAAGGTTTAAAATCCGAACCGACGCTTGTTTTCAATTAGGGTTAAATGATCGATAAAATTCGGGTTTTCGTCTGCAACTTTAGTTTGAGATTTGGATAGAGAAGTTAAAGTTTGATTTCTTTTCATGTCTAAAGATCGATTACCGAGCTTGAACCCACGTTGAATGACATATCCTTACAATTGAGTTCTTCGACACCGTTTGTGATGCTCTTTTGGTTGTCGTTCTTATCGACACGTGACGAGTGATGATACCACTGAGTAAATAATTAATGGGCTCTACCCAATTTAGTTTTAAAGCTTTAGTATGAAAAAAAATAACAAATTGTTGTGATGTTAAATTATTACAAATTTTAAAGTATCGAATTATTGGATATTTAATTTTCATAACGAAAAAATAACAAATATATATCACAAAAAATTGTAAAAATATTTATAAGAAAGAACCTTTGGAATAAACTTATTTAAAATGAAAAAAAAAGTACTTTGAGCAAATATATCAATAATTAAAATCAAATACATGCACTGATACAATAATATAAATTTGAATAATTGGTAAATAAAAGATTTTAATCCACCAGTAATTGATTCATAATTCAATAACGATGTTCTTGAGCATTAAACCAACATTAATATAATTGATTTGATAAAGATAATTTTTCATTTAAAATATATATGATGTATATTACTAACATATTTTAGGTTAAAAATCCATTTGAGCCTTTTTATATTTTTAAATGTGTAATATTAATTCATATACTTTTAATAAATTTTAAATTTTGATATTGAAAGTTTATATTTATTAAATTATAATAACTTTCATGTAAAAAAATTTACTTTGTAAATAATAAAAAGTTTTTGGAATATAGTCAATGATAAACTAATAAATTTAAGATAAAATTTAATCAATATCAAAATTGAAGAAATAAGATATATATATATATATATATATATATATATATATATATATATATATAATGATTAAAAAGGATGCGTTAATGGGGTTCTGGACCCGACCCGCGAACAAGTATCCATTTGAAGCTCGTCGTCGGGGAGGAGATATTTTTCAACTTTTTTTTTTTTTTTTCTTTTTTTGTGGAAAAAGAAAACTCGTTGATTTTTTTTTTCCCAAATTCTTAGAAGAAGGAGATTTAGAATTGGTGGTAGAGAATTTGCAGTTTCCACGTCCACATTTTTCACTCATCAGATTGCATGAGTAATTACTTCTTCATCACCAATCTTCTCCCTCTCCCTGCCTCCGATTTCCACGATGGGAACAAGTTTCCGCCCAAATCTCAAGTGGGCTTTCCAAATTCAGACTCATTCCCGCCGGTCCTCCCCTTCCAAGCTCTCTCCCTATGCTTGTTAGTTCTTTTTCTCTGAACTAAGATGCTGAATCATGAACAATCTCGATTGATATCTGGGTTTTTAATTTGTTTCTGAAATTCCGCGAGTTCCCGCTTGCTCTTTGTTGGGTTTTCTCGTTTTTAATCTGCCATTGTTCTACTTGTTATCGATTTTGTCAGGCATTTTGAATTGTTTTGCGATTATCTCGGTCATTTGAATACGGAACATTTCTGGGATTTCTCGGGAATTTTGTGTTCTTGCTCCCGAATGATTATAATTATATATATCTGTTACATTTCCTGGATTGAACTTGTTTTGAGTCTTTTGGGGATTGTTAGGCTCTTAAATTTCTCCTGGAATGGTTATGAAGTGTGAATATTCGATCTATCTTTAATTTCTTTGGATTAGACTGAGAAAGAGCCTCATTTCTTAGCATGTTTTAAGGTTATACGATGATTAGTGGCGTTGGGAATGCATTATTGATTTTGTTCTGTTCTACATTTTAAAACAGCTAAAGGCAGGGAAGCTTCCTTTAATTCAGGAAGGCTTTCCTTCTTCTCTAGTAATTGTGAGGAAGGTGAGGCTATTTCTAGAGAAGCCGTGAAAACATACACTTGCTTGTCTGAGGCTCCACAAACCTTAGCCGATGGTCTGTTAGATTTGGAAGAGAAAGAGATAGAGGTTAGCCCGTTGCAATGAACTTCATAACACCCATTTGTAGTCTTGGCCTCCCTTGGTTTCTTGTTCTTGATGGGATGTATCTTATATGTTATTTCAGATAAACAATGGGGCAAAGTCACTCGGTCATTTGCGTTACGGGTCGAAAAATTCTGGGCCATCCAAGGTAGAGGACAATTTTTGTTCCTGTACAAGCTTGCCTACTGGTAGGGCGTCGCCTTTTGGCATGTTAATGGAAAACCTTGATGTTTTGGAGGAAACTTTTACTGAATCAGGCATGCTAAGCTTGGAAAGAGATATTGTATTGCAACTAACAAAACTTGGAGCTTTGGAGTTTTTCAATGCCTGTCTATCTAGGACGCTTAAAGCATCATCAAGTTTTCGTGATTTGTCGGACTTACCCGTTGAGGTTGGTGGAGATCATAATGTAAACCAGAAAACCGAAGACCAGAATGACAACATCATAGTTTACTCTGGAAAAAGAGCAGGAAGAAGATCAGTAAAAAGGAGAGCAATGGATAATGCTGATAAAGTTGCTTCACGGCCGCTAGCTACAAGAGCTGCTAAAGAAAAATTCCGTAGTTCGAGGAAAAAAGCATCTAATTCGAAAAAAAGAAGATCGATTGTTGCGCGAAATGAAGCTGAAATGTCAACCGGGGTTAAGGTTGATTCGTCTTTGATGTTTGCACAACCATCCTTTCAATACTCTTTATGCTAAACTTCTGTCTCATTGCAGGTAGTTGCAAATTTAGAAAGAATTAGAGAAACTTTAGAAAAGGAATCCGGAAGAACAGCAAGCATGAGTTGCTGGGCCGACGCTGCCAGCATTGATATAAAGGACCTGCAGAAACAGTTACAATTTGGTTGGTTCTGCCAGGATGAGCTCTTAAGGAGTACTAATTCATTGGTTATATTCCTTGCAAAGAAATATCGATGCTCCGGGTTACCAATGGAGGACTTGGTTCAGGTCTATTCATTACTATTCTACGAGAAACCTCGGTTCTTCGAATTTCAATATATATATATATATATATATATACATACGTACTCCGCTTTCTTTTTTGCTTTCATGAATGCAAATGTTGAATACTGATGCCTTTCCATGAAACATACATTTCTCAATAGAAGTACAGTAAGCAAAACGCAAGGGGCTATGCATCTTGATGTTTATTTTCTCGTGTATTCGTAGGCAGGAGCCATTGGCGTGCTGCAAGGTGTGGAAAGGTTTGACCCGAAAAGGGGTTTTAGATTCTCAACCTATATTCAATACTGGATAAGGAAATCAATGTCAAGAGTCGTGGCACGAAGTTCAAGGGGAATTCAAATTCCAGTACGATTTGTTTTTCACTTGGAGGCTAATTTCATAAAGTTTTCATATTCATGTATGACTGACTCATCTTTATAATTCTTTGTAGTGGTCATTAACCAAGGCAATAAATCAAATACAGAAGGCTCGAAAAGCGTTGAACAACAGTGGTCGGAGATATTCGGATGACGATATAGCCAAGGCTACTGGTCTTCCTTTGGCCAAGGTTAGAGTTGCTAGCAACTGTTTAAAAGTTGTGGGTTCAGTTGATCAGAAGATCGGTGATGGACTAAATATGAAATATATGGTAAGACTCTCTCGCTCTCTCGCTCTCGCTCTTCCATTTTCTTTGAACTTCTTGACAATTCTTGGGCATATTTTGTCTATGTTGATTAATTGAGAGCTTTTTCTTTTTCTTTTACTGAAGTTTGTTCATCAAAAGCTTATATATGAATTCAGAATTGGCCATGCCAACTTGTGAAGTCGAGCTATGTGAGATCTCACATCGGTTGGAGTGGTGAACGAAACATTTCTTATAAGGATGTGGAAATCTCTCCTTAGTAGACGCGTTTTAAAATTTTGAGGGGAAGCCAGGAAAAGAAAGTCCAAAAAGATAGTATCGGCTAACGGTGGGCTTGGGTTGTTACAAATGGTATCAAAGCCAGATATCGGGCAGTGTGTCAACGAGGACGTTGGGCCCTAAAGGGAGGTGGATTGTGAGATCCCACATTGGTTGGAGAGGGGAACGAAACATTCCTTATAAGGGTGTGGAAACCTCTCTCTAGTAGACGTGTTTTAAAACTTTAAGGAGAAGCCTGGAAGGAAAAACCCAATGAGGACAATATCTGCTAGCGGTGGGCTTGAGCTGTTACAAGCTAATTTGAAAAGAGCAAGTTTATAATATCCCGGCCTTCTACCAGATGTTACAACTTAACAATAAATTGATATAGTATATTCTTTAAACATATTGTGACTCTTATGGTGCAGGAATTGACAGCAGATACATCAATAGAGAGCCCAGAAGACACTGTGAAGCGGAGGCTAATGAAGAAAGACATCTTTAATCTTCTTGAAGTGTTGGAATCAAGGGAGAGACAGGTCCTGGTGCTGCGATACGGACTCGTGGATTCCCAACCCAAGTCGCTCGAGGAAATCGGAAAACTTCTGTGCGTAAGTAAGGAATGGGTTCGAAAAATCGAAAGGAAAGCCACAACAAAGCTGAAAAATGAAGAGACTGTGAGAAACTTGAGCCATTATTTGGATTGATATACTTCTTTCAGCTTCAGCTCCCTCCAGTCTTTTCAAAACTTGCAGCAGCCCAAAGAAGCCAAGAGGTTGGCATCGCGCTTTCGGGCCATACTACCAAAGTGTTCGTTACAACGAGCATATCTCAATCCTCAACGAATCTCACCGGTTAGTACAGTTCCTTCCATGATGCATTACCACTGAAACATCGACTCGACTAGACTCGTCTGGTTGGTGGTTCATGTTTTTTGATGTAAAATATGATCTTTACTTCCATCATATGCATGAATTGGGCTGTAGATAGAGATGTGCACCTGGGCATGGCCAAACCTTCCATATATATATAAACATATATACATATTTACAGCCATTTTTAGCCATATGAGTCCACATTGTATTCAATTTTATTTCATATACAGGGCAGTTCATGCCATTGTTGTAGAGATGGATGTCTGGACGATCATAGTAGATTTATTAATACCAAGTTTATGACTTTTCATGCATTTCTTAGCTGATAAGAAACTTGAGGGATCATACAATACTTTACTTTCTTGAGAAGAAATGGAACAAATGAGCTGAGAGACAAATCTGTTTGGTTTTACAACTTTGGTAAAAGCATATGCTTTTTTCTCTGCTCAGAATTGAATGCTATAATTTATTGTTATCAACTGCTTTTCTTGATGGAGGGGAAAGCTACAACGACGTATAACGTATATTCTTTATTTTAAGGTCGGAGATTCAAACGTCTTGTACTTCTAATTGATCGTTTTCTTTTTAAATCTTCTTTTGCGATATAATATCTCTTTGACGAATAAATTTTTATGACGATGGTGAGAGGTCTATAGCATTTACCAGACACTGCTTACATTAGGTCTTGAATAATTGATTGCTGGTTTAATGAGTATGTCGCATCAACGATTAAGTTGAAGAGCAAGTTTTGTTGAATTTTGGTTTCGATTTAGTACGTAATTAGCATTTGACTTAGAACGTGATTCCTATGATTTTAAAGGCGGAGACTTAGTTATTATGATTTAGTTAAACCTAATGATTCACGTGAAGTTTTTTTGTGAGATCTCACATCGATTGGAGTAGGGAACGACTTCGATTGGAGAGGAACGAGTGTTAGCGAAGACGTTGGGCTCCGAAGGGGGTGGATTGTGAGATCCTTCGTCGGTTGGAGAGGAGAACAAAACATTCTTTATTAAGGGTGTGGAAACCTCTCCCTACCAGTGTTTTAAAACCGTAGGAAAAGTTCAAATAGGTGGACTTAGGTGGTTGCATTCTTACTAAATCTCACCCAACTCAACCCTAAACCAAAAATTAGCACACAGCCAATCGACCGACCAACATAATCATACATATTTTTAAAAAATACCTTATTGAATAGTTAGTCAGTGATGTTCGACTAAATCGTCATAACCGAACCAAATTGATACAAAGTTCAAACCATTTTATCTATTTGATATCTTTGAGCGTAAGGGCAAGTTTACGTGCATCTCAACTATTTTTCAACGAGCAAACTACCTGGTCCCACTACATCTGGTTTCCAAAAACAAACTCCAAACTACCCGAAATTGAATTGAATCTTATAGAACCATACCCACTCGTTCGCACCAATAAACCAAATTTATATTTAAACTCATAATTAAATTAGAAAATTTACAAAGTAGAATTAATTTGTTGTAAAGTCTAAAGCAAACACTTCTATTTATATTCATAATGGGAATTTATTGTTGAACCCAAAAATTGAGTTCCAAAAAAGGAAAAAAAAAGTGTTATTTGTTGAGTTGGTGGTAGGCTAGGCACGGTGCTGTGTTTCCAAAAATTTCAATCCAACGATCAGATCACCACCAAATCAATTCCGAAAGTGACCGGCTTCAACTTATCTCACAGACAATCCTTTCCGTTGAAAAACAGTCAAAAGCCCTTGACCAACCTCCTAGCTGTCTCATCCTTACTGGGCGGTGACGAAATTGCATCCCTCAACCGAAACAACCTATCACAACCCTTGAATCTCTCTCACGCACGCGATTCCACCGCGGTTGAAAACAGTCGAGAGAGTATTAATCTCGGACAAGAAACGACGGATGGATAGGGATGATTCCACTACACGACGTCGTTTAGAGGTAGCGGGTGGTTTTCACGCTCTTAGAACAGGAGTAGGGTTTATTATTATTGAATGATAATGTGAGGAAGTACCACGATTAAACCTCCACACGTGCCAACACCCGCGCGGGAAAACAACGAAAAGTCAAAAAGGAGAGTTGACTGTGATTATTTAACCAATGAGAAAATGACACGTCGGCGAGCGCATTGAACTCAAGCCGCTTTAAAACATTTCTCTGTCATTTCAGTCGTCCCGGAAATAAGTAAAGGCCCCTTCCTTATTTTTCCCCCCACCTTCCTCTTTCATTCGCTCTTCTCTAGAAAAAAAAAACCTCAATCTTACCTTCTCTGTCTGGTTTTTTGCAGAGCGATTTCTAGGGTTTTCAGTGGGAGGTGGGGGGGTTTTTCACCTCTGAATTTCATGAATTCGTCTTCCATGGTGGATGGAGTTTTGACCCTAATCGCATTTGATAATTCAGCTCAATCCTTGCACCTTCTGACCTAATGACTTTTGACAGTAGTGAATGGCTCGATTTCACTTCCGCTTCCTTTTTATTGCGCTTGTAGTAGTTGCTGTTCTTGTTACAGAGCCTCACTCTGTCTTGTCATCCACGTCCACCGACGAATTTTCTATTATCGATTACGATGCGTTTCTTTTTCACCAGGATTACTCGCCGCCGGCCCCACCGCCACCGCCGCCTCATCCACCTTCGGTTTCCTGCACCCGTGATTTAGATGGCGTTGGCTCGCTGGATACTACATGTCAGATTGTCAACGATTTGAACCTTACTCATGATGTTTATATAGCCGGGAAGGGGAATTTTTATATCCTGCCTGGGGTGAAATTTGATTGTCCTAAACCGGGGTGTTCGATTACTATTAACATTACTGGCAATTTTACGTTGAGCAATGATTCGTCTATATTTACCGGGAGTTTTGAGTTGGCCGCCGGTAATGCTAGCTTTCTCAATGGGTCTGTGGTGAATACGACGGCTTTAGCTGGGAATCCGCCACCACAGACTAGTGGGACGCCACAAACTATTGATGGGGCAGGTGGGGGACATGGAGGGAGAGGAGCATGTTGTTTGACGGATAAAACTAAGCTTCCTGAAGACGTTTGGGGAGGTGATGCATACTCGTGGGCGTCGCTGCAGAAGCCTAGCAGTTTTGGGAGCCGGGGTGGTTCAACGAGCAAGGAGGTGGACTATGGTGGAATGGGTGGCGGGAGGGTGAAGTTGGACGTCCACGACCTTCTAGTAATTGATGGGGTTGTTCTTGCCGATGGGGGTGATGGAGGGACAAAAGGTGGAGGTGGGTCGGGTGGCAGCATCTATATCCTTGCTCACAAAATGTAACTATCATCTTATCTCTCCATCTGTTTGTTCGCTCTCTTTAATTTCAGCTTGTTTTCACATTGGAACAGTGCATATCCTCCTATTTGTTTGATTATTTGATCGCGCGAGTGCTATATGAGTTTGTCTTTTTTTTTTTTTTTTTTTTTGGATGAGTGAGAATATTTGAGAACCTAATGCAGCTGGTTTCCATTTTGCCATTCTTTTTAAAAAAAACCTGGTTCATTTTGTTTTCCTAAAACATGGACATGGAACAAAATTGAATATTAAAGTATTTTTCTTGTGAAGAACAGGATTGGTGACGGCAAGATAAGTGCATGTGGAGGTAATGGATATGGTGGAGGTGGTGGTGGAAGAATCGCTGTTGATGTTTTCAGCAGGCATGATGATCCTCGAATTTTTGTTCATGGTGAGAGTTATAAGCAATTGGCGAACTTCATTGTTGTATATGTTACGAAGTAATGTGCTGTATCTATAATATATTGATATACACACACATCAACGCATACAAACACATACCCATTACCAGTACACAAACACACAGACTATATACATATATATAATCTATGTATGCATGTATGAATTTTGTTCTTCAATCTATGCTTCAATATCATGTGAAGATAATATCATGCGAAGATATTTATTGCACTCCAAGAATGTGCATGGGGAAAGGCTGATTTATGTATGCTTCAGTTGCATACTTTGCTATTTTGTTGGATTGGTGTTTTTCCCCCCCTTCTTTTGGATAGGAAACAAAGGACCTTCTTTTGGATAGGAAACAAAGGATTTTATTGGTATTATGAAATATTACAAAAGTGTGGGAAAACCAAACCCCGAGCCATGGGGGATTAAAAAATAAGAAATCCTCTATAAGGTCAAAACGTCATTAAGACTGAGAAATAGAGTAAAGAGGAGTAAACTTTACACAATATAAGAGTGGAGACTTGGAAATATTTGATTTTATATTCTACCAACTTTTATTATTTCCTTCTCATTTCATGCTCTTTTGTGACTGTACTCTAATTTTTTGAAGAACCATTATTTCACTAAATTATTGAAGTGTTTACTCCTACAAAAAAGGGTAAAAGTATTTTCAGAGGAGTGTGGATGATGCATTCTACAAGAACTTAAAAATATGTTTAGTATTAAAACTTGAAGCTTGTTTAAAACCATTCAATTTTCTATTTACTGGGAGACCGATTCTTGTTTATAGTATCATAAATATCTATTTATAGAATGGACTTCAGAAACATCCTTCTTGAGAGTCTCCATGTTCTTTACTTTTTCCCTTCATTTAGCTCTTCATGATGTTTGGTCCCCTTGTGGTGTTCAATGCTGTATTCAACATTTTTCCCCTTGTGTGTTTAGCACGAGTGAATGAAGCGAGATTGGACTGACCACTTCATCTCTCAACAATTTTTCTACAATAATCCTTCTGTACTTGGGAATTTATTTATCGACAGTGATCGTAGGAACTGCTTGTTTGCAATGTAACCGTAGGAACTGCTTGTTTGCAATGCAACTTTGTGTTTACTATTTATGTCATTGTGTTAATTCATTTAGTTGTATTGCTAAGCTGTTGCCAAATATATGTTATTCATGTAGGGGGACGTAGTTTGGCTTGCCCAGAAAATTCTGGTGGTGCTGGAACTCTGTACGATGCTGTTCCTCGAAGCCTTACAATTTCCAATCATAATTTGACAACAGATACAGACACACTTCTTTTGGAGTTTCCTAATCAACCACTCATGACAAATGTTTATGTTCGAAATAATGCCAGGGCTTCAGTTCCTTTGCTCTGGAGCCGTGTTCAGGTTTGTAATTAACCTGAAACATAGTTTAGATTGTTTATACAGGCACAAGAATCTAGTTATGGAGAAGTTCTACTTTACAGAGTAGTACAAACCATTTCATTTGAGCTATACATATACATACATATATATATCTTTTCCAAGTGGGACTCTATATTCCACAATTTTTTTGCCGATCCATTGCTAAATGAGGGGTGAATCCATCCCTAAGGTTGAGAGAACACTCTCTGGAACAATGTTCTATTCCAAAATAATATTAAAAAAGCTCCCATTACAATTCTTAAAGTAGCTATTTGTAGGCTTACAATAGGATAAAACAAATTATCAATTAAATCCAAACTTCTAATTATGCACTAATTAATCTAAATGCACCTAAACTTTTGTTTACTAAATTATGCTAATTATCTAACATTTCATCCTACATCACAAATGACTTTTTCAGTGACAAGGATTAGCTTTCCTTGGAAATATGCAATATTACCTTGACATCTTGCATGCATCCATAATCATTCTGCTTTTATTTGTTCCTTCACGATTGTATATATTCTTTTTGAAGCATGAGCAAAACACTCGGCCAAATTTGTTTATTTTACCTTTGTGCACCTTGAATTTCTGTGCATATTGTTCCTCATTGCCATACAATGCTTTCCTTCTCTTTCTTTCAACTAATTTGATCGTATTGTCTCTTCTTCTTCTTCTACTTACCTTGCCTTACAGATAACGGCCTATTCCGCTTTCCAATATACTCTTCTTCAGCTGTTGTTTGTCTCCTTTAAATTGGGGACCCAAACTAGCAAGAAAAAGACTGTTAATTTACCATCTCTTCTGATTTGTCCCCTTTAGTGATAGAATTAAGTATCTAGCTCTTCTGATATTTGATGCTTCACCTTTTCTTATTTGAACTGTTATTTTACCTAATTAACTAATATTTTGGTGAGTTTTACTGAACCCAGTATTCTAGCTGATGTTGATTTCTGAAACTTATGTGTCTTGCGTCTTAGGAAATGTTTTGTAGATTATCATTTGTTGTGTATGGCTTGGTAGTTGGTATAAAAAGTGAAACTAGCATCATATTGTGCATGCCAAGTTCTCATTTGATTCTTCTAATGTATATTTTTCGTCTCCCTCGTGGTTATGTTGAGATGAGCTCTATCAACAATCTCAATCTTGGTTTTCATTACTATAAACTAGGTTCAAGGTCAGATTAGTCTCTTATCTGGTGGAGTTTTATGTTTTGGGCTGGCACACTATGCGTCATCAGAGTTTGAGCTATTGGCAGAAGAACTTCTAATGAGCAACTCAGAAATCAAGGTAAACCTTTTTTCTTTGTGTAGTTCAATTATGCTTTGCATGCCTGCAGTACATCTATTTTTCGTCTGTTCATGATTTAGAAATGGGAAGCAATGTTTATCATGGTCAAACCTTTTTGTTTCATGCATGAGTTGGTTTGTCTTCGTTTCTCTCTCTTTTCTTTTCGCTTTTGGTATGCTTGGGTTTTATCTTTTGTGCTTGTACTTTTGTTTCATTGTCAATTTTCAACTTATTGAATGGTTTTCCTACACAGCACAACACCATAGAAAGAATCATGGGAATAGTTCTGAAGTATCTGAAATATGAATATGTAGAAAATGGGTAGCCAGGGGGATTGGGAACCTTGATACTTTTTGAGCCAACTCTATCTATTATCCTTCTAATTTTTTTTCCTTATTCTCAATGGAAGCTTGGTTTTTCATATATGTGTGTGTGCAAATAAATAAAACTTTGCCTTTTTCAGCTAAACCTATCAACTGCTCATTAAAGTTCCTTCTTTCCTCTTCTTTTTCTTCTTCTTCTTCTTCTTCGTTTTTTTTTTCTGTGGTGGGTATGATACAGCAATTTAACAAGGAAGGAAAAAAAAAGATTTTCCTTTCTCAGCGCTGGAAATAGGTGAACTGCATTGGTAGTACTAATATATACCTCCCAGTTTCCTGTATTTTTATGATATTTTGTATATATGATTGGTATAGTTTAATTTATTCTATTTCCTTTGGGTGTATAGCACTTTGGTATTACTAATTATGAATATGTTATAATTTATTTGCATTGTGATATGAGAATGCTCGGTCTACAATTCCAGGTGTATGGGGCACTACGCATGTCAGTGAAAATGTTTTTGATGTGGAATTCTAAATTGCTTATAGATGGAGGTGGAGATTCAGGCGTTGTGACATCCTTGCTTGAGGCTAGTAACTTAATTGTTCTTCGGGTAATTTAATCACAACTTCGTTGACATAGTTTTTTTTGTAGCCTTCCATTTTAAGGCATCTCATTCTTTTATTTTTCATATAGGAATCATCTGTTATACATTCTAATGCTAACCTGGGAGTCCATGGACAAGGTTTATTGAACTTGTCAGGTCCTGGAGACTGGATTGAAGCACAGCGTCTAGTTCTGTCTCTATTCTATAGTATTCATGTAAGTATCACTGAATTTGCTATCTGATTGACCGTCAGTTTTATACTTACCTTATGCCTTAGTTGGATCAACTATGGAATGCTTACTCTTCAAGTTGGATAAAATGTTCTTTCTGAAGTACATTATTTTATTAGCAGAATCATTAAATCCTTTGTTTTACTTGATGGGAATCATTAGTGGGCCAATCTTAATGTGTGGCTTGGTAGGTTAACTGTCTGTGTTTGGTTATTAATTTGGCCATCTATTTTTGGAAAAAAGGTTGGTCCTGGATCTATTTTGCGAGGCCCTGTAGATGATGCAGCAAAAAATACTGTGTAAGTTTGAATTTGGCTTTTGTTTCTCTCGTTCATAGTTTATCCTTTCAAACCTGCTTATTTTAATTTCACATCTTATAGGACTCCTAAGCTCTACTGTGAAGACCAAGATTGCCCTATCGAACTATTCCATCCACCAGAAGATTGCAATGTGAACTCATCACTATCTTTCACTCTCCAGGTGCTTATCAGAATGGAAATAGTCTGGCATGGAATTTACATTTTTGTAGTGAATTGACACTTTGTTGCCTTTTCAGATCTGCAGAGTTGAAGATATCACCGTAGAGGGTCTTATCAAAGGTTCGGTTGTTCATTTCCACAGGGCAAGATCTATAAGCGTCCAGTCTTACGGAATGATCAGTGCATCTGGGATGGGTAGGTTGATTAGGTTCTCCCATATTATGTGTTTTTTCATTTTCATACCTTTGTTTTTCTTTGCTATGCATCCTCACACTCACACCTGAAAGTCCCGGTACATTTTAAAGTTAAAATACTATGGAAGACAAGCTATTCCTTTCATATTTTAGCAGAAAGTGTGCTGTTCTGTTTTGCATTGGAATTTAATTTGTGTATTAGTGGCATGCGAGACAATTAGATCTGTTTGGTTAATAAAAGATTGTCTATATCCTCTCCCTTCCTCCCTCCTTAAAAATGAAGGAAAGGGCATACAAGGGCTACTAACAAAGAGAGGGTGTTTAGGTTCTTTTAGTTACCTTAGAGAACTATTTTTCTACTAGTCAATTCTGTTCGCTCGCTTGTTTCTAGCTTCTACTCTATGTAGCTGTATTCGGTTGGGAAAGAAACATTTTTTTTATATAGTTTGTTCATTTTTTAATTTGAACATTTTTGCAATTACAGGCTGCACTGGAGGTGTGGGAAGAGGGCATATCGTAGGCAGTGGAATATACAGTGGTGGCGGGTATGGTGGTAGAGGTGGGGAAGGTTGCTTCAATAATAACTGTGTTCCAGGTGGCATCTCTTATGGAGAAGCAGGTCTTCCCTGTGAGCTTGGTAGCGGGAGTGGAAATGATAGTTTAGCTAGTTTCTCTTCAGGTGGAGGCATTATAGGTGAGTTTATAGTTTGCACGTTCTATTTCCATTTTGAGACTTCAATCCAAATAAATACTCAGCTTCTATTAAATTCGCGTAATAAGCATTCAATTTCTTTACTACATTTTTGTTATATATGCAGTGATGGGCTCATTAGCGCATCCATTGTCAAGCTTATTCATTGAAGGCTTGGTGACATCTGATGGAGACAATTTCAACAGAACTTCAGAAGTGAAAAAGTTAACTAATATTCAAGACAATAGTGCAGGTCCTGGGGGAGGGTCTGGTGGAACTATCCTCCTGTTTCTTCGTACGCTGACTCTTGGTTCATCTGCTGTTCTTTCAAGTGTTGGTGGATATAGTATAGCAAATGGAAGTGGTGGAGGTGGTGGAGGAAGGATTCACTTTCATTGGGCCGATATAGCTACCGGAGATGTGTACCAGCCCATTGCTAGTGTGAGAGGACACATTGATACCTGGTTAGTACATTGCCCATACTAAGTTCTATGTTAGGGTTCATTCCCGTAAATGGCATGGGATATGTTTGTCAACTTAATTATTAGGCTGCTATTTTGTATTTTGGCTCCTTTTGGATATATTTTTGTTTTGTTTTGGAAGCAAAATTACAACTAACGGAGAGATCGGGAAGGATTCTTCACTCCATGAGGTGAAATCTGGAGGGGCTCTTCTCTTGTACGTTATTCATGGTATTTGATGCTGCCAGGGGTGTAATCCAGAGGAATAACTTCGTCTATTAAGGGTTGTTCCCCTTTCAGATCAACTTATAAAAGCTTCTTGTATAAAACCCTCCTATTTTTCATATTTGAGCTCATTTGGAGAGTTAAGGATTGGAAAACTATAAGAAACTATTTCATACCCTTGTGAGATCTTGATGAGAATTGTGTTGATAGAAACCAAAGAGAAGTTGTTTGAATGAGTTAGTGTGATTGGTAAATGGATGATATAAGTGTCATCTCTCCTTGAAGTATATATACCAGTCCTGGACAACCTAGAACACTCCATAATATTTAAAGCTTCTGGATTTTCTGTTTCTGTTGTAGTGCTCTGTGATACCTTCTCAGCTTTTGTTTTGTTATAACTAGATAGGATGCCGCCGACTGTATTTATTTCTGCAGGTTTAATTGCATGGTGTAGCTGTTCAAGGGTTCTCTTTTTACAGTTTAGCAAAAGGAATAAATCCTCTTTTAACCATCGATTGCTTGTTTTTTGCAGCGGAGGTTCAGGTGGTGAACAGGGTGGTGGAGGTGAAAGTGGTACCGTGACTGGGAGAGCGTGCCCTAAAGGTCTTTACGGAACATTTTGTGAGGTCTGTTTTTGGTTCTTTTGATAGGTTACTACCTGGTTTGGATCGTGATTTAAAAATGTTCTATGTTTTTAGTTTTTCAGAAACAATGAACGTGTATGACATGAAAACACCACACTTTCCAAATATTGTGAAATTGATTCAGACAAATTCCAGAAAGAAGATTTTAGAAAATGTTTAAAATGTTATTTAAGCATATGTAGATCTCTTTCCTTTTTTCAGTTAAAGATCAATTATTTCAAATTCTAAAATATTTCAAATAATTTGATGGATTTTTTAAATTCTTTTTATTTTGATGACATTTTGCGGTGGACGTGGTTATAGATTTTTAAAAAAGGTTTTCGTGCGAGTCTTCTTGATTACGTTGTTGTCAAAATGCTATTTTCAAATGATTTTACCTTTTCATTTGTTTTTCGTTTTTCCCCTCTGATGTCTTATTTCTGTTTCTACCATTTTTGGGCCTTGTTTATGTGACTCCTTGAACTCGATTGTCCACATGTTTATTGGCATCTCCTATGAAGAGATGAGGATAAAATCCAAAGAAAATACATTCTTAGTGAGTCAAGTTTAATCTCAAACTTTCAATTGCTTCAAAATTCCAAACTTGGATATGCTACACAATTAGTACAGCTTCAACTAAAAACTATCCATGAACCGACCAGCAAATTACTCCATATTCTAAAATGAAGTCACACGATGCCGAAATACTTGAATTCAGTGCCAAAGTACTTGAATCTAGCCAATCAAGCAAGTAAAGGTTCTGCACACCTCCACTATTCTTACAGGCTAGACCTTGCTAAAACAATAATCCTAGGTGGATGTTTTTTTAATGAACAAAAAAAGTCTCAAGTGGGTATCCACTCTGACTTGAATCTCATTCTCTTGACCTTATTGACCACTCGGTTAATCTATTAGGCTTGAACCCCACACTCGTAATCTTATTGACCATTTGGCCAACCCATGGTGATTAATTTAGGCTGTTTTGTTGTATTGCCCCTTTGTATATACTTTTGTTTTCTCTATGAAATTATGGTTTTTCAAAAAAGGAAAAAAAAAAAAAAAAGAAGGAAAATAGAGGTCAAACTCGGAAGCAAAAATGTCTGAACTCAACTTTAAGAACGTCCAGTGTCATGAAATGAACCAATACCAACAAATACCCTTGTTCAACCATAGCCATAAATTCTAAAAAGAAAAATTTATACGTTTAATTAGACCATTAGGGTTTTTAATCTCTCCACCATTCTCTCAAGTGGATAAATATCTGTAATGTTTCCAGGAATGTCCCGCCGGTACTTTCAAGAATGTTAGTGGATCTGATAGAGCTCTTTGTCAACAATGTCCTCCTGATGAGCTTCCACACCGTGCCACTTACGTATCTGTTCGAGGTATTTTCTTATTCATGTTCTGAAGGTCAGAGCTCAACAGAGAATTAGTGGCTAATGAATGTACTGTTTTGTGGATTTTGAGAGTGCTTTGGTCTCTTGTCGTGCAGAATAACATGATTACCTCAATCTATGCATTTCATTCCTTTAACTTCTATAGACTGATTATAAGATTCAAGGTTAACAACGTACGCAATGCCAGTGAACCTCATCTATTAACTTTTTTCAGGTGGCATTGCTGAAACTCCTTGCCCTTACAGATGCATTTCAGATAGGTACCACATGCCAAAATGTTATACTGCTCTTGAAGAGTTAATTTATACATTTGGGGGTCCTTGGCTATTTTGTGGTCTTCTACTTGGTCTCCTTGTTCTGCTGGCATTGGTGCTTAGTGTTGCACGGATGAAATTTGTCGGGGTGGATGAGCTACCTGGCCCTGTTCCAACTCAACATGGATCTCAAATAGATCATTCCTTTCCTTTCTTGGAGTCATTGAATGAGGTTTTTCTCTAATGAAATGACCTTTAATCCCTCTGACTCATCCTAAATACATAAATAAATGAAGTTTTATTAATACGGTGCTTTATGTGTTATAGGTCTTGGAAACAAATAGAGCTGAGGAGTCTCAGAGCCATGTGTATAGAGTGTACTTTATGGGTCCAAACACCTTTAGCGAACCCTGGCATCTTTCACATTCCCCTCCTGAACAACTGAAAGAGATTGTGTAAGCAATAATGATTTATTGCTTTCAATGCATTTTGTTGGTGTTAACATGTCTTCAATATATTATTTCATTTTTCGCTATCAATTAAATGATCTCTTATCTACTACTTTTATCTGTAGCCAGGTGCTTGTTCTGGATTAACATTTGAGTTCCTCTATTTTGATAATCAGATATGAGAGTGCATTTAATACATTTGTGAATGAGATCAATGCTATAGCAGCATATCAATGGTGGGAGGGTGCAGTATACAGCATTCTTTCTGCCCTTGCATATCCTCTTGCATGGTCATGGCAGCAATGGCGTCGAAGGCTGAAGCTGCAACGTCTGCGTGAATTTGTTAGATCAGAATATGATCATGCTTGTTTGCGATCTTGCCGTTCTCGTGCTCTTTATGAAGGCATTAAGGTAAGTTTGTATCTTTGTCATGTCTTATTGTCCAATATAAGCTTCATCTATATCTTCGGGGTTTTGGAATCTTTGCTGTCTATGTAGATGTTGAACTCACTCTTTAATTGCTGTCATATGGGAATTCTTCTTCTAATAAGAAGCAGCGATTTCATAATAATAATAAAAAATAATAATAATAATAAATAAATAAATAAACATGAAAAAAATTGAAGGCACAAATATACAGCCCAACAAAAGGAGCCAAGTTCGACTAGTTATACCAAAAAATAAAAGACTCCAATCCAAGATTGCTCTTTTAGATTGTCCCAACAACCTTTCTCAAGAGCACATATTTTATGCCCTCTAACTTCATCTGGTTGTTGCTTTGCTCATTTTAGACGTGTGTATGGGGTGAGCAAGACTTAATTTTGGAACGAATTCCTAGATGGAGGTACTGTGTGCAGAGGATCAGGCGAGCTATTAATATTTTAAAAGAAGGAAAAAATAATGAACTATTGGAAAAGTGAACTTGTAGAGAAAATTGCATTGAAAGTCTAGTTTCTTTAAATTATCAATATATCCTAATGTAAGCTCTTTTCTCAAGAACTTTTGGGAGGAGCTGCATTTAAAATGGTTGATCGGAAATCTTACCGATAAATGGCCTAGGATTGAGATGGTAGAATACAATACTGCTTTAACTACACTTTATCGTAGTTTATATGCCATCGATAACTACCGAGAAAAGGATATGAATGTTTGATCGACAATATAATCTTCCCTTCCTAGTCCAGGAACTTTTTGATTGCCGCTACTCATTCCTTTTTGGTGTAGTTGGAAGATACGTTATTGAATGTCCTTAGCATCTATTTACGAACGAAACGATATTATTGATATTTGATGTGAAAACTTCGTAAAAAATTTCCTTCCTTCTAGTCATCGATTAAATTTTATGATATTTTTCTAATGTGCAATTCACTTTGGACCTGTTGGTCTCTCAAGTTTTCTACTGCTATATTAATCGTATATGTGTGCATTATCTATCTGCTCCTCCTTTCTTGTGTTTCTCTCTCCAAGAAGCATTGTCCTTCATGTGTAAGTAGCTAGCTTAGTGCATGATGTTTGGCTCTGATAATTTTAGCTGATTTTTTGTGCAACTATAGGTCGCAGCAACATCCGATCTAATGCTTGCATTTGTGGACTTCTTTCTGGGTGGAGACGAAAAAAGAACTGATCTTCCTCCTCGTTTGAATCAAAGATTTCCACTGTCTTTACTCTTTGGAGGCGATGGAAGTTACATGGCTTCTTTTTCACTTCATAACGACAACATTCTTACTAGTCTCATGAGTCAGGTTTGCTAATCGAAACAAGAACTCAAAGTTCAATACTCCAACTGTTGCGTAAACAATCATATTAATTAGATTTTTTCTCCTGGAATTCTATGGGTTTTCCATTCTGATTTGCAGGCTCTACCACCTACGACATGGTACCGCATGGTTGCTGGTCTGAATGCACAGTTACGGTTGGTTCGTCGTGGTCAGCTTAGATCAACATTTCTACCTGTTGTTAGATGGCTGGAAAATTTTGCAAATCCTGCTTTGAGGAATCATGGCATTCGTGTGGATCTTGCATGGTTTCAGGCTACAGCCTGTGGTTATTGCCAGTATGGTCTCCTCATTTATGCTGCTGAAGGAACCAGTCCGCCGCCCATAAGAAGTCATGAAAATGAACAATATGATCAAAGTTCATGGTAATATATATTATTTTGGAGATGTTGAAAAAATGCTTTATGGTTTTGATAATTATCTAACAGACAAGATTGAGCTGTAGATATATTCGCAAATTTCCTGCATACTTTTGCGGTCAGGTTCATTTAAGTTTATATTTTATGTTCTACTCTTGTTTTCCAGTGTAAAGAACATTCCTAGAGACAATCAGTCTCTCCTTTCGAGGGAAGAGACACATTTAAGCCAGAACCATGTTTCCACAGAAGGCAGTGCTAAGCGAAAGAAGAGATATGGTGGCATTTTAGATGTCAGCAGCCTACAAATGCTCGAGGAGAAGAGAGATGTATCTTGCCCTGTATCTTATGTGCTTCACAATACTAAACCTGTTGGTCACCAGGTATATACGTCAATGTTGTTCAAGCTTTAACGCATGGTTAACAATCATAGTTTCAAGTTTGGAGGGTGGTTTGTGATGTAGGACCTTACACATGTTGGTATTATTCTTCTGCCAACTGCAGGATCTTGTTGGTTTAGTCATATCAATGCTACTTCTAGGGGATTTCAGCTTGGTTTTGCTTACCCTGCTCCAGATGTTCTCATTCTCATTGGCAGACGTTTTTCTAGTTCTATTTATTTTGCCTCTCGGCATTCTCCTTCCATTCCCTGCTGGAATCAATGCCTTGTTCAGCCAAGGACCTAGACGTTCTGCAGGGCTCGCTCGTGTCTATGCGTTGTGGAACATCACATCCTTGGTCAATGTTGTAAGTCCCATCACACCCACTTCCATTACCTGAATATTCAAGCCAAACCTGTTGGTGTTCACTAATGACTTCCATCATTGGACTATCCCATCTGATTGGTTGCTTTACCTTTTGCCCAGTTGGTTGCATTTCTCTGTGGGTATGTTCACTCAAAATCCCAATCGTCCAAGCATCCAAGCTTTCAGCCATGGACTATTAACATGTGAGGGGCTTCTTCCATGTGCTGAAAAGTTCACTACTCTTTACTTCCATTGGAACTCCAAACTGATCTGATTTTTGTGTTTTCCAGGGATGAAAGTGAATGGTGGATCTTCCCAGCGGGATTGGTTGTTTGTAAATTTCTCCAATCCCGACTCGTTAATTGGCACGTTGCGAATCTGGAGATCCAAGATCGATCCTTGTACAGTAACGAGTTCGATATGTTCTGGCAGTCCTGATGATTATATAATTATTTGCTCATCTTGACAGATACTCTATTTTCTCTTACCTTGTCTTTTTTTCTGGGGGAGGGAAAGTTGTTCTTCACCACATGGGTTTGCTCGTTGGCTGGCAGGCTTCATCATCCCACACTCAATTGACTCTTAGGGCAGAAGTAGATAACAACCAAATCATCTCAAATTTAAAACCCAAACAAATAGATAAAGAGAAAAAAGAACAAAAAAAGGGAAGCATTCTCCCAATTGTAATCAAATCATCTGTTTTATTTCCCTAAAGACACCATCTTCCTTTTCCTTTTCCTTTTCCTTTTCCTTTGTGTTGTTCACAGTGATGTATATATTTTGGGATTTGTGTTATTTCCCTTTGAATCCCAACCTGTCTGCTAGATTTAACATCCTTTTTTACTGTAATAAGCTCAGTGGCTATGGCGGAGAACTGTCTGACTTGTTAACTATGAGCATTGAGTCTTTACTAATCTAATGGTTCTGAAATTTGTGGTTTATTTCAATCTTAAACAGATCATCACAGAGAAGCTTAACTAAAGCAGACGATACACACAAACTATGCCACTCGATACTTCGATTTCAAAACCCTAACCCTAAATCTCCAACAAACGCCATTTTTTGTGTAGTTATACCTTCAGCCTTCGTCTGCACCTTCCGCCCTTTCCTTCCTTCATCTCCCTCCCCGTTTCTGCAATTTTACCTCTGGCGGCCTCTTCCCCGTCACGTACCAGTACATCCACGTCAGTGCGGCTATCGCTGCCACCGCACAACTTGCCGAGAAGAAGAATCCGGCAGCCGCCAGGACCAGAGCAGTTGCCGCGGGTACCAAAATCGGACTAAACAAGACGAGAATCGGAGTGGACAGTATGAGGATTAGAACTGTTCCTGTTATAGTCAATCCAGAAGAGACGAGGAAGATGGTACCGATGGTAGCCGCCGTCAAGAACTTGACGATGTGGCGAGAGGAGGGAGGGGAGTCGTAGAGAGTCCGGCTGGTCGCTGCTCTTGATTGATTGGACATGATGATCGCGAAGGCTTCTCCGCTGTGATTTTGATGGAGTTGACAATCTGATTTCGCTCGTCTTTTTGTGGATAACGTATATATAATAGAAATTGCATGCGATTTTTGAATTAGTACGTGTCGAAGTTGCATGGCCTTCAATCCTGGTGGTCCGACACGTCGTACGATATAATCTAATTATATCTTCTTTTTTACTAAGGTTAGAAATTAAATTTGAAAATATAATGAGAGTTTTGAAGTTATCATATATACAAAAAGAGGAAGAAAAAAATTATATACTAATTAGTGATCATTGGCCACATAGTGTTCGCCCATAACTCTCAGGTACTGGAATTGTAGATTTGCGGTAGAATTGCAACGGTAAGAGTTAGAACTAAAGAACATTAGTCAGTGATTACGCTCCACTAATCCCGTGACACACCAAGAGCGGAGTTGTAGCAATTTCACATTTTTCCTAAGGTTCCTTATTCGTGACGGGCAATTTGATTGACTTTACTCCTTCTAGTAATGGACAAGTTCCCTTTTGAAAGCATGACTACTAAGAATAACGAAAGGGCGTGAAGTTTATGTATGTAAAAGGGGATTGCTCTATAAGAGCATTCGTTCAACTTTGAATAGTCGGAAAACCTCTCAGTAAGCTTTGAAGAGCGAATTATCTTAAGAGGCAGAGATATATCGTCCGTGTAGAAAAAGAATATGGGAGACTCCTTTTTCTTTTTCTAGTATGTAGCTCCGGGAGCTAGGAGCGAGAGAGTCAAAGGGGCTTCCGCGGGCGATTTTGTAACCGCAAAGACACCCCTAAACAAGCTCAAAAGCTTTTCAACCCCATCGTTTCACTTTTAGATATTTGCTTGCCTTATCTTTTTCTTAAATTAAGTTAAAATACTTATTAGGTCAAAAATCCGACTCTAAATTTTTTATAGAATTTTTTTTTGTTGTAACTATTTAGTCTTTATAATTTATAAATATGATCAGATAAATCTTAATAATATTTTTCACCAACAAATTTGTTACTTAAATAAACAAGTTGCCAACTATAGTTCAAACTAAATTGTTTATTTATATAAAAGTTGAGCTTTTAAACCTATTTATTGTTATTTTCTTTTTATGTTTTATTAATTATTCTTTTACTGAAAATTTAAGACCTATATATATATATATATATATATTATATGTGTATGAAATGAGACGGCGTAAAGGTTTATACATTACTTAATTTGATCTTAAAAAAGAAAAAAGAAAAAAAAAAGAACAGGCGGCGCCGATGATTAGGAGACGAAACGAAATTTGATTGGATGTCTTCCAATTAAAAAATGAAAAGAGAGCAAATAAATTAACCATGTTCTTTGAACAAATCGATCTATTCAACTGCGCTGAATTTTTCGAATCGGTTTCCGACGACGATAATGGGAATTCCATCGGATTTGAGAGATCTATGGGTGGAAAGAAGGAATGCTATTGTAATTCCATCGCCGGCTGAAGAACGGAAAATATCGAACGCGAAGCTCTGCACTCAAGGTCTGTTACTGCGCTCTCAATTACTTGATCCCTCGTTTCTTTCATTTCACGTCCTTTAACCTTTGTGGAGTTGGTTGAAATTTAGAATTCTTATTAAAAACAATGGAATCTCGATGTTAGCGCAATGGATTCGACCTTCTTCAGCTGCTGTACTAATTTTCACTGGATAATTTGTAGGGAAAGTGTGAAAGTATCTGCCTCCATGTTTTGTTTCATTATGATGAGAATTGTTGGGGAAATTTCTAATCTGTTTATTGCTGAGCATTCATTCCCATGATCGCTTCTCTCACCTTCTTTCTTTTTTTGGAGCTGGAGATGCCAGTGCGATCAATGTTTTGTTTTCTTTTTAAGTCAATGCTTTTAGATTTGGCTTATTTACAAGCTTTATTTGATTATTAATCGCATCATCTCTTGTTCATAACATTAGTTAGCCTTTGTATACTTTTCAGAAGGTGTTCGTGCTGGTTTCAAGAATGCTTCTATTGCATGTGTGGCCAGTGCAGTGCCTACGGTATTCGATCTGACATAATAAGCATTGGGTTTAATCTGTTTTGATGTCTGTTTTTTCTGTATTTGTAGTTTCAAACAGCATAAATTGACCATATTAGTAGGTTGCCCATTAACAAAAGGCATAAAGCTCATCAATAGCTTAAAGCTTTCTTCCAATTACATTTGGTTCGAGTATTGTCTTCGTAGTTTAGGCACTCTATATTGGCCCATTCCATGTAATTACTTGACTGCACTTGTTTTATAGATACATATATTTCGTCTTCTCCCAATTCGGTCAGTCTAAACTGCCACTGCAGATAATCGAACATGTTAATGGTTACCGGATAAAAGGTTGAAAGGATTTAAGAATAGACTATCTTGCTTTCTTCATGTTTGTGAAAGAAAAGAAATAGACAGAAGTAGAATATGATTGTTGATCTCCATATGGTAGATATAGTAAGAAAAACGCTATTATTTTGGTGCTGGTGGGTTGAAGAAAATTATTTGGTTTTATTTCTTTAAGGATATCTTCTTTGGAAATCACATTTAGAGTTTGTTGGGGCTTGTTTCTTTTGTAATAAAAGCTTTCCCCCATTGTTTATTTGAACAGGCAAACCATCTACTACATAAAATGCAGAGTATCAATACCAACTTATTAGTCCCTTGAGTTATTTGGTGGTAGTGGTAATGCCTAAGACATTGCAGAATTTAAATAGGAGAAAACTTTGGAAAGTCACCTTTGTGTGGTGGATGAGGTAGTAAGTGTTGAAGAGAAATCTATTAGCAAGTGAAGATTTAGACTGAATTTTGATAATAGAAATCTTCTCTTCATTTTCGGGCATTACAAGGGAATAGTTATAAAAAACTATATTAAAGGAAACACAACTTCTTCGATGAGGTTTGTTGAAAGGTGGAATTCCACCGATATAAAAAATTGAAAACTGGTCTTGGTTAACAAGCCTCAACCATGTCTGATACCAACTGCAACAAAGACCCCATACTAACAACCATTTGAAGTAATGTGTGTGGCATTTCCTAAGCAAGTCTTAGCTCAATTGAGTCTTAGTAATGTGTGTGAATTTATGTTTTTAGTTTAATATACTTCTTCTCCTCCATCCTCAGTTGGTTGCTGTTCGAGTAGTTCCTTGGGCCAAAGCAAACCTTAATTATACTGCTCAGGCACTCATCATTTCTGCAGGTATAGTGCTTATGTACAAACTTGTTGTGATTAATCAATTGTCATCATCTATTTCAAACACAGAAAAGCATAAAGAGTTAAATCTATGAACTCCTAGAAAGTATGAGCCCATTCCATTTTTCTGCCCCCTATAAAAGAAAAATGCTAAAAACTAGTGTGCAAGCATCTATAGAAACGGGTCGAATTAACTTGGTATTACTTATTGTAGGAATTAACGTTTTACTTTTAATTTGTGAACAGCGTCTATTGCTGCGTACTTCATCACTGCTGATAAAACCATCTTAGAATGTGCAAGAAGAAACTCTCAGTTAGAGCATGCCTTGAGGCGCCAAGAATCATGAATGTACTTTTGTGTGCGCTGTGTTGGAGCAGTCTGTTCGGATGTTATATGACGGAAAATGGCTCCAAAATGCCTAATGACAGTTTAAGATCTAGTCCTTCACTTATTTTCTTCCCAATTTCCAATACCAACTCTCTTTGGATTCAGTGGACTAGATGTAAAACAAACAGTAAAATAAAATATCACCTTCTAGTGCCGGCTACCATTATGGGCGCTTATATTTTCTTCTGTTTCTGATTTTGGAGTGCAAGTAGGATTTATATGGCCATTTTACTCTGTTTCCGTTCATTCTTCTTGAATTTTATTTACCTCATATGAAACACCATTCTCAAGCTTCCTGGAGATTGTTTATCTTCTTTTGGTTGCTAAAATTTATCTTGAAGTTTCTGGATTATAAACCTGAAATACTAGTGTCAATGAAGTTCTTCGCCAATGGTTGCTGATAGCATGATATCTTTTGGATTAAAATTTAATCTTTAAATTTAAGGTACATTATCACCCTGCTATGGATTTGATTTACATTCAGTATATCCTAGTTTATTTTCTGTAGAAGGCTTTTATGCCAACTTCAAAGGATTGCATTTGGTTCTTGAGATGAATCTGAACCTTCTAGTTTGGATTCATATAAAGAGAGGTGCAATGCACTGGCTGGATTCTACAAGATACTTCAGATAGTAGACAATGTTATCCAGCTTTCCCATGAGTACTCCAACTGTGGTCAACTTCACTCCTTGGTTCATAATATTAGGTATGTGAAAATTACACCTATCTTTGCTCTCTATATTAGTCTCTTCAAATCCACATTATACATTTATAATTCCATCAAGTAAAAGTTCAATGCTATTGCGTTTGGTTTTGAAGAGTGGGAATCCGAATGCGAAATAAAGGTGTTTCATTTGTCTTATGGTGTGACAATCATCCCAAAGAGTACTTTCGGCTACCTTCTTCGAGTAGGCTTAGTAAGACGATAATTGGGGAATCTTAACGAGCAACTGGGAGAGATAGGATAGCAGTCAGTATTTTGAAGTTGGTGAATTGAAAATTTGATCTAACCTCTTCAGACTTATCGATATGTTTGTGTACTAAAACTGAAAGTTAGAGAAGTTCGCTCAATGCTTCATCTTCTCCAACCAAACCACACTGTCAAATCTTTAGAAAGGATTCGGGCTAGCCAGCTTAGAAGGAGACTTTCTGCTAACTGATATGCTTGAGGATAAAAATGAAAACCTTATCTTTGTTTGTCTGCTCATCTAAGTATTCCAGACATGTTATGTTAACATTTCTGTTCTTTTTATTTATTTATGAATCTGCCACATTTTTATAATGGATTGAGAGAAAGTTGAATCTGTACTACTCTGATTTTGTTTTCATTGTTTAGCCATTAATTCTTTCAATTTTTAACACAGCTCGGAATCAATCAGAATGTGGATTTTACGAACCGAAATCGTGGCCACATTGTTCACCACTGACACATAGCAATTTGACATGATTCTTTGTGGGAGTTCCTATTCATGATAATGCAAAGGTATGGACATAGCCATAAAATCTGCAACCTTGCTTGAAATCTGAACTGAGAAGAAGAATTGGATGATATTGCCTGAAAAACTTGCACACAAAAAAACAAAGCCCTTTTGATTCTATATTGGATGATCCCAACAAGCATCTTCACTTTAGAATATTCTCTTTGGAACAAAAAGACATCCATTTCCATGACCCATGTAAGAGAGTAAGTGGCTTGGCACCAACCAACTGCCATGAGGGGAATTTTATAAGCCCTTAGCCATAACTCATTAGATAAGCACTTTGGAAGTTACTTAATCTCAATGATCACAACTACCAATTCAGCCTCTGCTTTAACTAAAACTTCCAAGTTTTTATCTCTTGGACGACATAGATTCTCACAAGGACAACTGATGGCATTTTTGTTGTTGTTGCGTGTTCTTACTTTATTATCTAAATGCATTGTAGGCTCCAAACTTATCCTTGGGAACAATTGTCTACTCCAAGAGATGCTCAGCTGAGGAACAAGGTATGTTTTTGTTTTATTATGTGGAATTAGTATGGTAATTTATTGACTATACTTTTTTAGTTATTATATAATGTTAGAAATGTCTTTGTATATACACATTTAATCTGTATTATAAATCATATAACTTGTATGATAATGTGGAATGACTCAAAAAGGATATAGGATAGACTATAAAAGTTTGGTTCTTTTTATCCTCTCAAAAAGAAAAAGTGAGACAAATTATTGTGCATTTGATTTGATTTATTCTTCCTCCCTTGCTACCTACTTGCCCTATGCTCTTCTTCATCTATAAATACTTTCCTTTACATGGTCTCACTTGAGTAATCAAGTATAGATCAAGAATTCATCCATTTCAATTCTTCTCTTTGGGGAAAGTCATGGAGTTTAGGAAGTTGACAGTCGATGCAGATTTTGCTACAAGTCTTTTTAATATGAAGGAAGAAAAGTGCTTTATCCCTCATCTTCTTCAATTTAGCGTTGTATCGTGTTCGGAAGATTCAACTAGTTCAATTGGATCGATGTCGTTGTCGTCATCGTCAAGCCTCTGTGACGACGATGCATTATCGTCATTTTCATCTTCTTCTTCGTCGTCGTCTTTGTTATCTCAAAGAGAAGTTTGTGAGGAACAACAGCTTTCTATCAAGTGAGTTCAAGTTCTTTAAACTAAAATGTAGAGCTCTATTTCAAATTCTAAAGTTTTTGGCATCTTGAATTCACCTCTTATGCAGAAAAGGGTTGTCAAAATTCTATGAAGGGAAATCACGAACCTTTTCATCCTTATCCGAGGTGAAATGCGTAGAAGACTTAGCAAAGGAAGAGAATAATTATAGAAAGAAATACTCTCGAATTAGTCCCAAGGCTACCATATCAAAGAAGCATGGAAGAAGCTCTTTTGCAACCTTAGTGTCTAAGACGGACATTTAACTTCGGGATGGTCGAACATGGTCGAACTATTTATCTTTGAAATGATATTTAGTGTCAATTTTAACCGGCGGTTCTAAAATTTACCTGATAAGTGAAAATGATGAAATGTATTTTTTTATATATATACTTCGAGTATACGATGAATACGTGCAAGTTTTATAATTTTGATTTTCAGTGTCTGAGACAAACGAAAGTAAAAGTGCTTTACTTAATGAGACCAATAAGAATATAGAAGCACAAAAGTGAAAGAAAAAAATTTAAATTTATAATTTAAAACTTTAAAATTTGTGTCGTTTAAAATTTTGATAAGGTTTAATAAAAGTATTATCATCACGAGTTTAATGAATATTAAAATTAGAGTTAAATTTTGTGAATTTAACAAAATTATTCAACGAACAATTTATACATAAATCAATATGAATATTAAAAAATTAGTCGTCTTAGAATGGAAATGTCGAGTTAATAAAAAAATGAATGGAAATTTTAATAAATCTTCATTTACTTTGATGAATTTACCCTTTTTTTTTTAATGAAAAAAAAATATATTCAATGATCATTTTAAAAAATAATGATTTGCTGGGATTTTATTCTATTAAAAATTTACAAATATAAATAATAATAAATTTAAAATTAGTTTGGCAGCCATATTGGAATTTGGTAGGTGGAAAGCCAAGCTGGAAACAGCCATTATATACATTATACATTCCAATTTTGGTTACTAATAGAGCTTCTAAAAAATTAATCATTTTTTTAAAATTTAATCTCTCATTTGCCAAATGTCAAAATTAATTTACAAATTAGAGTAAAAATATTATATCTGAATCACTTACTTTCGTCTCGGTCGTGTAGATATGATTAAAATATCATATGGGCGGCATACTTTTGACGTTCAAATTTATTTTTTTTTTCTCTATAAATTTTGCTTGACATAATTCTTTATTATTTGATATCAAAACTTTCCCTCGGGTTGATTTTTTATCATTTTGTATCATAGCTTTTCCTTGAGTTGAATCTTTATCCCTCAGACTCTCTATTTTTGAGTTGGGTTAGATTAGCATCGATGGTTCTATTTTTTAAAAATTATTTAAAAATTTTATTATTATTTTATCTACTAATATGGCATATTAATAACTAAAAAAATAAAAAATAAAAAATCAAATTGGAATATATATTTGGTGAAAATAAAAAAGGAATATAAATTTAGCAAAATGAAAATAATAAAATTTATGGGGCCAAGCACTGCCTTGACTAAACCCTCTTCCCTGCTTCGACGCCCTCTCTCCGCCATCTCTCTTTCTCTCTCTCTTTCTCTCTATGCAGCCCTGAGTTTGACCGGTTTACGAACCGTCAACCTATCGCCGGTACGAATCAAGGGTTCGATCTGTTCTCTGTTCATACTTCTTCAACCTTGTCTTTCTTTGCACACTCTTTCTTTTGCTTCTCTTTGCTTTCTAATTCAGCCTTTCGTATAAAATCTTGATCCCAATCATTCCATTTCATCTTCAAATTTAGGTACCTGGTACATCAGAAAGGCTTTCCTGAGTTTGCTTGAGTTTTTGTTCTTTTTTCTTCTAGATTTGCTCAGATTGTGTTGTCAATTCTCGGTCAGATTCAGGGTTGCGTGATTCGTCGTGTTTGCGTTAGCTGTCTTTTTCGCTGTTTGGGAAATGGTGGGTTCGGACAGTTCAACTGCTTTTCCCCCTGCACCTCAGCCGGCGAGTAATTATGGTGTTACGAAACCGATTTCTCTTGCTGGACCGACGGATGCTGATATTCAGCGCAATATCGAACTGGAGAAGGTGTTGTTACTTTTATTTATTGGTTAAATCTCAATTAATTTGGTTGTTTTTTGTGCCGTGTGAAATTGCAGTATACGAAAAGAATTTCAATTTTGATTATGTTCTACATATTGGTAGTTCTTGATTGACTCGGGGCTTTACGAAAGTAAAGAAGAAGCTGCGAAAAGAGAAGAGGTTTTGGGCCGCATTGACCAGGTGCAGACCTTCTTCACTTCAATAGTCTTTTACTTTGTGGATTGTTCTCAGTAGCCATCTCGAACAAAACAGTGTTCTAATGGGTGACGAAAACGAGATTTTAGTTGATTACTTATTGTTTAATGTATTAAGCGTTTGACTTCGTTTTATGACATAAACTTCTTGTCCTTAGCCATTTTCTTTTATTCTAGATTGTTAAAAATTGGGTCAAGCAATTAACTCTCCTAAGAGGATATACAGAGCAGATGGTGGAGGATGCAAATGCAGTAATTTTTACTTTTGGGTCTTATCGTCTTGGGGTAAGCATAATATTTGATTTAGTTTTTGGGGAAAAAAGCTTATTACTTTATGCAACTCTTCGTAATTTTTGTTGGAGTTACGGACTGGTTGGATGTATGCTTTGAGCAATGATCTTTTATTTCTTGGAAAGTTATGTTCTTCCTGTAAATTTGCCTTATTGGCCTGTGCTTTGTATTCAAATATATGACTTCCAAGTATTCAAAGATGTAACTTAAAATTAAGCATATGACAGGTACATGGACCAGGAAGTGACATAGACACGTTGTGTGTTGGACCGTCTTACGTGAATAGAGAAGTGAGTAGTATAAAATGCTAATATTATCATCAGTATATATAAATTGCTGATGCTTCAACAACTTTTTTTGCCTTCTCATATGGGCTTAAATTTCAGCTTATTCTTGATCTGACAATTTGTTTTTTTTTTTCTTTCCTAATGGAGGACTTCTTCATCATCTTGCATAATATTTTGGCTGAAATGGAAGAGGTTACCGATCTTCAACCGGTTCCCGATGCTCATGTTCCAGTAATGAGATTCAAATTTATGGGGATATCAATTGATCTTCTGTATGCGAGCATTTCCGTACGGGTTGTTCCTGAAGTAAGTTTTAGCTCTTTCTTTGAAGTTTTATTATATTTATTTTATGTTTTCAGAATTTATTGTTGTTACTTTATTTTATGTTTTCACTAACTGTAACCGTATTTCTTTTTGTTACATTATTTATTGTAGTTGATCATATGATATTTCAAACTATTGTATGTTATATGTTACTTCTCTCTCTACTTCTATATTCAGCTTTATGGCGAATATTTCCATAATTCATGCAGAACTACCTGTCGGACAAAAATCTAAATGGCAAAGATTGTTATGTGAATGGACACGAATGCCAATTGTGATTATTTATCTGGATTATTTTTGTATTTTATTTCTAGTTTGAACCGTTTCTACCAGCTTTCATGTACCTATAATTTGTTCCCCCCTTCCCCGACAAATGTGGTTTTGATTGACTTTCAGGGATTTCTTTCTTCTATCTTCTTGTTTTATTTTATTTTATCTTTTACATGGCTAGAGGCTGGTAGAGAAATTTCTCTCCTGAAAGAGGACCATTATATACAACAGGAATTGCTTTCTTCTCCCTTACACCATTCCTAACATTTTTTTTTTAATTATCTGATAAGTTCGTTTTGTTACCTTTGAGTCTGTGTAGGTGCACTAATTGTTCACTGTGTGTGTGTGTGTGTGTGTTAACACTGAAGAGGTGATACATTTTTGCATAACCTTATCTGCTGTAGATTTAACTGTGATTGGGTGGTATCACTTACTAATTGTTTTACTACTACTGTTTCAATCCTCTTTTTCCCTGATCTTTTGAACTGTTGCTATTTCCCATAAACTTTTTGCAATTTACTTAATCATCAGGAGCTGAACATCTCTCATGGATCTGTGCTGTACAATGTTGATGAGCAAACTGTTCGAAGTCTTAATGGATGCCGAGTTGCAGATCAAATTCTAAGACTTGTTCCAAACGTTGAGGTAAAACACATTTTAAACCTGAGTTATTTTTCCATAAATCTATTTCATGATTTTCTTTGTAACCTATAATTGCGAATTGCAGCACTTTCGCACGACACTCAGATGTTTAAAGTTTTGGGCCAAAAGACGGGGTGTATATTCCAATGTAAGTTGTAATATCATGGATTTTTGCCTCTTGCTTCACTTATATTTTTCATAATTCAGATTTCACTTTTTTTTTTTTTTTTTTCTTTCATGTCTAGGTCACTGGGTTCCTTGGAGGTGTAAATTGGGCACTTTTGGTTGCTCAGGTATGCCAGCTTTACCCCAATGCAATTCCAAGCATGCTAGTTTCTCGTTTCTTCAGAGTGTACACCCAGTGGCGTTGGCCAAATCCTGTAATGCTATGTTCAATAGAAGAGAATGAACTTGGATTTCCTGTTTGGGATCCTCGTAAAAATCCCCGTGATCGATTTCATCTTATGCCAATAATAACTCCTGCTTACCCTTGCATGAACTCTAGCTATAATGTCTCAACTAGTACTCTCCGTGTTATGATGGAACAGTTCCGCTGTGGTAATAATATCTGCGAGGTGAGGTTATTTTTATTTGGATTCAAAATCTTCTAAATTTTAACCTGCTCTTAATAGTATTTCTCTTACATCTCCGAGTGCCTTACAGGAGATTGACATGAGCAAAGCCCAGTGGAGTGCTTTATTTGAGCCATATTTATTTTTCGAGATATACAAAAACTATCTACAGGTGGACATAATTGCAGCAGATGCTGATGATTTGCTAGCTTGGAAAGGATGGGTAGAATCTCGCTTTAGACAGCTTACCTTGAAGGTAAATCTATTATTCTTTCCTTATAATCTATCTGAAGTTGGAGGGTCTTTCAAGAGCCTGATATATTCTACTTTTCCTTTCTGCAGATAGAGAGAGACACCAGGGGGATGCTGCAGTGCCATCCCTATCCTATTGAGTATTCTGACACGTCCAAGCCATGTTCTCACTGTGCTTTTTTCATGGGCTTGCAGAGAAAAGAGGGATTAAGAGGCCAAGGAGGCCAGCAGTTTGACATACGAGGAACAGTTGATGAGTTCAGGCAAGAGATAAACATGTATGCTTTTTGGAAGCCAGGGATGGATATCCATGTTTCTCATGTGCGGAGGAAGCAACTGCCCACCTTTGTTTTTCCTGATGGACACAAACGGGCAAAGCCAGTCAGGCATGAAGGGCAGCAAGCTGACCCAGTTTGTGCCGACATGCTCCAAGATCAGTCTGGGATCACTGAGAAAGGGAAAAAAAGGAAAAGTGACCATGAAGAAACAGAGATGGAAAAGAAACAAGCCTTTACCAGTCAACCAGCAGAAGGATCTCCCATGCTTGAAACCAATGGTGGTGGATCAGATGGGAAATTGCCGAGTTTGAAATCTGCAAATGCAGATTGTTACTCTGAGGTTTGGCCATCTTTTGAACAGCCTGATAGCAGAATGGATACTGATGGAAATGGCATGGATATTCCAACTTTGACCCAGGAGACTGCTAAAGTAATGGAAGGATCTTCCTCAAGGAAGGAGGTGCCTGATCTATGTAAAGGCGGTCTTTCGAACTCCGAGGAAGCTTTACAAATTGGGATGAACCAGGAAAAAATTGAGGGATTAGCATCTAATATGAGTGGAAGTGCACAGACAGTAGCCATCAGAAATTTCCTCCATTGGACAAAGGATGTTGTGAGGATTGACTCTGAGTCAGCAAATACATTTGGTCAAACGACCGGGGAAGATAGTACCCAAGTTGACTTTCAACCAAATTGCAATGCACATAACCTTAGTTGCAAGGTGAGTGACTGAGTTTGACTACATTGGATTACAAATCATAGCCAATGGCAGTAAGAGAAGTGGCATTCTGGAGATAGTGAGTCGGGTATTTGCAGGGCAATGATAGCAGGACGGATCCAGAGTTGGCGTTGGAAAATGGTTCCGTTGTGACTGGAAGAAGAGTGTTTCAAAATGGCCAATCTAAAGAGTTGGAGGTTTGAATCTCTAATTGCTTAAATTACTTACATTTTATATATAAGTGCACAACACATTATAACTGATGACGTTGCTTCCACCAAGGAATCTAAGATGAGAGGAGGTTGAGATTTTAGTTGATATCAATCAGAAGAATAGAAGATATAAACAGATTTATGGTTTGATACCTTAAGTATTTATTCTTTTTGCCAAAAAGCACTCTTGTTGTTTCATTCCATACTTCTCCATGCCTTCTCTCCTTTTCTCTCTTTCCGACCCTTGTTGGTCTATTTTCCTGTTGCATTTTAATTATCATTTTGTAATTCCAAATTTTCGCACAGGCAATCTTCTGACTGGTGCACATGTGGTGGCAGGTCCTGCGCCACTATACGTGTTATATTTTCAGTAACTGTGCTAAAGAACCCATTTCTGCTCAAGTTTTTCCCGCATTACCTTTTTTCCCTCATGAAAATCTTTGCCTAATTAGTTTTTTTCTTTTTTAAACTTCATTTTATAGCCGAAGTTCAGCGATCTGGCAGTCCCAGAATGGAGCTAAATAAGACTCTAAGCAAAATTCTGGTGAAAAAGAGACGGGAGGATCTGGCAAGAAGGCATGTGTGCTTAGCCTCGATGCAATTTCAATTAGAAAAAAGGATTATTTTTCTGAATCTGGCAAAGGGCTTGTGTTTTAAGTTGCCTGATTATTATGTTTATTTTGATCATCTTCTCTTTATGTTGCTTGTTTGGCTGTTTAGCATCCTTTGAACAGACTGAATCTGAACCTCAAAGACATGACATGTGGCGGGGAATTTCTGGATGGCGGATGGGTTGGTGGGAGAGCGGGAGCTAGCCATATTTGGTAAGTATCACCTCAATAACTGGCTTTGATATTGATGTAGATGGTGTTCATCATGCATGAACCTGCGGACATGGGGAGGGCTCACGTGGCTTGGTGGCGTGGCATACAATTCAGCTCCAATATGCTGTTTGTTGCCCTTCAACATGGGAATCCGAAGAAGCACTGTTGGACCTCAAATAAGTGCTTATGAGTGATGCTTTGAAGATTCTGGTGCATTTCATGTAAGATGCCTGTTACTGGAACTGTCACAGCTTCTTCCCATGTTTAGAAGACGGCAGCTTCTTTGTGAAAAGGAGGAACTGCTCGTGAGGTCGTTTATGAGGAGAGAGACCTTCAGTCTTGCAGTTTAACCATATTGAGTTTCAATTGAACATTGTGCGGAGAAAGTTTCATGTTTTCTTCCATTTCATCTCTGTTTTTCTCCTCTGTTCTTGGGGGCTGGGGTGGGCTGGGGAGGGGGAAGGGAGAAGGGAGAAGGGGGAGGGTTGTTTGTACTTTAGTTAGGCATCTCAAGAGAGTGTCGGGTCAGTCGATTAACATCTGCGGTGTAGTGTTCTTCTTGTAACTCTCTGTTTATATGATACGAATTGCCTTCAAGTTCAATACCTAACGGCCTTCAACTCGATCCGATCCTTATCCTATGACCGCTATCAAAGAGAAGCTTGAGTACTGCATCAAGTATTTCCTTCATTAAAATAGAACACTCCCAATTATTTTTCCCACAGTTGGGTTTGCAGCAATTTTATTGAACCCCAACCTCTGCTGGATTGTACAAACAGCTATCAATTTGTTTGCTCACCCTGATTTTTCCAGTAACAGTAAGGATCTTGTTGATGTTATATAGGAAGGAGCGCCTAGGAGTGGAACAACATCAACATCAATGGCATGAGTACAACCCCAAAGCTTATACCTAATAGCTTGCATATGTTAGTGCTATATTCGGGATGGAATTTTCAAGTTTTGTTCGGTCATAGCCTAGAAGCTTAGGTTCTAGAGGCGGGTGGGCGAGCTCATCATTTTTAATGAACTTTACTTGTCAAAGAGAAAGAACTCGAGTAGTCAATTGTCGACGCCTACGCAGGCCATTAATGAGATCTCCATTTTGGGACAACAAGGAGTTTACTATGGTCTGTGCAGTGAGATTTGTGGAACTAATTATGCCTTTATGCATGCGTTCGGAAACATAGGCCGATTGATGAGCCCACTCTAACTCAGCCGCACCACCTGAGGTGCAAGCTATTATAGCTAGCGGTTGGAGCTGTAAGGAGCCGAGGAGTAAAGCTTTAGATAAGATCAAAGAAGAGGTTAGGCTCCCGGTGGAGCAAAGGAGATGGTTAGGATAACAAACTTGAAACGCGGAGCCTGAGCGGTCGGCGAGCGAGAGGTTAGTGGCCAATAGTAAGACATACACCACAATTGAGACCAAGTAAATTTGAAATTTGTCAAATCTATAATTTTGTATTAAGTGATCGACAGGAAGGCCTAAACAAATGAAAATTGAAAGTGATCGATTTATAAGATTTATGATAGGAAGGCCTAAACAAATGAAAATTGAAAGTGATCGATTTATAGATTTATGATAGGAAGGCCTAAACAAATGAAAATTGAAAGTGATCGATTTATATGATTTATGATATATAAAAACCGTATGTTTTTGTATTAATTTGAGAGTCTTATTAAACACAAAAATTCATCCCTATTTAAATTAAATAAAATATGTTTAAAATTTGAAATTTCAATTTTTTGAAAGCTAATTGCATCTATTTAAATATTAATGAAAAAAATTGGTTATATTATTAATTTAGTGATTAATAAATCATTCATAAATCTGAATTATTTTAAAAAATAATTAAATTTTTTATATATAAATTCGAACTTTTTTTGTGTATCTTCATTTTGCTTACAGTTGAGGGGGAGAAACGCATCACTACTGCAGTTGGCGCCATTTGCTGATGCGGGAAAGCACGGGCACATTTTCGACGGATGATTTTTTCTGTGATTTGTTCCATTGAAGAAACTATATTTTGTGTTGGTGATCTGAGTTCGGTGGCGGTGCGACTCAGCTGCACCAGGAGATCGATTAAATTCTCAGTTTCCCGTATACAGGAGCCCTAAGCAATGGAGGACCGAAGGCTGTTGGAGAGAGAGAGGCATCAGATCGAGCAGATTCTTCAACTTGATAATGAGGAGTTGCAAGTTGAGGAAGTTGACTCCCTCCCCCACTCCGACGATGATCGCGATGCTATGTAATGTTTACATTCTCCGATTTATGTGTGGCCGCTTACTTTTTCACATTTGATTGTCGCTCATAAGGTTTTTGCCCGGTGCTCTGGATTGGAAAAAACCCGAATTACTTATAGCCATAGTTCTTTAATCTCTGAATTTGAATTTGAAGAATGGTTTCTTCTTTGGGAAATTTTTTTGAAGATTAGATTATGTTTCAAGTCAAAATGCTAGCGTCGGTGCACTACATGGCGCGCCTTTTAGTTCACTCCAAAAATTTCTCCAATTCTCCAATGTCGCTGCACATTTGCTTGTATATTTTCGCAATAGTATTACGTGTAGAGCAGCTTTCAGAGTAAATTGACAGATACGCTAATGGCTCTCGGTAATCAGTTGTACATAGTATTGTTACTTTCTCTGTCACTGCCGATTGCCGAAACATCTTGAAAAAGTTGAAATCGATGTAGAATGTTGAGAATAGTCCGTTCTCTTGATCATATATGTTTCGTTTCATACTCCTTATGAAGACACCAGGAAACTTAGAATAGGCGAGTATCGATTCATTTATTTTCTTTCATTAAGTTAAGAACGGATATCTAGTTAAGGGCTCCTATAGACGGACTGGCATAATTATTAGATTTCATGCCTCCCATCAATTTTTCTCCAACTGAAATTACAAGATTATTTTAGTCGTTTGCTAGATTTAGTCATCCGTATCAGTAAAGGGTGATGTTATAAATGAATTGAATTGCTTTATTTGCGTTCAATATAATTTATTTGATGTCAGAAACTCGTGCGTTCTTTCTTACGTCTTCTTTTGCCTCTTGCTGCTGTTGTCGTTCTTACTATTATTGATTTATTATTATGTTGTAAGTGGGTGGGCTACTTTAGTTCTCATCAATGGCACTGACATCATCCTTTTTTTTTAGGCCGTATCAAAGCAGTAATGGGCACGGTGGTACTGAGGCCTTTGCTGAATTTACTTTCAATTCCTCTTTGACATCTTTGCATACGTATCTTGGTGGTATGAGTTTTTATTTTCTGATTAATTTTTTAGTATTCATGTTAATTCCATTTGGAATACAGTTCTACTAAGATCTCCTGTGGTTGCATGTAACAGAGGTTGAGGATTCTCATCACAGAATGGCTTTCTTGGATGGTGGTGCCATCCTGAACCTTCCTGTATTTTATCTTGAAGGTATTCATCTGTTTATGCATCCTTATTCTGCTTCAAGCATCAATTGCATGGGTTTAAGTGCCTTAATCTGATCAGGATAGTTACAAACTTCCCCCTCTTAAATTTTTTGAAATATACAGTTGTATCTTTATCTTTTAAAAATGATTTTAAACAAATATCATTGTAATCTAAAGAATCAAAATCTACAAATTATACAACTTTGTTAAAGTCCAATCGTTATTTTTAATGTTCTTGTAAAAGAAGAATTGTTATCTTCCAAGGATTAGCGAAATACAACCATTCCATTAGAGTATGATGGAAAAGTTGCACAATTTATTGGAACAAATAGGTGTCCTTTTTCTTGGAGAGATCTAATTAAATAGATTCACGCTGTGACCATAAATGTTCAAATTTTATAGTTCAGCATGCCTATTTAATGTCTGAAGCAGCATTCCTTTCTTCCATGGGGAGTGAGGAAATAATATGTTTGTTAATCATCTTCCTCTTGCTTGATGCGTTTAGATTATCTGCAGCTCCTGCATGCTTATCTCAAGTGTTTAGACATAATTTTTGACAGAATGAAGAATAGTTCAATTGAGGAGCCCTTGATTTTTCCAAACTTTGAGCGGACAAGTTAATTTTTCATGATTAGACCGGTCAACTGGCATATATAAACTTCGTGGGGATACTTTTTCCTATCTTGTCTCTTTTGTTAGTATGTCATGTGCAATTCACTTATGTCTCAGGTGTTGTGTTGTTCCCAGAAGCTACTCTACCTCTCAGGGTGATACAATCAAACTTTATTGCTGCCATTGAGAGAGTATTAACTCACTCTAACACCCCTAATACCATAGGTGTGGTACGTGCCCAAATTTAGGCATTGGCATACAATTTTTAAAGATTCCTTGAAATCCTTTATTGGTAGCTCAAGCAAGATTCAATATTTATTTTAGGTTCACGTCTCCTTGGATTCTGATAATGAGAGACTACATTTTGCGAACATTGGGACAACTGCAGAGGTATTATTGCTCAATTTTTATTTGCATGGTCTTCTCCTTTTCTGGCATTATTCCAAAAGCAATTATTTTCTGTAATTTGGCCTGTAGCCAAGATTTGGGGTTGTTTAGTTTCTATCTAAATTTTAATGTAAAGGCTTCCATACTTCTGATGACATGCATCCATATACCTACCAACCCTCTATATTACAGATTCGGCAGTTTCGAAGGTTGGAGGATGGTTCTCTTAATGTTCTGGCTAGAGGGAAGCAACGATTTCGTCTTAGACGCCGTTGGATTGATGTTGAAGGAGTGGTTAGAGCAAATTGTTGTTCTTGAATCATTTGTATTATATACTTCTCCTTTTTCTTTAATAAGATTGCAATCTTTCTTCTAGCCATGTGCAGAAGTTCAAATTATCCAGGAAGATTCGCCATTAAGGACTCCACGGGATGCTTTTGGAGAATTGACTCCAAGGAGTACTGTTCAGCACCACAGTCTCTCATGTGCATTGGCTTCATATACTTCTTGCTCTAGATCATTTACGTCCGGGGATGAGGAGGATAATTCGGCCTCTATTTCAGAAGAAAGCTTTGAACGTGAGCTTTCATTGAGAGAGAGGAAAATCCACCAAGCAGCAATTGGTTCCAGAGAGTCTTGTAGTGATGAGGTGATAACTGGGTCGGAGGCATTACACCAACTTGCGATGGCACATCTAAATGACTCTGATTCTGTAGGATCAATGCATTCTACCCATGAGAAGGAAAGTGGAAAACCTGCCCCTGATATAGGACAGAGTTCTACATCAGCTAGGGAATCTAGTGAGAGGAAAGAACTCAAAAGATGTCGAAGAAACTCAAGTTTTACTCTGATGCATGGGGTTTCGAAAGCATTTTGGCCGTATTGGGTTTACTCAATGTATGATTCATATTGTCTTGCTGAAAAAGCAGCAGGTTATACCTGAATTGCTCTCTTCACTCCCGACCTTTCTTCTTTCGTTTTGCTCTGTTTCTTATCCCCCCACGCCGCCCCCCCACAAAGAAAAAAAAACTCTTGGCCTTTTTGTCTTTTCTTTTTCTTGGTGTTTTCTATATCTCAGGACACAGTAGTCTTTTTTCTGCAATATATCAAGAATGGTTGGTTCTGTTTTTTTATTCCTTTCTTTATCATCACTATTTCCAGCTATGTGGAAGCAGATAGTGGGGGTGCCAAACATGGATGGTTTTGTGAAGAATCCAGACATCTTAGCGTTCTATATTGCTAGTAAGATTCCTGTTTCTGAATCTACTAGACAGGAGCTCTTGGAGATTGATGGCATTTCATATAGACTGCGTCGGGAAATTGAGTTACTGAAGTCTATTGATATCATCCAATGTAAAAACTGCAAGGTAGTCAATAGTTTCTGAGTATGTATGCTTGTACTCGTCCGTTCAACTTTTTGCATCTGCCCTCATCTTATGCCTCCGTTTTGCACTGTGTTAGACCTTCTTAGTACTTAGCTGGCCATTGTTTTAATATGTAATTTCCTCTTATGCAGACGGTTATAGCCCAGCGCAGTGATATGTTGGTGATGTCTAGTGACGGTCCTCTCGGTGCTTATGTGAACCCCCATGGTTATGTGCATGAAATAATGACTCTTTACAGAGCAAATGGCTTAGCACTTAGAGGACGAGCTGAGACAGAATACAGTTGGTTCCCTGGGTATGAGATTGATCTAGCTTTTCTTTTTCATTGAACGTATTTGTGTCCTTTTTCTCTCTTTCTTAAATAGAAGTTGTTCATGGTTTGGTTACAAAAAAAAAAAAAAAAAAAAAAGGAGTTTTCGGGAGAAAATTCAATGTATGCACTAAAACTCGTGAAGATATAAGATAAAGAAAAATACATAAAAGGAAACTAGCTATATTAAGCAAAGAATATTAACTAATAAATGAAAGAATAAAATAGACTAGAATCTTATGTAAAAAAAAATTAAATATTTAAAAAGAAAAAAAAATCTACAATAGGTTATTGTGCTGGTTTGTTTCTAACACTACATTAAACTTGGGCATGAAGTTCACTCGAGCATTAGTTCCCCTTGAATTTTCCTCCCGAGGAGAAAAATTGGACTTGGAACAAAGAAGTCGTTTGGGAGCTGGAACCTTTGACCTCAAATAGGTTATTGCTAGATAATTATGAATAGGCAGATGGAGCATGATATTAGAGATCTAGACGTGGGATCAAGACAGCGTTTCTTGTGGAAATCCATACATGTAGTTGAGAATTAGAAACCAATGCAAATATTGACTAGTTATGAGAAAACAAGTTTTTTATTTTATTTTATCTATATTCATGGATTTTCAGAAAAATTGTGTAGTTTGAGATGAAAATGATTGTTTTATGTTTCCTTTTAAAATCTTTCCTCATGCAAGCGTGAATGCCAGACTCTTGACTTTCGTTCTTTTAGGTACGCATGGACAATCTCAATCTGTGCCACTTGTGAAACTCAATTAGGATGGCTTTTTACTGCCACAAATAGGAATCTGAAGCCCAGATCGTTTTGGGGAATACGAAGTTCCCAGTTAGCCGATCCCACACTCTAATACAGTCAACTTCGGTTAGCTTTTTCTAAACTTCTTGCAAGTGTATAGAGAATATTCATGTTTGTATTTGAAAGCTTTCTTCTTTAGATGAGTGCTTCTGTTGCAACAGCTTCTAAGAGTTCACGTCAGAGCAACTGCCCTGCCTCAAACCTAGATAGACTATGTATTCATATGCGACATGTAATTAACTGTTTGTTGTAACTATATCTATTCAAGATAGGAGGAGAAATTGCTGGGTCGACCATATGTTAAGTTTGCAGTGCTGTTGCCTTTTTAGTGTTTTCTTGTGTTTTGAATATATAAGTGCAATTATAATTATTATTAGTCGGTTAAATGGCATTTTAGGCATTTTGGAGATCTGTCTAATAAACTCTTAAACTTTAATTTTTTTTTGATAAGATGATGTTTGATAGGTCTTTGAAAAATCAACCGTGTTTAGAAATCTCTAAGTTCTCTTTTAATTAACTTCTAAACTTCAATAAATTTTTTATCTATGGGTAGTCTTTTTTGGTTCAAAGACCATATGTTAGAAAGTCATACAATTTAATCCTTTTTCTTTTGCTTTTGGGATGATGTCCAAATCCACATCCACTTTATAATTGATTTGGTTAAGCACTCAATATCCTTAACTCATGCAACTCTGTCACTGAAGACAAAAAATTGATTTTAATTGGTTCAAATGACTATTGGAGTACACTGAGACTGATTACTTGCAGATGGGTAGCGATGGTTGTATGCGTTGTTTGAAGTATTGGTCTTCAATAGTTATAGTTCAGTTGGAAGAACCCCCTTCACTCTAGACATTACAATTTTCCAATCAGAAGAAGGGATGGTAAGAATTTTTTGAAGTTTTCCATCAGATGAGGAATGGGAGAAAACTGGTGATGGTATGTAGGCCAAATTGAAAAAAAAAAAAAAAAAAAAAAAACTCTCAAACTTTGCTCTTTGTTTGAAAATTGGAATAAAGATTCTTTAGAATATAGAAATTGAGACTTGGAATGAGTGTGGCGATGACTTGTTTAAGCGTAACGGAGTTTGTGTCCCAATATTTATTTCATGTCATCGACATTACTTTTGAAAAATATATGGATATTTTTTAAACAAATAGCAAAGTTTAGGTTTTTCTTTTTCTTTTTTGGTATGTGTATATATGTTTTCTTTTTTCTTTTTTCTTTTTGAGCTGTGCAATTAGAACTTTATGGTGAATACTTCAAATCAACTAATTTCAATTGATCCAATTATATGTTTTGTATATAATATGCAATGGTGACGTAGTTTGTAAGATAAGAGTGAGATAAGGCAATGTATTGGAAATGCCTAATACATTCTTACTTAATCTGAATATCAAATGAATGTTATATAAGAGACAGACAACTTCAGAAACAGGACATTAGGAGACAGAAGCAACAGCCTCTTGAAGGCATGTCCTATGCTAATGCCAGGACTAGAAACAACAAATGTGTGGAAATTTTTTAAAGACTGAACCTACAATGCTCGCTTAAAGGTAGCTTCGGTAGCGGGGGCTGTACATGCAGCTCTCTGCAAATTTTACGAGATCCTTCGGTCGAGGAAGACGAGAAGCCAGACCTGCAAATGTTATATGATGCAACTGTAAGTTTACTTGTCTGTCATTGGTTTATCTATGAATGATTTAATCACATTGTGAAGAAAATGGGAGAGAAGCTAACCAAGTTCATAAGCCTTAGCAGCAACTTTAGCAGCAATGTTAGCAGATATCTTTCTGATGTTGGTAAAAGGAGGGTAAATCAATCCCTTATCATAGTTTTCCTGACTCACTTGGGCAGCCAGAGCCGCAGCTGGAAAGAGGAAAAAACCCATTAAATCGAGCTCCAACCCAGCAAAACTAATACTCGACATGCGTTGGATGGGGGTAAGATAAAAGCTATAGATATGCAGCATATACTTGATAATGATTGGCACGAAACAAGCATCATTAGTTGACTCAATTAACCAAAATTTCACTTACAGGCTGCCAAGAGCATGTCCTCGTGCACACGAATCGTGCCCGACATGATCAGACCCAAGCCAAATCCAGGGAATATGTAAGCATTGTTGGCCTGAATGACATTAGGAAGAGAATGCAAGCTCATAAGATAAAACCAAGTTGTTGAAATTGAATGGTTACTAGAAAGATCGGTTTTTGTAAGTATGAAAGGTACCTGACCAGGCACAAAAACTTTCCCATCATATTCAACAGGATCAAATGGACTTCCACTAGCAAAGATCGCCCGGCCCTGCAGGTTTAAAAGGATAAGTTTTAAGACCATGGTGATTTCTTGTTATGATATGATCTGCAAACATAAATGATGCTAGCTGTTTTGCAGGACTTGGACTGTACCTGGCTCCATGTATAAGCTTCTTCAGCTGTACACTCCGACTGTGATGTAGGATTCGAGAGAGCAAGGATCAGCGGTTTCTGCATAGTAATCGAGACTCGAGTTAATCTTAAATAACTTCTTGTCTTAGAATTGAGGAATGGAGAAGTTAGAGGGAACAAGGAAGAACCTCATTGAAGGATGCCATGGCCTCCACAACTTCCTTTGTAAATGTCTTCCCAACACCAGATGTTCCTATCAACACAGTTGGCCTGATTGCCTATATAATTTGAAGCTTTAAGATTGAGTTTACGAAGATCTCATAGAAGAACGAGTAAATAATGAATGCATAGATGTCAATTACAAACCTGGACGGCGTCGTGAAGATCCTTGATAGATTCATGGTCATGAGCCCAAGGCTTCTTAAAATGTTGAAGGGATTCGAAGCGGGATCGAACGATCAGCCCCTGTGACAATGGTTATAATTCTTTTAGAACTGGAAATAACATTCGAGTGTAAAGGCACAATATTGAAGTGAGCCAGTCCAAACAACCTTTGAGTCCACAAGCCAAATATTCTTGCGAGTCTCTTCAACTGGAGCTCCAGTCTGCCAAAAACAAGCAAAATCATAAGCCATAAATGCATTTGATTGATTCAGAATCAACAGGAGAAGAGAAGTAGAAGTAGAAGTAGGCTCATACCTGTTTTGAAATCTCCAAAGCAATAAGCTCAGCTATACCAGTCCCAGCCTGCAGTCAAATGACAGAAATAAGAAACAGCATACCATTGAGAACAAAAGCATGGCTATTTGATCTCTTAGAACGGATATAGACATGATTTTGTGAATGAAAGTTTTGCAGACAAGACAGGAAAGATAAGCAGATGATCAATCAAGGAAATATGTGCCAAAGTAAATGAACAAAATTTAACTCACCTCTCCAGCTCCAAGGAACAAGAAAGTATGCTCAGCTAATGTCCCTCCAACAAGTTTAAGAGCTGCAAGTAGTCCTGCTACAACGACAGATGCCGTACCCTAAATGTCGAACAAGAAAAAACCTGTTAGAGAGCTAATCTCGAAACATAAAAGTTAACAGTCAACTGAAAGTGATGCATATGTTTTGTACCTGAATGTCGTCATTGAACACGAGGTGTGACGAGCTATATCTTGCAAGCAACTCGAATGCATTGTGGTTTGCAAAATCTTCAAACTGTTGAGAAATGCATAGTGACCATTGAATCAAAGTCCAATCCTAACTGTAAGTTGAAATTACCAAGTACCTGTACAAGGACTTTCTCTCCATAGTTCTTCTTTACTGCATACATGAACTCATCTAAAAGTTCCATGTATTCCTGAATGAAGGAAAGCACTGCATGAATGGATTGAAATCATGGAGTTGGGAGGTAAAAAGGGAGAAATATATTGTTTTACCTGTCCTCTGGCTCGTTTATGTCTAAGGCCAATGTAAAACTCATCGTTCAGAAGCTGCTCATTGTTCGTACCGACGTCTATCGTGATCGGCAAGCACTGTACACAGAACGACAAACTTAAGTCCTTGCTTGGTTCAGTACTTGAAAGCAAAGCTGACTTATCCAGGTATCAACACTTAGCTAAATTCAGATTAGAACAGAAGTATATAAGCTAAAAGCATTGCTTACAGCTGAGGGTCGAATTCCTCCAAGTGCTGTATACAAAGAAAGCTTTCCCACAGGAATTCCCATGCCCTGAAAGAATATGGAAACAGTAAGCTACAGTATGTGAATAAAGAAAGGTTCATCAGCAGAATGAAAGAAGTAAGTTTTATTACCTGACATCCTAAATCCCCAAGGCCTAGAATCCGCTCTCCATCGGTCACAACAATAACTTGAATGTTCCTTTCAGGCCAGTTCTTCAAAACTTCAAGAATCTTTCCCCTGGAAAGGGAAATAGTTGATTATCAGTTCTGAACTAATGAAACCAATAATAGATAAAAAAAAAAATGCTTGTTTATGGCATACTTCTCTTTCAAACTGATGAAAAGACCCTGAGGTCGCCTGTAAATTTTCCCATACTTCTGGCAAGCTTCGCCTACAGTTGGAGTGTACACAACTGGAAGCAGTTCTTCAACATTATCGATTAGAAGCTTGTAGAACAGCCTTTCATTTCTCTCCTGCAAGATCAAATGATAGTCGACATGAAGGAAAATTTTGGTATGGCCAAGTAGAACGAAGCTACAAGTACAAATATCAATTGGGATAAGGAAGCAAAGAACACTCCACAGGTTGTGTGAGATCACACGTCGGTTGGAGAGGGGAACGAAACATTCTTTATAAGGGTGTGGAAACCTCTCTCTAGCAGACACGTGTTGAAACCTTGAGGGGAAGCTCAAAAGGAAAAGTCCAAAGAGGACAATATCTGCTAGCGGTGGGCTTGAGCTGTTACAGTTGGTATCAGAGCCAGACACCGAGCGGTGTGCCAGCGAGGATGCTAGGTCTCAAAGGGAGGTGTGGATTGTGAGATCCCATATCAATTGGAGAGGGGAATGAGTGTTAGCAAGGACGCTGGCCGCGAAGGAGATGAATTGTGAGATCCCACATCGGTTGGAGAGGGGAACGAAACATTCTTTATAAGGTTATGAAAACCTCTTCCTAGCAGACACGTTTTATAACCTTGAAAGAAAGCCCCGAAGGAAAAGCCCAACAAGGACAATATCTGCTAAGAGTGGGTTTGGGCTGTTACAGGTTGTTGTCTGTCTACCGGCTTTCATCAAATTTAACATCTTACATCTGATGTTAGAATCTACCGGCTTTCATCAAATTTAACATCTTACATCTGATAGATTCTAACATTTATAAGGTTGTTTTTGTGCAGTTCAATGATAGAACCAAAGAACAAGAACCCAGCAACCCCTCAGCTTTTACCCTTACATTTACTCATTAAAAACCTTCAAAGCTTTTAAGCCAAACCTGAAGATCCATCAAGGCAATATATCTGTGCAAAGGAACATCATAGTTGCGAAGATTGTGCATCATCCTCCTTCCCTGCTAGCCAAGAAACCATCAACATTGAATCCAAACCAACCCCAGAAAGAAGCAAAGAACAAGAGAGATCTAAACTCACCTGAAGCTCCTGATCAAAAAGTGCAGGCGGCAACAAGCCACGCAAGTAATGAGCATCTCTCTCTTTCTCAGTAAAGGAAAGGCCCTTGTTGTAGATCGGATCACGCAGCAACGAGTAGCCACTGAAACAACAAAAACAAAGAAAGGGAAAGTAAGAAGAGAATCAAAGACAAGCCCATAAAAGAACACGTCTTTATGTTTCTTGAATGTTACCTAGCAACAGAGACAGTCCAGGGGGTAATGAGCTGATCTTCAGTGGCGTTATGTTCCCCATACGCTTCCTGAAACTTGTTGTCAATGTCTTCCATCTCCATATGAACACTACCACTGCTCATCGTCTTCCTCATGGCGCCCTCCATGAATCTGCTCTGAAATCTGCTTCTTCCGCACGACAATGGGCTCTGCTACAAGGAAAAGGGCAGGCAGCACACAGAGAATGGAAGCACGCCCTTTGGAGAATTTGGTGGAAACGGAAGGAGCAAGATTCAGGTTTTTATAGTGAATGGAAAACAAAAAAGTGCAAATTTCTTTTTGCTTATTCCCCATTTTGTCAACCAATTATGGCCACAATGTGAAGACCATAAACGACCCACGTGGACTAATTGATTCAAGAACCCAACAACCACCAAAAAGAAGAAAATTTACAAGTGAAATCTTTTTTTTTTTTTTTTTTTTTTTTTTTTTTGGCCTAAGCCAATAAAAAAAAATACTTGTGATTTTTGCACTTTTAACTCAAAATTACCAAAGTTGAAATAATACTAAACTCTTTTTAAAAAATTAGGTGTAGTTTTAAATGGAATTGTTAATATTTTATTTTTAAATGTTTATAAATTTTATTAATATTTTTTTAAAAAAAATCAAAGTTAAAAAAACATTACTGTGATGATAATCTCTTTTCACACCCTTTTAAAAGTAACGTTAAAAATAATTATGTTTTAAAATTTGTTGGGTTCTATTTGAAAATTTTAAAAAACTTCAATGGTATTTTTTTAAATTTTTTTAAAAGGTTTTAGGATATTAATGAAAATATAATATTTTAATAGTATTTTTTAAATAAAGTACTAACTCTTTCCCACAAAACTGTATTTAAAACTTTTTTGATATTTGAAATGTATTATTAAAAATTTTTAAATTTTATAATTATTTTTTAATAAATTAATTTGGTTAATTTAAGTTGTTATTTTTTTTTATAAAAAAAAATACTATTATCAATGGACAATAGCTTAATATTTTTGTACTACCTTTTGTTGGTCCCGAGGGACAGAGGATGCTAAGTTGCTTTTTCAGGATAAGGAGAAGAGAAAATCCTCGAGCCAACGTTTAAGTATCAAACACTTTGTTGTAAATGATGTCACGTATGCTCTTCAATTATTACATATTAGTCACTACATCCAATTTTATTTTATTTTAACAAAATAAAAAACCTTAGGAGTTTGTATTTTTTTAAAATAAATTTCAAAATTCAGAAGTAATTTTCGCTAATAAAACTTAAATCAAAAGATATTTTAAATAATTGAACTTTTTTCCGTGTAAATTTGCTAAATTACACAAAAATTCAAACCAATGCATAAATCCTTAGATGTTACCAAAAAGAGAGTTCTTCTTATCCCGCGTACATTGTATCTTATTAGCATAAACAATGATTACCTTGCTAAATCAACGAATATAAAAATTATCAAGCATATTCCTTGCGTGTAACTATTAATTTTTTTATTTTATTTCACTATTTTAATTTGATTAATCAACTTGAATATAATTCAAACAGATAGACATGTAATTTAAGCTAACTCAACCGACGTTGGCATAAGTTACTCACATAGGACATTAAGCATATCCCTTGAGTATGTGTTTTTTTTATAATCTCGTTTTTTCAAATAAGATATAAACTTTAACATCTTTATTTAATTTCATCAAAATTTAATTAAAAATAATTGAAAAAAATATGAAATACCATTCGTTTGTGAGCTCAAGATATGTCAGGTAGTTTTTGTAAATGTCTGGTTTTATAAATGGTGGGCTAATTAAAGTGGTAATTGATATGAATTCTCTTAAATAAGGTAGAAAATTTGTAAAAAATAAATAAATAAATCAAATGGGCCCACTTAATTAAATGGAATATTATTACCGGGGCAGAAACAGGTAGCCGGTGGAGGTAGCCCCCGCCATCTTTGGCGCTACCTACCGCTCATGTCCGTTGCCCGTCGCTTCGCATTAACCAACAAGCAATACGATTGCACGTCATGTTTCCCACGCCCCTCTTTAATAACAAAATTACATTTTTGGCCCTCCCTTTTCACTATATTTTCATTTCAATCCTTCATTTCTAAAATATTGCACACCTAATATTTACATTTTGCACTCTTATTTTATTTAAAATCAACTACTTAAATAAAATTATTTTTCTTCGAGTAAATTAATTATATTATTTTTTCTAAACAAATATAGAATAATTTAAGTAAACTCCATCGTAAAAATTCATTCAACTTTAACTCTGACCTACATTAAATTATGCATTAACGATTAATTTATAATTCAAATCTTTTATTTTTTTAATTGATAACATATGTCTTAATGCGACAAAATTATTAGTTTATTATATGATTTTATACATTAAATTATTTACCTACTTTATATTATTATTAAATACATTTAAAGAGTAAGGGAGTTTTAAATTAATATTTAGTGTGGCTTTTATATTAATATACGTTTTATTGAAGTTTGTAGCTTATTTTCAACCGGGGAAGGCCACAACTGTTGCCCCTCAACCAATTAAATTTATTTCTTAACATGCAATTATATATATACATAACTCAAAAATAATTATTAATTATTTACAAGGTAATTTTTTAATATATATATATATATATATATATATATATATATATAATATATTTTACTTTTAATTATTAAATAAATTTTTGGATAAATGAACTCAACCATCCAAATCAACCCAAAATTTTAAGATTTTATGTGAATTAAAAAAATTTATAACTCTAAAAATTGAGTTAAGTCTAAAAAATATCTCGACTCACCTAATCTAATCTATGAACATCAACTAAAAGAATGAATTTATTAATCTTTAAAATTTGATCGACCAATGTACAAAATCTATTTATTTCCATTGGTTTGCGTAAATACGTATTTTTTTTTAAAATAAATTATGGAAGATTATGAATTTAAAATAATATGATTTTTTAAATATAGAAATTGTTTATTATATATAACGAAATAATTATTGAATAATTAGGTCTTAATACCAGCAATTTAAACAAAATTATTAAAAAAAAAAAAAAAAAGGGGGTCCTTCTAGAAATGTTGACCTTTCTCTTTGGAAGTTGTTGTCCTTCTAGAAATCTTGTATTATTTTAATTATAAATTAATAGTTTAGTCAATTTTAAATTTTAATTTGGAAATCCACATTGTACTATGGAGGGCATGCATGTACTTTTAATATATGTATTATATAGTTTTTGTTTGTTAAAGTTACGCGAGTTTGGTATTAAGTAATCCCATGTTGGATGTTCTTTTCGAAAGTTTTCAAGGAATATATTTGGTAAGACTCAGGTTGGTTTGTGTTTTCACTCTAATAAATAGTTCAAAACAATTCATTTTGTAGTCATGTGGCACGGGGTCACAATCTAGTAGCTACTTCATTAAGTATCCCGCATGGGATGTCACAACTGTACTAAGAAGAGAGGAGGTTGTGACTCCCACATGCAGACAAAGAGGTGATATGCTAGTGATGTTCATCTGGCCACGTGAGGCCCGAGATAAATAAGTATCATGATGTGACCGAAGTGAACAGTGTATCATCCAACACACTAATAAACAAGATTATGGGCAACAAGATTGTCGTGAGTGTTGGAGACAGGCTCAAAGAGAGGTAAGTAGGGCATTTAGCCCATAACTTCAATCTTCGAAGTTCCTGCTTGAGTTTTAGCATGCAGCTTTGAAGCTAAATCTGTCTATATGAAAAATGAAGGCTCGATGAATTTGGTGTCAGTCAAACCCCTGTTTTTCTTTTGCCCCTCAACTTTATAGGGGCATTGACGGGAACACAGCTTTACATGTCGCCGCGTATTTAATATTTTATTATTAATTAATTAGCTGTTTTTGTGCCATTTGCCTTCTTTATTTAATTATTAAATAAGCTATATATACCAAACGCTCCTCAATCTTCTACAAATTCTCAATTTTTTTCATTTTTTTTCTCTATTGTAAATTCTAAATAGATGTTAAATTTAAATTTGAAATTACATAAAAAAATCCATTAAAAAAATTAAGTCAAATCAATATAATATTTAATTAGTGATTCTGATTACTACTAATCAATATTTAAATTAATAATGATTTATGTTCATAACTTTCCAATAGAGCAAAATTATATCAATTATCATAATTAAAGTTAAGTAATTATTTAAATTATTGTATTAACAACTTATGGTCCTATCATTATCGTAATTTTGATTTAAATTCTGACAAAGAGAAGAAAAAAATTAATTTATATCGTAAGACGTGATGTGCATCTTGTGACAATTAAATTAAATTAAATTAATCTAAAATCCTTTTATAATCGCACGTGCCACGAGCTTGGAATTTATTTATGTATAAAAAATAATTGTTGGTTGGTATTATTTATACACGTACGATATTTAAATCATTTTTGAAGATTTTATGGACAAAAAAAATCATAACTTTTTCTAAAAATATTAAAAATATTTAAGGTTTATAACTAATGTGAACGATGCGTGTGAGTTGTAAATGTTTGATATTTCAATTTTATAAAATTTTAATATAATTTTTTAAATAATTAAAAAAAATTAATAACCCAATAACAACCGAATTGTGAACTCGGCTAGCCCAAGCAGACCAGCGCCCCGGCCCATCACCTCCAATGGGCAATTTCAAGGACGCCAGGCCCATCAGGCCCAACTACTCGGCTCGATTATAAGATCATGACGGTTCATATCACACCCATACATACATACATACATATTTTTATCATGTATGGGCTTAAGAATAGTCATGGGCTTTCTTTAAGTAAAATAAACCAAGCCTACGAATTGAGGGTTGAGGCCTATGAAGACTAGATTAGAGGATCTTTTATTTTATTTATTATTTATTTCTATTATTATTCAAATCTCTACTCATTATCAATAAATTATTCTCACTAAGATCCTCAAAAACACTAGGATCAATGGTCGTGAATTTCTACACGAATCAATATCGAAAAAAAGAAAATTTTCAATCATCGACTTAAATTTAATATCGAACCAAAAATTAGGGATGTACATGGTCCGGGTTGGGTTGGGTTAAGGGATTTTTTTGACCCAACCCAAAATTCGGGTTGGTTGGATAGGTAACCCAACCCAATCCTCAATTTTCGGGTTGGGTTGTCAAATTTTTTTTTTTAAGTTTTATTTATCTACAATTTATAATTATTCGGATACAATGTTAGATAAAATGTATTAAAAGTTCACAAACAAACACAAATCAATTCATAATTATTCACCAAAAAAAATAAATTCAATAAAAAAAACAATGAGCGAAAATTGTAACATATTAATATAGTTCAACATTGTCATAAAACTAAAGATAAATACCGATATTTCTCGAAAATTGGTTAAAGTAAGAAAAATACATGGATACATCATGAAATTAAATAACAAAAATAAAAAAAATAAAAATATTTTAATTAAAATATGCTTACTTATACGTGACCTTAATAAAGATAGAGAGCCCTCAACTATTAGAAAAATAAAAAATATATATAAATTGTGATATAATAATGTTGCAACAAATACAAAATAAATACATTAGAATTTAGAATTGCCTGTCTTAATTTAATAACAAAATCTTTAAATATATTTAAACTAATTTTCTATCTATTTAGTGTCCACCGTTAAAAATTTCCTACATTTGTTTCAAAATAACTTGTATGTATACCTTATCATTAATTAAATTAAATAATTGCTTGATAGTTTATAATATTAAGGTATTTTTAAAAAATATATATAAAAGAAAATAATTATTTAAAATGTATTAGATTAAATAATTGTTTGTTAAAATATTAAGGTATTTTTAAAATATATATATAAAAGAAAAAGAAACATGTAATTGTGTGGATTCAAACTCGGTGTGAGTGTCCTAGACAGCACCACTTTGGTAAACTCATTATAAACAAGAATTCTTAATATATTTGAATTTGGATCGGGTCAACCCGAAGGTTTTACCCACGAACCCGAAACCGAACCGATTCAGTTCGAGTTTAGAAAAATGAACCCAACCCTACCCGAAATGCTAATCCAACCCAACCCAACCCTTGAGTTGGTCCGAATTGTCGGGTTGTCAGGTTGAATGTACACCCCTACTAAAAATATAGATTTAATTTGTAGATTTTAAAAATAAAAATTCAAACAAATTAAATAGAATCATATAATATCTAATACATAATTTTTTATATGTGAAACTCCCATTTTCTTGCATTGTGCATTTTAAATTAATTTAATATAAAGTGGATCTGATTCAGTAATTTTTTTAATTAAATTAGATGATTTTATGATATATATATTTTTCAATTTGATGAATAAACTTGATCCCATCTTATAAATTAAAAATAACACCTTTTCAGTAAAGACAAAATATATAGATCAAATTTAGATAAAAAGAAAGTATATTATTATTATTTTTCCCTACACTTTGTATAAAATAAAAATACCCCAAATATTTGTTTAATTTTTTCTTTAATTAAATATTTAGTAATTAAGAAAATAATGAAGAGTTAATGTGTCAGTGTCAGTAATGAGAAAATTATTTATAAGAAAAGTTGTAAATAGGGGCATGTGATCTCACCGCAAATTTTGCTTATTTATTTATTTATTTATTTTTGGTGTCAGAATATTACTATATGATTTTTGTAATATTTTTTATTTTTATTTTTATTTTCTTTATTTATTTTTGGGTTCCATTAATAATTGTTTTTTCTTTATTTTAATTTGGTTAACATTCAAAAAAGAAGAAAATAAGGAAGTTATTATAATTAATTTCTTTGTGTAACTAATTATTCCACATTGTTAATAAATTATAGTTATTGTTATTAATGGATTAAAGAAAAATAATAAATAAATAAATAACCGTTAGTAAACTCTGTTACTGTGCATGTGCTTATCAAACATTCTCTGTAAAAATAAATAAATACTAATCCACAAGGGATATTCTGCAAAAATTTCACTGAATTTCATGTCAATATATATCTCCTTTCCTTCTAATTTTTGTTTTTAATTTATTCAAATGCAATTTACTCTCTTATACAAAAATAAATTTAAAATTAAACAACCATAATATTGATATATTTAATTAAATATTATTTTAGAAATTATATCTTCAATTTTATTTCATTTATTGTTTAAATTTTATCGTTAATTTTAGTTCAATAATCTATTTGCATTCCATTTTTTCCTTATAATTGTCTAAATTATATTTTATAGTTCGAACTACAACTACACGTGTTCGAGTGGTTGCCAGACTAAGTGTGTATTTTTTTCGAGTATAGCTATGATCTAGCCTATAGATATAAAACAACATGATCCAACGGTGGATATGCGTTTGAACAAATAGTCACGTCTTTTGACATTTGAAATTTCACGTGCCATAGTCAGTTTACATAAACTTGACTATAACAAGAATTCATGTTCAATAGGTGCAATTGATTCAAACAGGACGTGAGTAATTGAAATGGGACACAAACTTTTGAGTATATTTGTCTATTGAGCCCAACAAATACAATTGATGCTAATATATATACCCGGTGAATCGAGATGCATGTATAAAATGAAAAATAATAACGTGGTTTTATCTTCTTTAAATAAAATAAAATTATTTCATGCTATCCAAGTGTAAAAAAACAAAAACTTTAGAATGTAAAATAAATTTAGAAATATAAAGAAATTGGAGAAAATTTACTATTTAATATTTTATAGTAAGTATTTTGAATATTGGAATTTTATGATTTATTCAGAGTTTCTTTTATATATATGTATATTTTTAATTATTAGTTGATTTTATTTTGCTTATTGCATTAGTTTTAAGAAAAGAAAAAAATCATTTCATATATTTTCACTGTAATTTTAATTTTTAGACCATTAAATACAATTTTTAAATTTAAGATAAAACCATATGTTTGTAAAATTTAGAGAAAATGTCAATTAATATTTTAAAGATTTATTTAAAATATAATAACTAAATTTAGATTTTTTGAACTTTTGTTAAAAATTTGGATTTAATCTATTTTTAATCATCTATAATTTGCTCTGATTATACCGGCAACCAAAAGTGTTTATGGGAAGAAAAAAAAAAGAAAAAGAAAATTTTAATGTTAGAAGTTCAACAAAATCATCTAAGAGTTTGAGGGGTAAAAAACCCCAAATTGATGAAATTGGCGGAGCTCTACCGATAACGGCGGCGGCGGTCAGATCAGCTGCCGGAAATCGGGACCTACGTGTTGATGGATAAGATAGTTATCACAGCTGGATGCATCAAAGATGAGCTCTTGGTGGTGGTGATGATCCAACACCAATTGCTGCGGTTGTTGTTGGCCTTTAAGAATCTCCTTCTGCCGCCGCAGCTCCATAACTTTCCGGTGGGAATTCGAGTGTTTAGTGAGGACAAAGGTCGGACTAGCAGCGGGGCGGTACTCCGGCACCAGGCGGCCGGATTTATACCGAACCCCACAAGCGTTACATAGCGTTTTTGGGCCCATTGGGCCAGTCCGCCATTGCGGCGTCTTATCGGTGGCGCAATGCATGCACCTACGCTCCTCTCCGGCAGACACTCCACCCTCCGGACTATCCTTCTTCTTCGCTGTCACCACCGCCTTAGGCGGCGCTTTTTTGACCAATTGCGGTGGTTCGGCGTTAATGTCGGATTCAGACGAGGAGGTGGTCAGAGAAAGAGGAAGAAGGAGGGAGTTGTTCCAATTGGATACGACGGCGCGTGAGCGTTTGCTACGAGCCTTCGCCGGAACGGAAACAACATCGGGGTTGAAGATCGCGGCGGCGTTTCGGGTGGGTTCGTGGGGTTTGACTTTGACTCCGGTGGTTATTTCCAAGTTTTGCATGTACTCGCATTCCTCTACGAAATTCGAAAGCCATTCCAATTCAAGTAAATCATCATACTGTACAAAATTAAAATCCTCATTATAACAATAATAAATAATTTTTTTAATCAGAAAAAAAAAAAAAAAAAAAAAAAAAAGGAGAGCAAAACGCATCGTTTTGCGAGAGGGATTACCGGAACGGCGAGTTCGGCGGAGAAATGGGCGTCGGGTAAGCTAACGTGGTCCAGAAAGGAATTTAGTTCGGCGGAGTTCCCATTATCGTGGAAGCAGGTGGGAGTATTAGTATTATGATTATTGTTACTATTGTCGGATAATAATTCGGCGTCGGCGTCGTCGTCGACGTCGTGGTGGTTGGAGAAATCGAGAAGGTCCTCGACGAAGAAGAGGTCGTCTTCAGCGGCGGCGGTGTGGTGGTCGGAGGTGGAGCAGTAGGCTTTAAGGTGGAAAAATTCAGGGGGTTCCATGGGGTGTGGGATTTGGGGGAAAGGGAAATGGAAATATTGGGAGAAGAAAAGAAAAAGTGGGAGAGAGAGGAAGAGAGAGTAAGTGGCTAAGAGAGAAAATGGGTTGGTTTGCGTTTCAAGGGGAAAGGCCGACACCGAATTCACTTCTTCTTCTTGCTTCTTCTTCTTCTTCTTCCTCTTCTCCTTAATTTTTTTTTCATTTAAAATTTCTAAATTATCTCCATATTACTTTTAATAGCTACTCTTAGAAAGCATAATATCCTCGTCTACAAAAATATCTTTAAACTTTTAAATATTTGAAAAAAAACTCTCGTTCAAATTTTAAAAGTTTCATCAATACCCTTCAATTTTACAAAAAATAAAAAAAATAAAAAAATAAACGTACCCATTAAATTTTTTTTACTATTAATATATGTATAGAGACCGTCTCTCCATACCTCATAGATTATCTTTCTTTTTAATGTTAGAAAGTTCTATTAGTTAGACGAAAGTTGAAGAGTGTTTTTCAAATGTATAGGAAAGTTGAAGAGTGTTTTTGAACTTTTAAAGAATTTAAAGATATTTTTTATTGATTTATGTGGGTAAGAAATTTAATGAAAGGTAGAGACTAATGGTCATGTAAACATTACAATTTTGGGGCAAAATTACTTTGATGCCCATGAAGAGTACGTAGGTAAGGAATTTCATGAAATTCCTTAAAAATATTAAATTAATTTTAAAATTTGTAATAACTTAGTGTCTATTAGTAATTTCATGAAATTTATAACGTCACATGCTAAATAGAGACGAAACCGTTGGAAATGAGATTTTACTGTTGTGTAGTTAGAGGTGTGATATTTTAAATTAAAGAAGGAAATTTTCAAGTGAAATTACTTTGATACCCATGAAGAGTTAAGTATGTAAGTATGGAATTTCATGAAATTCCTTAAAAATACAAAAATGAAAAATATAAAATAAATATAAAATTACTTTTACTCGATAATTTAAATTATGTTGCAGTTTAGAGACTCGTTGTCACGTACTAATATCTAGGGACTAAATTGTTATAAATTAGAGTTGAAGGACTAAACTACTATCTCCCTGAAAATTTGGAAGGATCGGAGGTGTGATATTTTAAATCCGAAAAGGAACTTTTTTGGTGTGAAATTACTATAATACCCTTGCTTATCAAGAGTAGAGAGGAAAAAAGGAATGTAAGTAGATTTTGTGGACCCTTGGGTTTAGAGTATGGATCTAAACAAACTCAATATCTATGAATTTTGCTTGTTGATTAAGGTTTTCAACAAAGCTCTTTTTATGTTTGGATCTATGATTTGTAAAGGAAATAATTGGCTCACATGCACATTCTTTATTGGGATTTTAACGTGCACCAGCTAATTAAAAAGGGTCTCGAGTATTAACCTTTAACACCCTCTAATGGTAAAATTATAGACAAATTTAGTCTTTAATCATTTTAAACTCGGTTGAACAGGTGTCTAAACTTTAACAATAAGTTTATTATCTACTTATTATTTTTAAAATTATACGTCTTATTGGATAAAAAATTTAAATATGGCGTTGAATAAGATTAACGTGTTGTATTTAATAGATTTATAAAAATTTAAATACTCATTAGATTAAGTACGATTTTACATTTTGTGTCAAATTTTTTTAAAAAGAAAATTAAATTATAAAAATAGTTTTTATGTTTTAAATTTGGATTAGAGTTTAAACGTTTCTTTTAACGAATTTTGGAGTTGATAGGGGTAATTTTGGAATTGTGCAATATTTAGGTTAGTTTGAAAAGGGAAAATGTGAATGCAATAACATGTCAATAAAGGAAATTAAAAAAAATACAAATTACAAATTACAAATTCAACCTCAAATTTTTTAAGTTTAACGGCATTTTTCAAATTATATTTTTATGTCTTTAATTTGGACTTAATATAAATTTTAATTTAGTTCATATAATTTAAATTTAATTTCTAGAAATACCCTTAATCATAAGTATTTCGTAGGTCAATTTTATTTTAATCAAAGTCATTAACTTAGATATGACATGAAATTATTGAGACACTAAACTATATGAAAAAACATAATAAAGATCCATAACTATATTATTTAAGTTTATATATAACTCTTTATTTGTATAAATATCTTAAAATTTAAATTTAATATGATATTGGAATTAATGTGGTGCATCATGAATATTTTAAGATAAGGTTTTCATGTCCATATTAATGGCTCCCCTTTTAGATATCCTTTTTACATTCTTTTTAAGTTTATTAAAATTTATAATTATTGCTTCAGTTGACAGAAAACCTTAGAAAGGGACGGGGACAAATATAATTCATCTATATCTGTTTGGTAACCTTCTGAAAATTTTCTATAGTCTTCGTTCTTAGAAATGAGGAGCAGTAACGTGATCATGTCGTAAGGATTGTAGGAGAATATTTGAGCTAATTTGAAATTCAAATCTTGGACGTACGGCGTTACAATTTTTATTTCTATTTTATAATTTTTTTCATAAATTATTTTAGATAAAAATGATTTTTATTGTTTTTAATTTTTTTTAGAAATAAATTATTTTATTTTATATTTAGTTTACTCGATCATGCATCTGGTGGTTGAGAATGAGATGCAAAGTTAAAAAAGGGTGATTTTATTAATGAATTAATGAAAATGGTTATTTTTTTAGTATTTTATTTATGTGATATTATTAGTTTTAGTTAGGGTGGGGTCCATTATGCACGTGATAGAGATGGTAGTCGGCATCAACACACCCATGTGAGGTCAAAACCCTATAGTATACAGTAACGTGACAGCACGTGCTTAAGAACTCACGTGCCTCATCAACTTGCGGGGACGGCACGTGGGAACTTTTTATTATTTTTTATTTTTTGAGATTGAATTGAAGTCCTGTTTGTTTGGATGAAAAATAAATTAAATCTTGATTTAATTCAAATTGAATATATAATATTATATTAGTTTTTAAAGTTGATATCCTTTCACCGTTTTTATTCTTTCATTTGAGCTAACATTAAAAAAAAGAAGGAAATTTAGAGGTCACCCAACATAGAATTACTCTGCTTAACTTTCGAATTTGAGAAGAGAACGAAACATTTCTTACAGGGTGTGAAAACCTCTGTTTAGAGAGGACGCTAACCCCAAAGGGGTGGATTATGAGATCTCATATCGGTTGGAGAGAGAGATGAAACATTTCTTATAAGGATGTGAAAACCTCTCCCTAGCGAGGACGCTGGCCCCAAGGGGATGGATTGTGAGATCCCACATCGGTTGGAGAGGGGAATGAAACGTTTCTTATAAGGATGTGAAAACCTCTCCTTGGCAAGGACGCTAGCCCCAAGGAGATGGATTGTGAGATCTCACATCAGTTGGAGAGGGAAACGGGTATGAAAATCTCTCCCTAGCGAGGACTAGGGTGCAATGTTTATAGCGTGGGCCTGTTTCCATAAGCCCAACTTGGATATGGGCCAGAAAATACTTGAATCCATATTCACCAAAATGCCCCGCTATTCGTCTAATGGGCCTCAATTTTTTCTGTCAACTCAAAATATATCTTTTTTATTTTGTTTTTTTATAACATGAAAAATTTTAACTTAACAAATACAATATTTTTCTTTATTAAAAATAAAAAATAAAACCTAAAATTATAGCTCTCATTTGGATATAGTATCGTTTATTTATATACTTCTTTTTTACTCGAATGTCACGAGCTAAAATTAAATAATACATCATGAAATATATAAACACATATATATAGATATTGTGGTATACGACATAATATCATTTGACGAGGGTTGGATCACAGACGTCTCTGGTTATGGCCGGAATACAACTAGAGGTCCGGCCAATTCTACCGTTGCGCATACCGACGGGGGTTTCTCTAGGGCTGATCGACTTCCCTCGGGTGGAGCTTTTCTTGAGAATCTCTTTAATGGCTTCGGCTTGATACAGCACCGGATATACCCTCCCGAACCTATTGAACTTCGCACAAGCGCTCATGTGCTCCTTCAAAGACTCCTCCTTTTTCCAACCCCTCTGCTTCAAATTACACCAATTAGCCTTACTTTCTAATATAACACAAAAAAAACGAAGAAAGATGTCTAACCTTGTTCATCTCCTCGTTTACGGCCTCGGCGCAGAGGCCGCAAATCATCTTCCCCATGAACTCGCCTCGAACACGGTTGATGTACTCCGCCGTGCACTCCTCGGAGAGGCCACAACACTCGCAGGTCGCGGCCTCTACCTCAGAGATCGGCGGCAATGGCTCGGCTTCTGTAAGACCTGTTTTTGTGAGCTCGGAGGAGATGTCGGATATGGTTCGTTGGAGACCCTCCATTGATAGCCTTGATGGCTTTTGCACTTCAAATTTTGCTTCTGATCTTTTGGGAGCCATATGGATATGGATATGTTTGTGAAGAAATAGGTTGCATGGGACAACTCAATTTATAGTAGAATTACTATTTTATTTTTAAAATAATTTCACTTTTTTATTTATTACGTAATAAATTTTCCATTTTTTTTTTCAAAAATACCCTTATCGAAAGTTTCATTAATACCCTTATTGAAAAATTTCAACTTTTTTAAAAAATTCAAAAATACCCTTATCGATAATATATGGACGAAATTGTTAACATCAGTTTTCAAAAATACCCACGAACTTCAAAACTTAAAAAGTTTTTAGCATATTATTAAAAATTCACGGGTATTTTTTGGATACTTTTGAAAGTTTAAGAGTATTTGTGAAATTGAAAGTAAGGGTATCTTTTAAACTTTTTGAAAGTCGAAAGATATTATTGAAAATTTTAAAAGTTGAAGGGTATTTTTATAAATTTGGGTTAAATTTAAAATGAATTAGAATCACGGGAAGTATGGGGAAAGCATTAGGTGACCAAGGATCTTGTTGGAGAAGAAGAAGAAGGAACCCAAAAAGCTTGAAAAAGTGAGATTTGGGATTTGAATTAGAAGACAAAGTGAAAAAAGGGTTTGCTTTTTGAGCCTTTTGGGGTTATGTGGGCGAAAAGGGAAACCAACTTTTTTAGTCGATTTAATGGAAATGGTTGTATTCTACACGTTAGTTGTCGTGGCTCACTGTAAGACCAACGAATGTCACTATCGCACTCTTTCGAGACTCGGTAAGTAATTGTACTATACTTACTATCGCTCTCGAGTTGTATTCTTGGTGGCACAAATAGAAATTATCTTCTTGGGTCGGGTGCGTGTGAGATCCCATATCGATTGGGGAGGAGAACGAAACATTATTTTATAAGAATGTAGAAACCTCTCCCTATAAAAACCTTGAGAGGAAGCGTGGAAGGAAAAGTCCAAAAAGGACAATATCTGCTAGCGGTGGGCTTAGGTTGTTACAATGTGTGTGTCTTGCACGCTTCAACCTCGACCGATACAGTGGTAGTCAGCCCTAATCTTGTTACACCACGATTTGGTTTCTAGTGTTCCTTCTTGCTTTCGAGTTTGTTTTAGACTAAAACAAGCACTTTGGATCTTCAAAAGTGAGCACAAAAATTATCAATTTCATCACAAATCTCGTCCCCAAGCTTGAAGCAAGTTATGTGGTCATTGGAAAATTATGTCTTTGTGATGAAAATTAAACCAAACATTGTCATTTTCCTAATGGCCAAAAGACATCTTACCATTTTTCAGATATATATTCAGATATATATTGCAATTGTTTGGAATGCAACGGGCGTCAGCAATGACCCTACGTATAGACAACTCAACGATCTTATTCATATGAAGCTTTAGTCTTTGGTTGTCATCCTAGAACCAATGGTTAGAAGGGTCAACGAGGTATCAAAATGAAAATGGAGATTACATATGGATGAATGAATGTCGAACATCTTGCTCCGATGAATCTCCTGCCCAATATCTTGATTTTTTGAAGAGAAGATAACCTTGTCCCGTTCATGATTAAATTCAATGTTTATTTTTTTCGGTTTGAGTTGAGTTGAATTTTTTAAAAATAAAAACTTTGGGTCTAGTCCTATCCCATATAGTACATTTTGGGGCATTTTAGCCCTTGCAGGTGTAGACACGATTTTGGTGAACGATCATCACCCTTATACGGACCCAATATGAAATGGTAAAGACCTATCTAGGATGAAAGCATGTAAAAGGGGTTTGGAACGGGTATACAACCATGGACAACACGTCCTGGACAAGTAAGACTGAGATATCTGTCATGCGGCCATCGACAACACGGCTTGGACATGCATGACCGTGACATCCTCCCCCACTCAATTGGTTGACGTCCCTGTCAACCGACCCGAACAAGTAATTCACAAGTTGATATATTTTTTTTGTTAGGTCAACACAACCAACTTGAAAATAGGGTTACAACTCAACCTAACCCTATTCTACTTTTAAAATTATATTTTTAAGAATGTTCGTAACTAATGTTAGTGATGTGTTATGACTTGTGAATGTTTCATATTTGAATTTTATGAGATTTTAGTTATTAAGATAAATAGATTTTTTTTTTTGAAAAAAAAAGAACAATTCGACAACACAACCCAACCCGAAAAATAGAAGATTGTATTGTAAACTCTATTCCAATTGATCCGATCACCAACCCAACATTTATGGAACACAACGCACCTAACTGATATGAATCTTAAACTCACATTAAGCAAATTAACAATAAAATAAGAAAGGACCAAAATAAAAATGATTAATTAGTCAAAAAATTAAGGTTTAAATATAGATGAGCCAACATTTAATTTCATGATTTGAATAATGAGCTGCTTAATTAATGGTGTTTTAATTAATTTGATGACCAAACCTAAAATTATAATTTATAAAATTTAAACTATAATATATTTCACTAATTTTCCCAAGCCTAGACTTTTCATTGGTCAACAGCATGTATTAACAACCTGTGAAAATTTAGGCACTTTAATTAAAATTATAAAATCTTTAATCCTTAATTTATTTCCATCCTATTTGTTTCAATAATGGAAATTTAATTAAACAAATATTCTTAATTAAACCCTCAAATCTATTTATTATTATGTCTTTTGTAAAATAAACAAAATAATAAATTAATAAATCGGTGGTCTCATTTGTCGCTCAACTACCTCTATACATTTAATTCTACAGCTTTTTTTTTTGTTGGAGAAAATAATTTAATTCAATAATTTAATATTGTTTGCAAATTATTTTAAATAATTGACTCTACGCCCATTATTAAATTTACGAAAATCAAAATTATTAATACAACTAATTAATTATTAATGTTTTTTTTCCTTTTTTGAGGATTCAAAATTATTAATATATGGAGTGAAATAAATTTTAATTTTAGGTTTTTAAAAGAATAATTTAATTTTTTTTAAATAAAAAAAAAAACATAGACAACACCGCCACAATTCTCTACGGCTGATCAATGCCTCGTAAACAACGACAATTATGTACACGCGGACCGTACATTCAAATAGTTCTCTGCACTCGGGTGTAGCGTTGTGCATCTAAAGAATCAATCCCGACCACTGGATATGTTCCCCAGAAACTAACGGTCTAGATTTCAGTCTTCGTATTGGCGTTGATTCTCTTTGTAGACTATTTATACCCATTGGTGGGAATTTCACTTGGAGTCGATTGTCCGAAATTCATTTGATCGTCTCCGTTCTCCGATTTCGCTCTGTAAAATTTTCCATCTCCGCCATGTCAAGGGCTGAGATGGACCAGCTGACCTCCGGAGCGAGCAATCGGATTATTCCGATTTTCAAAACTCTGAGGACTTCTCTCTTTTTCATCCACACCTTCTTCCTCTCTCTGCTTCTCCTCCTCTGGCCTCGCCGCCGCCGTTCTCCGGCTGCGTCAACGCCTCCGGTTCAGTCCTCCGTCAAGAAGAGTCGATTGGTATGGCGGATGGAGGAGGAAGATACCCAGCGAAGGAGGGCGTTGGCTGAGGTCATTGAAATGAGCGTAAACATCGGGGACGGAGGGTTTCGTGGCCGTTGGAGTACCTCGTTGTTCTATGGCGTTAAGAGAAACGCCCTGTTTTGCCGCTCCTGGTTGCCGGAATCCGGTGAATTGAAGTAAGTGTTTTAGTTTGCTTTCTAATTTTAACTTGGTTAGAAATTTGTATTGGAGCCTTTTGGAAACTAGGATTAACTTTTCGTGTAGCTGAAACGTTTGTTGAATTGTTCGATGAAATTTTACCTAAATGATATCTCATGGAGATACAGAATCAAAGCAATTGATTAGTTTTTTGAATTCCTGATTACTTTATATTATCCATTAGAAGGTTCCCTGTTTTCTCACGGCAAGTTGTATTGTGATGTTCTTTCAGGGGTATTTTGATCATCATCCATGGGCTTAACGAGCACAGGTGATCTTAAAGTTATTTCATATGAATATGTAGAATTATTTCTTTATTGTGGATGGATTCTGCTGTCAGATTTTTTGTTTTTAATTCCCAATGGTTTTGTTTGGTGCTTGTTTGCAGTGGAAGATATGCTCATTTTGCCACCCGATTAACCTCTTCCAACTTTGGCGTTTATGCAATAGATTGGATAGGTAGCTAAGCTATACATATCACCTCTCTCTGTGTCTCTCTCGTGGTGTTTTATGAAACTTTCTAGTTTCTGTTTAGATTTCTTCATAGTGTTCTTCTCTATATCATCATTTCTTTATGATTACAATCTAATTTAAACCGAACCCAAAGGGTTTAATTGATGGGTTGTAGTAATTGGGAAGGAAAGGACATTACCGGAGGTTTAACAAGTAGAAATTAATATTAGTTGATGAGAAACCAACGTTATAGAAGTTCAAATCCAAGCCCTTCTGTTTTAATATCATGTTAAATCACCTATGAACACAAATGTTGCTTTGTTGTTTATATATTCCTGACTATATTGACAAAATGTTTGAGCATGGCTAGACACCACAACATTGTTATTCTTTGGCTTCTCTGACAATTTAACAAAAAATTTCAATACTCTGTTTTTTCCACATGAATATTGATGATTTTTGTTTTTAGTTTGGATGATATTGGAAATTAATCATTTTGGTGAAAGATGTTAATTGTGTTCATGGCTGTTGTCTTGTGTTCTTATTGTAGGCCATGGTGGAAGTGATGGATTACATGGATTTGTTCCCTCTCTTGACCATGTTGTTGCTGATACTGTAAGTTCAATTTTCATTGATCTGCACAATAACTTAATCCGATGTGAAGTTTTGTTTGATCTTTATTTCTGGAAGCTCAATAGATTCCTTTGATTTCTAATGCTTGCTTGTCATCCTGTTATAGTGCATCTATGTTTCCATCTTTTTGTTTTCATGCACATTAGAATAGACATTTATTATCAAATGATTGACACTAAATTTCTACTTAACTAGAGTCGCGACCGTCATCATAACATAATCATTTTGTGCGGAAATAAGCGTTTAAACTTCATCTTAAGACACTGTCATGGACTTGCGTGTTCGAAAACATCTTTAAAACAACACAACGAAATACTAAATAAATATTAAAAGTAAAAACACCATATTCTAACCTAAGTCTAAGAAAATAAATACAACTACGCTAAGCATGCGTTTTTGTTTTCATGCACATTATGACGACACTTTCCTTTATGGGATTGAATTATTTGTTCAAGGAATAAGTTTAGATTTGGAAGGGAATGTTCATTGTTTTTCTATTCTGCAGGGGGCATTCTTAGAAAAAATTAAATCTGAGAACCCTGAAACACCGTGCTTCCTCTTTGGACACTCCACGGGAGGGGCCGTTGTTTTGAAGGTCAGTTAATTCAAAAAACATCCCTAACCCATCAGGCAAAGTGATGTCCATTTTCAGTCTCCTTAACTTCAATTTTATGCAGGCCGTTTTAAGCCCTCACATAGAGAAAATGGTGAAGGGAATTATACTGACTTCGCCTGCGTTGCGAGTTAAACCCGCCCATCCTATTGTCAAGGTAAGTATAATCCCGATTTCGGTCGATTGGCCATCGAGAAATACTGTGCAATTCTGGGTTATAAACACACTCATGTTGAACTACTTCCATAATGTAGGCTCTAGCTCCCATTTTCTCCATAGTGATTCCAAAGTTTCAGTTCAAAGGTGCAAACAAGAGAGGCATTCCAGTTTCAAGGGACCCTGCAGCACTGTTGGCAAAATACTCCGATCCATTAGTGTACACCGGACCGATCAGAGTCCGAACAGGCCACGAGATCTTGCGGATTTCATCATACCTGATGCGAAACCTCCAGTCGGTCACTGTCCCGTTCTTTGTCCTCCACGGGACAGCCGACAAAGTCACGGATCCTGTAGCATCCCAGGATCTGTACAATGAGGCAGCTTCTGAGTTCAAAGACATAAAGCTGTATGAAGGGTTCTTGCATGACTTGCTGTTTGAGCCTGAGCGAGAGGAGATTGGTCAGGATATAATCAATTGGTTGATGAAAAGGTTAAATGCCAACAAAACTCTTGCAAAATGAAGAGCATTTTCAGGGGCTTAGTTTATTGTGTTTGTTCTAGTGGCTACGAAATTTGTATATCTTATATAGACTAACTTTACATTTCATAAATAATTAGTCCTTCATTCTCGACCGAAAGATTAAAGATTAAAGATTAAAGATTTGAGTCCAGAGGTTGAATTAAGAACAAAAGGAAAAATATCTTTTTGGTCCCTATGATTCAATATAATTTTTATTTAGTCCTTAAGTTTTTAAAATGTTTAGACTTTAGTTTCTATTGGATTCTGAACTTTCAAAATGTTATATGTTTACTCGTTAGTTATGAGTTTAGTCTCTATTTGGTCGTAGATTTTACTATTTCGCCATTTTACCTCTAAGTTTTCAACCGCGTTATTAACTTAAATAATTAAATGTATCATAATTCACTAAATTTTTGTCTATTAAAATGAATTTAAAAATATTATTGTCATTATTTTAAATATATATTATATATAATATATTTAATTTAGTATTTAATTTAAATCATATTATATAAAAATCTATAAAATTAAATTCCTAAGTCAGTGGTCTTCAATCTCCCCAAATCTCACACTGAAAATCAAAGTCAACTCTTCATAATATTCCCCAAATAATATGATTTTTTTAATTAAAAAAAAATCCATATCGAATATCAATTATTGAATGTACCAATATAAAAAAGAAACCTTCTGACGCACATGATTATTCCAAATTTCAACCATGAAAAAAAAAATAGAATAATTATTTAAAAGGAATATATTTATTTATTTATTTGTTAACAAGAAATATGATGATTTAATTTCAGACCTGAAACTGGGAAAGCAAAGAGTTTGGTTCCATTTGATAATTTGATAAAAGTTCAGGGACTTTTCTGCAAAAACTCTGCCATTTTGCTCACCATTTGCTGCAGAGAAAAATCAAGATACTTCACGAACTCCTCCAACGGCCACCCTTCAATCGGATCCGCCTCGAACGACCACACCATCTTGCACCCGCCGCCGTCGTCCTCGCCGCCAGGCAGAAGCTTCATGGTGGCCACGTAGGACTTGAATCCGATGTTGTTGTCCAGGATCTCGTAGGTGAGAATATGTTCTGTCGGATCAATCAATTTCAGCCTCTCGTGGGCCCACTTAATCGATGGTTCTGATGACGATGTCGTGTCGGTGGTGGCGCAGTACCGGATCAGACCCGGCTGCCCCTGTACGCCTTCCACGTAGTGACACGTGTCTATTGGAAGCCATTTGTGGAGACTGCAGAAGTCGTCGGCCAGCAGCGGCCAGATTTCGTGTGGCTTTCCGGCGGTTGTCTCGGCGGAGACTTCTCCTTCCCACTTCGACGGCGGCAGCAACTGTTCTTCCATGATAGAGAGAGAGAGAGAGAGAGAGAAGCTTTTGGTCTGTTTTCTTTTCAAAGTTCCAAGTCTTTGACTTTTATAAACAGAGCAATTTAAAAATAAATTAAAAAAACAATAAAAATTATTAGTTAAAACTAAAAAAAAAAATCAATTATTTATTTAACAATATGAAAAATAAGTCATTAATATATTAGTGGGAGAATCGATAAAGGAATCGATGTGGCATGCTTAACATTTATGGGGCGTGTGAATTAAGCTAAGTTTCTACCGTTAAATATTAATATGTTAAATAAATAAAAATATTCGGTAGTTTATCCAAAAATAACTAATTTTGAAGAATTTCAACCATTTTTTCAACCATATCTTTAAATTAAAAAAAAAGTTTAAAAAATATTCTTTTTTATCGTTAGTTTTGGATGGCATTCGTTAGTACTTATAAAAATAAAAAAAAAGAAAATTAAATAACTTGTGAAATTACTGTTCAGGAGAAACCTCATGGTCATTATTACGAATAAACCCATTGCAAACTTATTAATTAATAAATAAATAATGAATTGTTGGAGTTCTTTTTTGGCATCCGTGCACGCGTTTATGACAAATGTTGGGTCCAAATATAAGAGTTTGGTCCGTTTTTGCTCAATTTTAAATTCCCAATTAAATTTAATCATAATTTGTGTATATTTAATAAATAAATAAATAAACTTTTTCAATTTTAAATTTGTATTTTTATTTTGTTAGGAAACCACTCGATTTTCTAGTCAAAATTTAAATTAAAAAAATACACAGACGAAAGTATATAAATTAAAATAAATAAAAACTAAATACAGATATATAATATTTTGTTTTAACGCAACATATTATTATCCACAAAACTAAAAAAGCTCCACATACCCTTCGTATAATAAAGGAGGGTTTGAGTGCATTAAAAATATACCTAATTAATTAATCGTTATATTTATACCTAAAACTATACCTAATTAATTAATCGTTATTAATTCTTGTGATGAAATTTAATTATCAATATTACTTCAATTAATGTTAATGTATAAATATTTTATTATTATTATTCTTATGATTAATTTATTAAACTATGTATTAAATAATATTAAATTAAATTTATGATTATATTAACTTCTTCACCCATAATTAATTATCTTTATAAAATATAGAACCCCATTTCATTTTCCATTTTTTCCAATTCTTAATTTATTATATTATCTTTTTTTTAAATGGTTCTTTAAAAAAATACATAATTTCCATTATGATATACTTTTTATTTAAAAAATGTAAATAAAAGTCTTGCCAACATAATTTCTACACTTCAAAAAAATAAATAATTAGAAGGCAAAACAAATTTATAATTTATAATTTATAATAATAATAATAATAAAAGGATAAGAAAAAAAAACGGTTATGGGCCAAATAAACCTGGGCTTCAATGCACGAATGGACTGGACTTCTGCAGGCCCAGGCCCAGGCCCAGCTTCGTGTAATTTGAATTAAAACCTAATAGGAATTGTCTATTTAAAAAAAAAAAAAATCATTTATACCTTTATTTATTAAAATTATACTTCTATTGCTCGGGATTAATGGCACCTTCCATTTATTAATATTCCGAAATACTACAACTCTAATAATAATAATAATAATAGGAAATATAAAAATATGGAGCTAAATTAGCATATTTAGTCATTGTATTATCCTAATTAAATAAACTCTTATATAAGATTTAAAAATAAATAGCAATTTTTTTAATAAAAAATGGCAATTAAAATAAATGAATTTCCTCGTGATATATATATTTAGAGTATACATGTTTTTTCTCCCACATGCTTGTAAGCCATACTAATTGATGTGAATTAACTCGAATATAATTTAATAAAATAAGATACCAACTACATTAGAATAAACGTTCGATCTTCTGACCGTAAAGTTGTGGACGACGTAACAATGTTGGAGGGAATAAAAATTGATAAGCAATTAGGAATTTCATTTGATTTTTATTTGACTAATACATTGACTTCCGACGTATTTGAATATATAATAAGTTTTTGTTCGTTCATCGAGACATTATTATTTTTCTTTTACTATACTTTATTATATTTAAAATAAAATCGTAAAAAAACAAAATTGCTAATTTCATAAAATACAATTTTGTACAAAAGCAAATTCTTATTATATATATATATATATATATGAAGTAAAATTAATTAAACCATACCTAAATAAATGAAATTATATAAGTTTGTTAAAAATAAAAAAACAATACAATAAATCTGTCTATAAATAACTAGACATGTAACTAATAAAAAATAAAAATAAAAATAAAGTATTAATCACCTACTAATAATGAATATAAAATTTTAATTATACTAAAACTAACAAATATTGATTAATTAATATATTGTCACAAAATACATAGACAAACCTTTAAAATAAATTGGCTGGCATGGATTTTTTTGTTACAATCTCCGAATGGAATCTTATTTAACTAAATAATAATAATAATAATTAAAATTCCAATTTAGTCCTCACATTTATATCCATTTAATTAATGATTTTGTGACTAATAAATCGTTTGATAAATTTTAAAATTTTAAAAATAAAATAATACATTTAATGTATATATGAATTTTACTTTTATGTTTTAAAAAAACGCGAATTCAAAAAAATTAAAACATGTGCAATAATTAAATTTAAAATTTAGGGAATAAATTTGTAATTCGTTTAAATAATAATAATAATAATAAAAGAAATTAAAGAAAAAAAGAAAAAAAGAAAAAAGGAAAGGGCTGCATAAACGGAGGCTAAGCTCTGTTTCTCTCCTCTGTACTTGAAAATCACTCGACTCTTCCGTTCAGCGCTCCACAGATCTTCGCCTTCTCTGTCGGTCGGCTCTGGACTCTGATTTTTCCCACATTTTCTGTTCTCAGTTTCAAATTTGGGGTTCCCCATGACCGTAGATGATTCCTGAGTCTTCTTCACCGGCGAAGTTTGCCGTCCTTCATGGACAACCGGCTGTACGATGCCTGAGCTCCGTAGCAAAGCACGCCGGAGCCGGGTATGCGAAGACCCAGTCCCGATTGCCCACCAAACACCCATTGAGTCAACTGTGAGAACACGCCACCGAGGGCGGCCGGCTAAACGCGGCGGAGGGAAGAGTGTTAAGGAGGGGAAAGATGCGATCGTTGCCGATGGTGAGAGGGATAGAGTGAACCCTGGAATCGGTATTGAAACAAGGCTGCGTGAGAGCAAAGACGAAGTTGGGAAGGACAAAGACGTAGTGAAGATTGGTGGCAGAGCCATGGATGAGTTCGATACCGGTGGACTGAACGGCGATAAGGGTCCTGTAGCCGAGGATGAAGGCACGGCTACTCCTCTTCCGGAGAAGGTGAAGCTCTTTAATTCTTGGATATGTGTTTGTTTTCTGATGTTTATTGAATCGATGGCTTTGTGTTGATGATTGAGAAAGGTCAGGGGGGGATTGGTGAAGAAAATTGGGGCTTTAAATCTATTACCCTGTTCCCCCACATGCTGATTTCTTTGATTTCTTTGGAAATGTGCGAGTTATTATGAGCTTATGCAACTTTTAGAGATGGCTTTGTTTGATATGCTCTGATACTGATTCATCTATTTGGAGTTAAACAATTGTTGGTAATAATAAATGGGAATTTGCTATTTTGTTTGATTTCGAGAGTTTTTGTTAGACCTCACATCGGTTGGAGAGGGGGAACGAAGCATTTCTTATAAGGGTGTGGAAACCTCTCCCTAGAAAACGCGTTTTAAAACCTTGAGGGGAAGTCTAGAAGGGAAAACCCAAAGAGGACTATATCTGCTAGCGGTAGGCTTGGGCTGTTACAGATGGTATCAGAGCCAGACACCGGGCAGTGTGCCAACAAAGACGCTGGGCCCCCGGAGGGTGGATTGTGAGATCCCACATCGGTTGAAGAGGGGAACTAAACATTTTTTATAAGGGTGTGGAAACCTCTCCCTAACAGAAGCGTTTTAAAACCTCGAGGGGAAGCCCAGAAGAGAAAGACCAAAGAAGGCAATCTCTGCTAGTGGTGGGCTTGAGCTGTTACAGATGGCATCAGAGCTAGACATCGGGCGGTGTGCCAGCGAGGATAGGTGTTATAAAAGTGATACGATGCCTGCTGATATACTGCAGTATCACCTCATGAGTTTTATTCGAAATTGCAGTCATGGCGTTTTTTGCTTCATTTTTCTTTTTCAAACGCTTTATCCTCTTAATGCAACAGGTTCAGGTTGGTGGTTCTCCGTTATATAAAGTTGAAAGAAAACTGGGAAAAGGAGGTTTTGGACAGGTGTTTGTGGGTCGACGTATGGATCCCATGAGCTTGAATGAAAGATCTGGCCCCGGAGCTATCGAGGTATGGTATCCCTATTTGTAACGCCTACCGAATTCTTTGTTTATGTTACCTACATTTCGTATGATCTATCCGTATTACAGGTGGCCTTAAAATTTGAGCATAGAAGTAGTAAAGGGTGCAACTATGGACCTCCTTACGAGTGGCAGGTTTACAAGTAATGCTCTTCTCAGTCCTTGTGGATTATATTTTAGTCAAAAGCTTATTTATATTACAATGTGTTCTAATCACTTTTCTCTTGGTTCTTCAGCGTTTTAGGTGGTAGCCATGGTGTGCCACGAGTTCATTACAAGGGTCGGCAAGGTGACTATTTTGTCATGGTATGCTTTGTTTCCTTTACGTTATTTACTTTCTGTTAAAGCCTTAAAGCGCATCAGAGTTTTGCATAATTTTCTTCTGAGTTCAACAATTACAGTTGGTAGATTGAATCATCAACATCCCAGTAATTGGTGCCTTTATCTACTGAGCTATGCTCGGATTAACCAAAGATTTGTACTATTATTTATATTGCGTTGTGAATAGCTATACTTTGGATATAGGTTATGGACATGCTTGGACCGAGTCTCTGGGATGTCTGGAATAACAATGCTCACACGTAAGTTTATATTATAATTCTATCATTTGTTTTAGGTTTTTCCATGATTTGTAATTTATTTGTGCTGATTTATTGCATGGTAATATGTCTAAATTTTTCTTCGAATCTCAGGATGTCTATTGAAATGGTAGCATGTATCGCGATTGAGGCAATCTCTATATTAGAGAAGATGCATTCTAGAGGGTGAGGCCTTTATTCTGTATTCCCTTGTTTGATATGGAGGGACAGTAAAGTTGCATAGGGTCCTAGGATGCTGTAGCTGTAAAGGAACGTGTTAAGTCTGCGTCGGATCTAGATACCTTTGCACAAAACGTTATGCCAGCTATGATGAATGATTCTTGCATCTATTACAGCTAAGCTAGATATTCGTTACATAGTTAGCTCACTCACTGGCTTACGAATGATTTAGCAGTGTTCTTGTAATTATTTTTCTGCTCTTGAATAACTCTGTCAATGTCTCTGACAGGTATGTGCATGGTGACGTGAAGCCTGAAAACTTTCTGCTTGGTCCTCCAGGAACCCCAGAAGAGAAAAAGTTGTTTCTTGTAGATCTTGGTTTAGGTATCTCATTCTTTTTATTAACCGTTTCGATCTCATGGAATGTTATTTTGTTTACATATGAAATACACCTTACCATCTTATTGGTCCACCTTATAGCAACCAAGTGGCGTGATAGTTCGACTGGTCAACATGTTGAGTATGATCAACGGCCCGACATTTTCCGGTACGAAAGCTGTATATATGATGAGATATTTGTATACTTATATTGAACATTTAGGCTCTTAAACAACTCCATCTTACTTCTATATTCAGAGGAACAGTTCGGTATGCTAGTGTGCATGCACATCTTGGCAGAACTGCTAGTCGAAGAGATGACTTGGAATCGCTTGCTTACACTCTTGTTTTTCTTATTCGTGGTCGGCTGCCTTGGCAAGGATATCAGGTTTATGTTTTTTCGGGGCTGATGGATATTAACTCTTTGTGCAAACATGTGATAGATTTGTTCTGAACTCCGAGTATATATTTTCTCCAGGGCGAAAATAAAGGATTCCTTGTGTCCAAGAAGAAGATGGCCACGTCCTCTGAAACGTTGTGCTGTTTTTGCCCTCAGCCTTTTAGACAGTTTGTCGAGTATGTTGTAAATTTGAAATTTGATGAAGAGCCGAACTATGCAAGATATATCTCCCTCTTTGATGGGATTGTCGGTCCGAATCCCGATATCCATCCAATAAACACAGATGGTGCTCAGAAAGTACTCACTGTTTCCTTGATTTCATCTTTCTGTTGTCTGCCCATTGCACTTTTTGATTGTAAACTTTGCACTTGAGTATTATCTAAAACATCATTTGTTATGTGAAGCTTATATTTCAGGTTGGGCATAAGAGAGGAAGGCTATCCATGGAGGATGAAGACAATGAACAACCGAAGAAGAAGGTTAGAATGGGGATGCCTGCAACTCAATGGATTAGTGTTTATAACGCCCGTAGACCAATGAAACAAAGGTTTGCACTTGACTCTAAAGATGAAGCTCAATTACATCATAAGGTTACTAATTAACTTGGCCCGATGTAGATACCACTATAACGTTGCTGATATGAGGCTCTCTCAGCACATTGAGAAAGGGAATGAAGATGGTTTATTTATTAGTTGTGTTTCTTCATGTTCGAACCTTTGGGCCCTTATTATGGACGCTGGAACTGGATTTTCTGCTCAAGTTTATGAACTCTCACCATGCTTTCTTCACAAGGTTGTTTTTTTCCCATGAAGATAACAATTATCTTGGATACTCTTCATGTTGTATTACATCTAAATGTTTGTTTTTCATTTTGGCCCATGGATTCTGAAGACTGCTTTATTTCATATCAACAGAGTTCGTGCTCTAGTTAGTTAAATGGCTAATAATGTTCGTTTGTTTATTTAGGAGTGGATCGTGGAACAGTGGGAGAAAAACTATTACATCAGTGCAATAGCAGGAGCGAATAACGGGAGCTCATTGGTAGTAATGTCCAAAGGTTCGTCTTAATTCAACATATTCCAAATGGCTAGAAGAAAACGTGGTCATATTGTGTGTGTATGTGTTGCTTCTTATACTTCATTATAATTTAATGCAGGGACTCAGTACCTCCAGCAATCCTATAAAGTCAGCGATTCATTTCCGTTCAAGTGGATACTTAAGAAATGGAGGGATGGATTTTATGTTACTTCCATGGCTACTGCCGGGAGTAGATGGGCTATTGTCATGTCACGTGGTGCAGGATTTTCGGACCAGGTATTAGGCTAATTGGTTTTACTAAACTTGTTCTATTAAAAGCAATTTGACTTCGATTTTGACTTTTGATGACTTAACAGGTTGTGGAACTAGATTTCCTGTATCCTAGCGAAGGTATTCATCGCAGGTGGGATAGTGGTTACCGCATCACGTCAACTGCAGCAACGTTGGACCAGGCTGCGTTGGTTCTGAGTGTGCCAAGGCGAAAGCCCGCTGATGAAACTCAAGAAACACTCCGAACATCTGCCTTTCCTAGTACACATGTCAAGGTTAGTCGTGCAAACGCACATTACTTTATATCTTCGTTTAGCATTGTTAAATTTCTGAAAGTCTTGGTTTCTGGTGTTTATGCAGGAGAAATGGGCAAAGAACCTTTATATTGCATCTATTTGCTATGGCCGAACCGTTTCATGAAACACCCCTAAGCCGATGCCACTTAGAGCCTGCAATTTTTAACAGACGGTGCTCTTCTCTGGGCGGATACGAATTTTTAAGACAGTTGACTGGCGACAATGGAGTTGATGTAGCTAAACTGTTCATTAGCGTCGCCACCGTACTGCATCAGATACAGTCCCCTATGCTCTGGCTTTCATTAATGTTATTCAAGTATGAGCTAAATTTAGATCTTTCATGTCTCTGGGGTTTGGGTATTTTTACCAATTCGTTAAACGTTTTGTATAGTCTTGAGCACTAGTTCTTGGTTGAAGGCATGTCGACAGCATAGGTCATCTTTTCGGGGTGCCGGGAATGTGCCGTTATAGTTATGGAGCATCAGTGGGCTGAGGGTATTCATATCCATCTTGCTTGTACTTAGATCCATATCTCCCACCTTTTTGGAACTGAGGATATTCTAAGTGACATTTTTAGTGAATTTTCTATCAATATAATCATTAGTTATTTTTACTTTTACCCTTTAATTCTCAATTCCATTTTAGAGACAGCATCTGTCACTATGTAGGATTATAAAGTTTCCTTCCCCCTGCAGTAGATTACAAGATTTCTCATGAAACCAGAGGTTCTGTAGCTGAACATAGTCGAGGCACGAATTGCGGCTAGGTTCGGCTGTTCGAGAGGCTGAATGTGCCATTTTGCTAATGGACTTGTTGGTCAGATTCAGCCATCATCTTTTAGCAGCTAGTTCGCCTCTTAGATCTTGTCGATTTGGTAATGGCAGTCCACTATTACCGTTCTCTTCTTGTGTTTGGCCTAGCGTTTGAGTCGGAAAATTGCGGGACTCCATCGTTCATCGAGAATGAATAATAGTTGCCTTCTGGTTTGGTGTTGCGTGGTAAGGGAAATATTTGTTCATATGGACTTTGTGGTTTGACTATGTTCATGTTTCCATTATCAACTACAAGTGTCTGAAATCTTTAATTTTTCTTTACTTAATCTGTTTCCATTATCAACTGCAGGTGTTTGAATCTTTGGTTAGCACTTCCACAATCTATATGTATAATTGCTGACGCCTCTCGGCTTCGTACTGGATTTCAAGAAAAAGTGAACTGTTGACTAGCCACATACACCGTGCGTGACAGGGTTTTAAGCTCGAAGGTACGTTAACGGTTTGTTCGGATGCTTTAACTTCATTTTCGTGCTTATTTTGTCATCTGGGTAATGTATTCTGACATTCGAGTAATTGGTTTCCTTAAAAGTTGCGATTACGATATTTTATTATCTTGCTTATTATGTTAGAAACCACGACTCCCTACAATGGTATGATATTGTCCACTTTGAGTATAAGCTCTCGTGACTTTACTTTTGGTTTTCCCGAAAGGTCTCATACCAATGGAGATGTATTCCTTACTTATAAACGGGTTTAACCCCTTAATTAGCTTATGTGGGACTCCTCTCCCAACAATCCTCCTCTCGAACAAAGTACACCCTTTGTTCGACACTCGAGTCACTTTTGACTACACCTTCGAGGCTCTAGCCGATGTGGAACTCCTCTCCCAACAATCCTCCTCCGAGCAAAGTACCCCCTTTGTTCGACACTTGAGTCACTTTTGACTACACCTTCGAGGCTCTAGCCGATGTGGGACTCCTCTGCCAACAATCCTCAACAATCCTCCTTCGAGCAAAGTATACCCTTTGTTCGACACTTGAGTCACTTTTGACTACACCTTCGAGGCTCTAGCCGATGTGGAACTCCTCTGCCAACAATCCTCAACAATCCTCCTCCGAGCAAAGTATACCCTTTGTTCGACACTTGAGTCACTTTTGACTACACCTTCGAGGCTCTAGCCGATGTGGGACTCCTCTGCCAACAATCCTCCTCCGAGCAAAGTATACCCTTTGTTCGACACTTGAGTCACTTTTGACTACACCTTCGAGGCTCTAGCCGATGTGGGACTCCTCTGCCAACAATCCTCAACAATCCTCCTCCGAGCAAAGTATACCCTTTGTTCGACACTTGAGTCACTTTTGACTACACCTTCGAGGCTCTAGCCGATGTGGAACTCCTCTGCCAACAATCCTCAACAATCCTCCTCCGAGCAAAGTATACCCTTTGTTCGACACTTGAGTCACTTTTGACTACACCTTCGAGGCTCTAGCCGATGTGGAACTCCTCTGCCAACAATCCTCAACAATCCTCCTCCGAGCAAAGTATACCCTTTGTTCGACACTTGAGTCACTTTTGACTACACCTTCGAGGCTCTAGCCGATGTGGAACTCCTCTGCCAACAATCCTCAACAATCCTCCTCCGAGCAAAGTATACCCTTTGTTCGACACTTGAGTCACTTTTGACTACACCTTCGAGGCTCTAGCCGATGTGGGACTCCTCTGCCAACAATCCTCCTCCGAGCAAAGTATACCCTTTGTTCGACACTTGAGTCACTTTTGACTACACCTTCGAGGCTCTAGCCGATGTGGGACTCCTCTGCCAACAATCCTCAACAATCCTCCTCCGAGCAAAGTATACCCTTTGTTCGACACTTGAGTCACTTTTGACTACACCTTCGAGGCTCTAGCCGATGTGTGACTCCTCTCCCAACAATCCTCAACATATTATTCATGGGGTTTGGTTTTTTTTACCGATGAAGATTCTAGACAGGTGAAAATTGATGGCTGCTGCGTAATATCTTGATTACTGCTGTCTGTAGTATGTCATGGCGTTTTCTTGTTTAATAACTAATGCCTGCATTTCAAGATCGATCTTTCGACATACGAAGATAAAAAGGCCTTCGAAAACAAGCATTAAAGTTCAAAACTTTTAAATTCGAAAGCTGGGCTAGTCATAAACATATAAAACCCATGTGTGCCTTTTCGTTTTACATGAAAAATAAGCACCGTTTCTGATGTTTGAAATGAATACGATACAATCTTGATCGTCAAGCTTCATTTACCTCAGCCGGTAAGAGTTTCGATCCCCCCCAGTTTCCCGTTTTGATCCTTACATTGTTTGTATAGAACTTTGATGATCATTATGAACTGTTTCAAGACTTTTGAATGAAGAAAAAAGGGGTTCTTTGGCCATTACGTGCCTTGCGGCCTTTAGAATTCTCCGCCTTACAAAACAATCCCTCACTTTCCCTTCAAACTACACAAAGAATCTTCGTACCTGAAATGTGTTTTTGTGTGTATATATGTATGTGTACTAACTGTTTATAACCCATATTCATTGCTTTTCCTTCCAGAATTCTCATGGAGTCCGTTGCCTCTACTTCGTCGTCCCCACCGGATGGCCCCCGTCGTCACCTTCATCGGTTCAAGCCCTCCCAAGCTGTGGCTGACCGGATTGTTCGAGCTCTCCACCATCACCTCCACCTCCTTTACCGCTCCAATTCTAACTTCTTTGTGTTGGGAGCCACAGGCAATGTTTACATCGTGTCTCTATCCTCCACCCCTTCGTGTACTTGTCCCGATCGTATTACCCCATGCAAACACATACTATTTATCTACATTCGAGCCTTGGGCTTGTCGCTTGACGACGTATGTCTTCGGAGGAGAACACTTCGACCTTGCCAGTTGAATCGTTTGCTTGCTGCACCTATACTGTTAGAATCACTTGCAGAGATTGGCATACGTAGAATATTTCATCAACAATTCTTTCAGGTAAAAGAAAGACGTTCTTCTGCATATGTTGTGGAAGAAGGGACTGCATGTCCTGTTTGTTTGGATGATATGAAGAAGAAGGACCGGGTTGTAGCGTGTTCGACGTGTCGAAATCTTGTTCATGAAGATTGTTTCTCGAGATGGAAACGAAGCAAGGGAAGGAGAAGTGTTAGTTGCGTAGTGTGTAGGGCACGGTGGAAAGATACGACAGACCAACAAAAGTATTTGAATTTGTCTGCCTATGTCAACGAACACGTCGTAGTTGACAACAATCTCTAAACTAGTCAAACGGACGTCTTAAGATATCTCGAAATAAGATGGTAGTGTAAAATCATCCTCAAGTACTTCAACTTTTAAATCAATGTTAAATTAAATCATCTAGCATTATAAAAGAATAAATGATAGGGAAATTTATAGCATGCTTAGAGGAATAGGATGTTAATTATTTTTATTGTTAGTTCAAGTTAGTTTGATTGATCTCGGTAAAATAATAATAATTCGAGTCTTAAGATATTTTTCAATCGTACATTCAATTTTAATTTAATTTTCATTCATTAGGTTTTTATATTAATAATTATCTATAAATAAATTAACGTAGAGGGAATTATATTAAATGAAATATATTTATAAATCTGATGTCATTATAATAATTTATTAATAAAGCAATAATATGTCTTAAATTTTAATTTAATTTTTATTATATTATAAATAATATGTATTAAATTGTCAACATTAATAATTATTTTTAAATAGATGATTTTAATAAAATTAATTTAATTATAAATACTTACCAGTTTCTTTGAATTTGTCTTGAAGGAAAGAATCAGTTGAAAAGAACTCATATCGATACCTTTATTATTCTTATTCCATATAGATTCTCCCATGCTTTATTCACTCAAGAACATTCCCCAACTGATTTACAATAAATATCAAAGCAAAAGAAGCAAGCTAAGTCATTATGGGTCTGAATCACCAAAGTTTTTGGATCCTGTTCAAGTTGCTTCTGGGGCTGCTCATACTGTCATAGTTGCACATGATGGACGGTCATGGCGACAAAGGAAGAAGTCGGGTTCTTGGAAATGGTAAGACTATCGATTGTTTTACCCCTCTCGATCGTGTTGTGGCCTTCCCTTAACCAGGATTTGGGAACTGAAACCAAAAGCGACGAATAAGACGAAGACAAGATAATGAAGAAAAGCATCCATGAGCTTGAAAGAGTTTCTTCGATCATTAATGTCTAAAATACCCGAACTCAATACTAATATATCTATCAACGTGAACATGGTTTTTTTCTTTTCTTTAGTTCAATGTGTAAAGGTGGAGATTCATATGTTAGATATTTTAGTCTATGATATATGCATAAACTAGTTGGCTTGGACTTGCTTTCCCGGAGGGCTGAGGATGACGTTCGGGACTGCTTCCTGGCTGCAGTTATCCGTCACCATCAGTACAATTATGATGGTATGGTTCCTCATCACCATGTTTGGGGACTGATTACTTATGAACTGCATGGCCATCTCATGGCCTACTCAGTTGCTTATACTGCTGACTCTTTCACTGTTTGTCTTGGAGCTTAGGGAAGTACTAAAGTGTAACCTTGCATGAGGGGAATGGTTCATGGGACATGAAGATCACCTATGCATGTGTTACATTAATGGATTGTTCACTAAGTGAGTGGTCAGTTATTTGTACTCTTTGGAACTGTCTGTAAATTGCTTGTGTATAGGACGGTGTAATATCAATGATCATGGAGTAACTTGGATTAGTAGTGGTTGACCAAACATGATTTTGTGAGATCCTACATCGATTAGAGAAAGGAACGAGTGCCAGCGAGAACGCTAGGCCCAAAAGAGGTGGATTGAGAGATCCCACATCGATTGTAGAGGGAAACGACAACGATTAGAGAGAGGAACGAATGCCAACAAGGACGCTAGGCCCCGAAAGGGAGAGGGATGAATTGCAAGATCCCACATCGGATAGAGAGGAGAACGAAATATTCTTTGTAAGAGTGTGGAAACCTCTCCTTACCTTAAAGAGAAGTTTGGAAGGGAAATTTCAAAAAAGACAATGTCTACTAGGGATGAACTTGAGCTGTTACAAATAGTATTAGAGTTAGATACCAGGCGGTGTGCCAACGAGGCGGTGTGCCAACGAAAACGTTGAGCCTCGAAGGAGTGGACACCGGGCAGTGTGCCAGTGATGATGCTGGCCCCGAATGGTGAATTCTAAAGAGGAGAACCAAATATTTTTCATGGAAACCTCTCCTTATTTATTTTGAGGGGAAGCTAAAAGAAAAAGTTCAAACATAACAATAAAAAGAGAACAATTCAGTTTCAGTTCTAGAGAAGTGGTTCAGCATTTATTACGGCAAACAATTGACTCAAACAGATTCTCATTTGCACCCCTAGTGCGCTATAAGATGTACATGTGGAATATTACAGGCTAAAAAATAGGTGCTATACATAATACACACTAATACCAGAATAGCGTTAGTAAATAACAAATAGAATACACAGCCGACACTGATTCTTCTCCTATGGCATCATTGTATATGATAACAAAATGAAAAAATAAAAATGAATTAAGGGATGGATGACCAAAGGCCCCTACCTAACAGGGACCTTCCTGAGGTTATTATGCCTAGTGGAAGGATAGCCTTATAGACAAAAAGCAGCACTAAAAATGATGATGGAGCAATTGAATTATGAATAAATATCAACCAACCTTCTCGCGAAGCTTCAGCCAGTCCCCTCCAGAAAGCCAAACAGCAGCACAAGATGGTACTGTTCTCTAAGAATGCTTTCCCTGTGCAATGTTCTTCATAAGGCTCCTGCAGAAGGGTTACCATTTCTGTCATTCATCTGGCTATTACAACTTCTTAGGCAAATTGTAAGTTTTCTTGAGGAACTTCGAAGCAGCATCATCGTTCCGGTAGCATAGAACACGAAGAAGAGTGTTTGGTTCAGTTGGATTCCATTGCCCAGAAGTAGGAGGTAATGGAAGCCTGGATTTTGCAGAAGATCCATACGTCTCTACTGTCACACGTTTGTACCGCTCTATGATACTCTCTGTGTCAGTTTGCATAAGAGGAAGGATGCCTCTCAATGTGGTAGCGAACTTATCAATCAACTCTAATGGCATACCTTCCCCATTTGCCCAGAATAAATCTTTGAGTAATTTGAAATCGTCCTCAATTATTCGGGAGTCGTGCCGGGAAAAGGCACGCTGAGGGCCTCCAGCAAGCAAAACCAGTAAGAATCCATCAAAAGAAGCTTTCATTATGTCAGTAACAATCCTTGTTCTAACTCTTTCATGAACAGTGTCAGAAATGATGAGCAAGTGCCGCTCAAGCTCATTAAGGAAAGGCTCAATCCTAGAAGATGAGGGCTCCCCTACATAAAGACCATCCCATAAAACATGACTTAAATCGTGGAAAATGACTTTGTAAGCAACTGTCTCACTAAGTTGCTGAACTCCTTCAACACAAGCAGCAGGTGAGAGTTCAAACTTCTTCCCCAAACCATTAGAAAAATCTTCTGCATGAGCAGATTCAGAATTCCTTAGATGAGTGATTATTCTTTTCTCCACAGCCTCCAACTCACCTCGAATTTGATGGAATGTGTTTATACGAACACAGATATGAGGCATCCCAAATGAATTGTCCCCATTTAATGTTGCAACTTGGGCATTTTTCCTCTGAGAATTTGGTAACTTTTCTTTCTTCTTCCCAAAGCCTTGGAACTTTGATCCAATGGTACATCTCGTCAATGCTGGCAAAGTTGGAATATATGTATTTCGCAATCCTGTGGATCCAGAAAAATAGAGAAGATTAAAACACAGATAATATCAACTTACAGCAATAAATTAATGTTTGGAGAAGATACCACAGCCAGATCTTGCTTTCGTTATATAATACTGAAGACATCTATCAAGGCCAGCCACCAAATCAGGAAGTAGAACAGGATGCATTGGTATCGGCAGCTGAAAGTATGCATCCAATATTTCATCTATTATTCGCAGGACCTCCACAGCAGATGGTGCAAATCCTTGATTTTCTTTTGGATTCCATGCCTTCAATCATGGGGATGAATCAAAGTCACTTGGTCAATATGAATGATATGACAAAATTTATTTTTAATCAAGAACCATAGAAGAATTCTATATAAAGGATAAAGACTAAAATTGTTGCACTTGGAACCCACGTTTAGTAGCCAGTCGATAACCATGAAAGCAATTACTGATACAAGCCATGTCAAACAATCATTGATGGATGCAACTAGTTGGAATAAGCATGTTCGATCGCTAAATTCTTATATGAGAATTAAGCGGCATCTTAAAAATAAGAAATTGGTGCCTCTTTTATTTGCATTCACAAATCAGAAAACCAGTTCCATTATTGTAACGGCCCAAGCCCACCGCTAGCAGATATTGTCCTCTTTGGGCTTTCCCTTTCGGGCTTCCTCTCAAGGTTTTTAAAACGCGTCTGCTAGGGAGAGGTTTCCACACCCTTATACAGGATGTTTCGTTCTCCTCCCCAACCGATGTGGGATATCACCATTATCATTTTAATTACACCTACTGCTAGACTGTGAAGATCGATAAAAATGAAAATAGTAAGCACCAAAGTAGTTATATCACTATTTGAGAACAGCTAGCTATTGACATATCATAAGCAAGTAAATCATAAAATAGAGTACAGAGGGGAGATAAAGCTAATAGAACTAGGTATGCCAATAAGTCCCTGGACCATGATGTCAACATGCTATTTATTTCATAAAGTACCTTTGCCAGGGAAAATAACAACATACTACAGAAACACATGAAGATTATAGCACACACCTCTTGTTGTACATTTTGGTCCACCAATTCCTTCATTCTGTCCAATCTTGTTTTCATCCATGATTTAACAAGATTGGCAATTGCAGAATCAGCCTCATAAGGTGGCATCTCGCGAATTATTGCCTTGCCACCATCATCGCTGTCCACTGAATCTCCAACTGCTATTTGCACAAGATCTTTCTCCAACTTATCAGCAGCTCTAAGCACTTGTACAGCATCTGGTGTTAACTCCCCAATACCCGAGATGAATTGTTTCAATTCATTTCCATAACATACATGAAGAGTGGCTACAGCCACTCCTGCAGCAAATGGATGCCAGTTTTTTAGTATGGGACTGAAAACCTCCTTCTCACTTACTGCAAGATCACCAACGTCCTTTGCAAGAATGGCTAGGAGGGGAAGAGAATTTGGCCGACTTTTTGATGCTCTCCTACTTGAATCTGCCTTTTCCATTTTCTATTCAATACAAAAAAGCCAGAAGTCAAGTAATAACTTTACTATGAGAAAGTGTGAGATCCCACATCGGTATCGGTTGGGGAGGAGAATGAATATTCTTTATAAGGATGTGGAAACCTCTCCCTAGCAGACGCGTTTTAAAAACCTTGAGGGTAAGCCCGAAAGAAAAAACCCAAATAAGACAATATTTGCCAGCAGTGAGTTTGGGCTGTTAAAGAAAATTTACCATAATCAAGGATACCGAAGACTTCTGAGAGATATACTAAATCTTAAATAGACACAATCGGCGTTTTCAAAAGCACAGGGAGTCCGTAGGGTGTAATGGTCATAGCATGAGGTGAGGAAATTGTGAGCTTTAGTAAGATAAGACACAATATAAGAAGTTTAATGTATGAAAAATAAAACATTATGAAGCATGAGGTATGATGCCAAGTATAACGTATGATGTATCTCATCACTTATAACTTAAAAGGGAATGTTGGAGCAGGTATAACTTGCCTGAGCAAAAGCAGTACGCAGTGATGATCTAATGTAAGTGTCAATCCTGCTGCGTGCAACATCGACCTCGCCTTTCCTCCTCCTACGATACTCATTTGATACATCTTCAACTAAAATTTTTGCCGCTGATACCCCCAAAGATACAATACCTTGCATGGTATCAATATTCCCAGAATCGAACGTATCATGATAAGCAAGTAGCCTCTTCTCTGCCCAACCCAGAATTGAGCTCAATGTAGAACTCAAAACCTTGGCATAGTCAGAATCTTTTGAGGTCTTAGCATCTTTAGCAACTTCTGTTAGCTGAGTTTCAGCACCATAAAGCAAATCCAGTTCAGCTTGGCCAGTAGCAACAAATCGGTGAAATAAAACCCATGTAAAACAAAGATTATGCAACATTTGGTTCAATCCAAGAATTCCCCAAGTCTTCTTAATATGCTCCATGAGCTCATCAATTTCTTCAATGAAAGACGTATCATCTCGTGCATCAAAACAGGCCTCGAGCAGCATCTCATAAAGTCGGAGATTCAGTGGCATCCCATCTGCCCAGTGGCATACTTCGTTTAGTGATCCATCCAATGATCTGGAAGCAAGAGCCATAACAGCACTACGAAGAACTTGCATAGATTCATTATTTTTCCCAGTTTCAATTGGCTTATCTAATGCTGTATGAATTATTTGTTTTAGCCGCTGTCCTGTAGCAGTTGACTTGTCGACGGGTATTTTAGGATGCAAAAGAAGTCCGGCTTCTAAAACTTTCAAAGTCCTCTTTTGCCAAGCTTCATATTCTTGATGATCTGTAAAATCTGAAGCCTTGAGCTGCTGCAATAGTTCTAGAGGAACTACAACTGATTCGATTCTTCGTCCAACCTGTACAATTGAAGAAAATATAGAGCAGAAAAAGACAAAAATTATGTACGCATTCAAATGGAACACATGATGTTTCGAATTGGATGAATATACTATTTTCACTTAATTCAAGAGCGAAACCATGCAAATTCACAAATTTCAAGGTAATCTAGCAACTCTGATCCGGAATTTTAGTTACATTTTCACATGATATGTGTAAACCATCATCATCGTCATCACTTACGTTGTTTACGCCATGCTGAATCATATTTTAGCACGACGCACAAGATCATTGCAAGAACTTCAACGAATTTAACATCGTAATCACAGAATAACGAGTAAAAAAGGAACAAGAAAATGATCGGGAAGATGATGGCTTCCAACAATACCAATAATACCTTACGTCCACCAATAAAATGGATAAGATAATAAAAACTTTAAGAATTTCGTATGAAAATATAATTTAAAAAAAATATATGACAAGAACCTGGCCAGCAGAAATTCTAAGGAGCGCTCTCCGGACTCTTGAATCGACAGTCTCAGAAACTCCCATCTGGATCCTCATCAACTCACCCACAGTCAAAGGGCGCTTAGACTTTCCCTGGCTGGAGCCGGACCCGGAGCCAGGACTCTTCTTGGAGCCAGAACCGGGAGATTTGAGGCCGAATGCCTTCTTAACCTTGGAGGCGGCGGTGGAAGTGAGAGATCGCTGCAATCCAGGGGAGCTCGGGGAATGGTGATGATTGGGAGAGTCTGCGTGTGAATTGGCCGAAGATACGGACGTGAGATGCTTGCCGGAAGAGGTTCGACAGGCGGTGACAAAGATCTCAAAAGCAGTGAGGCGGAGATCGGCATCGGAGAGTTGAGAATCGAGTTGGCCAAGTGGAGAAGGAAGATCGGGAGCCGCAATGACAGGGCGGACGGGCGTTATAGACGGCGGCGGAGGAGTGGACTCTCTCTTGGAATGGCCCAGAGTGAGGTCTCTGAACAGGTGAGCCATGGAGGAGAGAGAAAAGAAGGAGAGAGAGAAAGTGCGCGTCGACAGTGGAGAAAGATGGACTATTAAGTAAAATAGCGGGTATCAATTTTCCTTTTTTTATTTTTTTTCTTTTAATATTGAAATAATTATCATTTTCATTATTTATTTCATCATCGAACAATAATAAATAATACGGCTTTTAACTTCTTTTTTTTCTTCTCATATTTTGAGATGTAAATTTACCAAAATGCATATATGGAATATTTTAAAATTATTGTTGTATTTACATATTGTTACCTAAAGTTTATGTTTTTATTTGTTTATTTCGCAAGTAATTTTTAAAAAATATATATTTCAATGGATGGATTTATTCTTTTATTTACTTAATTTAATTACGTATAATAATATTAATTCTTAAAATTAAGCATATGACTATTTTGATTTTTGTCCGATGTTATATATGAAATTAAACATAACTAAATATATTGAAAATTAAAAAAAGATATAGACAAAAAAAGTCGAAAATGAAAGTGAATTAGGGCTCGATTGCGCTTGAGTCACCATCCCTAGTGGTTGACTTGCGCCGAAAGTCCTAAATGCTGAGTTGTCCAAAGTTGATCGAATCTCGAGCTAGATAGACCTAGTGAAAGAAGTCGAAAATGAAAGTGAATCAAGGTTGGATTGAGCCTTGAGCCACCAGCTTTAATGGCTGACTTTGCGTCGAAAGCCCTAAATGCTTAGCTGCCCAAAGTTTGGTCGAATCTTGAGCTAGATCAAACCTAGACAAAAGAAGTTCAAAATGAAAGTGAATCCATGCTCGATTGAGCCTCAAGCCACCAACCCTAGTGGTTGACTTGCATTGAAAGCCACAAATTAGAGTTTGGGGTTCGAATCGACCTAACCCATGAAACAATTGGATCATGACATGCATTAGGCATGTCCCGTTTTGCAAAATGTTTGGCTAACCTCGACCTCGACTTTGCCCAATGGTGTATATTTGGCCCAATTTTCATCAGTTTTTTAATATTGTTGTCTCTAAACTGGTTCAATCTCGATTACGCCCTTTGGTCCAAAACTACTCATTACATTAGTATCATAACCGTTTCTTCAAGCTCGACATGTTCCAACATCCCTCCAACATATTAGCCCAAAGTTACCCATGAGTTGTATTGTAATTATACTCTATCATGTTAGTAATATATAAACACGATTAAACATATTCTAACATATTATCTCGAGTTTTTTTTTTAATTTCCATGTGATTTAATATGATATAAGAGAAAAATCTGACAATTGATACTAATAATTATTTAATCGTTTTAAAAAGTATTTAATTGGTCACTAATCATTTACTTTTGTTTCTAATTGGTTCTTAATCTTTCAATTTTTTGATTAATTAAATATTATCGACAATTTTAAAGATATAAAAATACATAGATTTTATAATACTACATAAATACCAACTAGTATAGAGTCACGATCTTTTTATATATATATATATATATAAATAATGTGGGATTTCTCTTTTAATATTAAAAGTAGAATAATAATTTTGAAAATGTGAAAAAGAAAATAATAATTAAAATAAATAAAGCAAAAGGTTTGTGCGAGTTTGGCTCATTTTGTCGGCAAATCCCAATTACAAGCAACCATCATTTTCATTTATTTCGGTGCTTCAAATGGAAGCTTTCATATTTTCATTAAACCATCATTTTCATTTTAATTACCATAATGTCTATATAAAAAATATAATTAAAATATATATTTTCGATTAAAATGTTAATAAATTTAAATTTTTATACTTATTTATTGATATCACTTAAATTTTTATACCTATTTAAAATTTTAATTTTCACAACACTAACTTAAATAACACGAATTTGGGCAAGATTTTACGGTTTTCTTTATTTATTTATTTATTATTATTATTATTATTTTTAAAAAATAATTGGTAGCATTGGGCTGACTGGTCCACTAAACGCCGATACTGGTCCAAGCCCAGAAGAAGAAGAAGAAGAAGACAAGGCCCAGACGATGCTAAAAATGATACTTCGACATGTCGTTTGGATTTCAAATTCAAACTACACATCGTTTAAGATGGCGAAATGGAATCAACCTCAGTGCAGAATTGCAGAGGCCGCCATGTCAAATCGGGTGCGAGAAAGCTTTGCTCTGTGTTGAAGACGAAGCTGCTACAGTATGGCTTCGCTCCGATCATTTGGAGTAATCCTGCAAAAATTATCCCCAAATTCGGCCACTCACAACTGCCCCCGTCTCTTCCATCTTCATAGTATCACTCTCTCTTTCGCTCTGCACATTTTGAATCAGAGTCCATGGCCATTTGAGCTGATTCCTGATATTCTTTTTTTGAAAATTTAGGAAATGGCTTGTGTTCGTTATCACCATTTGCTGCCGAAGCATCGAGTTCAGAAAGTAAGCTGAAATGTCGTGGCAATCAAATGCGAAGGATATGGATGTCTCCGGTCTGTATGGGCAGGCGTTCCAGCAAAATTGCTGGTAGGAAGGTACATTCCTTTCAATATCTTATGTGATATTGCTTTCAAATCTTATGTATGTTTTGTTGGTGCTATTGACTTTATAGATAAGTTTATTAGAGTGCTTAACTACATGTAGGGAGCTCAAGATGCAAAGAAGGCAAAGCTTTACTCTAGGATTGGGAAGGAGGTTGTTTCTGCGTAAGTAGCTATTTTTTCTTCTTTTGGGAATGATTTTCATCGTGTTAATAGCTTAAGGTGTAGCATAATTCTCTTTATTGTTCTTGACAAATGTTTGGTGATGGCACTCAAAATAGTTAACAGATTTGAGGTTGTACTGTTGTACCGTGTTTGAATCTGTGCCATGTAAAATGTTAGCCAATATGGCAACATGAGCCTCTAGGAGCTTGAACTTGGCTCTTCTTCGTTGCCTCACTCATGACATGATACATTGATCTGTTTGCATCTTCTTCACTATCTAGTGTTAAAAAGGGAGGAACGAGCCCCATATCCAATACCCTTTTGGCAGCCCTTCTTGAGAAAGCCAAGGACCTTGATGTTCCAAAAGAAATTCTTGATCGCAACATTAAAAGGGCTTCCGAGAAAGGACAAGAGGCTTACATCGAGAAAATTTACGAGGTTTTTAATTAGCCAGTGATATTATCTTCATACTTCGTGTTGAAAAGAAGTGTTGTGATTATTAGCTGTAACACGCATCTCTACAGGTATATGGTTATGGTGGTGCTAGTATGGTTGTTGAGGTCTCAACAGATAAGATAAACCGCTCAGTTGCAGCGGTTAGAGAAGTAGTGAAGGACTATGGTGGAAAGATGGCAGATCCAGGATCTGTTATGTTCAAGTTCAGACGTGCTCGAGTTGTGAATGTTAAGGCCTCTGATGTTGACAAAGACCAGCTTCTCACCATATCTCTAGATGCTGGCGCGGAAGATGTTATTGAACCTCCGGAATATGAAGATGATACTGAAGAAGAGAGGTCGGAAAGGTAGTGTCTCTACACGTTATCAGTAGTTTTGTTTGGTTCTTCAATACACAACGGTTGTTGTTATGCTTTTAGCAATAAAGAAACTTGAAATTTAGTATTGTTAAAGAGCAATAGACATCCATCTCAGATAGCATAACTTTTTTGATATATCCAATATTAGGATTGTTTTGAAAGAAATTTTATCTCCGTTTGTTTTTCCTGCAGATATTACAAGATTGTGACTTCCACAGAGAACTACTCTGGAATACTATCCAAGTTACGGGAAGAAAACATAAAGTTCGAACCCGACAGTGGTTCTGAGCTACTTCCTATAAGCTTGATTGAGGTATGTATTTTAACGTATATGTGGTTTCTTCATGTCTCATCACTTTAAGTTACTTCAAGTTTCTTCTTATCCTTAATTTACAGTTTGTTGGAAGGCTATTAATACTTTAAAATTGCAAATTTCAACTCGACATGAATTTTTTTAACAAGAGACAACAACTTGAAATGAATTATTAGATAAGAAGAAAACAAAGTCTTGAATTAGTTCTTCAGTCAATTATTTGTTACTGTTGTTAAAGTTTTCGAAGCTCAAAATTTAGAATTTCTGTGCATGTACATGACACTTCAAGGAGATAGGGGTCTCTATTATGGAATAAACAAGAGGACAAAAGTCAAAACCTTAGCAGTCATAGTGGCATCAAAGATAATGGGATTGACTCTTTATTATTTTATAAGAAACATATTATTTCAATTACAAAATGAAATTACAAAAGATGTAGGATCCTATCTATAGGAAGATTACAAAAAACTTTCCAATGGGATATAAGAGATGCAAGACTACAACTATGAAAAGGCGGAAACAATTTCCTCCATTATAGAGTCAATAAAGGATTTGATGCCCTATTGTTTGTCTGAGAAGATATGAGAGTTTCTCTCTAACCACGTAGTCCGAAAATGAGCACGGATAACATGGAGCCATAAGATCTTTTTCTTGTTCTTGAAAGGATAGTCGGTGAAAGTGAGATATGAGAGAAGAGATGTACCCCGGCAGAACTATAAACCATCCAAAAGCACAAGTGTTAAAATTCCAAAAAGCTTTAGCATGGGTACAAGTGCCGGACTGGTGAATGGTAGTCTCTGAAGCCTTTTTACAAATGATGCAACAGTTAGGGGAGATGGGAATCCAGGGGATCTTCGTGGAGCTTGTCACAGGATACATGAGTGACTAAGCTCCCATATAATGCATTTGATCTTTTTTGGATATTTTCCCTTCCAAATAGATTGATATAATTGTTCTTTGCCACTAGTTCTAGCTGGAGCAAGAGCCCTTGTCAATGACTTTGAGATGGATATACCATCTTTATCAATGTTCTAAACCGAAGTGTGAGCTTTCTTGTTGAGCGTGAGAGCAAATAAAGAGGGGAAGTCCTCTTTTAGAATTGACTGACCCATCAAACAATCTGTTTAAAAGCAGAGTATTGTCTCCCCTACCAACTTTACCAGACATGCGTTTACAAACTAGATTCTTTGATTTCTCAATGCCCTTCTACGAGCCGAATAATAAGATTGACTTTTAATGCTGTTGGAACTTCTTATATTACAAATTGGTGTAATAAGTAAAGGATAAGAGAGAGGGACAAAACTAAGGAAGGTCAAATCCCTTAAAATCATAATAAGAGGGGAAGATAGGGTGGTCATTGTCCAGACAATGGTTTGCTAAAGGAAGCAGATTTATAAACTTGATTTAGACTCGTCTTTGTTGAAAGAATTAATGAGAAACATTGCATTGGAGACTACTTGTTCACAAAGATTGTTTCTGAGTTAATGAGTTGATCTTGATTTTTCTTCGAGGCCATTTATTAAGAGTTATCTACTTTGGATAGAATACCAAAAGAGTGTTTAGCTAGTCAATTCTACTTAAGAAAGAAAGAATAGCTCAATAATTACTATAGACCGGCTAAGCCCATTGAGTGCTATTTCATAGACCTCAATCTTGCCTACGGATAATAAAGATAATCTAGTGCCGCCCATCTTTATTCAAGATAAGAGAAAAATATAGCCTACAAAAAGGAATGACATACTTCCTTGCACAAAAACTTTGAAAGGCACCATGAAAATGGACTTCACCCATTTGATAGGTCAACACATAGAATTGCTAGAAGAGAAACAAATTTCATTGATGAATGAAATAAAAGGAGCTAATAGACTCCCAACCACCCATCGGTGTATTACAAGAAAGATCTCCAATTTGATATAAGAGAATAGAAGATAGACTATAATTGCTAAAAGGAAATTTATATCCATCAACTTGGAGTCTATAAGGAAACTTCACATCTATTATCGGAAGACATTGATCTAGATACGACAGTATGAAAAAGACCTCAGCTGTTCAATGGGAATCTAATTGGACGATTTTTTGAAACCTCAAAAATACACAAGTCAAGTTCTGAAATATAGGTTAAAGAAGTCAAAACCCAATCCAGATTTTTTTTTTCTTTTGGTTTTTTGGCGTGCGTGGGTGGGGGATTACTAAATTATACACAAAATCTCCTTCTTCCAAATAAATAGTGTTTTTCTCAGTAGGTTCTCAATGCTCTGCCAAGTTGTGACATTATTGAGTTTCAGGTGGATGATGAAGCTATGGACTTGAATAAAGAACTAATGGACAAGTTGCTTGAACTCGATGATGTCGATGCTGTTTATACAGACCAGAAGTGAATATTTCTTCTTCTGTAATATCCTGTCAACATGGAGAGAGGTACTTTACTCTCCCATATATTGGATCTGTGGTTGCGATCTTAATTTGGTCTAGTCACCTTGAAAGCTGATAGATCTTGCTCAGATGAGAGACATCTTAAGTTTGTAAGGGATATGAACTTTTTTTACTTCCTTTTGTTTCAGGGATTTTCTATTACTTCCCCTCTAGTTTCAAGACTTTAGAAATCATTGTAGAATAATACTCATACAAGAGTGATTCCGATGTCAATTATTCAAATTTTATCTTTTCATAAATTTTAGGGGGGGTGAGGGGATGATTCTTCTGATATAGAGTATAATTCAAGGATTGTTTCTTGGTTCTATTGGAAAATGATCTTACTCCACGAGGTGAATAATCGTAGTCGCGCATCATCATTGATATATGGAAAATAAAATCACGCACTCTTGAAGTCAGAAAAGTTATATGATATTTGATATGATTCCCATGACTTATACTTACTATTTCTAATGGCTTGAGATTATTGCTGTCTCTTTTACTGTTTGACCAATCTATGGAGGTGAAGTGATGTGAAGTTTCAATATATTTATAATCTAAAAAACAGATGCGCGCCTGTCCTCCCAAGGTATAAACATTTAAGATTCTTGACCTTGAATTCATTCAACTCAGCATTATTCTTTTCCAATATCCAATCATTACATGAAATTCATACTTGATTGGACTAATACGAGGCACACGTGTGAAATCTCTTGACCACAGGACTTTGCTTTTGGAAACTGTTTCTAGGAATAATATCTGAGAATTTTGCTTTATTCTTCTGTTTACTTTTCATTTTTTTGATTACTTTACATGTATTAGAAAAGTACTTATAATTCTTCTTTAAAAGTTCCTACTCTTGAAAAATGCTTTTAAGCGCCAACTAGTTAAATTAAATCTTCTAAACTAGCAGGTCGACTCAAAATTGAAATTATAGAAAATCGCATTTAAATTCATATGCCATTTTTGTTAAAAAAAAGTGAAATATGGGAAGAATTCTAATTTTTGGTGGATTCTTTATACCTAAATGTTATGTATCATCATGGACAATTTTCTCTCTGTTGAATCCAATATAAGGATTCATGGCCAGCGTACAAAGAAAAGCTGTATATATTAATTTCACAGGTCCAAAGTGGAAGAGAAACGGATGAATACATGAGGAAAAAGGGCCTTAATTCTGTACAAGGTACCTACAATCTGCTCCAGCTATATGCTAATACACAGTAGAGCTACGGCGCATCGTTAGTCACCACATGTACGTATTTTCTACTCGTGCCTATGATGTATATATGTGTGTTTTCTGATACTGACTAATTGAACAAGCTATACTTTGGTATTGAAATGATACTAATTCTTGGGAATCCAGCAACCATGTAGCCCATAAGGAAGACCATAGGGAAATTTTGCTCTGGCTATCTCCTCAAATGTGGATCCATCTAGAAGCAAAGCATACCCTTCTCCATTTTTCCCACTGACCATAGAGATCACCACTCCTGCATTCACATAAATACATTTTAGACACATTACATTCCATCCCTTTTCACTAATGATATGATTTCATAGTTTACCTCCAAAACCGTCTTACATTAGTTAGAAGGCGAAAACGATTCGAAGTCCGAGAACTTTCAGGTTGTATGTTTATTAATTTTTGTTCACTTAGAAGATGATGTAATGACTTACCATCATCCTCTTCGGTTGCACCAGGTCGAGCCACGAAGAAGGGCTCGGAAGGAATAGCTCCGCTTTCATACCAATTCTTGGCCTTCTTCTTCACCAAATCAATCTGAAACAAACGAATTCATAACAAGCACAAAAGTGAATTGAGGAGGAAGATCCAGAGATAAGAGGAAGCAGAGGAGGTTAGGGAAAATGGTTGTGGAAGTGTTACCTTAGTGAGTGTGTTGGGGAAATTGCAGGGTCTTTTGGCTCCACAAGCATATGCATATCTATATTTCTTGCCTAAGTAAGCAGGGTTGAAGCTGCACATGTCCATTCCTCTGCCATGTTCATCTGGGTCCAATGCTGCTTCCAGCTTCCCATATCCACTCCCATCCAATGGTATTCTGAACCTCCCAACCCTACACAACATTTCCAATTATTCATCCCATTTCTTCTAATCTGTGAATTTAAGTGTTATCTGATGGCATGCTTTGAGGAGTCTAAATCCAAACAAGTCAAAGCAAAAGCAAAAGCAAAAGCAAACGCCAAAGGCAAAACCAGATAATGGTGAATTTTAAGTAGTTCTCTCAAAAGAATTCAACCATTCCGGCTGTGAGTATGTTTATTTTGTCCTTTCTTAAATTCAACAATTCCGGCTTTGCAATTCATTGTATCCCATTAACTTTCCTCGTTATATCTATATATATATCTTTTTGCTTTGGTCAGCTCATCAGCTCACGATGCCCCCTTCTCTGCATGCATGCATATATAAAATTCCAGTTGGGAGAAGAACAAAACATTCTTTATAAGGGTGTGGAAACCTCTCTCTAGCAGACACATTTTAAAAACCTTGAGAAGAAGTTCGAAATGAAAAGCCCAAAGAAGACTATCTGCTAGCGGTGGACTTAGGCCGTTACAAATAGTTTCAAAGCTAGATATTGGGCGATGTGCCAGCGAGGAGGCTGAGCCCCGAAAGGGGGTGAGTGGATTAGGGGGTCCCACATCGATTGGAGAAGGGAACGAGTGCCAGCGAGAACACTGGGCCCCGAAAAGGGGTGGATTGTGAGATCTCACATCGGTTGGAGAGGAGAACGAAACATTCTTTATAAGGGTGTGGAAACCTCTCCCCCACAGAAGCGTTTTAAAAACCTTGAGGGGAAGCCCAAAAAAGAAAGCCAAAAGAGGACAAATATCGGTTAGCGGTGGGCTCGAGCCTTACAAATAAACACACTAAAGAATGGAAGTAAAAATTCCAAACAGTTTGGAGACCCATAAACAATCCATGTTCGAAAATAATAATGATAAAAAGATCAAACAAACCTAGCATCTGGAAGAGCATGTTTGAGCGTGAAGCGCCGCAAATTATGAAGCCGAAGTCGATCTAAGATCAAAGGATTGGCATTATGTTCGCAACAGTCGGCGATCACAGCGGTAATCCTTCCCTTTTCATCTCTCTCTTCATATGCATTTATGAAATGAAATGTAATGAATAATGGTACTTCTACGCTTGCAACCTGCATTTCATTGAAAAGTATGCATTATAAGCATAATGACATATTTGATATCATATAAGCTTGTTTCTAATTTGTCTACAGGTATCAGCAATAGTGCAAAATAAGATATTAAGGGAAGACGTACAATATTTCCACTAGCTTTGCACATGACATGCATAAAGGCTTTAGACTCCGGCCGCCACTCAAACTTATACAACGGCGTCGGCTCTGCTCTCAGCAAGTTTTGAGCACAATATCTCAATGGCATCTCCGGCACCACCACATAATTCTCCGTCACTGGAAACGAGTGGACCCAACCTGGGGCCGGTCCGCCCTTGCAGTTGACCCGACCGATCACCTTTCGCTCGTTTGAGCCCGGTTCCATCCGAACCACCAAGTAACCTGGATTTAAAAGATCTGGTAACAATGTCAAAAACTCTGAGTCTGTAACAATTGGATGAGCCGAGTGAATCAAACCGCCGAGTGAATCACTATACTCAAACTTCCCGATGGTTTCTAACGTACTCGGGTTGATTATTATAGACCCCTTTTGCGTCTCTGTAAGACAAACGACTCGACTGTCGCCAAGCTTCACGACTCCAGTGTTTGCATTATCTGTCAACGATACACCAGAGAAAAGGTTTGCGAGCTCCCCAACGTAGGCGAGAAAGTTATCAGTCTTGGGGACTTCAGAAAATTCACGATAACAAACTTTTTTATTCTTCATGGCAGCTTTATAAGCGTTCGATTCGATCTGACGATGGCCCGCAATTAACCGACCATCTTCAAAGTGAAGCTTAACAATGGTAGCATAACCATCAAAAAGGTGACGAAAGTTATAATTTCCAATATTCCATACTCCAGGTCCATTTCTCAAATACGTTCCATTCTACATGAAAAAATGATTCGATTTATTCAATACGACAATAATCTAATAAAACATTAAAAACTATAGTATAAAAAATGTCATCCACGTATAGTTTTTCAAACATATTGAAATAGTTATGAAATTCATTAAGGACGTAGGTACAACAATTAACATTAATTAATGCAATTAAAATTTGAATGAAACACTAATCAACATCTGACGATTAATCTGATGTTATGTCTTGTTTGAAAAAGACAACGGAAAGAATTGTTTAGATTATGAACATATTTTTTTATACCGTATTTGTGTTTCCATCAACAAACATAAATTAATTAAACCAAAGAATATCCATCAGTATATTTTGAGAATAATATTTTTTATTTGTTTAAATTATTAAAAAAAGAAACTATTTTTCAATATTGAATATAAAAATGTCATTTTTATGGTTGGAGACAATACCCACCATATGAATGGAATTTTTTCTGATCATATGCATGCAAGCTTTAAAATCGATTTCGATCGAATGTTTAAATTTTCGTATCATAAAAATTGATTTAAAACATGTTTAAGACTAATTTTAAGCATGACACGAAATCGTATCTACTTTACTTCAATGGTTAAGAAACGAACCAGCCAACGAGGCAATTGGCCTTGGACGGAGAGTTGTCCTTCCCATCGGTCTTGTCGAATGCTGGTCCATGCAACGTGAGTCGGGGGGCTGGAGGTGTCGATCTCAGGCAATGGAACGACGATGGGTGGCGCGGGGCGGATGGGACTGGCTATGCTTCTGATGGTGAAGTTGGAAACGGTGCGTTTTGGAGGGTGGAGGGGAAGACATGGATTATAGGTTTTGAAGCTAATGCAGCTTCCGGCGGCCATGGAAGCCATCTTGAGAGAATTGCTTATGATTTTGAAGAGAGAGAGAGATGGTGATGAGACAAGGAGTTGAAAGAGAGGTATTTATAAGGGAAAATAAATTATATTATTATTATTATTATTTTGCATATTGGAATCTTCATTGGTGGAGTTCCATTTCACAACAAGACATTGTCTTTTAATTTTATTTTTTTAAAAAAAATTAATTCCTTAATTTCTCCCTCATGCAAGGTGTTATATATATATATATATATATATATATATATATATATATTTGACTTTCATTTTGCAAAATTTAAATATTTTTTAGAAAATGTGAAATTCTTAAAAAAAAAAAAAAAAATCATCACGAATTGACTCAACGAATCAACGAATCAACGAAGAAATGTGTTTAATCTATGATGGTTACATATCTATGATGATAATATCTGAGTTTTTTGACACCAAAATATTATATGGTTAGATGGATTTTGTCTCGTACAATTAGTCGAAGTGGAGTTAACTGATCCACACAGGTTGTCTCTCATACATGCTTGACAAAGGTAGATTGATGATCGATTGTGAGATCCCACATTGGTTGAAGAGGGAAACGAAACATTGTTATAAGGGTATGGAAATCTACCTCTAATTGAAAGGTAAGTTTTCAAAATATATATTGAAATTCAATTGCAAATCTTAATTAAACGTCTGGAAATAAATAAATATATGTTGGACAAATTATTTAACGAGAGTTGTTTGGGTTGAAAAAATGTACAATCCAACAATTGGGTTTCGTCTAAAATATGTCTTAACTCGATCCAACCCAACTTACGAACACCGCTATGTTCTATAGCGCCGTCTCGACTGTTTTTTCACGACGCTACGACACTATTCACAAAACTCTCTAGTCTCATGGAGTTGGCTTATTATTTGTGATAGGCATAACACACTTATTGTGGCACTAATGAAGAAATTATAGTGCTAATAATAATATTAATTAATTAATTAATTAAGAAAACAGTAATTATAGTGAAATCTTCAGTATTAATATGAAAAATAACAGTATTAATAAACAATAATTATGGGTGTAATTGATTATGACGCCATTTGGCAATTAAAGTTTCCAACTTTCAATTTATAATCACCGTTTACATCATCACAACTACAATAATTAACCTTTGAAAATCCCAAAGTTCTCAATAAAATTAGGGTTTTACTCAAATACCTTACTCTAAATAATTGTATTATTAATTAATTTTTTCGGTTACAACGAATGTATTAGCAGATATTGTTTGCTTTGATCTATTGCCGTCAGTCTCACGATTTTAAAATACATCTATTAGGGAGAGGTTTCCACACCACTATAAAGAATGATTCGTTCCCCTCTCCAATCGATGTGGGACCTCAAAATCCAAAGCCCAACATCGTCACTGACACACCGTCCGGTGTCTGGTTTTGATACCATTTGTAATAGTCCAAGCCCACCACTATCAAATATTGTCCACTTTGGCCCGTTACGTATCGTTGTCAATCTCACGATTTTATAACGTATCTGTTAGAGAGAGATTTTCACACTATTGTAAGGAATGCTTCGTTCACCTATTCAACCGATGTGGGATCTCACATATCAATTTTCTCGAGAAAAATGATTTTTCGTCCCTAAAAGTTAAAAAAAATAATAATAGGTATGGGAGAGGGATGGGATGGAATGGAATATTTGACCATCCAAAGTGGAGAGCAATGAAACAAAAAATTATAAACACACATTTTTCCAAACCCTAAATTATGATGTTTTCCATCAAACAAACCCATACACTTATTTATTTTTATTTTAGTCCATACCTCTTATGGAAAAGTGGGTTCAACACATGTTATATTTATAGGGTCCTTGTGTTTGCCATGTCCAAATATGAAAAACGTTACCTTATGCTTTCAACCGGGTTCTTGACCCATTCTACTACACACACAGTTTTGCTAGCAGATATTGTTTGTTTTAACCCGTTACGTATCGTCATCAGCCTCACAGTTTTAAAACGCGTCTACTAAGGAGAGGAGTCGACACCCTTGTAAAGAATGTTTCGTTCTCATCTTCAACTGATGTAAGATCTCACAAAAGACCCGTTACAAAGTTGCGTTCATAAACTTCGTTTTAGAAAAAGATAGGATGGGTTGAAACATTTTGCTTCCACATGGCAAACAAAAGTTTGTACCTTTTATTTTAATTGGCTTCTCATTCATAAAACACACAGTTTATTACAATCATTGTTATTGTTGCCATTACCTTGGAAAATCATATTTTAAAATAAAAATTAAATTAATATATATATATATATATAAATTGAGAAATTACAATCATTTTCCATTTTGACTATATAATATATTGCCTTACAATATCGATCGTGTTTATATTATGGGAAATTTCTATTCCCACGTATACAACTATTTCTTTATTATTTTTTATATTTTATTTAATCACCAATAATAATTAAATGGACCTAATAATTCTTCAATTTTGAATTAAAAAATAAAAAATCATTTTGACAATATATATATATGCCTTAATAATATTTTTAGATATATAGTTTTTAAAGAATTTTTTAATGGATAATTTTCATTTTTTAATGTAATTTCTATTAAAAACGTAAAATATCATATTAAATTCAATAATATTTTAAAAACAAAATAGAATATAATGTCTCAAATTTTAATATTACAAATATATTTATATATATAAAACTATATTGTAATATTGAAATATATATTAAAATTATAAGTTGAATTAATGGAGTGAATATTAAAAATAAAAACAAAGAAGAAATAAACTCATGATGAAAAGAGGTAGAAAATGGGGAGCATACAAATGAAATAATAATGAAAGATTAGACAATTATTATTATTATTATTATTATTTGGGTATTAAAAACTAAAAATAAAAAAAATAAAAACTAATTATGTATTATATTATATTATATGATAATGAAAGGGAAATAATAATAAAAATAATAATAATTAAAAAAAAATTGAGTATTGGAGGAGTAGTTGTGTGGGCATTGTCTCTTCAATGCTGTCTTTGATTCCCACACAAATAATTTCCAACACAAATAATTTCCAACTCTCTCTTGTTTTTTTTATTATTTTATTTTATTTTATTTGTGGCAGACAAAATTAACAAACCCCCACAACACCCAACAACTCTAATTAACCTCCCTTAATCACATCCTTAATTACTTCTAATTATTCCATTATAGTGGAGCCTCCAAAATCCCCCCATTTTATATTTATTCTAATCTCCACTCACTCTATTTTTTTTTATATTGTTTACTACAATAGTCACACGTTCTTCTTTCTCTACTCGTATCTTTTCTTATATGGATTTGAAGATGTAACAGCTCAAGTTCACCGCTAGTAGATATTGTCCGTTTTAGTCAGTTATGTATCATTGTCACCCTCACAATTTTAAAACGCGTTTACTAGGGAGAGGTTTCCATACTCTTATAACAAATATTTCGTTCCCCTCTCCAACCGATGTGGGATCTCACAATCCACCTTTTTTAGGGGCCTTGCGTTCTTGCTGGCACACCGCTTGATGCCCAGCTCTTATACCATTTCTAACAGTTCAAACTCACCGCTAGTAGATATTGCCCGCTTTGGCTCGTTACGTATTTTCGTCAGCCTCACGATTTTAAAACACGTTTACTACGTAGAGGTTTCTATACTCTTATAAGAAATGTTTCGTTCTCCTCTCCAACCGATATAGGATCTCACAAAAGATGATACAATGTATGAAGTGGATTGTTATAATATAAATGGCCGTTTATCAAAATTAGGGGAGTACACGGGATGAGTTGAAAAAAAATCTTTTGAACTTGAAATTTTAGGTTAATTAGGTTGGTGATTTGAGCAACTCAAATGAAGTTCCCAACCTAACCCAACCCGACCCTTTATTTTCAGGTCGGGTCAAATTGGGTTATCGAGTTATTCTTTTTTTAAAAAAAAATCATACTTATTCCTAATATATGTTATATTATTAACTAAAATCTTATAAAGTTCAAACATCGAACATTTACAAGTCACAATGCATCGCTAACATTGGTTTTAAACATTAAATATTATTCTTAAATGTAAACTAGTGTTAGCTTTGAGTTATTCTAACCCGACTTCCCTGTTGGTCAAGTTGACCGGACAAAAAAAATGTCAACCAGCAAACTAAATCAATTTTTTTACCTTCCAAAAAGTCAATCAATCTAATCCAACCGGTATGATTTAGTATTAGTAGTTTGGATTAGTCGAGTTATAGGAAGATATGAACACCTCTAATCAAAATTAGACAGTTTTAAAAGAGTAGTTAATTTTGATTCGACATTAGTCCACTAAATCAACATGTTGTCTAATAAGGGTATCCAACAAAATCAAGAATGGGTTCGAGGCAATATACTGATATCAAATTGAATGATCGATTACTTCCTTTTTGTCGACTAACTTAACACAAAATTATAATATGATCGATATTCGATATAACGTATTGATTTGATTCATAAGAATTTGGTTAGCTAAGTTGAAGAATAAGTGAAGATTGAAATGGATTTTAATGAGAAAAAGGGAATGTATGAAATTAGGTATGATATATAAATGATTAAAGTGGGAGGAGGATTAGTATATATATATATATATATATATATAATTGTTTTAGAAAGAAAAATGGGTGAGTGGTTTAATGGATTAAATGATTAGGAGTTGAATGCTTTGAACAATTTGTTTGACCTTGACTATTCTATTCTCATGTATCAATTTGTAATTTCACATCCATTTGATATGTTCTTTTTTATTTCATTACACAATTATCCAATTATATTATAATTCAACCAAGTTTTTATTTCATAATCATGTGCTTAATTTTACAAAAAAAAAAAAAAAAAAAAGTTAAATTACCATTTAGTCCTTTTTAGAAAGAGTATATGCATTAAATTATAGTTTAGCTTCAAATTTATGAGATCTCATATCGGTTCGAGATATGTACGAAACATTTCTTATAAACGTAATACGTAATAGAATCGTGAGACTAACGTAATACGTAATGGGCTAAAGCGGATAATATCTACTAGCGGTAGACTTGAGTTGTTACAAATGATATTAGAGCTAGACATCAAGCGGTGTGCTAGCGAGGACGCTTGACCCATATCGATTGGAGAGTGGATCAAAACATCTCTTTTAAGGGCGTAACGCTGTGCTAGACTCCAAAGGGGATGAATTGTGAGATCCCACCTCGGTTGAAGAGGGGAACGAAACATTTCTTACAAAGATGTGAGACTGACGGCAATAGACTCCAAACTAGCTAGTGATTATGTAAATTTAAACCCTAAATTTTTCGTTCATAATTTTATAAGACTTCATTCAATTTGAATGGTTTTTCGTCACCTACTTATTTTATTTTATTTTTGTCTACTTTCTATTACGTCATAACTTTTCTCAGTGCTTCGATGTTAGTTTTAGTTAAACCTCGAACAGTAAAATTTTTCGAAACTTATTTCTAAACAACTCTAGTAGGTTCGGGTAATTCTTTATTCCACTAGATTTATTTTCCGTATGTATATAGATTTGTTCAATATGAATTACCTATAAGCAAACATAGACTTTTTTTATAATAAATTTAACGACAAAAGGCTCCGTTGTTAAGATTAAAATTAACCTTTAAAAATTCGGGGTATAATTGAAACGAACCATTTAGGGGTATTTTTTATAATATAAATTTGCGTGTAGTGTAATTATTTAATAATAAAATGATTAAAAAATATTTAGAAACCAGACGTACTAAAAAACAAGATCAGAATATGCCTTTTTTTAATAAAAAAAAAAGAATATTCGATGGAAATAAATTCTATGCGTTTTTTAGAACGATAGAGAAAGAAGATATAAACAATTAAGAATTTGGAAATTTTGTTTTATGCTTTGTAATCACATTAACTGAAAAAATATATTTTAAGGTATTTTTTTAAATAATAATAATAATAAATATTGAAATAATTTTTACAAACGCCAAATTCAAAAATAATTGTTACAATAAATTATTCGAGACAGTTATTTAAAAAATTAAGAAAAAAAGTAAAGATACGTAAAACATATTTATTTATTTTCAAACATTTAATTACGATTCGAAATTCTATAAGTAAATATTTATTTTTTAGAACTGTTGGATAATAAATAGTCTAAATTGAATTATATATATAAATAATGATATTGAAGACAAAATATTTTTCAAAAATAAAAAATAAAGTTTTGGTTGATCGGTTAATTCAAAATTTTTAAACCAACTCAACACATAACGTTTCATTTATTTGAAATCAATCCAATTTATGTTTGTTTGGGTTGGACTGATGGAATTATTCGGATCATCTGATCTTTTAAACACTCCTAGTTATATCCGAAAAGTTTCTTTCATGCCCATTGGACGTTTTTTTTTTTGTCTTTCATGCACAAAGACATCGATCTTTTAGATAAATGTGAATTTGTGATTAGAGATGTTCATAAGGTAGGTGGAGACGGAAAATCTTTCCTCATCTCTGTTCCCACCTCTTATTTCAATTTTAATTTAAGCGAAATTTCTCATTTATTTTTAATCAAATTTCAATATTACAAGATAGTTTTTATTATTTTTGTACCTATATATAAATAAAGTGGGCCGGGTGGGTGTGGGTGTTCAAATGGTCTAGAATAGCCCAAATGGCCCAAATCTAAATGGGCCGAAAATCAGCCCATCATTCAGCGCTTAGGAAAAGAAGTCGTTCGCAGTCTATATTGGAGAATTTGAAAATGAAATGTTAATACGGAATACTTTTCTAAAATTTTTAAAACAAATTTATGGGTAAATATTTTATTTATTTTATTATATTTTACAAATACATGAATTAATCGAGATCATGTGAGTTTGAAAATATGATGATTAAGAAATATTTATATGAATTGATAATTATTACTTATATCAATAAGATACACATTTCTTTTCAACAGTTCAATCATTAAGAAAGAAAAATTAATTGTGTTTAGCTTGAAGTAAATTTATGTCGGGCGTAAATATGTGAATGAAGACAAAAACATATTAAAATGTTTTTTTTTTTTAAAAAGAAAAAAGAAAAAAAGAAAAAAGAAAAAGGTGAGCAATGGTTGGTAGCTGTGAAAAGAGAGTGTTTGGAGAGTCAGTGGCTTTGCCCGTAATAGACAAAGCTACCCGACAAAATGCCTAATATCAATCATTGTCTTTCCATTTTCCCACAATTTCTAATTATTATATATTATATATTATATATTAATTTAATTCAAATTTTTAGTTTGATTTTTTTTTTGGTAATAAAAAGTATGTTCATAAATTAATCAATAAACGTAAAATTTAGTGGGATAAAGATGTAATTATTACTAAAGAAGACTTAATATTTCCAATTCCAATTAGATTGAATCGAAAATGTTCAAATTAGATCTATACTGTCTTCTGATACACACCCTCTCTAGATGGTTTAGGCACTTGAGCCAAAGTTAAGGTACTCGATTGGACCTCTGGTATCCCTTCATTTGACCTGTCCATAATCTAATTGATCTTCGAGTGAGCTCTAGGTTTGGTTGGTTGGATCCTTAGGCTGGTCAGCTTAGACTCGGTTTACTTTAGTTGCATTCTTTAATATCCCTAGATTCTAAAAAAACGAACCGTTATTCATTATTGAAATTGTAGACTTCAAGAAAATTTCAATTCTTTATGACGTACAAGTCGAATTTAATGTTATAGCTTCGACTTCCCAAAAAAAGAAAAAAGTGAAATGATTATCTTTCCGTTGTTTGCTAGCTAGCTAGATTTGTAACCGGCTATGAACATTTCGTAAATATTTTATTGAAACGTCTCTTTCGATTTGATTTATATGTTTTTTACTCCTTGATTTCGGACTCTTTTTTTTTTTACGTTCATATTTTGAATATTTTATCCAAATTTTTGTAATATTTTAACAAATTAATTTCTTTTTTAAATGTGTTAAATATCACCATTTATTTTAAGGTTAATTATCATAATAAAAAATTTGTGAGTCGTTTTAATAGAGTAAAAAACATCTATATCTCGCTCATCAATAATACATTACACCGAGACATTAACATTAAATAAAAAAAATTGAGTCGTACTTAAATTGTCAAAATCTAATAAAAAAAAATTAAATATAAAACATAAGCTAAATAAATTGAAAATTGAGATGAAGCGGATACAAATAATTATGGAAGTAGTGGGGGCAAGCACGTGCCTTTCAACGGGATACCTTATGAACTTGTCGTTGACAATTAAACTTCTCACCTACCAATCACCTCTCTCCAACTCACACCTTTTCTTTTATTAAATTATAAATTTGTTCTATGTAATCTATAAATTTTAAAAAATATATTTAATACATTCTTAAATTTTTAATTTTAATTTTAGATATAAAATTAACGGTTACAAGAATCTGGAGAATTGAGGACTTATAATTGTTTTTTTTCTTTTCTCCCCTTATTTTAAATCAAAATTGTACTAATTAAAATATTGTTTTATATTTAATGCTGGTACAAAAAAAGAAAAAATATATAGTTTGAATATTTCATTTATATCATTAAATTTTAAAATTTTTTATCTTCAGTTTTAACTGTATACAAAATTTAAATAAAATTTCTCATTAATTTCAACTCAAAATATTTCGTTTGTAACAACTTAAGTTCACTGCTAAAGATACTGTATGTTACGTATCGTTGTCAATCTCATAGTTTTAAAAAAGTCTGTTAGGTAGAAGTTTTCACATATTTATAAGAAATATTTTATTTCCCTCTCGAATCGATGTGTAATTTCGCAATCCACCTCCCTTGGAGGCAGCGTCTTCGTTAGCACATCGCCCAGTATCTGGCTCTAATACCATTTGTAACAATATAAACTTACCGGTAGCGGATATAGTCCGTTTTGGCCTGTTACGTATCGCTACCAGCCTCACGGTTATAGGTAGAAGTTTCCACACCCTTATAATGAATGTTTTATTTCCCTCTCCAACAGATGTGAGATCTTACAATCCATCCCCTTGGGGCTCAACGTCCTCGCTGGCACACTGCCCAATGTCTAGTTCTAATACGATTTGTAATAGCTCAAATCCACTAGTAGCAGATATTTTTCGTTTTGGCTTGTTACATATCGCCGTCGGCCTCACGATTTTAAAACGTGTATGTTAAGTAGAGGTTTTCACTCTTATAAAGAATGATTCGTTCTCCCTTTTCAACCGACGGAAGATCTTACATCGTCGACATCCATTTACAACATTATTCACAAAGCAAGTCTTACACATGCGATCCTAAATAATACCATAAATATATATATATTTTAAATTATTTTTAAAAAAAAAAATAATAAAGAGAGAGAGAAAATTGGTAGGATGAAAAATTAAAAAAATTGGTGTATGGGTTAAATGAGAGTACGGACAAAACCCTGAAGAAAAGTGGAGAGGTCGCTGTCACAGAAAAGGGATAATATGACGCCATTATCTTGTTTTTTTTTGTTCTTTACCGCCCTCGTGGCTGACTTTGATTGGTCCAGACAATAGTGGGCCCTCTGTAGGGCAACCTGTCCCAACCACAGCGAGTGTCCTACAAGTGGAGGGAGGGGTGGCTTCTTCTGTATGGACCCTCAACTTTAGTGAAAGGCTGATGAATTAAGTCAAAAGGCGAATGGGTGGAAAGGTTTTAGTAATATTGGATTTTTTTTTTTTTTTTTTTTTTTTTTGGATGTGGACAAAATATAATCTTGATAACCTTTTGTGTTATTTACAATTTTTTGTTTTTTAGTGCACTTTTCATTTTTTTTAAGGGGCTATAAGGCTTGGTTATCTATACAAATTCTCGGCCCAAGTAACTGCTACCAAATATTGTCTTCTTTGGATCTTTTGGGCTTTCCCTCAACGTTTTTGAAACGCGTCTAGGAGAGGTTTCCACACCCTTATAAAGGGTATTTCGTTCTCCTCCCCAACTGATATAGGATCTCACAATCCACTTCCCTTTAGGGCCTAGTGTCCTTCAAATCCACCCCCCTTCCAAGTTCAGTGTCCTTGCTGACACGCCGCCTCGTGTCTACCCCCTTTGCGGAACATCCTCCTCACTGGTACATCGCTCGGTGTCTAGCTCTGATACCATTTGTAACGGCTCAACCCCACTGCTAGCAAATATTGTCCTCTTTGGGCTTTCTCTTTTGGGCTTACTCTCAAAGTTTTTAAAACACGTCTACTAGGTAGAGGTTTCCACACTCTTATAAAACGTATTTCGTTCTCCTCCCCAACCGATGTGGGATCTCACAGTTGATCTAATTTTAGAATCCGACTAACTCGAATTACTCAATCCAATTCATAAATGTTAGGGTTAGATTTTTTTCGATTTGGGTTTGGTTGAATGTTTGAAAAATAAAAAAAAATCGGGTTGGTTTACGGGTTGACATCTTGTTGACCGAGTCAACCCAATCAACCCTAGATTATTACAAAGATTAAGAATATTAGATATATAACCAATGTTAATGATACGTTAGACTTGTGAATGAATGCTTAATACTTAAATTTTATGAGATTTTAACAATAAATATTTTTAAATAATTAAAAGACAAACGGACCACCCAAGTGAAAAACAAATAGTTGGATTAAGTTGGGTTATGAACTTTGTTCGGGTTACTCAGATTAGATTAGAGTTTATGAATTTTGAGTTTATAAGGAGAAATTTGTAATTTTACATTATTTTTAAATTTTTTTCTGACCCCATGTTTCCGATGTACTAAAAAAAATAAAAATGGATACGTCCCTTTTGAACAATAATTTGTTATGGGTCGAGAGATTTTGATATGCGTGTGTGGTGATCAGACAATATTTATTATCTGCACCCTACAAAGGGTAACAAGTGCCCCTAATTTCTCTCCAAATATACAAATATTGCTAATCAGTCCCTAACATTCAAATGCTTTTCAATCTAGTCCCTCTTCTTCCACATTTTCAATTTTACACAAATTTAAATAATTTTTTCTTAAAAGTTATTGTTAAATTTTAATATCTGCACCCAACGTAAACACGAGTATAGTTCAACAATTAAACTATTGTCACTCACCTTTATTATACTATAATGTGAATGTCTAAAAGTCGGGACAAATGTTTAATCAAACTATTATTTTATTATTTTATGGAAGCATCCAACCACCAAGAATCATATAAATGGTTGAAAATTTGAGTGAAAGCTCCATGTTAACAATCAATCCATCCATGCATGTTTTTAGGACATTTATTTTTCTTCACAATATTTATATATAATATTAAAAAATAAACCCATTTTTCTTCCCTTTTTTACCCCTTGAAAAAAATTTCTTATTCAAATATTAAAATATTATTATCCATTTTACCCGTTCCAGTTATACTCGACTTTAACCCTATAAACTAATACTCTTTCAATTTAAAAGGCGACAAAATACTTTATTTTTTTAATTAAGAAAATAAAAAATATTATATATTTGACCTTTTATTAGTAAGGAGAAAGAATGTTGTTTTTATTAATTTATTGAATATAAACATTTTGGGCTGCTTTAAGATATTATAAAGTACAAAACCAACTTGTGTGATTGATTTCATTATTAATTAATTAATTAATTAATTAGGGTTTTTTAATTAATTAATTTATAGGCATCTCATGACATCACAATCATAACACCAACCATTAATTAATAAATAAATAATAATTTCACAATCACATCTTTGAAATTCAGCCTTTCCTGATTTTTCTTCTTCTTTATAATATGAAATTAATATTTATTTCCAAAACAATAATTCATACAGAATCTTAATTATTAACAACTTCCTTATCTTAATCATTATCCATTTTGCTAATACATAATTGAAATTTTATTTTGGGTTCATATAAACTTTAAATAATGGACAAAAGCCTGACAGTCACACGGTTTTAAAACGTGTCTATTAAGGAGAGATTTCCACATTCTTATAAGGAATGCTTCGTTCTCCTATTTATCTAATGCGGGATCTTACATTTGAATCTGTTAATTTAAATGGCACGGGTCAAGCTCTTGAAAATCATGAAACATGTATTATCGATCAAGAATTTAGAGATTTGAATCTCTGAACCTACTTATTTATAAAACTATTAAAAAAATAACTTTTTTAAATAGATAAAATGTGGGTATAAAAATTTGAAATCAACGAACTCAAATAAAATTTATGTCATTTATTATGGACAAACAAACACAATCTTGAAAGTTCTACGACTCGTGAATTTATACATATATAAGTATATATGTATATATGTGTAATAACTCAGATCCACCGCTAGCAGATATTGTCTTATTTAGGCTTTCTCTCGCAGACTTCTCCTCAAAGCTTTAAAACGCGTCTGCTAGTGAAAGGTTTCCACACCCTTATAGATGTTTCGTTCTCCTCCCCAACCAATGTGGGATATGACAAAATATATATATATATACGTACATACATAGAATTTAGGATAAATGAAATGAAATTAGGTGGAGAATTGACGTATAATAAGCAGGCCATGCAAAATAAAAATTAACTTAAAAAAGGGAGGGAAAAAGTGGGACCCACGGGGGAATTTGACAGTGTGGTGATAACAGGCTGACAGTGCACGAATTAAATAGTTGGTGTCGGGACACGTGTCGGATAGTGGAGGTGCCGACAGTCGCTTTCAGTGCCTTCGTAATCGTCTCTCTCACATATCTTTTTCTTTGAAGTAATCAACTGCTTACGTGACAGTGCCACCATTTTCCATTTCCACCTCACTCTACCATTTATTTTATTTATTTATTCTTATTATTGTTATGGTTCTTTTAATTATATTACAAATACAAATTATCTCACCTATATTTTTAATATTTTTGAGAGAAATTCTTTTCTAATTTCATGTTAAATTTAATAAATTGACTATTTGATTATCAAAATTTCTCATATTTATGTTTAGCATGTTCATAAATAAGAGAAATTCTTTAATTTATTTAAAGTATGTGTGAGATTTCATATTGGTTGGAGAAGAAAACGAAACATGTTTTAAGAGTGAAAATATTTCCTTAGCATACGCTTTTTAAAATCGTGAGGCTGACAACGATACGTAACAAGTCAAAACAGACAATATTTATTAGCGGTGGGCACCAAAGAAGCAGATTTAAAGAAATGAAGAAAATTTTAAAATTTTAATAAGGATATGATTTTATTTTATTTTATTTTTTTTAAAGAAAACCCATTTACTCAAAAAGTGTGATTTTAGTACACAAAAACTTTTTTTAAAGTTGGAAAAAGATAATAAAAAAAAAAGTAATTAAAGGATAAAAAGAATCCATCTTTTCATAATCTCCTCTTTGTTTTATTTAGAAAAGTTAAAGAAATTTCAAGGAAGAAAAAAGAAATAATTAGAAAGACAAAAAATATCCTATAAAAAATAATTTAGATATAAATTCATAATTTATTTAAAAGATTTTTATTTTAGGAAAATGATTTAAAGGAAGTGGGGAACAATAAATCAATTGAATCTTTTATTTTTTTTATATAAAAAAAGTGATTTAATTAAAAAGATTCTGATGATATCTGTGTATATATTATATGGTGGTGTTGTTAAAAAGCATACCCTGAGAGTGATGTCTAATTTCTTTTAGGGTTTCTAAATGCAATGTCTCAAATGGTCAACATAGTGGTCCTCAATGCCTCCATAATCGCCATTGTTTAATAATTATTGGATCGAGATTAAATCATCGGTTGTGTCTTATTCACTAACTTAAACTCGAATCGACTAACTGTTTTAACACTACCCTTCTGGACTTCCTCTCCAACTAATGTGGGATTTCACAATCCACCTCCTTTACGGGTCCAACGTCCTCACTGGCACACCGCCTAATGTTGACTCGATACCATTTGTAACACCCCAAGTCCACCGCTAGCAAATATTGTCCGCTTTGGCCTGTTACATCTTGTCGTCAGCCTCACGATTTTAAAACACGTCCTAGGAAGAGGTTTCCACACTTTTATAAGAAATGTTTCGTTTTCCTTTCCAATCAATATGGGATCTCACAAGTGGCTGACATTGTTCATATGTATGGTCTAAAATTTCTCAATGATGTATAATAAATTATTTTAGTAATTTTATTATTTTTTTATAAAATTTATTTAATAAAATGTAATGTAAGATATTTATAGTATTATAATATAGAAATTATTATTTTTAGTTCAAAATATAATATTTTACTTCAAACTTGTAATACATAATTACTTTGTTAACAGTAATAATGATGATTATTATTGGCTAAATTTTGAAGAATGTGACGTGAAGCGAGGGCACTAAATTCAATATATAATAAAATATTATTTATTTATTTTTAATTTTGATGAATTTGTCACCATCTAAATAATTAAATAAAGGTGGAGCCTTGTATCTTAAAAGGAGTTCATTGCTTTAATTTTTTGTAGCTTTAATTTTTTTTTTTGGCTTCCCCTTTACAACACCCCTTTTATTAATAATAATAATAATAATAATAATAATCTATCTGATTACATCTCATTTACTCGAGAGTCACATACTCATATTTTAAATAATATTTTTTTTAAAGAATTTTACATTTCTTCAATTTTTTTATAAGTCAAACGAAAACATGCTCTTACCCCACACATATCTTCGTAATGGTAAGATATCATGTTGTTCACTTTGAGTATAAGTTCTCGAGCTTTATTTTTTAAGAGGGTTACAAAAAATTTCTTATAAGAGTATGGAAACCTCTCTCTAGTAAACATGTTGAAGGGAAAGCCTGAAAATGACAATATCTACTATTGGTGGATTTAAGCTGTTACAAATGGTATTATAGCAAGTCATCGAACGGTGTGAAACATTGGTCGGAGTAGAGCTAGACTCTCTCCATAATAGATGCATTCTAAAACTATAAGGTTAACGATGATACGTAACAAACTAAAACGGACAATATTTGCTAACAGTGAGTTTGTACTAATTTAAATATTGTTTAAGGGTTTGAGAGACATCGAGACAATATGAAATAATAAGATTTGATTATTACCATTTTAATTTGTTTTTATTTATATGTTTTTTTCATAAACATACAACTAAATTTGATAATATTAATAAAGATGAAGATATGATTAGGATTATTGTCCTATTGGTTTTATGTAGGCATCAAAATAGGTCCAAAATCTCTACATATCACACTTCATTTTACCTAATTAATATATATATATATATATCTTTATTGGAATAAAGACAATAAAAGTATGAAAATTCAAATTCATAAATATTTTTAGTTACATCCGAACACGTTTTTTTTAAATGAATGAATCTAAAAATTTAAATATTTATTAAAAAAATTATATTTCAATTTATTATGATTATGATGATTATTATTATTTATGGTTTGTTTTTTTATTAATTTCCCAATTTGGCAACTTGCAAATACGTCCATTCGAATCGGTCCTAAATAAATATTCTTCCAATTTCCCAAAAATATCTCTTCCCATACTAATTTACTCAATTATTCACTTCTTTTTATAGGTTCAAAAATCCTATTTTCGACTTTGTCGTGTTTTTCTATTATTTTATTTATAATTTTTTGTCGAAATTACTATTTAATAGATTGATCTTACTCGTAAGAGAAAATTATATCAATTTATGTATATTAAAATCTTCTCATCCAAAATAATATATATATTTTTTTAAAAAATTGAATATATTATATGACCATAATAAATTAAAATGTGTGGTTGGTATATATTGTATTAATTTTAATTATAACTTATATTTGAGATTTAAAAAAAAGAAGAATTAGATGTGGTGATGGATGTATTATTTTTAGAATTAGTAAAAAGATTAATATAAATTTGATTAAACACGTGATTAGATGCTTCATTACTTCTCTTAACCTTTTGTTGTGGTCCCACTTTCCACGAAGCCAACCTTAAATTAATTTCTCCAATGCAATCATTTTTACTCCATTTAATAGTTATTATTATTGTTATTCAAAATTCCTATGTTGCAAATACGGTTTTTTTTTTCTTGTATTTTTCAAAAAAAAATTACACTGGAAAGGTAATGACTTTGGCTTGGGACAACTAAGTACGTGGTTTTACTTTTGGACCCTCATGTGTTTAGTTGGATGATTTGTATGTTGTATGAATGACACGTGTCATGTGACCTTAGTCCTTGTGCGTATCATATTTTATAATTGTATGACGTGTATTATGTTGTGTGACAAGTTATACTATGATATGATTATATTATATTATAAAACTACGTTGTGATATCAATATTAAATGATGCATGAAAGTAGATCTTACTATAAAGTTTTCTATTATTTATGTTCTATAAAATCTTCCTAAACAAACCAATCTAATTAATCTCGATTAAACTCACTAAAATCAAATTAGCAAGTGAGATTTGAAGATGGGTTAAAATGGGATGATCAAAGGTCTAGAAAAGTCCAAGAACACTTTAGCATTTCAACATATAATATATGAAATATTATTTTAATTATAATTTTAAAAATATTTATTATCTATTAAAAAGGTATAAGGGATCAAATATATAACTATTTATTTGCTTTGATATATATATATATATATATATAAAGTCTTGTGTTTTATAATTAAATATAAATGAAAGTGGCAAACATCATCCTAATTAAATAAAAGTTATTTGTTGCTATTATTAGTTTTTTCAATTTTTATATGATTTAATTTAATTTATATTTAATTAAAGAAGATTCTAAAAGAGGTTAATACTTTGATCATTGCTCCCAAATTGGCAACTCTTCCCCACTTTCCAACCATATATTATTAGGAAGATATGGTTTAAATTAAATAAAGGGAGTTTATTAATAATTAATATCAAATTAAATTTAAAAATTAATTAAAAAGTCAAGATAAATTTAATAATTTTCTAAATTTATTTTTATATCCTCCACTTATATATAATGAAATAAGTGTGAGAAAATTAAGCTTCGACAAATTTTTTAATTTAATTTTGTGTTTAATGGGTTTATGCGTTTTATAAAATGTTTAATAAGTCAAGAATATTTAAAAAATTTAGAGCTTCAAAATTCTTTTCTTTATATTTTCGTGAGAATTTTTGGTGAAACATCGTGATCGAGATCGTTTAGTAGTAAAGAATTAGTTTGAAGGTCTCTTTTCACTCTCGATACTTTCAAACTGGAGTTTTTCTAAATCATTAACTCTTGTCGTTCCTTTTATAAACAACAAAATATGTCTTTAACGGGATGATACAGACTTTTATCTAGGCGTTGCATAGTTGTCGTCAGCTCGTATCTTGATATATTTGATCAAGTCCTACATCAATCGAATAGTTAATTATTAAGTTTTTGAAAAAACAATTTAAATACTTGGAAAATCATTTCATATAGGATATTAGTATTTTAAATAATGTATCATGTCGTTCAAAATACTTCTATCTCGACGGTGAAAAAACTATTGAACGAGATTGTGGCAGCCTCCCTAATAGCTACTCTCGGTTTCCACCCTTCATCGTAATTGGTTCGAGATCTTTTTCATCGAAGACATTGTATTGTGCTTTGACATGAATCGAAAACAAACCATCTCGATATTTAAACAAAAGTGATAGACGTGTCTGGTAGATACGTTTAACTTAGAACAAGATAAATTCATATAAAAATACGTAAATTTAATTTAAATTTTTTAATATAGTTATTTATATAATTTATTATTTATTTTGAGACAAGGATAGGGAAGTTGATTTTGACATTTAATTGTGAGCTTTGTTGTTTGGATGAAGAGAATATTGGGTGTGGCCAACCAAATCTTGCAAAATCGTGGTTTCACTAAATATCATTTTTGTCTCTTTTTTTTCCACACATTTAATTATTAATAAATTAAATAATTATATAAATTCATCCTTGATTTTTCCACACATTTAATTATTATACTTAAACTAATACAAAATTGAAAGTTTAATAACTTAAATTTATAATTTAACATTTTTCTTTAAAAAAAAAATATTGTTCCTATTTTTTTATTTAAAGAAAAATAGACAAAATAAAAAATGAAAAACTACTTATAAAATATTTTATTACCTATTTAATTCAATTATTTCTCTTCTTAAATATAATAGCTGATATAAACATTAGTTCAAATGGGTAAAAGTATAGGCCATTTTTACCTTTTTGGTTTAAATTTTAATACTCGTTTACATCTTAGTTAATTAAAAGTTACTATAGGGTTAAAATCTGTCCCCCATTTTTTATTTAGATTAGTAAATTTTAAAGGTTTTATAAAGATGAAATTTTAAAAAATATGCATAGACAAATAACGAGTATTTGCAAAAACATAACATTAATTCATGTTAAAAAAAAATCCATTATTCAATTATTTTTTAGCTATAGTTTTATAAATATTAGGCTTCAATCATGAGATTTGGAACATTTCGAAATCATAAACATATATTGAAAATCTTAGTGTTTACCGGATGAAAGAGGCCACCACGATGTGACTGATATTTTTTTGACCCACTATAAAATCTAGATCACGATTCGGTACCTGATAGCCTCGTCATAAAGGAAAACTTCTAGGAGGTCGCCCAACATAGAAACATTCTAAACAAAACACGTTTAACTATAAAATTCATATGATTGAGACACCGAAAAGGAAGAACATCTTGTTGGTAAAGGTAATAACTTTCATTTCATTTAAGCTTTTCTTAGTCATCCTATCTTCAAGATCACTCTCATTCGTGTGTGGTTTCAGTTCATTTATGTACATCTCCTTTACTTGGGTGTCACACCCACACCCTCTAACGATGACTATAAAATAGTTATATTACAACGATCTCATTGAATAAATTTTACGGGATGACATGTAACTGCAAAGTTTTCAGTAAAATGGTAGGAAATGACCTCATTAAAAGAAAATTATCTAATTTTCAAACATATAATTACTAATTATCTTCGTTTATAAATACATGAAATTCAAATTAGAGACGTCTTAAATTTTTATCCCTATGTGGTTATTTTCATCGACATGTAAATTCAATATATATATTTTTTAATTCAAAGAAAAGAATAGAAATAAAAAAAAAACAAAAAAAAAAAACTAGATTGCATTAGATTTTAATCCTAATCAAATCTTTGAATAAAAAAAATATAAAGTTATATTCAAAACTTAAAAAATTATTTAATTTATCTTTATTTATTTCATAGCATTTAAATTATTAAACTAATTTTAATCCATATTTAGTGACAACTGACAGATCACTCATTAGAATGTGGATTCAGTCACCCCCTTTTAATTTATTAAATCCAAACAAAAAATGAATAAAAATTAAAAGAAAACATAAAATAAATAAATTTTTTTTAATTTTTAAGTGGAGATTTTAATTTTCCAACTAATTTAATATAGAAAGAGACAAAAAAAAAAAGAAAAAAAAGAAATTGATTTCACTTCATTTCATTTCAACAGTCAAGACTGTACAGTTGTATGCATTGAAGAGAGAAGAACAAAGCAAACAAGAGAAGAAAACAGAGGTTTTGAAGCCCTTTCAAAGAAAAAAAAACAAAAAAGGGCTAACAAAAAAAAAAAAAAACTCAAGAACAACAAGAACCATATGAATTTATTTGATTTAATTTGATTTGATTTTCAATAATCCCACAGCAATCCTTCGAACTTACCATAATCATCATTATCACAATCCTCCAAGCTCTGCACCCATGGCGGCGGGTACATCCAACAACCAGATTCCAATTCCTCGCCCGAGTCAAAAAACACAAACTCAGCACCACCTCCGCCGCCGTCGCCGCCGTCGTAACTCGTTCCGAGACTCGGTAGCTGGACGATTTCCGTGAGCTCATCCGTGGCGTCCGAGGAGGAGGAGGAGGAGGAGGAGGAATTGTTGTTGTTAGTATCACTAGAGGAGAAATGATGCATATGAGCGGCTTTGGCGGCGGCGGCCTGAACGTCGCGAGGGGCGAGGGAGACAGGGCGGGGAAGGAGGTGTACCAGGTCGGGGAAATTAAGGATTGCGGCTTTTCCTTTGATGCTCAAGGCGGCTACATCGTGGGCTCGTGCAGCCATTTCAGGGCTCGGGAAAGTGCCTAACCAAATGCGGGATTTCTTCCTTGGCTCACGAATTTCGGACACCCATTTCCCCCAATTTCTCATTCGGACGCCTCTGTAAAGTGGGTGCTTCGAGTCCTCTTTGTCTCTGATGCGTTTGGGTTTCTTGTTCGGCTCCGGCGAAGAACACGTTGTGGCGTTTTCGTTTCTGCTCATTTTTTGAGACAGAGAGAGATAAAGGGAGCGGAGATTTTGGATTTTGGAATTTGTTTGTTTTCGTGCTTTACAATCACACTTATAGAGAGGAAGTGGGGCCCTCTAGAATGGGGACGATCACGTCCACGGTAGCGGTAATAATCGTTGGATGTGAATTCGAAAGTATGGTTGATTTTAAATAACGGTCGGGATAGTTTTATAGCTTCTCTCAAAAGGCTGTCGGCTACATTACAACGACTTACTATTGTGTAGTTATTCAAATTTTCATTTTTTTTTACTGATCTTTACATTTATTAATTTTAAATTACTATGGATTATGGTCGTTATACCACTTATGCCACTTGCTTAAAGGAGGAATACATGAATGAACTAAAGTCACATCAGAATGAGAATGATGCTAAAAAAATGTTTAAAATAATAGATAGTTTTTGAGATCGTTGGAGCGGGGGGAAAAACATTCTTTATAAGGGTATGAAAACCTCTCATTAGCATACGCGTTTTAAAAACTTTGAGGGGAAGTCCGATAGGGAAAGCCTAAAGAGGACAATATCTGTTAGCGGTGGGTTTGAGTTGTTACAGTTGGTATTAGAGCCAGGCACTAGACAATATGCTAGCGAGTAGGCTGAGCCTTGAAGGGGGGTGGACACGAGGCCGTGTGCCAGCAAGGATGCTGTGCTCCGAAGGGAGGTGGATTGGAGGGTCCCACATCGATTGAGAAGGACTCGAGTACCAGTGAGGACGCTGGACCCCGAAGGGGGTGGATTGTGAGGACACTGAGCCTCGAAAGGGAGTGGATTGTGAGATCCCATATCGGTTGGGGAGGAGGTCGAAGCATTCTTTATAAAGGTGTGAAAATCCCTCTCTAGCCGACGCATTTTTAAAAACTTGAGGGGATACCCGAAAGGACTATTTGTGGGTTTGGGTCCAATCTAAAATTTTGGGTTGACCCGAAAAGATTTCTCCAACTCAATCCAATAGCCTACCGATAGTTGGATTTAATTATAAAAAAAACTATGAATATTATCAAAATGATAATACAAGTAAAATTAAGGCTTGAGATATTATAGCGTTTCAAAGTTACATTGACCAATTATTTCATTATTTTTGTTCATCATAATTGCCCTCATATTCATGACACCTACCGACCTAGTTTTCATATTTTTTTAATGATTTTTTTATTATAATATATATATTTCTATATTTTAATAATTTTGTAAATTTCATTAGTGGGTGAGTGGAGGATTAGATTATAATGTTATATATTTGATTGGTTTATAAAGTTCATTGAAAATATAAAGCTCAACCAAAAATATTTAATTATTATATATCAATTGAAAATTATGTTTCAATTACTATATAAGCTTACAATTTTTAAAGAATCCTTTTCGTATATACTTAATTTTAAAATTATGCAATATTAAAGAAATTAAAATTTTAGGTTAAAGAACCGTTATGTTTTTTCGAACAGAACTAAGAGCATTTTATTACTAAACTAAATGTTTAAACTGGTCTAGTGATGTTCTGATAGGCAGTAATAAATATATATTAATAATTAGAGTGGAGAATTTATTGTCTATCTTGTTGTCTCCAAAAAAGTTGGAGGATTTATGATAGTTTGCTTATGACATCACACCATTTAATTAGTGATATAATTAATGTTGATAGATCGATGATCATGATCATTTGTGTAATAGCCCAAGTCAGATATTGTCGTTTTAGCTCATTATGTATCACTGTTAGCTTCATTGTTTTAAAATGCGTCTTGTTACGCAACGGAATCGGTACACATCCACATACTATTCTCTTTAGGCTTTCTCTTTCGGGCTTCAAAAATTGCGATACGTAAAAAACTAAAACGAATAATGTCTGCTAGCGATAGGCTTGAACTGTTACAAATGGTATCAGAACCAGAGATCGAGCGGTGTGTTAGGGAGGACGATGGGCCCTCAAGTGGGGTGAATTGTGAGATCGCACATCGATGGGAGAGGGGAACAAAACAATCATTGTAAGGGTATGGTAACTTCTCCCTATTAGACGCGTTTTAAAAGTATAAAGTTGACAGCGATACGTAACGAGCCAAAGCGAATAATATTTGCTAGCGATGGATTTGGACGGGTACAATTTGTAAAACATTTATTATTATCTCAAAAGTTGATAGCTCGATCTCCAATTCTTAAAGTAGTTGAACTCGAAAACAAAACTACACGTTCTAATTTTGGCAAAACGTTTAGACGATGCAAAAACCTACAAGTTTAGACCTAATTGCAGTCGACCGACATATATTACTACCAAAGATTAAAGATAGACTTGTTATCTTTCCCGAACAACATCGTAAATTACAAGGAAGAAAACGGGATGGATTATTGATGTTTGAAAATCTAAGAATGGGGTATGGTAGTAGTTGGATTGAACACCAAAGTTTTTCAACCATACCAAACATTATTCATAACTCATTTTGGGTCCCCATTGAGTTATATATCAATCTTTTTAATGTCATTCATACGTTACCTTCAAACCTTCCTTCTACACCCTTTATATTTTTGTGGTGCTCGACTCGAGATGACACCGCAGTAGGGCACAGTGCTAGGGTGGAAGTAAAGAGACGTCGTCGTCCTCGTCTTCATTGTCCGACTGATAGCCATCGTCTCTGTCGAGAATTTTACATTACATTTCATTTTTCATAGAACAAATAAAATCTTTTTTCTCCATCCCCATTCCCGACCCCATTTCAAAGTTGAAAAAAACGAGCTAACCCTACGAACTTAAAATCAAATTATAGGGACCCACCCTAGTTATTTTTTTAAAATATATAAAACTTCATAGAATTAATTATTTTTAATTTCTCAATTTACAATCAACAGTAAAAGATAGAAATTTAATTTGGACCATAAGATGAAATAAATATATGTTTTTTAAAAATTAAAAAATTATCTTATTTCTAATTTTTAGTGACCGTTCATTATATCTGGGAATTGGCCATTTTATATAGCTCTAGTTGAAACCATCCCTCCATGTGTTTTTATGTGGTCGTGGTAGCGTGACATCTCGGGTCAACTTTGTATCGTCTTTATCATTCTCTCGAAAATAATAATACCCTTTTTTGAACTTAATGTTATAGGGTCATTTTGTCGAGCCTATTTTATTTTCAACATTTTCAAATATATCATTCACGGTCGACACAAAAGATGACAAAAGAGAATAATCAAAGTACAAAAATCATTCGAGATAACTAATTTTAGTAAAGAACCCACAATAAATAGAGAAAAAAAATTAATTTATATCCATGAACTTTGAGCGATGTATCCATTAAAACTGCAACTAATAATTGTATCAATTTAAATCTGAAACGGATTACAAGAATGTAATTTTTTTAATTAAATTCATAAATAAATTAGAAAATTTATTATTTGGGCCATTCATGTGATAAACTCTTTTTTGAAGTAAAAAAAATATTAAAAAAATTAAAAAGAAAAAGAAAAAATGAGTACTAAAGATTATAATGTAAGCTTTGCTAATCAAATATAATGACGGGGCCTATGATTGTACAATAATGATAATTTAATACTTTTTTTATTAAAAAAATAATGATAATTTAATAATAAAGTTTTATTTTTAGTTCAAAATAATAAAGATTTTATCTTTTACTCATTGAATATTGAATAATGAATGGAAGATGCTCAATCCCATTCATCTCTCTCTAATTATTATTATTATTATTTGGTAAAACTTGTTGATATAATAATTTAACGGTTAAATATGATTAATAAAGTTCTGTTTATTTAATTTTGTGTTTAATAAATTAGACAGGAAATTGAAATACTTAGACACCGTCTTAGTTATAAAAAATATATTTATTTTCTTACAAAACTTTTAGTATTACTTACGAACTTTCATAAACACCTTAAAACTACGTTTATTTATTAAAATATTAGACGAAAATAATTGGAACATAGAACGACGTGACAACAACCCAAAATAAAAATTGGAAGGCAAACACTACCCCATCGTTCTAAGTCCTAATTTTCGTCAAAATTTTCAGATAATTTTAAAATATTTATGAAATATCAAAGTAATACCTTTTTTTAAAAGAAGTGGGGTATTTTTTAAACGGATGAAAATTTTTAGGGGTATTTTTGTAATTTAGTCAAACTTATTTAAAACTTTTTAAAAAATTTAAAAGTGGTAGGATAATTCAGAAACTAAACTCGTAATTTAACACAGTAGTTTATATATATATATACATATATACATATGAACAAGCTCACTTTAGCTGCCCAAACAGCAACAGCTCGAGCTGTGTGTTAATGAAATGGCCAAAAAAGATGACATATTTGTGGTCATCCCATGTGAGAATGAGACCAAATTGGTCCTTAATTCATTGGGTGTTTTAAGGATTTTATGCAACTCTTTTCCTTATCTCTTTTTGTTTGTTTTTTTTCTTTCGTCGTTTTGTTTCCAGAAAGCTTCCTTCACTCGTTTTCGTAGAGAAACAAAACAAAATCCCCACATCTAACTTTTTTACTAAATGATTATTGACTTTTCTGATGAATCTGAGGTTGAAGTTTAAGTTTCTAACAGATCTATGCAATAAAACAATTCCATGAAGTCGTGAAGCGGATCGGGTGGACTGTGAAGCGGGATGGTTGTTGCTTTGGATAACGAGATTTGAAACCTACCCGAGATTTTTAGTGGTACTATCTTAAGGAACGTAACATTTCCACGAGATCGTAGGTTCAAATTCTCACCCGATGAGAATGTGAAACAGGGTGGATGTCGATTCGAGTAACGAAATTTTAAATTCTATCCTAGTTTTCAAACGGTATTAATACCAAGTTTAAGGGGGGAAAACTAGAAAGAACGTAATATCTTCTTTAGGTCAAAGATTGGAATCCCCACCTCGTGAAAATGTGGAACGCAGGGTGGATGTTGATTTGACTAATGAAATTTCGAATTCTACATAAAGAACGTAACTTTTCTATTAGGTCAAATGTCCGAATTCCCGCCTCATGAAAACGTGAAATGGGATGGATGTTGATTTGGATAACGGAATTTCGAATCCTACCCATGTTTTCAAATGGTATTAATATCAAGTTTGAGCAAAAACAAAGAAAGATTACGTTGATTATGGAACGGGATAGTCGTTGACATGGATAACACAATTCAAAGTCCATACGTGTTTAATCGATTGTGGAACGGGTTGAATGTTGAGGTGAACAAGGGGATTCAAGACTGGGGCAAAGCACAATGAATTCATATATGGTTAGGTACACCAAACCTCTCCCTCATCGCCTGCAAATTCCTAAGTTCTCCAACTTTTGGATGTGTATTTAATAAGCTCAAAAGGACTAAAGGTTTGAAATACAGAACCAACACATGCAAGATATTTCATCTTTGCATTGCAGTAATTTCAGGCCACTTATTTGATCTTAAGATCCAGATGGGACTCAACTGAAGAAAAGCTCAAAAACAAAGCTAGCCATAACATGCAGCTCAGTTCCCCCTGGTTCTGCCACATGCACTGCCTCCCTCCACAATCAACCAACATTGAATAAATAAAATCCCTTCATACAATCCAAGTGGGTTCGGTGTCGTGTCGTGATGTTCTGTTTCTGCTGTAAAACTAAGAAGAGTGGTCATTGGTTGTGAGATCCCACATCGGTTAGAGAAAGGAACGATATATTCCTCTAGTAGACGCATTTTAAAACTGTGAGGCTAACGCGGTACGTGACGGACTAAAGCGGACAATATTTGCTAGTGGTGGGTTTGAGCTGTTACAAATGGTATCAGAGCCAAGCACTGGATGGTGTGCCAACGAGGACGCTGGCTCCTAAAGGGGGTGGATTGTGAAATCTCACATTAGTTGGAGAGGGGAACGAAACATTCTTTATAAGGGTGTGGAAACATCTCCCTAGTAGACGCGTTATAAAACCGTGAGGTTGACAGCGATATGTAACAGGCTAAAGCAAACAATATCTACTAGCGGTGGGCTTGAGCTGTTACAAATGGTATCAGAGTTAGATGTGTCAGCGAGGAGGACACTGGCCTCAAAGAGGGTAGATGGTGAGATTTCACATCGATTAGAGAAAAGAACGAAACATTCATTATAAGGATATGAAAACCTCTCACTAATAGACGCGTTTTAAAACTATAAAATTGACGGCAATACCTAACGAACTAAAACGGATAATATTTACTAACAATAGACTTAGGCGGTTACATTCCACCTCCATAATATAATTCAACCAGTTGATAAATGGAAGGGAGTGGAGACGAAGTAAAACTCCATTGAATGCAGTAGCTTTCAAGAACGTGTCGCTGTTTGTGTAATAAAGACAGAGAGTGACAAGCTCCATGAAACATGTTGTCAGACATGTGTATCTGATGGTTACCTTTCGGAAAATTGGTCCCTTCCTTTTGGTAAAAAAAGAAATGGATTCCTACAGCCCTGCCTCACTTCCCATACTTCCTTTTCTACCTCCCCAAATGGGTTCCCTCTCATCATCTTTCAAACAAATAACATGATCCCCTCTCTGTGTTCTTTACCACCTGCACAAGGATAAGCCTTTTAGATCCTCTGCTGCATCAGTCAGGACTGTGAAATTCATCTCGGCTCATTCTAACTATCGTTTAAAAGGAATGGTGGTAGATTTAGTCCTCGATCATGTGTGTTAAAATGAAGCAAATGAGTGTATATATCTGTAGTTACGTATCGCCGTCAGTCTCACGGTTTTAGAATGCGACTACTAGGGAGAGGTTTTCACACCCTTATAAGGAATGTTTCGTTCCACTCTCTAACCGATGTGGAATCTCACAATTCATCCCCCTTGAGGGCCAGCGTCCTCGCTGGCACATCGTTCGATGTCTGGCTCTGATACCATTTATAACAGTCTGATCCCACCACTAACAGATATTGTCTGCTTTGGCCCGTTACGTGTCAGTCTCACGATTTTAGGACGCGTCTACTAAAGAGAGGTTTCCACACCCTTATGAGGAATACTTTATTCCCCTCTCCAACCGACGTAGATCTCACAATATCTTTGTAAGAAAATGGAATGATGACCTGAAAAGTGGGGAAAAAGCCATGCTGTTTTGTTTAGTTTTCAAGGCAGAGAGGCAAATAAGGCTTGAATTTCAGGTTGGGTCCTCTTATCGATTACTGTAGGATCCATCAGAATGGAAAAGGAAAGAACTTACACATTATATGAAAAGGATTTGAACCATAAAACTCGTCTCTCCTAAAATTATTGTTCATACACAGGCTGTGGAGTATAAAAGAATGTCCAGGTAAATACTGTTGGGTTATAATCATCAACTCTAAGGAAATTTTAATCAAGTAATTCCTCGAAAAGTATGATAATAAAGAACGAAGGCAGGGCGGGTGTGTTTTCCCTACATTTTTCTTCTCTTGGGACTTAGAATGAAGTCGTTGTCGTCGTCGCTATCGTTCGTGACCTTTTGCTTTGCTTTTAGATCACCATTCTTAGATGGTTGCTGTGGCCTCTGCGAACTCTCTGGTCTGCTCGGCGGTTTAGGTGATTTAATCGGAGTCCCGGATCTCTGTTCCTTTTGTCTTCTCAGTTTCTTCTCGTATGCCTTTTTCGCCTTGTCGGGAGATAACATGCCATGCTCCATCATCCTAGAAATTTAGGCTGGTTATCCCTTTTGGCTTCTCAATAAAGAGTAATGCATAGAAACCATAAAACTGTTAAAAAGAGATGCATTCTCAACCCAAGACAATAAGGGTGCTAGCAATCTCGTTTTAACAGAACAAAACAACAAAAACGATAGATACAAGATAACAAAGGGCTAGCAATCTCATGTTAACTACAACTATATCAATAAATATAATGGCATGCTTCAAAAATCATAATCATAAACTCGGGTCAATTCAGTTCTCACAAGACATGAAATATTCGGATATGTTTCACAAGACATGAAAATGATTGTTATTAGCTTTCTTGTTAACTCTAAATTTGAGCATCCTAAATCGGTCTTAAGTATGTAAGACCACTGATTGAATCCTGTTCGTACCAAAAAACACGAAACTTTTGTGTTTATAATTCATAAGTCCACAGCACTTTGCTTTGATCCTAACTATTCAAGTGCTAATTAGTTTTTGGCTACAGAAGGTCTTATGTCCTGTCTTATACATTATAATTTTGGAATCTTTTTCGGTCCTCTTTGGACTTTCCCTTTCGGGCTTCCCCTCAAGGTTTTTAAAATGCATATGCTAGGGAGAGGTTTCCACACCCTTTAAAGAATGCTTCGTTCTCCTCCCAAACCGATGTGGGATCTCACAATCCACCCCCTTCGGGGCCCAGCATCCTTGTTGGCACTCGTTCTCTTCTCCAATCGATGTGGGACCCTCCAATCCACCCTCCTTCGGGGCCCAGCGTCCTTGCTGGCACACCGCCTTGTGTCCACCCCTCTTCGGGGCTCAACCTCCTCGCTGACACATCGTCCGGTGTCTGGCTCTAATACCAATTGTAATGGTCCAAACCCACCGCTAGCAGATACTGTTCTCTTTGGGCTTTCCCTCAAGGTTTTTAAAATGCGTCACCTAGGGAGAGCTTTCCACACCCTTTAAAGAATGCTTCGTTCTCCTCCCGAACCGATGTGGGATCTCACAACTTTTCTAATCCATTGTAAGTTAGAAGTACTTTCGCAAGAAGAACTGCCAAAGTAACACATGAATTTCAAACAAAAAGAAAAAACTTGTTCTCAACTCTCCTATAAGATCAACTTCATACAACCTTCATTTTAATGTTAACCCTCCTTAATATCAACCAGTAATCCATCAGGAGACACCAATTTTTGGTGCATTGTTACCAAAAGCCAACAAATCACACCAGAACTTCACTCAGGGAAAGAATTCTCATTCTGGCAAACAAATGACTCAGTCCATGATCCAGCCATTTCTCATGTAACTTAACAATCCTAAAACAAGATAATTATCTTTGAACTGCAATCTTGTTGGGGGCGAAAAAATATACTCTTCCACCTAAACATAGTTCCTTGAGCTCGTTACAGCTGCCCCGCAATATATCCATTAAAACCAGTAACAGATGATAAAAAACAGCCTTTTATTTAATTGTTTATTTCGAGATATATGTGGAATCCATTCCTACCCTACGACTCCATGGAGAGACTTCTCCCGCCCAAACGATAGCTCATTGAGAGTTCAAGGGTTGTCATTAATTAAGTTCCCATTGGGTGGTTTGAATCCGAGACCTTTGTTGAGAAATTACATCAAACGTCCTAGGCTCTTACTGGCAATACCACCCCTTGAGGTGATTATATGAAAAAATGATTACAACACTAAATATATAACTTTAACTTCAAGAACAAACATGTGCTATTAGTATAACATGCTCTCTGTAACAACCTAAACCCACCTCTAGCAGATATTGTCCTCTTTGGACTTTCCCTTTTGAACTTTCCTCAAGTTTTTAAAACGCGTCAGCTAGAGAGAGGTTTCCACACATTTATAAAAAATGCTTCGTTCTCCTCCCCAACCGATGTGGGATCTCACAATCCACCTCGCTAGCACTCGTTCCCTTCTCCAATCGACGTGGGACCCCCCAGTCCACCCCCCTTCGGGGGCCCAACGTCCTTGCTAGCACACCGCCTCGTGTCCACCTCCTTCGGGGCTCAGCCTCCTCGCTGGCACATCACCCAGTATCTGACTCTGATACCAACTGTAACAACCTTCCACACCCTTATAAGAAATGTTTCGTTCCTCTCTCCAACCGATGTGGGATCTCACACTCTCTACACGTCAATCACATGTAAACAACTCACATTGTACACTTTGTACCTTATCCATAAACTCAAGTTACAAAATGAACAAATTCAGAAGGTAGAAAGAACATAGAATGATCAAATGCAGGCTATTATACTCAATTCTGATATACTCCGTCATGAATATAAGCATAAGCTCCCAGCGGAAGACATTAGCATAAAGTAGGACTTGTTTTCATATGATGAGCTAGCAACTTGTCCAATCTATCGTTTCTATCATCAAGACTGGATCAGACATGGAAAGTTTCAGTCTTAACCCAATGGTTCATCTTGTCTGAGTAACCAAAATACTGAGCAAGTGTCACATGAAAACTGGAATAACCCAAACACAAAGGAACCACTTAGTGGCAAAGTTGTTTGACAGAACTTATCTGCCCCTAAAAGGCAGCCTCTCATGTATGATTTCGGCTGCACTTAGTCCCTACAATTCGAATAGAGCAGCTAGTAGATTATGTGGAAAACTAGAGGAAACTGACTGCCATGAAAAGAAGCACTCGAAACAGCGTGATTGATGAAGCATCAAATTAGAGCCGATCACGGATTATCATAGGCCTAAGGGTCATGCTCTTGGTATTGGTTTATATCATTCTAATGAACCAACTTCAAATTTTGAAACATCAGCTAATCAATCGTATCCTATAGCACTAGAAATAATATTCTATGTCGGAATTCTTATTGCTTTTGCTCTCAAATCACCGATTATACCTTACATACATGATTACCAGATATCTACATAGAGGCACATTACAATACTTGTATGCTTCTAGTCGGAATCTTATTAGAAATGGGAGCATATGGATTGGTTCAAATCAATACAATATTCATAGTTTTTTAAAGACCTCAGAGAATGCTCAAAAGAATATCAGAAAACAAACCGCACCAAAACTCTGCCATTTCACTTGCTGGTATCTGTTTCGACAAGGACTCGTAAAATATCCGAAGGGGCTCTCTCTGTTCATAGCATACAAAAGAGCAAGAATGATGAGTTCATCAATCATATCAACAACAAAAACCATCAAGGATTAAAGTACAAACCTCTTCAGGTGGATCAGATTTCTGACCAGGCAAATTATACACTTTCTTTTCTCTCACTTTAGCAGTAGTAACAGTTGTAGTAGTTTTTGTTGTCGCCCTTGAAGAACTCGAACTTGTCTTTGACTTCACCTTCCATAAACAAATCAATTGAAACCCAAATTCAAAATCAACGATCAGAGAAAAGGAAGGATTCAAAAAAATTACAAAGCCACCAAGAACAGCAGGCCGCCCAATGAGGTGAATCCCCCAATGAAATACGAAATTAGAACATCGGAAGTAACTGAAAGAACCCCCACAAACTCCAAATTTCAATTACCCCAAATCCGTTACTCTTACCGATCTTAGACGCGTTTCAAAACATCAAAACAATTCAGGCACAAAAAAAAAAAAAAAAAAACAATTCGCGACAGATTTCCAAAATTAGTACCTCGGATTTAGTGACAACAGAGACGGATTTGTGTTTGGAAGAAGGATTTGAGTTCCTGATGGAGCTATCAATCTTTAGCCTGGAGCCGCCATCTTGATTACCAGGTTTTTGCTTCGAAACAGTGGGTTTGGGCTCTGAAACCATAATTGGTTTTAGGTTTTAGGTTTTTTGCCTATTAATTAGGCTCTTTATCAGAAGAAACAACCTTCTTCCTCCCGTCTTCCTTGTTCTTAACACTCCCTTTCCCAGCTGAAGAATTATCTCTACAGTTCGAACTGCTTCAGAATAGGAATAACAAAAATAAATTTAGGCGAAAACGAAAAGCATCACAATTTCGCCCATTAATATGCTCATGTTTCCTTTTTAACTACAATTTCAGGTCAATTTGAGCACAAATTACTCTAACTCGAGAGCCTCGTGGGCTGAGTCGGGTTGGGTCGAGTCGGGTTAATTTATTATTATTTTTTTCTTAAATAAGAAAAGTAGAGAAATTAGATAATATTCCAGATAGACGTATATATGGATTGAATTGAGTTAAAACACTTTTTTGAGTTCTAGCTGTGTTGGTAACCCGACTGACTTAAATATGATTCAAGGTTAGGTTTCGTTGTGTTTTTTAAAAAAACTTATTTATTAACAATACGTGGTACATTATTTTTGAGTTCTAGCTTCGGGTGAGTCTAATGTTTTTACTTTGTTGTAAGCAAAATGCATTTGATATGGTATATGTTCTTATCTTCTTTGTTCCCGGTAATCAATCCTTGGCATGTCTATTGTGACATCTCACATCGGTTGGAGAGGGGAACGAAACATTTTTTATAAGGGTGTAAAAACCTCTCTCTAGCAAACGCGTTTTAAGATCATGAGGCTAACGACAATATGTAACGGGCCAAAGCGGACAATATCTGTTAGCAATGGTTTTGGGCGGTTATAGTTGGTATCAGAGCTACGCACTGAGTGGTGTGCCAACGAGGACGCTGACACTGAAAGGGTGAATTGTGAAATCCTACATCGGTTGTAGAAAGGAACGAAACATTCTTTATAAGTGTGTGGAAACCTCTCCCTAAATCCTACATCGGTTGTAGAGAGGAACGAAACATTCTTTATAAGTGTGCGGAAACCTCTCCCTAGTAGAGGCGTTTTAAAATCGTGAGGCTGATAACGATACGTAACGGGCCAAAGCAGACAATATCTGTTAGCGGTTGTTTTGAGTTGTTACAGTTGGAAAAGTAAGAGTTGGGATGTAAGTTTGACCTCCTTATGAAAATGTATTCATTCTCTTACTTATAAACCTATGATCATCCTCTTAACTAGCCAATGTCAGACTCCCTCTCAACAATTCTAAAAAATCTTCCCCTCCAACAAAGTACACTATAGAGCTTCCCTTGAGATTTATGGAGTGTCCTCGAACAATCTCTCTCTTTAATTGAGCTCGACTCCTTTATTTGGAGCTCTCGAATATGACTCAGATACCATATTAACTACGAATCTCCACAATTGTATGATATTATTCACTTTAAGCATAAGCTTTTATGACTTTACTTTTGGTTTTCTCAAAATGACTAATATCAATGAATATGTATTCCTTACTTATAAACTCGTGCTCTTTTCCTTAATTAGCGAATATAGACGGCCTCCCAACCATCCTCAAAACATAAAAATGAAATCTAGCCATCTTTCGCCATTTTGTAGAGGGACATGAGATCTGAGGATGAAGAAATTTTCATAGATGAATCCAACAAGCCCACCACCAATAAGAGCCTTACTCATTAAACCCAATGATCAGTCCAGTCTCCGGCCACCAAAGCAGGCCCGAATCATCTCGTGTGAGCTCATCAACAGAAAGCTAGCAACTGAACGATCCAAGATAGGACGGATCGGATTACCATCATGTGGCCACTAAAAAGGGGACCAAGAGTTGAGAATATGGGCTAAAATCTGGTGTTGAAATTCTCTATTTATAATCGTCTAATAAACTATAAAAAAAATTGAAAAGAGCCTTTGAGATCCAATATATTTGTCTATAATAAAAAGATCAAATATGATATATGATAAATTATAATTCAGGATTAAATATCTTTAACATAAACGTCGAATTTAAATGAAAATGAAGTTTGAATCTAAAAAATTTAAAAAAAAATCGAGAAACATTTTTTGTGAAAATGTAACCATATGTAACGATAACGGCGGTTAAACAAACTATAGTGAGTCTAATTTACATAGAAAGAAAAACAATCCTAATATCAGTAAAATTCAAGCCATTTCAAGAACTAGAAAAATCAGATCAGTTGAGGAGCTTATTGGCAGCCATGGCTGCTCCGATGCCAGCAAAAACAAAGACGAAAGTGACGGTGAATCGAGGATATCGGGTTGTTTGACTTGTAGTGTAGCCCACGTGGCTTTTCTGGATTTTATGAAATACACCTGTTTTTAATTAAAGTAAGGCCAAATTAATAAAAATAACCAAGATTATTTTTAAATTTTCAAAAATTTGTTAAACTAAAAAATTAAAAAAATATTTTATTGATTTTAGATTAAAAAAAATCAGTTAATATTTTGTTTTAAAAACTTAAAAAATAATTTATGAAGTACATAAGACATTTTTTTATTTGTTATTATTTTTAATTATGGTTAAGAGTGTTAATGCTTGAAAGAATATTAATCGAAATTTAAAAAAAAAAAAGAGTATTCTTAAATAATATTAAAAATTTAAGAATATTTTTTAAATAAAATATAAAAATTATAGATAATTTTATTAATTTTGACTAGTTACCATCTTGAATTTTTAATTATTAATTATTTATCTAATAAACTTTTGAACGGTATCTATTGAACGAAAAAATTGAACAAATTTATTAAAATTAAAATATTAATATTAATAATTTATTAAATACAAAATTTAGCCTTCGGTATAAATAGATTCATTGAATATGTCAAATATTTTAGAAGTTCACAAAACTTATTTAATTTTTAAAAAATAGAGACTTATTATTATCCACTTTTGACCTAGCTTTACACCTAATGCACGTCATGCAGCCAACCCCACACCGCGCTTACACGTGTGCAGCCAATCCCACGCCACGTGGATTCCAACTTGGTTTGGTTCCGTATCTTTTGGTCCACAATAAAATATTCGTTTTTTCCATGCATGTATCGATTTTTTTATTTTCTTTTAAAATATTTATCGGATTGTTCAAATCGAGTAAAGCTACACTTAAACAATTTTTAATCTAAATCATTTATTCTCAAATTTTTTTTAACTGAATTAACTTATTTTATTTTTTTAGATTCAACCACTAAATTAAAAATAGTTAAATGACGTAAGAAAATTAAGTGATGTATAGATAAATATATATATATATATATATATATATATATATTTAAAATTTCAATTTAATTTTAACCTAACTATTTATATGCGAATTTCTGATGAGAAATTTACCCTTCAATTGAATTTTTTACAACAGTTATTTACTCGAATAAAAAAAATTACTACATGTAGAATAGTTTCTCGTGGGAAATCAAATGGGAGGTAGGCATCATTATCTCATAAAAATCTCTATTTTAAAATTTCATCAATTAATTAATAAAATTGACCAAATATAACATATATTTAATATATCAATTTAAAGGTTGAAATTGATTTCAATTATACACCCAAATTTAAAGGTTTTTATTTTAATCCTTTAAATTAATTTTTTTTTTCTGTCACTAAATTTATTAAAAAAAAAAAAAATTGCATTTGTTTTTATATTTTTATTTACGCGTATAGATCTAAATACATATAATTAATAAATTTTAGAGTAAGAGTTAGAAAAAAATAGTCGTGGGGCCGAAAGGAAGAAAAAACAAGTTTAATGCTAATTAATAAAAGTTTTGAAAAAATAGATACAATTAATAAAAGTTTTGAAAAAATAGATACAATTATATGGTGTGCATTTGGAAGAAATACAAAAATTCAATTACACTCCTTAATTCTCCATTTTTTTTTTATATTTGCAATTTAAAATTTGAGATTATATTTTTTATCGTAAAAAATTTAATATATTTAAACTTAAAGTTATAGATTAAATTATAAGTTTAGTCTTTAAACCTATATTAAAAGACTTGTAAATTTAATATATATATATATATATATAAATAAATAAATAATAGGCTTTGTAATTTTAATTTTATATTAAAAAATTTTAAAATTTGATCTACAAAATTCATAAAAGCAGACTAAATTTGTAATTTAACAAAATTATAAACATTGAAACTTACCAACAATACTTTTAAATCTAAGTTTACTATTTTATTACCTAATTTTTATTTTAATATATTTTGAAAAACAAAGGTAAATTTTGGGAATTTAAAAAATAGTTTTAAAAGCTTGGTTTTTAAAAAAAAAAAAAAAAAAAAAAATTGGTAAGAATTTAAATGTATAAAAAAAAAGGTTAAAAAAACGTATAAGTTTTTTGAAATAGAAAACAAAAAACAGTTATGAACCGAGAAGGTAGTGCTTGAATCTCCGCCATCCTCGTCATCGGCGTCGTGACACCTATAGAGCATCCAGACGTGGACAGCGAAACGCTCACCGTAATTGCTTCAATGAATTTTAGATCATGGTCAGAAACAGAAGCTTAATTCTTGTGTTCTCATTTGCGCTATCAGTTGTGGGAGTGTGACACATTGGAAGTTAAAATGGCCGCCCAGAATTGAAGATTCAAATCGATGAATTTCTCTTGTTTCTTCATTTGATTTCGGGATATTACGAACTGTTCATCCGATTTATCGATCACTATTCAACTATTCTATATGATTTAACCGCCATTTTGTTTCTGGTTCTGTAATGGAAGGTCCATCGGCTGCCGATGAAGATAGAGAAATGGAAGAGCCACTGTTGAGCGACTCTGATCGTAAAGGAGGCTTGAGAACTTTGCCTTTCATTATCGGTAATCGACTGTAGTAGAACTGATTTTATATTCTTGTGTTTGTTGCTAAATTAGCTAAGCGTTCTTCGTTATCAGCTAATGGAGCACTTGAGAGGCTCGCGAGTCAGGGTTTATCGCCGAGTATGATACTCTATTTGACTAGGGTTTATGGAATGAGCTCCGCCAATGCTTCCAATGTCATCTTCCTCTGGTCTGCCGCCTCAAATTTTACTCCGATCATTTGTGCTTTTCTCGCTGATTCATATTTTGGTCGGTTTCGGATGATCGCGGCTGGCTGTATCATCAACTGTTTGGTACTTTCTTCTTGTCTGTCTTGCACAGATTTGCCCTAATTTATAGTTCCATTTCTCTCTTTTTCGGCGATTTTGTAAGACCTGATGATTTTCTACACTTCGAATTGTTCGATTTATTGTGATGTTCCATTCCAACTCAAAAATAATTTGCTAAAAGCATGATCCACCTAGAGAGGTTAGGAAATTTTCATTCCTCACTTTGAATTTGAAGCGACATAATCATCTTATGTTTCAATGTAGAGAAGATTTTGCATGCACAAAGAAAAAAAAATTGCTCTGATTCCTATGACTTTCTTTCACGAGACAAGCATTCAAACTCTGATTTGGACATTTTTCGATATTATGAACCCCCGTGAGATGATGATGAACACTGTATAAATGAAACGGATGTGTAAACTGCCCATAGGAAAGAATGTCTGTCTGAACTTCTTGTTCTTTATCTTTTTCCCCGCTTTGATCTTCTGGTTTGACAATGCTGTATCGTTTATTTGTTAATTTTTGTAACAGGGGATGTTTGTTTTATGGCTAACTGCAATGATTCCGCAAGCAAGGCCTTTCTGTGATGAAAATAGTGCCATTTGTGATACCCCATCAATAGCTCAACTATTGCTTTTATATTCGTCTTATGCGCTAATGTCGATGGGATCTGGCTGCCTTCAATCATCCAACCTCGCCTTTGGTGCAGACCAATTGCACAGGAAAAACAAATCCAATTCAGGCATTTTGGATCGTTATTTCAACTTATATTATATTTCATCTGCTGGTGGATCACTTGTAGGAATGTCATGTATTGTGTATATTCAAGATCGTGTGGGATGGGGGGTGGGCTTTGGAGTTCCTGTTGCACTCATGTTATTATCTACGATGATTTTTCTATTGGCCTCACCCTTATATTTGAAGTCGATGCCTAGCAGTAGTTGGTGTGCTGGGCTTGTGCAAGTTTTCGTTGCCGCTTATAAGAAGAGGCATATGCAAGCATCATCTACTGGCACATCTGAAATGTACCACCACAAAAATGGATCACCGCTTGCCATGCCAAGTGACAAGTTAAGGTACAAAGTGCATGCCCTTTTGTCTCATTCATAATGCCAATGGCTAAATGCTCTGACATGTTACTTCGGATTAAGGATGCTTACAACTGTTCTTTTAATAATGCCAAATTCTACTTGAGTTTTTGTTTGCTTCTGTTCATTAGACTGCCATCTATTTTGGTCTTGAAACTAAACTCTGTTTATCATGTGATATTCATGTCGAGGAGGAACTTGTGGAAAATCTCACCTTGATTGGAGAGGGGAATGAAGCATTCCTTCTAAGGGTGTGGCAACCTCTCCTTATAGATGCGTTTTAAAACCGTGAGGTTGACATTGATACGTAACGGGCCAAAGCGGACAATATCTGCTAGCATTGGGCTTCGGCTGTTATAAATGGTATCAGAATCAAACACCAGGCGATGTGCCACCGAGGACGCTGGCTCCCAAGGTTGGTGGATTGTGAGATCCCGCATTGATTGGAGAGGGGAACGAAACATTCCTTACAAGGGTGTGGAAACCTCTTCCTAGAAGATGCGTTTTAAAACCGTGTGGCTGGCGGCGATACGTAACGGGCCAAAGCAGACAATATCTGCTAGTAGTGGGCTTGAGCTGTTATAGAACGGTAGGAATTAGCTATTTACAGTAGGAATTAGCTATTTTACTTGGATTTTGATAAGACCTATTTTACCTTGTTTGATTCCAAGGTTTCTGAACAAAGCGTGCACCTTTAGAAATTCTGAGGACGAGCTAACTTCAGACGGGAGGGCTTCAAATCCTTGGAGCCTATGCACTGTGGAACAAGTTGAAGACCTGAAAACACTCATCCGGATAATGTCATTGTGGTCTACTGGGATCCTTGTTTCTGCAGCTTTGAGTCAACCATTTTATGTTCTCCAGGTTGCATCTATGGATCGACACCTTACCCCGACTTTCGAAATTCCTGCAGGCTCGTTCGGTTCAGTGTTAGTTGTTTCTGTAATATTATGGATTATGTTATATGATCGCTTGATCCTCCCTCTTGCATCCAGATGCAGGGGGAAACCAACTCGTCTCAGTGGGAAAACCAGAATGGGAATTGGGATTCTTTTGTCCACCTTCAGTTTGGCAGTAACAGCAGTCGTCGAGAGTAATCGACGTGCTTTAGCCATAAAGGAAGGCTTCTCCGACGACCCAGATGCTGTGGTAAACATGTCTGCATTTTGGACCCTACCACGCTACATCTTATTAGGCATAGGAGAGGCTTTCAACGTGATCGGCCAAATCGAATTCTTCTACTATGAGCTTCCAAAAGCCATGTCCAGTGTAGCAACCTCTCTTTTTGGGCTGAGCATGTCCGTAGGCAACTTGACTGCTAGTTTTATAGTGACTACCGTCGATAATTTCACTAAAGCAGCAGGCGTAAAGAGTTGGGTTTCGAGCAACATCAACCAGGGTCACATTGACTATTATTATTGGCTGCTTGTTGGTTTGCTGTTTGCCAATTTTTTGTATTTTCTTGCCTGTAGCAAGTCTTATGGTCCTTCCAAGGAAGAAGCAAGAGGTGGATCTAATGCTGAAGATTATCTCAATGATGTAAATTAGTTTTCTTTTTCTTCTTTGAAGTATGAAAGTGTATTTGGGAAGGTGTTTTTTTTTTTTTTTTTTAGACCAACAAAATCCGGGTACCATCGGCTTAGGCTGATGGTATAGTTTTATGTCACTTTAGATTTGAAGTATGTTAGAAATTCATGAATAGTATGTTTATGAATAGTATGTTTGTTGCTTGTATCTAGTTTATGTTTATTAGTTTATTCTAGCATGGAATGGATGTATATAAGTATATTTAGTCTACTAATTCTTATGAAACTCTTATCAATGCGTTGAGTTAAGTTAGAGACAATCTGTATTCCTGACTGTCGGATTATGTGTTACTTCAGACCGTCAGAGAATTTAGTAAACGAGTCGTATTTGGCGAAGACGTCAAGAGAGAGTCTTACCTGTCTAAAATCTAAATCTCTTTTAAATGTCTAAAATCTAAATCTCTTTTAAATCTATTTTATAGAGTCTTACCGGTCTAAAATCTCTTTTATGAAAGTCTAAATTAAGTCCAAAATCTCTTTTATGAAAGTCTAAATTAAGTCCAAATTAATTGTACTAACTTAATTAAGTACAATAGACAATAAATGATACACTAATAAGAATGATAAAAAATAGAAAATTTTATTTTAATTGAATGATAAAAAATAGAAATTTTTTTTTTATAATTAAAATGATAAAAAATAGATATTTTTTTTAATACTCAACAAATTTCCATATGAGCTTTAGAAATATATTAACTAAAAATACTCTTGGAGTTTATCTCATAAATATCTAAAAAACAAAATTAAAAAATATTCTTATTTTTTTTTGTTTTGAATGAAATTTAATATTTTATTTAAAAAATGTCAACAAAAAAAAAATACCATTACAATTACATAGGTATATAAACAGAACCATAAATATCATATTTAAAAAAGTAATAAAAAATTTAGAAATAATTTATGAGGATAGATATGCGGTTATAGTCTATATATTGACAGTAATTTTTTTTTATTTTTTTTAATAAAGGTTTACTAACGAAAATACTAATAAAGTTATTTTTAATAAAAATTTACTAACGAAAAAGTATTTTTGAAGTTTTTAATAAAGTTACAAGTATATTAATTAAACTTTTAAAATTTATAAAGTATTAATGGTTTGATCAAATTAAGGATAATAATTTTTATATTTATTTTTTTTTAAGGTTATTATTAAAAAATTTAAAAAGTTAGGGATATTTTTAAGTTTTAAATTATTATTGAAATTTAAAAAAATTTAGAGATAGGTTAAGATTATTTTTATTAATTTAGTTTTTTTTAAAAAATAATGCTTGACCTTCCCGAGTTTGAACAAAGTAAATAAATTACTCTATAAAAAAAAACAAAAAAATATCGCAGTTGTGAAAAACGTGTTTGGCGTGCTTCGTCCGGAAGAATATCTCTGTCACCTGAAAAGAAAAAATCAACGGTAATTATTTATTATTTATTTAGAGTTTAATCGGACTGGTTTGCTTCCCAATCATCGGTAAATATCTGTGGAAGTTCCGGCGAGGAATCACAGAAGGTCGTCGAGATTGTTCGAGTTAATGGAGGTTCTGGAAGACGGGGAGAAGATCGGAATCGCCGAAAGCGGCAGTGAGGTAGCCGAGCAAGCTTCAAATAACACAAATGGTGGTTTGAAAACCATGCCCTTCATAATCGGTACTCATTTCGATACTCATTTCGATTTTCAACTGCCGATTTAATCGAGTTCTTCGTAATTTATGACGAACTCTCTGTATCCTTGGGTTTGGATTACTTCTGTTTGTGGCAGTTAATGAGACATTTGAGAGGGTTGCAAGTTTGGGGTTAACTCCTAACATGATGTTCTACTTAAGGAACGTTTTCGGATTCCAAATCGCCGCTGCTTCTATCATTCTGTCTCTGTGGTCTGCTGCTTCCAATGCTTTAGCCATTGTTGGCGCTGTTCTTGCTGATTCTTACTTGGGGCGTTTCTGTGTTATAATTCTCGGATCCTGCAGTAGCCTTCTTGTAAGACTCGTTGATTATCGAAAATTAACTGTTTCCAATTCCATTGATGTAGTAGTCTGTTGTGTGGTATTGTTATAGAATCGAATCCTTTGGTGATATAGTGAACGATGCCTTATTGAAGAGAAATCCAAATGAATAGTAACGATTCTCAGGGCCTTAATCCCCTTGCTTGTGTCATTGATCTTGCTTGTGCCATTGATGTCATTGATCTATGAGAGCCAAAGCCTACGGCTAGCAGATATTGTCCTTTTGTGCTTTCCCTTTCGAACTTCCCAAGTTTTTAAAACTGGTTTGATAGGGAGAGATTTCCACACCCTTACATAAAGAATGCTTAGTTCTCCTCCCCAACCGACGTGGGATCTCACAATCCTCCCCCTTCGGAGCCCAGCGTCCTCGCTGGCACTCATTCCCTTCTCCAATCGATGTAAGACCCCCCAATCCACCCCTTTCGGGGCCAGCATCCTTGCTGACACACTGCCTTGTGTCCACCCCTTCGAGGCTCAACCTCCTCGCTGGCACATCACTTGGTATCTGACTTTTATACCATTTGTAACGACCCAAGCCCACCATTAGCAAATATGGTCCTCCTTAGGTTTTCCCTTTTGGGCTTCCGTTCAAGGTTTTTGAAACGCGTCTCTTAGGGAGAGGTTTCCATACTCTTATAAAGAATGTTTTGTTCTCCTCCACAACGAATGTGGTGTATATTATGGTGTTTACAGTTTACTTATTTCTTCAGGGGATGATTCTTTTGTGGTTAACAGCAATAATCCCACAACTGAGACCTGCATCTTGTAGCCCCTCTGGAATGTTATGCGACTCTGCTAATCCTTACCAGCTCGCTGTACTGTTCTCTTCGTTGGTATTCATATCCATTGGAGCTGGTTGCATTAGGCCATGTTCTATAGCCTTTGGTGCGGACCAACTCACCAAGGAGGAAAATCCCAACAACGAAAGTGTCTTGGATTCCTACTTCAATTGGTATTATGCATCGATTGGAATAGCTACGATTATTGCATTATCTCTAATTGTGTTCATTCAAGATCAATTTGGATGGGGAATTGGATTTGCAGTTCCTGCAGTTCTCATGCTTTTTTCTGTGCTAATATTCCTAGTGGGTTCTTCTCTGTACGTGAAAGTGAAGCCAACACAGAGTTTGTTGACTGGTTTTTTACGAGTAATTGTGGTGGCATTTAAGAACCGAAAATTGTCGCTTCCTTTTAGTAACTTTGATCAGTATTACCTTGGTCGTGATCCGAAGTGTCTCATTCCGACCAATTCTATGAGGTACGTAAGTTATCACTGTTATTATGATCTTACGAATATCCATATTGCTCTTCTGCTTAGAATTATGTCCTGGTGTCTAATGCATTGCCTTGGAATTGGGATGCCCGTTTTATACTTTGTCGTTTTCAATAAGTTCTTGAATTATTACTTTGTTAAGCATTGAATCATATTCATAGATGATTTGTTTCTTAAAGTAACCCAGAGTTTGTGTGAGATCCTGCATCGGTTGGAGAGGGGAACGAAACATTCCTTATAAGGGTGTGGAAACCTCTCCCTAGTAGACGTGTTTTAAAATCTTGAGGGAAAGCCTAAAGAGGATAATATCTACTAGGTGGGTTCGGGTTGTTGCAAATGGTATCAGAGCCACCGGGCAATGTGCTAGCGAGGACACTGGGCTACTCAAGAGGGTGGACTCCCTAGTAGACGCATTTTAAAACTTTGAGGGGAATCCCGAAAAGGATTGTGAGATCCCACATCAGTTGGAGAGAGAAACAAGACATTTCTTATAAAGGTGTAGAAACCTCTCCCTAGTAGACACGTTTTAAAACCTTGAGGGAAAGTCCGAAAGGGAAAGCCTAAAGACAACAATATCTGCTAGCGGTAGATTTGGGCTGTTATAGTATGTTTTTTTCGTTAAAAAAGTCTTAGGTTTGTGAATAGTGTCTCAAATGCATTGTAATATTAACTTTTACAAGCTTTGAAAGCTGTTGAAACCAGTTTTTAAAACAAACACAAACATTAAGCACTCTTGATTGATGACTGTTGGTTCATTCCATATACCCTTTGATATTTGACACTTTCTAATTTTGTTCCTAAGAGTATGAAATATCTGATTTAGTAGTGTTCTCCCTCGTGTAGGTGCCTGAATAAGGCCTGTCTTATAAAAGACGCTAAGAATAATTTAAACCCAGATGGCTCAGTGTCCAATCCATGGAACCTATGTTCTGTGGATCAAGTTGAGTCGCTCAAAGCTTTTCTGCGAATCATCCCAATGTGGTCAACAGGCATTCTCATGCTTGTCTGCTTAAACCAAAATTCATTCGGAACGATCCAAGCCAAGACGATGAACAGACACATAACCCGTAGTTTCGAAATCCCTGCAGGATCCATCACTATTTTCATGGTCCTTTCTTTATCTTCATGGATCATGTTCTATGACTTGTGCCTTTACTTGCAAGACATGGCCATGCTGGTGGACTCAGTCCCAAATTAAGAATTGGAATCGGTCTGCTTCTCTCGTGCTTCGCAATGGCGATTTCAGCAGGCGTTGCATGTATAAGGCATCGAGTTGCCATAGAACAAGGCTTTGAAGACCAACCTAATGCTGTCATTAACATGTCAGCTCTATGGATGGTGCCTCAATGTGTAGTCCTGGGAGTTGCTGAAGCTTTGAACTCGGTCGGACAGGTCGAGTATTTCTACTCGCAGATGCCGAAGACGTTGTCGAGTGTCGCGGTTGCTCTATACTCGTGTGAGATGGCTGTAGCTAACTTGGTGGGAAGCATCCTTGTGCAGATGGTAAATAGTATAACAGGAGAAGGAAATAAGACAAGCTGGTTGGATAACAATGTCAACAAGGGTCACTTGGACTACTTTTACTGGTTATGTGCTGCATTGGCTTTGATGAACTTTTTTGGATATCTTGTTTGTTGTTGGGCTCTTGAGAGACAAGACAAGGAACCAAATGAGATGGAAGACTTTGAATATACGAACTTGCCTTCATCATAAGAATGGGAGCAATCTTTTTAGCATCCTTTCATTGTCTTTTCCCTTGATGGTTAGTAAATTTATTTTCCCTTGATGTTTAGTAATATGATAAAACTCGAGCAAGTTATACGGATTGATTTTGATCGGTGAAAGTTACAAATTAGTGTAAACACCTTTTTATTTCTTATGAGGGTGTGGAAACCTCTCCCTAGCAGACGCGGTTTAAAATCTGAAGGGGAAACCAAGCCCAAAGAGGACAATATCTGCTAGCAGTGGGCTTGGGCTGTTACAAATGGTATCAGAGCTAGGCATCGAGCAATGTGCCAGCGAGGACGCTGGGGCTCTCAAGGGGGTGGATTGTGAGATCCCATATCGGTTGGAGAGGGGAATGAAGCATTCCTTATAAGGATGTGAAAACCTCTCGCTAGTAGACCGTTTTAAAACCTTGAGGGGAAACCAAGCCTAAAGAGGACAATATTTGCTAGCGGTGGGCTTAGACTGTTACAAATGATATCAGAGCTAGGCACCGGGCAATGTGCCAGCAAGGACGCTGGACTCTCAAGGGGGGTGGATTGTGAGATCCCATATCGGTCGGAGAGGGGAATGAAACATTCCTTATAACGGTCTGGAAACCTCTCCCTAGTAGACGCTTTTTAAAACCTTGAGGGGAAATCAATCTCAAAGAGGACAATACCCGTCAGCGGTGGCCTTGGGCTGTTACATTACCAATTCAAACTATGTTAGAATTAGTAAATGACATTCGATTGTTAGCGTTATAGCTAGACGGTAGACATCCTCGAATTTGACACCAACGTAGACTAGTCATGGTAGCTTTGTAGAGAATCTGTTTTTAGCCTAAGGTCAGACACTCTTGGTTTTGAACTGGGTTATGTAGATTTGTAAAGTTTTATTTATTTTCGATTTATTCAACGTTTTTTTTTTTTTTTTTAAATTTACAGATCTAATTAGATGTTAAAATTAATTTTGCATATATATTAATAAGTTTTTAAAAATTTCGAATATATGAAAAGACCTATTATAAATATTAAACATTACATTGAACAATTAACCAATTTTGTAACGTATAACATAATCGTGTTATTGATTATCAAATATTCAATAAAAACATTACGACATAAATTAATGTTTGAGGCAAGGTACATATTAAGGTTTGTCTAGAATGACTTTTCAAATCTTTAAAAACTTTTTTTTAACCATCCAGTAAAAATTAGTGAAAACCTATTCGTAGCATAAGCTTTTTAAAATCGTGAGACTGATGATAATATGTAACGGGCCAAAGCAGATAATAATTGTTAGCGGTGGACTTGACCGTTACAAATGATATTAGAGGCTAGGCACTAAGCGGTGTGCTAGCGAGAACGTTGGGCTTCAAAAGGCGTGGATTGTGAGATCGCACATAAGTTGAAGAGGGAAACGAAACATTGTTCGTAAGGGTGTGAAAACCTCTTCCTAGCAGACACGTTTTAAAACCATGAGACTCACGGAGATTCGAGCGGTTACAAATATGCTCTAAACATATTATAAATAAAAAACAAAGTATTAAAGCCAGAATTTCTAGCAGTGTTCCCAATAGCCCATGAAGACACCAAGATCTTGTTACTATGCTAAGGATGGCTCAGTTAGCAGAAATTTGCTTTCCATTGCTATTCAATCTCAAAACAAGCTGTAAATATGTCCAAACATCCTTCCAGAAAGGATTGCACGAGATTTATTTGTGTCTATTTGATCCATGTAGCCTTTCGGTATCGTGCTACACGATCCTCGGCCGTTTGGACCGATCATCGGAACGAGAGCTGGATCTGTTCTTAGAAAAGCTAAAATCTGCAGGATTTTTGTTGACACTACATGTTTCAGTCTCAGAAATGCTTGTCTTGTTCTTCAGAGTTCCTGTTAACGGCTTTCGGTCGTTCCTCGACGCAGATGGAGCTGAGCATTTCATTTTCGATCCATTTCGAGACTTAAAGACAGCCCGACCGGAGAAATCGGTGTCGGTTCCAAATCCTGAACTAAGCTGGAAGGGTGCATTAGGTTGAGTCCTGGCATCCATGAGGCTAAGCAAGTGCATTGCTGATATGGTTTCGTTCGAGTACAACTCGATCGAACCGACACGATTTTGATGACGCTCAACCACGTTAGGACGGCTACGAAATGAACTCTCTGCATCTTTGTGGCTACATGCTTCAAAAGAAGACCATGAACAAGCTTGAGTCATATCATAACCATTTGATGATTCCTCTTGAGAATGAATAGAAACATTATGGCAAAGCATATGATTCTGCTGCAGAGAGTTCATATTTGAGAGATGTCCTGTTTCTGAAACATGTTCTTTGTTCTCTGCATCAGGAAGACGCCTTTCATATTGATTCTTCGCCATTAGTTCGACAATTTCCATCGGGATGTCATCGGACGTCCCACGGTCGGATGACAGCTCATTTTCTCCTCGACGACGACGGCGGATTCGTTTGTGGTTCCATTGTGGATTGGCATAGTTATTGAGAGACTCCTTGCTTGAATTTGGATTCTTAGATGTGCTAGATTTAGATTCCATGGCATTCAACGACGTCGACCGTGAATTTCGGCTCGAAAACTCGTCGTCATGTGCTAAGATAGCAGCACGATCAGCTGCATACTTACTTGTTCGAGATGGCATTACGGACATCGGAGCTGCCTGCAGTGATGCCTTGGGAGTGACATTGGATGGAGAACTTTCAGGTTGTTTAGCTTTCATGTTTCCATTTTCTGCTAGCAATTCGGTCAATAGACGAAACTTTGGGGCTCGTCGACGACGTAACGTTCCTTGATAATGAGGACGACGACTGTTTCCGACTGTTTCAGCACTTTCCGATGATGAAACTTTGCTTTCAAAGGATTCCATGGAAGCATCTCCATGTTCTTGAAGTTTAGCAGTATGATGTTCTTGGTCTGCAAGGCTTTTCTCAGGCTCAATCTCATGAACTTCAGGACTTGCATAACCTGGCTCAGTTTGTGATATGAGAGCAACTGTTTCAGATACCAAAAATAGTTTGGTTATGGCAAAACACAAAAGTAACTAATAGGTACAAATGCAATATAAAAGACACAGGTCAAGCCCATCGCTAGCGGATATTGTTTGTTTTGGCTCATTATGTATCGCCGTCAGCCTCATGGTTTTAAAACACGTCTACTAGGGAGAGGTTTCGTGAGATCCCACATTGGTTGGGGAGGAGAAGGAAACATTATTTATAAGGGTGTGGAAATCTCTTCCAAGCAAACGTGTTTTAAAAATCTTGAGAGGAAGCCCAAAAAGGACAATATCTGCTAACGGGTGGGGTGGATTGGGGTTCCCACCTCGATGGAAGAAGGGAACGAGTGTCAGTGGATTGTGAGATCACACATCGATTGGGGAGGAGAACGAAACATTCTTTAAAAGGGTGTGAAAATCTCTCCCTAGCAGACGCGTTTTAAAATTCTTGAGGGGAAGCCCGAAAGAGGACAGTATCTATTAGCGGTGGGCTTGGACTGTTACAGGTTTCCACATCCTTATAAGAAATGTTTCGTTCTCCTCTCCAACCGATGTGGGATCTTACAATCCACTCCCTTGGGGGTCAACGTCTTCACTGACAAACCGTTCAGAATCCACTCCCTTGGGGGTCAACGTCTTCACTGGCAAACCGTTCAGTGTCTGCCTCTGATACCATTTGTAACAGCCCAAGCCCACCACTAATAGATAATGTCCACTTTGGCCCGTTACGTTTGCCGTCAGCCTCACGATTTTAAAACGCATCTACTAGGGAGAGGGTTCCACACCCTTATAAGGAATGTTTCGTTCCCCTCTCCAACCGATGTGGGATCTCACAATTCACCCCTTTGGGGGTCCAGCGTCCTCCCTAGCAAACCACTTGGTATCTAACTTTGATACCATTTGTAACGGCCCAAATCCACCACTAGCAAATATTGTCCGTTTTGACTCGTTACATATCGCCATCAACCTCACGGTTTTAAAACGCGTCAGCTATAGAGAGGTTTCCACACCCTTATAAGGAACGTTTCGGTCCCTCTCCAACCGATATGGGATCTCACACGAGAGAAGCCTAGTCAAAGGGAAATTCAAGTAGAACCTACCAGTACAGTTGTCTGCAACTTCAAGTTTCTTTTCCTTCTGATCACAACTGGAATTAGAAGCATTATCAGCCCTTGTTCTTCCATTGATTACATCTTGACAGCCATTAAAGATAAAACCTTGATCTGCAGCCATATCAGAACTCTCTTGCCAACGTCTTTCGCCTCGCTGCTCGTCGAAACTCGAATCATATACAGGCGGGACCGAGAGTATATGTTCATCCATCTTATGAAGATCACCAATATCAGCAAATGGCCAACACATCTTCAAATCCTTTTTGCGCATATCAGATACATAACCACTGTTACATAGATAGATTCAACAAGGAAAATAAATGCATAACCACTCCACCGTCGTTGAAAATTTGAATCTTTGACCTTTTAATTAACATATACTCATAATTGGCTATCCCTACCCGCATCTCGGTTCGAGCTCCCTCCCTTACAACACAACATATCCAAAAAACGAAAAATACCCATTAACCCCAAAGCTCGTAAAACAACAACCCATGAACGTGCCACCCCGAACCGATATAGCTCAATAATTAAGACATTTCTATTTTCTCTAAATAAGCAGTAAAACGCTTACCGAATAGAGAAAATTTCACTCGTCTGATCATCGCATTTATCATCCGAGCTAAATAGATCGATAAATATAGAGTCAATAATCTTAATGGATTTTTTTACAGGCTTGGAATCAGTCCCATGATGATCATGATTCTCTCCCATCACTTCAATTCTATGGATTTTACACAGTTTCCCCGTTGAAGAACTGTAAGACTACCTATACATACATACATATATATACATATACATACATACATATATATATATATATATAATCAAATTCAGTAAATTAACAAAGAAAAATAGAGATTAAATATATAAGAACTGGTTTTTGCACATAAAATAACAGTCTCTTATACTGTAGCACGAAAGAAAACCCTAATTTATATATATATTATTATTATTATTTGGTTTAAGTGTAAATTAACAATTTATACGCTAATAATAGAACAAGGGTTTTGCGATATTACAAATTTAAGAACATTTAAGAACTAAAAAATCAGCAGAAATTTCCAAAACAATACATAAAATATCGCGAAAATAAATGAATTTAAAATTAAAAAGCCAAAAAAAAAAACACATAAACAGTGAAATTGAGCTGAACTTCCAAAATATTTAAGTCCAAATTGAAAGTATGAGAATATATAAATTAGAGAGAAGAAGCGAAGATGTTACTGAAATGCATCGGAAAACGGCGTCGTTTGGCGTGAGCTCAGATTCAATCCTCCATGAAACTGTGAGCGGAAGAAAGCTTCGTTGGAAATGAAGGGCAGAATTAGACACTCGCCATTGAAGAATTCAAGCTCGAAGCTCTATCAAAAAGAAAACCCATTGAGGAGAGAGAAATAGAGAGAGAGAGAAAAAAAAAGACAAATTTTTAGTTTTTTAGAGAGAGAATGTTGGTGGGGGGTTTTTATTCTCATTACCATTTTCTTTTTCATCACCAGATGGCTGACTAGTTGAACAGAATTCTCGGTTTAAATAGAGTATGGGAAGAGAATAGGGAGAGATTATGTTAGCTACACGGAACCCGGACCAAAGATTATACTCTCTATTTCCGTCTTTATCCTAAAATCTTTATTCTGTCATGCTCACCTTAATCATGTGTGTATGAAATATTATATTATATTTTTATTTATTAAATTTATTATGACGTTTGATTATATTGAAAAATGAAAATTATCTATTAAAAAAGTATTTTAAATTAATATTTGATCCTATAAAAATAGATTAATAATTTGTTGAAATTGAGATGGGAGGCGAGAACGGAGATATCTCTATTTAAGTCTTCATAAACGTTTCAAAACGGTTAATTTTGAACGAAGATCGAGACTTAAAAATGGTGCGAATGTAGGGTAGAATAGAAATGTGGGTCAAAGTTTTTAAATAATTAATTATAATAATTTTGAAATATTACCATTTTTAATAAAAATATATTTGAACGGCTATTTTGTGTATATATATATATATTTATTTATTTATTTATTTATATTTTAATCCTGGGATGGTTTTCCGGTAAGAAAACTGCCCATGCCGGATGCCAGATCACTTACACGAGAAAGAAGAGGTCGGTGGCCAATAATGTTTTGCCACGTGGAAAGCGAATTGGGGGATCCCTTATCAGTTATCACATCGGAAAACAAAACCCTAAAAGTCAAGAGTGTGTTACACGCTCGGGTTGGCGTGCGTGGGGGTTGTTCTTTTTAACAATGTGCCGGTCTTATCAACGATAAAGAATGATGCCTTGGCACATATGAGGGATGTAATTGGTTCGTGTTCAACACGCGATGTAGATGCGAGTGGCTGTCGAATTCAACTCTTGAAGCCCTAGTTTTTTGTTTTTCTTTTTTCTTTTTCCGTTTTTAGCCGAATAATCGGGTAACGGGAGTCGCCTTATGCAGCTCTTTTTCATTAATTTTAGTTTAATTTTGATTTTTTTAATTGCTGAATTATGTTTTTATTTAAAAAAATTGTAAATAAATAAGTTAACCATTATATTAACCTCACCAACATTCTCTAAAAATTGCATTAAAATTTTAATTTTTCAAAATTTAACTAAAAATTAAACAATACTTTAGAATATATTTAAAAAAATAATTAATGGGGGAAAATTTAAATTCAATGGGAGTGAGAAAGTTAGATAAATTTTCGGTAATAATAATAATAATAATAATAGTAGTAGTAGTAGAGATGAATTTGAAGGAATTGCTTGTTGGGTCTAATTGATTAAGCCCGATTTTATAATGAAATAGAGTATTGGATGTTTTCGGGAAGCACATATTATCGAGAATTTGGACAATACAAAATAAATTTTACTTAGTAAACTTTGATCTAATTTTTTTGTCTTTAAGCAAAATATATTCGTTCTGGCTCCGAGCTTTATTGGAGTTTGTCGTGGGTCCAAGCTTTATAGGAAAAAAAAATAGCATAGGCACCGCATTGGCTACTCTTTTACGTTAGGAGTTATGTTGGTGTCGTGTAGCTTAGCTTTCATTTATGAGATGAATGTAATCGATAGATCGCCTTTCTTTGATTAGGACACGTTTGATAGGTTGCTTTAGGGAAGTCTCATTAATTGGTCGTAACGCTATCGTAGAAATGTTGCAGAGGCCCATGCACATAGCAACAAAAAGAGAATCACCTTGATACTAGAAGAAATCAAACCTGAAATCTTTTTGAAAGTAGAAAGAAAATAAATAAGCTAAAATGTACCATACAAAAATCATATAAACTTTCAAAATGGGCTAAATTGGAGTCGAATTCTCCTCAAATGTGGCTAAATTATTATTTTTCGAGTTAGAATTTATCACACACATCACAAACTACTAACCACTATTTGAATTAAAATCACTCGCTGATTTGAGTATAATTTCTAAAATTGATGGAGATTGATTTTTTCCTGTTCAAGCACAAAAAACTCACTCTTTGTGAGATCTCATATTGGTTGGAGAGGGTAATAAAACATTAGGTGTGGAAACTTCTCTCGTAAACGCGTTTTAAAATCGTGAGGCTGACGACAATATGTAACGAGCTAAAGCAGACAATAACTATTAGCGGTGGACTTGGGCTGTTACAAATGATATCAAAGCCAGACACTAGGCAGTGTTAGCGAGGATGTTGGGCCCCCAAGTGGTGGAAACCTCTCCCGAATAGAGATACGTTTTAAAACTGTGAGACTGACGACGATACCTAAGGAACTAAGGAACCAAAGCGAATATCTAGTAGTAGACTTTTGCAAAGCTTTGTTTGGAATTAGAATTAAGATAACCAATTTAGAAATTCATTTAATTTTGGTCTTCTTCCAAAATTGGAAGAACTGATTTTGTTGTTGATTGATAATAAATACTTTAAATAATAGAGAATAATATTTTTTTTATATGGACATTTATTTATTTATACTCATTACTTTTATTAATTAGGTAAACAACTAATTCACTTGAGATTGGAATCATCTTCTTTTACGAGATTATTTATTCAAAATTCAATTTATTTCAATATTGTATGAAGACCCTCTAATTTCATCAGCAATTTAAACAATACATTATTTTCAAAATCAAAGAACTATCAACACATTATAGTGAATTATAAAAATAAAAATTTATAATAAAAAAAAAAGAAGATGGAATGTGCTTTACATAAGATGTCTGGATTACAGCAGCTAACCTCAAATTCAAATGTTTGACAAAGAAGAAGCAATGGAAAGTCAGCCCTTTTTGGGCATGGCAGCCAGCCTTGTGTACATCCTTGCCATTGATTGATATCCTCGGACATCGCCCGAACGAAGAAGATTTCCTGTAAACACCCAAACAATCGATTAGAAGAATTGAAGATCACTCGCATTGCTTTATATGTGTTACCCGAGTTTGATCCCGAAAAAGTTTATGAAACCGAGCAACATGCATCAGACATTTCACCTCCAAACGATACCGTTGTACCCGAAAAAGCTTAACTTAGCCTCCTACGCTGATCAACTTGGTTTAGTCTTATTGGGATTTTATATTCTTAAATCGATAAGTTAGTTTGCATCAGTATCAGCCTAGACCCGAGCCAAACCGATGCAGCTACGAACTTGATTCTCTTTTGAAATTCAAAGTTTGTTTGATCAAGGAGAGATAGCCTATAGACTCAAGCGATCAGTTTAGTGTTCTTCCCATAATTTTTTTGCATCTATTCTAACTATTATACAAATCATTCTCCAAAAGAATGGTTTAGGAATGATGAACTAATTCAATCGCCAACCAGAAGCAGTTTTCAGATCAATTAACTACTTTGCTACATTATCACGCCATCACAAAGATTCAAATAAATGAACATATAAATCAGGAAAATTCATCATAAGGAATCCATGAAAACTCACCAGAATCACAGTTTAGCGGGCTATCAGGTTCGGGATGAGCCATCAAAGCGATTATAGCCCTACAAACAGATTGCAGAGTCCATGCTGGGCTCCATGCGTTCTTCAATATATCTAGGCAGATCTCACCCGTCTGCAGGAACGACGCACATCGATAAGTATAAGTGTGGTTCGATTCGTGTATTAAAAATAAGGTTCACCGTAAAATAAAACTACAATCACAAAAGGGATCGGCGAACTTGAACGATCACCATTCATCAATATAGTTCATAGCAAAGAATGCAACTTATAATATTTCACTCAATGGTGCTACACAAGCACTTCATATGCCAGTGGCCGGAGAGCTATGAATTTTCACTGAGTATGGCCTTCTGCAAAAGTTGGAATAAGGAATATTCGGGTTCTCAACTCGTCCCGTGACCGGTTGCTTGTCGTAAACTCTTCTCCAACAAATTGGCTTATTTCATCATTGCAACTCCCGTGGTACCTCCACCGCTAGCAGATATTGTTCTCTTTGAGCTTTCCCTTCTGGACTTTCACTCAAGGTTTTAAAACGCGTCTGCTAGAGAGAGGTTTCCACACCCTTATAAAGAATGTTTCGTTCCCCTCTCCAACCAATGTGGGATCTCACAATCCACCCCCGTTTGGGGCCCAGCATCCTCGCTGACACTCGTTCCTCCTTCCAATCGATGTGGGATCTCACATACTACCTCCCCTATATATTCTCCACCATATTCCCCTCCATGCATAGATGCTCAACAATATTTGTTAACTAATTAAAAAATGACCTAAATACTGCTGCTCACTACTCTCCCTTGGACAACGGTACCTTCTTCCCTACCGTTGCCCTTTCCTCCCCCATGATCCATCATGTCATTGGCCGACCTTGATCCCTATTATTTTGAGATATTATCTAGTATTCAGAGTTTACCTCGATTTGGTACCGCTCTCGCGGTCCGCATCGGTCTTTTCGTTACATTCACCTGCATTTTGGTGTATTCTTCTTTCTTTCTAAAGGCTCATAGTCAGCATACGATCTAGAAAAAGGACCAGGGTGATTTCTACCTTAAAATGAACATTTGGATGGAAAATTTTCGTTAAGAACCGCACTTGAGGAGGTTGCAAAGGGTACTGCTCAGGTACGGATAAGGCAAGCTGGAAGACACCACCTTCAAAAGGAGTCTCTGATGGTCCCTAAATAAAAATGCATATCAATCATGGTAAGCAAAAAAAAACTCCGAAACCACATTTTTCATCTGGATCATTGAGAGCGTTACCTTGATTAGCGCGATCCATTTAAAAATATTGGAATCGTCACAAACCAACTGAATATCTGGATCTGCTACCTTTTCTCTTTGAACCTCTTTGTACTCCTTGATCAACCTTGCTCTTGACGCCTACACAAAATCAAAAGCTTAGACATGATCCGTGGAAATTTTACTCGACTGAGCCCCTACTCTGTTAGGAATCACGACTCTCCACAATGATATGATATTGTCCACTTTGAGCATAAGCTCTCATGGCTTTGCTTTGGGCTTCCCCAAAAGGCCTCATACCAATGGAGAGTATTTTGCTTCTAAACCCATGATCATTACCTAAATTAGCCAAAATACACTATAAGCCTCCCCTGAGGCTTCCCCTGAGGCTTATGGAGCTCTTGAACAGTTTCCCCTTAATCGAGGCTTGACTCCTTTCTCTGGAGCCCTCGAACAAATTACACCCTTTGTTCGACACTTTAGTCACTTTTGACTACACCTTCGAAACTCACAATTCTTTGTTTGATATTTGAAGATTCTATTATCATGACTAAGTTTAGGGCATGGCTATGATACTATGTTAGGAATCACGACTCTCCACAATGGTATGATATTGTCCACTTTGAGCATAAGCTCTCATGACTTTGCTTTGGGCTTCCCCAAAAGGCCTCATACCAATAGCTTATAAACTCATGATCATTCCCTAAATTAACCAACATGGGACTCACTCCCAACAATCCTCAACATACTCGTAGTCGGATCCCTTCGTGTGGACTCATTTTGTTGAATGAATATATATACATAACTAAGTATAGTGGCTAACCTGCATTATAGATTCTCCCAGACGAGACAAGCAGCTTCAAGCCTAGATTTCTCAAACCAGCAAAATTACCGGCCGACGAACAGCAACCGGTACCAAAAAAAAAAAAAAACTCCACACAAGAATAACTCATAATTAGTAAAATCGTAAGGATTTGTTATATGCATAATATCAAACCCTAGCGAAGAAACTCGAGGTGAAAAGAGATGAAGAAAGAGAAATTCATAGACGAAATTGATAGAAATCGATAGCAACTAGACATCGAGAAGCAGAAGAACCAAGAATTCGAACAAATCGGAGTTCATACAAAACAGAAGAATAAGAACACTCACGATCAATGGAAACCAGGTCGAGGTAACTCGGAGATGCGCAAAGGGAGAAGCGCCGAAGCCTTACTCAGCGGTGTATCGTATCAGCAACCTTTTTCAAGACAACCGGCCGCCTTTCTTTGGTAATTCGTACTTTCGTAGCCTCGTGGTGACGAATATCGGGAATTTAATTAGTTTTTTATTTTATTTTCTAATTCTTTTTTGTTTTTAATAGCACTCGGTCAATTCTCCATTAATATTTCCATGTGCCTAATAAATAATAACAAATTTTCCAATCTTCAAATTTTTTATATCTCATAAATAAGTTTTTTTTTTTAACGAATATATATTATATTCAAATGATAATTAATAATTCATCCTATCTTGATAGTTAAGGGTTTTTTTTTTTTTTTTTTTTTTTTTTTTGTTGGAAGTTTAAATTTCGCAACTACGTGACCTTAGTTTCTTAGCTTAAGTCCATCACTAGCAGATATTGTCTGCTTTAGCCTGTTACGTATCGTCGTCATTCTTACAGTTTTAAAACGCACCTATTATGAGAGCCTAGCCCTATTCCAACCAGTGTCTCGCACTTAGACCCCTACTTCGACCAATGCCTCGCACCGTCCGGTAACTAGCTCTGATATCATTTGAAACAGCCCAAGCTCACCGCTAAGAGATATTGTACGCTTTGGCTCAATACGTGACGGACCAAAGTGGGCAATATGTGGGGACTGTTACATTTACCACCTACGCCTATGAGACTATGAAACTCATTGATTTATTCATTTACAATTTTAGGGACAAAATAAAATTTAAGATGCAATTTGCTAGCAAGGGTTAGAGACAATGAACATACATATCTCTATAATTGTATAATATCGTTCACATTAGGTATAAGCTCTCAAGACTTTACTTTTAATTTTACCAAAAAGGTCTCGAACCAATGTAAATGTTGTGTTTAACATATACACCGATAGTTTTTTCTTTTATCTAACTATCATGAAGCTTTATTGCACTTCCAACTATATCGATTCTTAATTTTTTAAATAAATGAATTCATAACTCAACTCAAACATTAAAGATTCACAAGAACAGCAAAACAATAGATTCACAAGAACAGCAAAAAAAATAGAAGATACAAATGATTTTTGATACAAATGATTATTACGGATCAACCAAAAAAATTTATTGCTCAAAGGACTAAAAATGAATCAGAGATGAACTTTACACTAAAGTTTTTATTTCAAAAAAAAATGAAGGGGAAAATAAATCAACAAAAGTCCAATTTTAAGGCAGGTGGTCTCCCAATGCCTTTTCCTTTTCTCTTTTCCTTTTTCCATCCCTCTACAAGAAATATACATGATTTCAATACTCAAACAGGCAACAAGAATGAGGGGCCAAAGGCAAAAACACTACTATATGTATGCAATGTGAAACAGGGGGAGGTATAAAATAACCAGAGGAAAAAGGTGCAGCAATGATTTCACATGCTACCAGCTCTGCCAGGAGCGGACGTCGTGGGTTTGAATTTTGCAATGTCGACGAGATCCCCGAAAAGTTTGTCCTCTGGCTTAGTGACCGGCCTCATGGGAGGCACATAGGATAAAGCAGAAGCCTGAGAAGACGAACTGCTCATACTCATGTCATCTCCAACTGATAGGCCATACATTTGCTGCTCAAGATATTGGGGCACTTGTGATTGACCATGAACATAGCCATAGCCAGGGTTGTTGTATTGGTTGTGGTTGCCATACATCTGCTGTTGAGGGTAATAAGGTTGTGTCATCTGGTTAGCTTGCGGATGCTGTGGAGGCATTTGCATGACCATATTTTGCATGCCTGGGATCTGCTGTGGGTGCAACAACTGATGGCTCGGATTAACATGGCTATTGATGTTAGACATTTGACCACTCGTCATGGACTGGATGTACATACCTATGCCTACAACCTCGTTCCCCATGGCCATGGATTGAGGTCCCTGGGGATGTCCACCGAGTCCGTGTGAGACAATAACCTGAGTAGTAACCTGCATTGGTTGAGAGTAATGAGAGCCTGATACTGGGCTGCCACCATCAGAAGACTGAGCTTCCCAGGGCGGAGGTGGCAATGCACCGGTTGTTTGCGAACCTGTCACAACCAAACATCATGTAAGCCTTGCATATGTTCATGTCGAACTCCGAACAACAAAAAATTCCAAGCAAATGGTAGGTGAAATTCATGCAATAACTAAGAGAAGCAACAGAACATTAGCAGAAAGAACATAGAGAACTTGTCACTCCCAGGATTGAGCACATATGGAAACACAAAGATGAAGAATTCTGCCATGTTCTAATCATGATCTAGCCTTTCAATCAGAGCCAATAATGCAGGAGCATGAGATGAAAGTACCATAGCCAGGTGAAGGGGGCTGCTGCAATTGCTGCTGCTGCTGAGGAATTGGACCATTCCAGGGAGAACCTGGGCCCTGCATGTATATCGATTGCTCATAATTAGGCGAACCCATGTTCGTGACACTCCCATTTGGATAAAATCCAGCCTGCGGGGAGTGAACATTTGGCTGCTGCTGCTGTTGCTGTTGCTGTTGAAATTGGGAAGCATGTGGGTGGGGGGGTTGCCCTCCGGGACTGATAGGAGGGGGATTTGCAGGATTAGAGGCATTGTTACCATCAGAGAACATGTCAAAAAGAACAAGAGCATTTTGATCGGATGCAGGAGGATTATTAGGTTGTTGCTCTCCAACAGGAACAAGAGCCAATGAAGTCTCTGCCTTTGGTGAATTGAAGTCACCGCTTAGCAGGTCCACACTGGGTTCAACCCTACCTGGAGGAGCTGGACCATTAGTTGAAGCAGATGCCGGAAGCAACCCCTGGTCCAGGATTTGAGAACCTTCACCGGCATTTGAGGCAGCTCTGCAGAACAATTAAACGTCAATACACAACCAAACATAAGGCAGTCGTGACTTAAATGACCAGAATCAAATATTTAAGCATTCGATGAAACCTTACAAGCATCAATCTTGACATTCAAAAAGTTCAATCAAATACATGCAATATACCATGAATTAGCATACTGCAAAAAGAAATCAACTCCAAAAGACATAATTACTTTGTCTCAGGCTGTTTGCTGTTATCTCCAGTGTCAATAAGAGGCCGGTCTCCATCAACGTGTGCTGTAGCAGATCCAGACTTTGGGTTCTGAGCAACAGGTTTCCCCGAAGAAATCGATTCATGCCTCGCAAGTAGCCTCTGAAGATCATCATTAAGTGCAAGTCCTTGGCAAAGTAGTGACTCATCTCTGCACCAGCATTACGAAATAAACACAAATACACGCATACATAAAATGTTACTCTCCAGTTAGCGTTCATTAATGTAGTGTGTAGTACAGTTACATCGAAGGATAAGATTATATGAGATTAATCAGCTAGAATCGGTGTGCTACTAAAGTCCACTTATGATGGCTTATGCAAGAATCTTCCCTACTTCGAAGGAAACCGAAATCTCAACTATTGAAGCTGGGGTTGCTAGAACCAAAAGTTGAAAATTAAACGTCAGAAGAAATCTAAAAGGCGAGGAGATGGAGGATTTTGGGAGCATATACTAGAAATTCTGGGTGAAATAAAGCGCCACTAAAAGGGGCGATGGAAGAAGGCCGTTGCTTCGAGATTGAGAGCTTTCTTGTTGGATTCCTCTTTTTTAACTTGGAAAACTCCCAACGTACGAATGAGAAAGGAAATGTGGACGGGAATATGAAAAGGACAAGGATACAGCAGAAAGAATTTAGACTACAAGTCCCTAATGCTCTTCGCCAACCAAATTAATATAATGTCGTGAAGCAGAAAAAAAAATGTAGAACATTTCTTCTATCAATAGCAGCAACTATAAGTGCGGTATGAGGTCTTACGCGGTTGAGTTAACAAGGTGAACCACCCTCTGCTTGTAAGTACGGCACTGTTCAACCAAATCAACAATAACCTCCTGCCTGATAGCCTGCAAGATGCGAAACCCCAACAGTTTTTTTTTTTTTTTTTTTTTTGGCAAGAAGAAATCCCAACATCATTAGAGTCGAGAATCCACAGAAAGTGTCGATTAACGGAATAAAAAAAACATACCAAATATGTCACGAGACAAAACATAGTTTTGCTTTCGTTTTAAACTGGTAAAGTACCTCTTTATTCCCTGGTTCTAATGCATTAACCATTTCTGAAAGGACATCCATAATGCCACGGGCATTTTGAATTTCAGTCAGGCTGAAAAAATGAAACCAAAATCAGTTTCATAGTTGCATATTAACTATATTCATAAAACAGACAAGAATACTGTGATGATGGAAAATGATAATAAAAGAAGTTTGCCCACCTCAAGGTCGGAAACTCAGACTCCGTTGATGTCTCAGCATCATCTTGCTGATTACGATCGGGGTTCCGCAGATTAGGAGGAAAAGATGACAACGGTTGTGTTTGTGGGGGGGTGAATACAGGCCCAGAGCTCTCAGATCTCTGGGGGAAAACTGCCCCAGCACGCTGAAACAAAGAAGGTATCGACTCGCATACTCATGTCATGATAACCAGCAGAAGATGGTGCATCCATGAGAAAATAGAACGAGATGATGCGCACACTTTTGCGAAGATGCCAGAAGTTCAAAGAATGAAGTGTTTCTAATGAATTCAATCAGCAGCATCATTGGGCTTAAAAGAATATTTTTCAACACTTACCAACAATTCATGGTATGCAGCATAATATTGTGGATATCTCGCCCTAGCTCCTCCAAAAGCTTCTTGCCAAGTATCTATCAGAGTCAATATCTTCTCTTTGACGCGAAAATCAGGCTATATCATGCCCAGAATTGCTGAGATGTTATTCGAGGAAAGAACGCGACGGGTGATGCAAGAAAGCAACAAAAACATTCTATATAAAATCCTACCTTCTTCTTCACCATTTTTACCATCTCATGAAGAAGACCCTTCTCTGCCACATGCATATGAACAACGTCCCCACAATTCTTAATGATTGTTTCCAACAGCTAGAATGTAGAGATATGACAAAGTCAAAAATCAACTTAATCCTCTAAAAACATAGGATAACAATTAAGTTAACTGAACATTGCTTCAGGAAACAAGGTAACGCAAGCTTAATAAGTGGATCAGCAAGAACAATAAACTCATATTAGGAACTCCCTGCATTACTTTTGAATCTATATGCGTGGTACTCAACTATCAAAGAACTTGTTCTGTTTTTATGCAAAGAGAAGGTTTCTTTTACCTCTAGCAGATACCTCTTAAAAAACTGTGCAATTAATAGAGTAAATAATGCCAATAAAGGCAATAGCCACCGATTGCATAAAATTAAAAATTAGTTAGAACTTAGGAATTACCGTCAGAGCAAGAAGTTGAACTTTTGCGTTCTTGCTTCCAATGCGCTTCTTTATACCTTTAACAACATCCCTCGCTTGCCTGAAAATTTGCCAATGAAATGGTGAACTCCAAGCCTAAAGGTTAGAAACTTGGAAGAGAGAAATGATATATCCAACTCATCGTCCAATGAAAAAACGGAAGCATCGTCAGATTCTTCCTCGTCAAGGAATCAAATTAAACGAAAACCTAATAGAAAATCCTCAGCCTTATTCAGGAGCAAAACCGGCTGAAATTACTCATTTATTTATCGGGATGCATGAACGGTCAGTGGCTGAGTCGCAAATTATAATTTCCATTTGAATGCAGAAAAATAACACAGGGAAGATGCCAATTTCCATTCGGCTTGTCTTCAATCTTCAGTTTGAAAATACAACAAATTCAAACTTCCAAAAGCAGAATTCCAGTAATCATTTATTTTTGTGCCAAACAGATTCTCAGCAACCAAACACGAAAATAAGAACAGATAACGCAGCTTCTTCAAACTGAGAAATTATTACAAAAACAAGAAAGAAAAACAAAAAACGATGAAGCAATCAATCGGATGCAATGCGTACCCAGGGTCATGGTTCAGCATATCACAGATCTCGATGTTCATAGCCCAATCTGGACCAATCAACATATCACTCGTAGCACGCGCCACCACAGAATTCACCATCTCTTTTCCGCGCAAATAACACTGCCGGATCGGAAGAAAAAATTCCTATTCCGTCAACCGTACAAGTCTCCACCGTCGACGGCAAATAATTTTCCGGCTAAATAGCTGAATACACCGTCCACTCTCTCAAAAACGCTCTCCGGCCGCGAGATCGCCAGTAACCCCCCTTTCTCTCGATAAACAAACAAAACTTTCCCCTTTTTCTTTTTTTTTTCTTTTTTTTCTCGACGCATTTTAGTTTGCTTTCCCATGGGCTTAGATGGAACTTAAACAGAAGGCCAGTGACATTGCGCCACGTGTAACAAACGATCCACTTTCGTTGTGTAGTACTGAGGTGGAAGACTTTCATTCCTTCGGCTCGACCGACCTTTTCTCCATCAAGCAGTTCCGGTTCTTTGTTTAACCACTACTGGATCGCCGGCTTTTTTCCAGGGAAGTATCCACTGCGACGCACGACCATGAACCTGGCCAATCATTGCTCAACATTTTTCGGTATCCGGGTTAGCGGGTAACGGTCGGGATTAAATTTAATTTTTATTTCAAACAGTTTTTCATGTTTTTTCTATTATAAATTGATTAAATTAATAAAAATATTACTTTTATCTCAAAAATATTTTTAAACATTTAATTTTATTTCAAAATATACACTTTAACTTTAAAAAATATTATTAATATTCTTTACTTTTTTTTAAGTATCTTTTAAAAAAAATATCTATGAAATATTGGAGATAATATTCACAAAAATTTATACCGCGAATATATGTACGAAAATTATTTATCTACATTTTATATATCATCTTTAATGTTATTTTTTAAAGTTTATAGATACTTTTAAAACTCGTTACTAATGATTCTATCGATATGATAAAGGTAATATATTTTTTAAATTTTAAAAAAATTAAGAATAGTAATAAAATGTATTTTTAAAACTGTTTTAAAAGTTAATATTTTAAAAAACCACAAAATATTTTAAGGGTTTTTTTTTAATGAAATTTTTATTTTTTAAAATATTTTTGAAAGAGATTAATATTTAAACCGTTTCTACATTTTCTTTGGCTTTTAAGTTTGATGGTCAACGTAAATAATCTACTCCATTAAGTTTGCTCTCCACGTGGCTATTTTTCATTGGTGGGTTAATTTACTAGCTTACTTTTAAAGTTTAATGAAAATGACAATAACTACGCCACGCACTAATTCATATCCCGAAATTCCAAACCTTATTATGGAAATTTATTTATCTTACAAATAAATAAATAAATCATTATTATCCAAATCCATGAAGCAAACTAGCAGGGTCACGAGTACCATACTGCATCGTATTTGAGATGGGCTTGAAAAAGGACCCGCGATCAGCCTTTTGCACCAAGCTAAGGAATGAAAAACTCGGCTTGGATCAAGGATGGGCTCTTGGTCACAAAAGGGAATCCACTTTTTTTTTTCTTTCAAAACCTTGATTTTTTCGGTATGCCGCAGAGCGAGCAAGGAGTGCCACGCAGGAGCGGAGCGAAAACAAAGCCAATCAGCGTGTCCACTCTGGCTTTGGTTTCGGAATACACGGTTTGAGATTTTTCTTTTTTTCTTTTTTTTTCTATGTCCGTCATTATACTTTTAATTATTTTAATTTAAATTTTATATTTTTAATAAATCTCTATTCCAAAATAATCTCTCACCCTTAAATCCTATTTATTTGTCGTATTTTTAATAATTTTTAATGTAGGGTTTTTAATCCAAAGATGTAAATGAAAAAGTAGATGGTGAAAACTTGAAAAAGAATTAGATAAATATAATCTCGTCCACCGCTCCATTTATGTAACTGAAAAAAAAATGTTCTCCACTCCCTTCTCCATGCCTCGTCTAAATGGGAAATTTCCGACTCTGCCGATAAAATGAACATTTCTAATTGACAACCTTGAAATCCAAAATTTCCTAAACTTCACTCGTATGTACTCTTGAACTTTATATCTCGTTTCAATAATGTTCTTAAAGTTTCAAAAATTACATTAATACCCTTAACATTTCAAAAAATGTCTTTAATAGTTCGTATTATACATTTCATTGTCCCTCTCTTCTATTTTTTTCTCCCATATGGATAAATGTATAGCCTAATACTTCTCTATCTCCATTTTTTTTCCTATTTCTTCAATATTCTTTTAATCTTTTCTTTTATTTCACCCATTTCTAAAATGACTGTGACAGCTCAAGTCTTCCGTTAGTAAATATTATCCATTTTGATTATTACATATAACCATGAGTTTCACGATTTAAAAACGTTAGGCAAACGTTTTCACACTCTTATAAAGAATTTTTTGTTTCCTTTTTCAACAGATGTGGGATCTCACAATCCACCCCTCTTGGGGGCCAACGTCCTCGCGGGCTCACCGCTCGCTCTGATACCATTTGTAATAGCTCAAGCTTACCGCTAACATATATTGTACGCTATGACCCATTACGTATCATGAAACAACTCATAAATATTGTCATTTGCTATAGTTTTTACACTAATTTTCTGGACCCAAAACTTAAATTTAAAATAGAACTTAAAAAAACAATCCTCAATTAAAAAAAAAATAGTTGGCAAAGAAATATTCTGACTACAAGAAGAAATAGACTAATTTTGAACTGCAAAAAGATTTAATATCTCTATCTCTACCATTTTGGTTACGTTTATATTTTCTATATCTTTTTTATTCTTTGGTTTTCTTCAAACATTTGATTCAAAGTCTCAACTTGTCTTTGCTTTATGAACTGTCAATGTATTTTTAATTAATTTATTTTTAATAAAAGGGTAATTTCCATAGTTAAAAAAAAAAAAAACTAATAATAATAATAAAACATTAACGATTCGGTTGCCGGAAGTCGCCGATCATTGCACACAGAACCGCCAAATCCCGAATATCGTGCCACATTTGTTGGCGATTGTAAATTGCAGATCTAACCTGTAAGCTACGCTATCAGTATACCACTTTCTCTCTTTCAATCTCTCCAGCAAACAAGCATTTCCTCGTCCACCGCCATTTCAATTAGGGTCCATCGGAGATCATCAGAAGGTTCTTGAACCAAGATCGAATTTCAATTTTCTTTTCGGGAAACCACAATTTATTGGTATTTCGCCAACACTTTCTGCTAAGTAGTTCTAATTACGGTACTTATTCTGGCTGGATGTACATCGACGGTTCGTGTGATCCATTTTATATGCGAAATGGGAAGATTTAGGGTTCTGAAAAGTAGATTTCTGTTCAGTTAGGTATTTTCCTGATTGGTGTTGAGTTCGATTTTGTGCAACGAAGATTTTTCTTTCTGGCTCGAATGGCAATTATTGGAGACGCGCTTCGTCAGGCGTTCATGCCGAAGCACGAGTATGAGAATCTTCGCGAAGAAGAAAAAGCTTGGGGCAAGATTCAGAAACCGCTGGTAATGGCTTTTGTGGTCTTGATAGGGCTCGCAATCATTGTATGCACTACTATCAGTCTGAAAATAGTCTTCCCCGACGACATTGGAAATAGACCGTTCTGCAGTGACAGGAGGCTTCAGCCTCTCCCTATGAACGGGAAAGGAGGCGATTCTGATCATTTTGTTGGAGCTTTTTACCTTACCAATCAAGAAATCGTGGACTATTTTTGGATGCTCGTGTTCATCCCCTCAGCATTCGCATTTCTTGCATCGGTTGTCTATCTTATTGCAGGTAAGAAAGTCTTTCTACGTTTTAAGCGTTAGCAGAAAATTTTGATTCCGAGATTTTTAGATTCTTTTGTTCAATCAGTAAGATTTTGACTCGTTGCGAGTGAATTGGACAACAGAGGACTTGTTCTTGATTATGAAAGATTTTGACTTGTTTCTCGTTAGTTGAAGAATTAGGGACTAAAATTTGATTAATTTCTGTAATGGGTTAAGATTGAGACTTGGCTAAGAGATTCAATGACTTGTTACCATATAGGATAAATTTTATAGTTATTACCTTCGAGGAAGATTATGGGAGAAAGGTCGGATGATTTCCTTTAAGGCAATATGTCGTGAAAAAACTTAGTCATCACGATGTGATTGCTGATGACTAAGGACTATTGATTTGCAATTATTTTAGTATTAACGTTGTTTCTTTTTAGCTATTTGAATTAGAATTCTTTGACTGATTATTTTTATCTTTACATCAATGGTTACCAGCTATGCACCAATCCTGTACCCTAATTACATATAAACTTCCATTTGATAGAACCATCATCTATATTTTAGATATAAACTTCTGTTGTGTTGGTGCCTTTTCCTTACACCTGCTGGGGGAGAAATATGCAATTACTTTAATAGTAGGGTGAGCATTGGTTGTGAGATCCGACATCGGTTGGAGAGGGGAACGAAATATTTTTTATAAGAGTGTGGAAACCTCTCCCTAGTAGACACGTTTTAAAACTGTGAGGCTGACGGCAATACGTAATGGGCCAAAGCGGACATATCTGCTAGCGGTGGGCTTGGGCTGTTACAAATGGTATCAGAGCCAAACATCGGGCGGTGTGCCAGCGAGGACGTTGGGCCCCTAAGAGAGGTGGATTGTGAGATCCGACATCGATTGGAGAGAGGAACGAAACATTTCTTATAAGGGTGTGGAAACCTCTCTCTAGTAGATACATTTTAAAACCGTGAAGCTGACGACGTAACAGGCCAAAGCGGACAATATCTGCTAGCGGTGGACTTGAGTTGTTACATTGGTACTGTAAATATAAGTCTGCCTAGCTTTTCCTTTATCTATGGTCTTAGCCGTTTAGAGTTCTCTCCTTGTTAATTTTGTTATGCATTCTTATAACGCCAAAGGAGGTGACAACATGCAAGGGTCCCAAAGAAAGAAATAGAGAATGCAATCTGTGTTGTTTCATTTGCATCGTGTGCTGTGTTGGGGGGATATTTTAACGGGAAAAATACTGAATAAAAAGAAAAATACAAGATGAGTTGTCATCTCTGTGAAATGCGAACTTGAGGATAATCCTTTGTCTATAGAGGAATCATGCCAACTTTTATTCTTAGCTTAGCCCTTCCCACCCCCCATAAAAGAGTTTTTAATTTCATTTTTTCTTTATAATCGAGCCTCTTGTGTTCCGAGTCACTACTCAAATGTTTGTACCGAAACTTCGTTTGGAGAGTTTAGATTTATTGACCTCTATAGCTGCGTGTTTGCATATTGGTTTGTGCTACATTCTACCTTAGAAACAAAGCTTTGGAAATGTTATATTCTTAATTTTTAGATGGCTTGCCGATCACGGCAGTTAGAGACGGGCTATTGGAAGCCGGTGTTGATCCCTATAACGGGTTGACTTTGGATCATTAAGTGGGTACCATATATTTGTTATCATGATGTACACAATCAAACTTCAGGCCTTCCTTTGTTTGAAATCTACAAATTTATTTTGTTTTAAGAGTGCAATTATCACTAAAGGTGTTGGGTTACTTTCTGCTATCTACTGAATCAATTAACTTATATTGCAGGCATAGTTGTTGCTTATTCTGCTCCAACTAGACACGGTTGCTTGAAGGTAGTTGAGAATAGCTACTGCGCATCGAGGAGAGGTAAAGCCCTATCTTATCTCCTTATCAGCTTTTGTAAGTCAACATGTCATTTATATTATCATTAATTATGGATGTTATAAAAGAAGGAATTATGTTAGTTTAAAAGCTTTTCGAGTTTGGATTTTGCCTTGCTGTTTTAGTGAATTTTCAATGCCTAAAGAAATTTTATTTTTCTGTTTGGTTTATGTAGTTATTTTTTGAAATAATATGAGATTTCATACTGCCTTTTGGTGTGAAAATGCATTGTCTTGTCCCCTGCTTGGCTGGCTTATTTTATTCCGTCTTCTTCTAGTTTTGGTTAATTTGAGGGCTTGATGCTTTTCAGTTTTCTGGTTTCTCTATTGTCTCTCCTCTTCTTGGTGTAGGGGCAAAAGCAACCCTTCCATTTCATCCGCAACTTATTTTCTTGTTAAATATAATATGATAAAAAGTGTCCCACGTGATTGTCAACGTGAGCATAGCTCAATGGTGATTGACATATACTGTGAGATCCCACATCGGTTGGGGAGGAGAACGAAACATCCGTTATAAGACTGTGGAAACCTCTCCCTAGTAGACACATTTTAAGAGAAAGCCCAAAGAGGACAATATCGGCTAGCAATGGGCTTGGGTCATTACAAATGGTATCAGAGTCTCTGAGCGATGTGTCAGTTAGGAGGCTGAACCCTGAAGGGGGCGGACACGAGGCAATGTGTCAGCAAGGATGCTAGCCTCGAAAGAGGGTGGATTGGGGGGTCCCACATCGATTGGAGAGAGGAACAAGTGCCTTTATAAGGTTGTGGAAACCTCTCCCTAGCAGACGTGTTTTAAAAACCTTGAGGGGAGGCCCGAAAGGGAAAGCTCAAAGAGAACAATATCTGCTAGTAGTGGACTTGGGCCGTTGCATATACTCTTTCCACGAAGTTGGAGGATTAAATCTTCATACCCCACAACAAATGTTGTACTAAGAAAAAGTGTTATAGTTAGTCTGTACATGTTCAAATTTTCATTTATAGATTTATTTTATGTGGCTATTTGTAGGTGGCGTTCGCTGTCTTACCATCCTAAATGTTATTTTTGCCATCATATTTGGCCTCTTGGCACTATTTCTTGGTTCAAGTCTTCTCACCTTGGGTGGCAGCTGCTCTGTGCCCCTGTTTTGGTGCTATGAGATCTCATCATGGGGTCTAGTTATTCTCTATGGTGGAACTGCCTTTTTCTTAAGACGAAAAGCAGCTACAATTCTCGGCGAGGGAGACCTCGGTGGAAGAAACCTTGGCCTGGAAATGCTGGTAGCAAATCCTTTGGAAATCTCCCCGGATGTCGAGAGGCGTGTCAATGAAGGATTCAAAGCTTGGATGGGATCTTCTCTCTTATCCTCCGATGAAGAAGATGAACCCGATAGCTACGATGAAGTAACATCCCATACGACCCATGCCAACTCAAACAGGCACATTGTGTGATAAAATTTTCCTTCGATGTAGGTAACAACAGGTAAATTTCGGTTCGTTGAAGATCCGTTGCAGTCATATAAAGATATACTCGATACCGATTACGGGGCTTGGATGGGAGGGAGGGAGTGGCTGTTTTTGTTGAGATTTGGTTTCATCATCTGTTTCCATAATCTTGATAACTTGTGAATAGTCTATAGAATTGCTCGATTCTCTCCTTGCACTCTTTTGAGGAGCAGAGTGATGAAAAAACTTGTTGAAATTTTCTCCTTTTAGGTTTTATTTAACTTTTCTCTGTAACCATCTTTTTATGGCTTTGTTTCAATCGCCCAGGACCTTTCCTAACTCCATTAAAAAAAGGATTTTTTTTTTTTTTTACTATTAATTTTTTTTTTTATCTCATCCCTTAAAAGCTTTGGAATTTATTTAAAATATCCGTGAGCATTCATGAAATCGACTGTCCCTTGGAAACAGATATAGTCGAAAAGTACCATGCATGGTTGTTCCCTGTCCTTTCTTTCTCTTGGTCTCGCCCAGTAAGTTTTGGTTCCCAACAAACTAAAGAAATTGCTTCTTCTTTAGAAAAAGTTCACGACCGGTAGGCCTTCTACCTCCACGTGGCATTGCTAAAAGATTATTTTTATCATACTGTATGATATTAATGCTTTGATGCTTTGGAATTTATTTAAAATATCTGTGAGCATTCATGAGTCGACTATTCCTTGGAGACATGGTCGAGAAGTACTATGCATGGTAATGTCCTGTCCTTTCTTTCTCTTGGTCTCACCCATCAAGTTTTGGCTCCTGACATATTAAAGAAATTGCTTCTTCTCCGGGAAAAGAAGTTCACGACCTGTAGGCCTTCTACCTCCACGTGGCATTGCTAAAAGATTATTTTTATCATACTGTATGACATTAATTCTTTGATGCTTTAGAATTTATTTAAAAAATTCGGGAATATTCATGAGTCAACTGTCCCTTGAAGACATGGTCGAGAAGTACCATGCATGGTTGTCTCTTGTCCTTTCTTTCTCTTGGTCTCACCCAACAAGCTTTGGCTCCCGAGACTAAAGAAATTGTTTCTTCTTCGGGAAAAGAAGTTCACGGCCTGTAGGCCTTCTACCTCCATGTGGCATTGCTCCATTGGACTCTTGCCCATTGCGGAAAATTTTTCACTGCTGTCTCTTGTAGGAGTTTGGGTCGTGTCTTAGTCCCGGTGTGACTGATTATCTTCTCGAACCAAAGTTTATTGTTTTTTTTAACTCGTCGATGAGATTCACCAAATTCAATTGGCATTTTCTAAGCTTTATTAATGGATTTAGATTTTTTTTTATTACAAATTTAATTCATAGACTTTATAAGGTTGTTTAGTAGATACTTACCGCACTAACATTCTGCTAAAAATATTGTGAGGTTGGGGAGTATTAATAAAATATGTATATAATCAAAATTAAAATCATATTATGAATTATATGAGTATTATTTTAAAAGATTTCCGGAAGTTTGAAAAAAAACTGTGGAGATATTTTCGCTAAAAAAAATTTCAAATGGGCGTCAAGGTTAAAAAAAGAGAGTATAAAAGGCGTGTTTTAACTTGAGATGAACTGCCGTTTCCGAACCGTTTTGAGTGTGGGTTGTCAAAAGACGGAGAGTATTCGGAACGCATAGGTGGAAACGGGAGGTTCTCTGATGGACGTTTTCACAAGAGTTCGTCTCTACGTCTCTCGATGCAGGTTTCTGGAATTTTTGCAGTTTCAATTTCAATCTCTGCTTTCTTTGTTCGTACGAGTTCATCTTCGTGATGCAGGTTTGCATTATTTCGCTCTCTCTAAATCTGATCAAATATGTCTCCTCTGCTCGATTGTGAACACGCTCCTCGAATAGGACTATAGGACTTTAGATTTTTTTTTTCTCTCTCTTCTTACCTGAATCGTTTTTGTTTTCCCTTTCCTGTCTCGGTTCTTGATTTTATTTTCCTATTTTCAACTTCGAAACAGTGGAAATTGAAAAATAAGTGAGATAATGTGGATTTCTTGTGCCTTAAATTTGATGGAAGACGATCGTAGTCATCTGTCTTTATTATTCTACCAAGATTATTGAGTGCATGATCCTTATCGGATTGATTTCTCTGTTCGTTTCTCCGGTTCCAGCTGCTTGATCTAAAGTTTGCCTCATCTGAAAACAACAATAAAACGGCAGAAAAACCGGAAGGTTTTTTACTGTATATTTAGGTGGATGCTCTCGATATTCTCTCTTCAAATCGTTACTAGTTTCGTTAATCCGAATGTAGGAGAAGAGGCAAAATGTTAGTGTTTCTACCAGCATCTTTTGGTCAATGTTCATAGCAATACTTTTATTTAAGAGTATGTAAAATGTGCAGAAGTCAAAAACAGTTTATGAGATGCGAATTTTCCAGAATTAATAACTTCCTACAGCTCTTTCGATTTCTCCATGAAATCATAACTGTGCTCTTTTGCGGTATACTATACGAATTTATCACAACTAATTCACTGTTTGTAGTTCGCTAATAGGTTTTCATTTTTACGAGTGGCGGTCGTTTATGACAGATCTCATTGTCTGGATCCAATTGACCTCAATTTTGGTGGCATTACTTGCAAGAAGGTAAGCCTTATAAACTAAATGATATAGCTATATTTTTAAATCTATCAAATGTTATTATAATGCAGCAACAGCCATTCGAAATTTCAGCTAAAGGAAACGAACTGAAAGTCATACTCCGGCATGGCTGCCCGGTGGAGAACTGGTGAAAATTTAACAGGTAATGAACTTCAACCAAGTATTTTTCCTTTTTACACTTTTTTTATGATATGAACAATTATTTATTGCTTTGGCCATAAACCTCAAATATAAAATCAATTCTATTCCTCTTTTTTTCTTTGTTGTTAAATAATAATAATTAAAAAAAACTACCAAATATGAAATATCATTGTAAAAAAGAAAGATAAAGTTGAAAAATGTTGTATTAATAAAAACTACAAAATATGAAAAAAAAAAAATCTAACCTTGTTTGCTTGAATTTTATACTTGGATATGTTGTATTAACTAAAAAGATTGCTAAAAACCTTTAATTTACAGACTTTTTAGCATTTTATTTGATTGTTTTATCCCACATATTGTTAAACTAAACAATTTGGATATATGTTTGAAAGAGAAACACCCAATAAGTTTGAAATGGTTAGGAAAAGTTATGTTTATAAAATTCAAACTTAAAAACATGTTGTATATGCATTTATTTACATCAATGTCATCTTCTTTATTGGTTATTGATGAAGTTGATTTGATAGATTAAATGAGTATGGTATGATGTCATTTACAAATTCATGGAATTGATCAATTTCAAACATATAAAAATGTGATTTCTTCATAGATGGAATCTAGAGCTACTGAATTTTACCATTTTTTTTTTTACTATTTAATTCTGAAGAACTATATCCAATGAATTGACTTTTGTATAAAATAGAAAATCTAGTTTAACCACAAGTGAACTGATTCCCTTTCATTGAATTCTTGAATTTTCTCTTGTAATGTTGAAATCTCTAGTAAGCTATAAAAAAAATAATCGCTCTTACAAAGAATTTGGGGTTATTTTATTACAAAAATGTCTAAAATTAAATTAAATTAACAGTTTAGTTAAAATTCTTTGAGGGTTATTTAATTACAAAAATGTCTAAAATTAAATTAAATTAACAGTTTAGTTATTAAATTTTTAGAGTCTTAGTCTTATAGATGTTATAGATGTTTTAAACTGTCTAATAGGTTCTATTTCAATTTTGCCTCTTCTAATCATTTTAATCTTTCGTTTAAAAGAAATTTAAAGTTTTAAAGTGTCTAATACATATTTAAATTTTTTAATTTATCTTTAATAGATCTTCTAACCTTTTGATTTTGCGTCTAATACATTTTTTTTAAACAATACTTAGTGAGACTAAGATTAATTAGACACAAAATTGAACCTTCCTTTGTGTAATTGATAAGCTTGATGTACTCCATGATTAATTTTATCAGAGAGCACTCGATTACTGGTACGTACAGAGAAGAAGGAGTTGAATTCCTATGGGCACCAACAAGGTGAGCAAAGAGTTGCAATAGTTGTCGCGACAGTCATCTTACGAGGTACGAGCATAAAATCTGGCTATGCAACAATATTAAACAAAACCACAATCGCTGAAATATGTGACACGTGAAATAGCTAAATGAAAGGGCTGTGCAACTAAAAGTCAACATTAATTTTTTATCTTCAAATTTAAAAATCTTCTAACATGAAAATAGCTTTACAAAGAAAGCATGCACATGTGACTAATATTTCTAAAAAAATTATAGATCTAAATACAAAAATGAAATTTAAGGTTTCATTAATTAATTTTTTAATTTTAAATTTGTCAAAGATATATTAATTTTATATATATATAGAAAACTTCATTTGAAGATTTATTGCATAAAAAGAAGTGTGTGAGGCATTTTAAATATTGCAAAAATACTTTAATTATTATTTTAGTGTTTTAACATGTATGTTTTTAAACTCACACTTCAGCAGACTCATTAATTAACTTTTAGTTATAAAAATGGTAAATGGTGAAGTGAGTGAGTTGCTTTGCTGAATAGTAAACATATATTTTTATCTATGTTATGTAATAAAGAATACAATATGTTTGTCCTTTCCCCGAAAGACACATACAAACACAATTCATAAACAACATACATTTGATGAAATAAATTAAGCCTTTTGAAATTTCTATCTGCAGCCCTTTAGTAAGTAAGAAGAGGGGCTCGAGAAGCTCCTAGCCGTTGCCGTAGATGATTTTCCGTTTTCGGTCGCTTTGCCAGGTGTCCCACATTCGCTGAAGTCCAGAATCCGTCGCTCCGTCTGCACAAATTCGGGGTTACTCCAACTTTGGTAATGTCAAATTTATTTCTCATTTAAAGTAAATTATTTAAAAATTTTATTCAATATGTCACTTTCGAGAACTAATTTTAAATACAGTTGACCAGACATATTTTCACTAATTTTTTAGTTCCAATTAGAAAACATTTTGTAAGAAGAATTTAAAAGAATTTAATAATTCATTTTAAAAATCCTAACCACAAGTTTAAGACTTAATGTACAAGTACAAGGAAAAAAGTATTTTCAAATTTGGTTACTTTTATCTTTAGGAAAAACGTAAGTAGTACTGATTTCTGTTCTTTTTTAATCATTATTGTCTTCGTTTAGTTTCCTAAATTTTGTTAGATTTGTAAATTTAAAACGTTTCAATCTAAGCCTTACACATTGATATGAATTTAATCCTTCCTATTCGGTAAATGTTAAGGAAAAAAAATAAAGTAGAAGATTATATAAGAGAAAAATTAAAATTCCTACCCATTTCTTGATAACTATTTTGTCTTTCACTTTTTTTTTAAAAGCACATTTCAAATTTCGAAAACAAAATAAAAAATTTAAAAGCTGACGATTTGTAAAGGTATTCCTTTAATCTTTTATGTTTGAAAATTATGCTCGTTTCTTAGAATTTCTTCTGTTCTAACTGAACACTAAATTTTTAGGCAAATTATAAAAACGAAAAATAAATTTTAAAAACTATTTTTTAAAAGTTCTCAAAACTTTGATTTGGTTGGTTTTTTAAAACACAATAAATTAAAACAAAGTAATCAGCGTCTAAGTAATAGTTATATACTTAATTTTCAAAAATCAAAAACTAAAAACTATATCTCTATTTTAACTATTTGATATTCTTTTATTTATTTATTTAATTTTTATTACTTAACTTACACTTGTTTTCTACTGTTACTTTACATAAGAAAACATTTAAATTCATACCAAATCCAAATTTAAAAAACAAATACCAGTTTTTAAAGACTAATTTTAAAACCTTGTTTTCATTTTCAAAACACATTTAACAAAACAAGGAACTTTCTCTCCTACATGGGTTTTTTACTTAAATCATTAACTAATTTGTAAACATCTAAATGAATTGAAAATTTTAAATAATAGGCAGAATGGGTTGAGAAATGAGAGAGAGAACGTACCAAAATATCCAGCGTCAAAGTGGAACGGACCCCTTGTAGTGAGTTGCTAATATGACTCTTCTCCTTGTTCTGGTTCTCATATTTCCCGCGTCTTCCTTTCAGTAAGGATTGTGGCGTTTCATTTCCCAGAACCTCCTGAGCATTCGCACACGCAGCGGCAGTGTGTTCGCCTACCTGTTTCATCAGCCCAATTGCATCGTAGCTCCTATCCCCTGGGCTCATCAAGTATCCAACTTCCTGCAAATCCATTCCAAACATGAAAATAGGAGACTGTTAAAACAAATAAAAATATAATAGAGAAATTTGTATCAAATAATAAGTCTTTATATCTAATAAATTTTTGAACGTTTAATTTTGTGTCTAATAAATTTTTTATCTATTCACTAATTTTACAAAATAAATAGGTAGAATCACTTAGGCGAGCATATAGAGAGGACATCTATTTTACACAAAATTGAAAAAACTTGTAAATTTAAAGTTTAAGAATCTATTAGACACAAAATTATCAAAATTTCAAAACTAATTTTGTAATTTAACAAAAATAAATAAATAATTATAGACAATAGTAATACCTCCATTGGTACATCAGTGTCCATTCTTGAACCAAATAGAAAAGAGTTGATGAACCAAGGGGACTTCCATGCTGAAGGAGATTCAATGCTTCTATTGAACGGAGTTCCACCGAATCTAGAAACAAACATCGTCAACTGAGAGGCCATATAGTAAACTCCAACTCAAAACGCCATGGATAAAGTATAATTTTTTTAAAAAGATGAAGCAATTAAACTGTTACGGAACTCAGAGTTGGGGCATTATTATAAAGTAAATCTTACATGGCTGCGGGTTCAATAGAGGACTCCTTCGAGGCATTATCACCAATAACCTCAGGGGGCACCGTTGCTGGAGGACGGCTTCCGAGGCTCGTTCCACTGGCAACAGAACAGTTTGCAACTGCACAATGATCGTTAGATAATTTTGGGAACTCTTGATCTTGTAAAGCTGTTGAGGTTCTACTACACGGAATTTCAGAAATTTCGTCATTTGAATCACATTCAACAAGAATACGTGAAGGCTGTTGGACCTGCGTAATGGGATTTGAAGGGTGACTACTCTTGTGGTGATTTTATGAGTCAATCAAAATAATTTGAGAAGACATCGAAAACAACTCACTATTTGGCCAACCAGTTCTTGCATTTTGTTCTCCTGGAAACTGCAGCTATCTGAAGCTCTCTCTGGACTGATATTTTCCTTGTCTTCAGAGTTTCTAGAATTGATTGGGTTACTCTGCGATGTTCTACTAATGCCAACATCAATCTCTTGCTTTTTGTCGCATCGTTTCTCGGATAGAGGAGATAAGAGCTCTCTATGGCGTTTCTTCAAAATTGATGGAGTATTAGTGAATGTTTTAGCAGCACTTTTCAGCACAGCAACGGGACTATCATCACGGGAAGGTGAGTTCCATGGCTTTAATGGAGTAAGACAGTTCATAGAAGACATCATAAGCTGACGAATACCAAGTGGACTATATTCTTGCTGCATATCACTGGCGGATGGTGCAAGATCACAGCTAAGGAATGGAACATCCAGGCTTGGAAACCGAGGAGGCTCATAACAAAGAGCTCTAAGATCCTGTTGATCTGAATGTGTATTCTCTCTTCCACTAAATGAAGGAAAACTTTCTGCAGTTTTTGGTTCTGAACTAAAAGAATTTACAGGAACAAGCTTGGATGGATCCTTTGAACCCTGCAGCTTTCGGAGTTCTGTGTTCTTTAAACCGTCGTTCAGAGGAGAGTCGGCAGATTCATTGGTGTAGATAAAGCCATTTTGTCCATCACCTACAATCTCTTGTTCGAGAGATTCAAATAAATGACTCGTTTCACTGGTATATACATAAGTATCATCATTAGCAGAAACCAATAGAGGAGCTAGAAAACGTTGAGAGCATGAGTTATCCAGAACCTCTGATTGCAATGATAAGTTTCTATTACTTTCTGGCATTTCTGTGCTCGATGATCGACACTGCAAAGGATGTGCATATCCACTCGGTTCAACCATGTCTCGGGCATCCGTTGTACTTTCTGAAAGAAAAGATTCATTGTTTATTGCATCTGAGAAAAGGACCCTGCAACATTCATAATCAGATATCAGCATATGTTCAGGTTTATCTGAAGCCCTGGCCATATTTTCGACAGTAGATGCACTCAATCCAGCAGAAGTTTGATGGGATATATTCTCTGCTTCCTGAGATCCAATAGCTTGAAATTGTGACAACTCTTGACCTAATTCCAGTGAAGAAATATTTGGCAACTCGTACAAATTATATTGGTTATCTCCAGTTGATGAAATTCTGCAATCCTGTGAGAAATTTTGGTTAAGGGGTTTCGCATAGCAACCCAATTCACGGAGCATTTCAGGAATCGAAAACGTGATGTCATCCAAAGAACCATGATATTGCTCTAGACAATGTGGTGTTGAGTTTGTTTCCTCTTTTATAAGAACATCTTCAGCCAATTGGCATTCCTCTTTCGTGCGTGGAACAGTAGCTGAAGTTTGAGTGACTTCAGATATGTCCTCTGTTTCTGTCCCTCTGAGACAGCTATCATCTATACTGCTCTGCACCCTTGAAGATGAAAGCATGGGTAGGCTTGATTGCAGTGCATGATGATGCAGGGGTTGATACTGTTCAAGTAAACCGGCGGCCAAGTAAGAATCCAACTTCTTTTTCACGGAACTATTCCAGTGGTTCTTTATAGCATTGTCTGTCCTGTTGACAATCAAATATATATCACTCTGATGGTTATTTTAGCAGTGCTGAAGATGAATTCAAAACAATGAAGCTCTGTAAAGGATAGTGCACTAAAGCAAAACATTACATCAATGAACATGAAGAAATCTCAAAGGGAAACTATAAGCAACATGCAGCAAGTAACATTTCATAACACAGAAGCGCTCTTTATGAAAGAAATATACTGAAAATCTGAGCATCTATTTGCTAACCTGCCAGGCAAGAATTTCGTTAGCTCTGCCCATCTATTTCCATATATTTGATGAGCACGAATAAGTGCCAGCTCCTCTTCCTGTGTCCACGCCTCCTTGTTTATGGCTGGATTTAGATGATTGTGCCACCTGATTAATTGAAAAGTTTGAGATAATGTGAAGATTTTTCCAAAAAGAAATGCGTGTTGAGAGATAAATGGGCCCCACAAAACAAATTACTATATATGTAAAACAAGAACTTTAGAGTTAGAACAGGAAAGTGAAAAAGACGAAAACAGGGCTAAACGACAGTAATGAAAACAAGGCCTTCAGAGTTTAGTAGTGAAATATTCCACCACGGTTAACTTCAGGAAGTAAGAATAAAGGTGCTTCTAATCATACCTTTCCCTACATTGCTTACCAATACGTCCAGGTAAGTGTTGTGCTATGGTGGACCATTTCTTAGGTCCATACTTTTGCACCAATTCAACAATTGTTTCATCTTCCTAAAACAATTCCCAAAATAAATTCATCAGTTCATGAAAGAAAATTATGCATCAACTGACATGTTTATAAAGAGATAGATACAAAAAATAATTACTGTTATGGACAGACAACCTCTTTAGACCATGGACCTTTGACAAGTTCTGGATTCAAAACCTTCTGCCATCTATGTAGACATTGCACATCAGTTCGATCCTTGAAGCATTCCGCTACATACAATCAAATATGAGATTAGGCATCTGGCTTATAGGACATCAAACTGCTATGATCAATAAATAGCCATTGAATGGCAAGATAAAGTAAGTGTCGATGCAAACGATCATGAACAGGTATGGTTTCGACGAATATCAACTATCAAGATTGAAATATCAATATCCTATAACAATTGCATACTACAGACGACCCATGAATTTGCTGAGACTCTGCTTTCTATATCCCTCCAAGCTACAACTCCATGCACAATATCATAAAGTAAATTTTAACGAGCAGGTTTCCTACGTAAGACTAAAATACTATATCAAATACTTTTTAGCTTCCTCATTACAGCTAGTAGTGCAATGAGCAGGTTTTCTTACAAGTAATTAATAGTTCTCTAATATTAGGTAGAGTGACACTTCGCTGAAGGATCTAAACAGGTTTGATAACTACGCCAATATGTGAGTTCCACAACGTACAAATGATTAACTAGTAAGAGGAGTGTTTAAAGTATAGGCAACAATAATTGTACAAGGAAAAAAAATAACCATTACCAATTTTCTTCCAGTTCTTGCCTTTGAAACGTTGGACAGCCTTCCGCAAGATTTCATCCTAATCAAGTGAGAAGTTTATCATACAGACTAAGATATATAAGGAAGTGAATTTGAACACTGATAAGACAAAGGAATAAGATAAAACTCACTACAGATCGTAAATAACTAATTATGGTGTTAGAGAAGAAGGTTTAGCTCTTCATAGAGATGAAAGGAATGATGAGAATATGAAGAAAACCTAAAACGATTAAGAAAATTTCTTTAGCAAGAAAATAGTTGTAAAGAATCAAAATGAACACATGTTTTTGTGCATCATAATAAAAAGAAGACACTTAAAAGAGGAAAATGAAAATAGTAGGTTACCTCTTCAGCTGTCCATTGGCCTTTGGTGGAACGTCTTGTAGGGCCACTTGTCCTTCGGCTAGAAATCGTTCAATCGTGAGTACAAATTTGGATAAGTAATATGGCTCTAAACCTCTCAATCAAAGCAAATTATAACACAAGGAGTGTTGATAAACGGACTATAATGACTGGAGAAGAAGAAGTCGCGAAACTAGAAGAGAGAAAGGGAAATTACCTGTGCAGAGCTTGAATACTCCGACCACTGTCGCCAGGCACATCGGAAGGAGTACAAACCGGAGGATCACTTTCCATAGTTTTTCCTCAGGCAGGTAAAGCTGCCTAGCCTAACTCCAACTCCACTGCAACTCTCGCCCGAATATTTCCTCCAAATCATTCTACTCTTCCTAAGAAGAGCCAGCAGTTAGTTTTCATTCGAAAATCCGATCGACTGCAGAAACCGAGAACATAAAGGATGGAATTCGTCAGACACAATTCCTGAGGCGTAGTAACAGAAAATATTATAAAATCTCTATATCGGAATCGTCGTCTCAAACCATTACAATCGGAAATCAGGAGTTTCAAATTTCAAAGATGAGCAAGGAACCACAAGACGCCGTGGCTTCTAGGTTTCAAAAACAAATTTCCGCCAAGACAAAGTACAAACTAAACTCGAAAGGAGTTACTCTAACAAATTCAAAATCAGAAGGAACCAAACGTTAAAGCTCCGACAGATACGAATTAGAGCTAAACTAACGAAATACTCCAGAAATCCACTTTCAAACTATAATCTAAATCATAATTGAATCAACCAAAACGAAAAGAAGTAGATACAAATCGCCAATTGAACAGAATTCAAAATCGTAAGAACATCGAACTTGAAAATTCAGTAGAAAGATGAAGATGTTCACTTACAAACGTATAGAAACTTCTTCGCCTACTTCACTAACAAAGAAATGCAGATGAACAAGATGAAGATGTTCAAAACCTCGACCTGGCAATCGATCAGTACCTCAAGCACAGGCAGATCCGAGAGAGAAGAGAGAAGAGAGAAGATGCAAGCGAGCGAGCGAGAGAGCGAGAGAGAGAGAAGAAAGATGAGTGAGATCAGAGTGAAGCCAAATTCAAAAACGAAGAGGGCGGTCTGGGAGATTCAAACCCTATGGTTAAAGTCAATGAAAGTTTTTTTTGAAATGCTGGACGGTACTCAATATAACGCCTATGAGAGAAATGGCCATTTTTGTACCTAAAATCCAATCGCTTCTCTTCGAAAAGTTCAAGTTCAACGGGCATTTTAATAATTATCTTTCTTTTTTTTTCTTTTTCTTTTTCCAATTAAAAAACAATAATATCTGTTTCTAATTTTGTCCAAACTTTTGAAAAAAACGTGTGTTCATTACTGTTAATTGTCTCATTATTTTAAGATTAAACACAACATTACGCGTCCGTGAAGAGCGATGGTAATAATCTATTTTGTCCTAAAATTTTAAATTTTTTTACTGCATTTATCAACTTTGAAGTAATATTTTATATCATTTTTTTTGTAAAAAGAAAAAAGAATAATTATGTATAATTTAATAATAATTGACTTTTTTTTTTTTCTTTTGACGTCAAATATTCAACTTTCATAACACACTAAAAAAAATTACATTCTTAAAATCAAAGAGTCGGTAGAAAAGGGAGGAAAGTTCTCCGTTCTTGGTTCTCTTGTTTCCGTTATCCCCCGATCGAGATATCCCCTCTTTTGCTCAAAACATGTCATATTCCTGTTTTAAGTTACATATTTGAATTCTTATATATATAAAAGAAAGTTATTAGATTACGTTAATAAACATATCACATCAACATTTTACTAAACCGAACTAATAATATAGAAGTTCTTAAAAACTTGATTATTGATGTTATTACAACTTGGCAAAATTAATCTAAGAAAAATAATGAAATTTTAATTGCTATATTAATTTAGATGCATAATCATTATATATATATATATATTTAAATAGAAGGTGTTGTGTAACACTTTCAGATAGAGAATAAGTTATGCATAGTAATTTTCACTATTATATTTTAAATGTAAACTAAAATATTGATACTTTAGTAAGAAAAATTGGTTTATTTTTCTTACTAAAGTTACTATATAATATCTATATATATATATATATATATATATATATAACTCGCAAAAATATTTTTTTAAAAATAATTTACATTTTATAATAGTTTAGATAAAAGAAATGTAATTTGTCGATATGATAATTTTATTCACTTCAATCGGGCATTTACCAAAAAAAATGGCATACAAATTTAAAAAGGATTCATTCTTATATATACATTTTCAGATCAAAATTTAGAAATATTTATGAATATTCGAGAAAATCTTAGGTTAGCTTTTTATGTCCTCAACTGATATAGACTAAGAATTTTTAAAATATATAAATATATATATTAAAAATAATAAAAACCTAAACTAAGCATGAGGCTGATAAGTAAAGTAAAAGACCGATAGATCCGGATGCGAAGTGTTTCATTGTAGCAGAGCCGGCGGCCATTACAGACACAAGCTTTCACCCTTCAAGCATCTCACACCTTCTGTGCTTTATTCGGGCGACCTCGGTCGTTGCCGTGCCCTCTCGACCGAGCATGCTTTCCACCTCCTCTATTGAATTTACCACCCCTATAGAAAAAAGCAAGCAGCAGATAACCATGGAAGATTATGTAAGAGACCAAGTGAACTCTATTTAGTATAGTTGTTTATAAAGTAAAGCAAAGCAAAGCAAAGCAAACCTTCCACGGTTGCCCTTAAAGTCGCGATGATGCTTTTCTTGGTTGCTGCGGAGTAGCCTCCAATACTCCTTCTCAGCCTCACCTGATATCAAAGGAATTTAACCAAAATTAGCTACTAATCCACAAGCATCGTCGAAGATAATGAAAAATTATAACTTTACAAGCATCCCTACTCCCTCCAATTCAATTATACCAAGTTTAGAAAGCTCAATTGGATATGGAAAAGAACAAGGAATTGACCATATACTAACATTGAATGACCAAAAGACATTCATCAGCATAGATGATTTTAGTTATGAAGCTTTAAAAGAAACTACGCCAAGTTATATTTTGCTAATAGATATTTTTACTTTACTTGAGAGAACATTGAAATTTTGTATGGTACCTGACACTGGCTCTAAAGTGGCTATGAAATTCTTCACAGCGAGCCCCCCTTGTTCGGCAAGTACTGCAGCCGCACGAGCTTTCTGGGCAGCTTCAGGCTCTTCAAATCTGATATAGCCCGACTCGTCTCCAATCTTAAAATCAATGAACTTGACAATCCCAATCAAAGAAGAGAGGGGGGAAAAGAAGGAAAAGCCAGATGTGTCAGGACAAATTATCTTTATATGAGAACTGAAAGCAGAAAGTGATACAAACGACATGAACATGGATCGAAGTCCAAACAGTCTTTGAATGTCCAATCAAGAAATAAATATAACTGAAAAATATATGAAGAAGAATCTATGAGATACCTTGACGCTTCCAAACTTCTTAAAAACAACCTTCAAATCCTCGCGCGAAACCACATTCATGTTGTTTTTGGATTTAGCAGCTGTGGGTTTTTCTTCATCCTCTTCATGTTCATCGACGGTATCATTCGTAGTCTGCTCTTCCACTTCAGGTTTCTCTTCATTGCCCAAGTCATTTTTCTTATCAGCCTCTCCATTGTTATCATCAGCACTCTTAATTTCTTCATCTTTACTCATATTTGCTTCTTCCCCTATTTGCTCAGTTTTCTCAGAGTCATTCTTTGAGGAATCTAATTTTTCGTCTGGTTTGCATTCGGTCTTATCAGCGGCTACACCATGAGATCCATTTTCCTCAGCAGAACTTCCAGATGACACACATTTCAATGTAAAGGCGACAATTAAGCCTTTAGGGTAGCTGCAATAACAATGAGTAAGATCATGTGATGTACAAAAAGGAGGTGTGTCCAGCTAAGAACACTGGATATTGCTACAAGCCTATACTACATACTTTGATTCTGGGGAATTATTATTCTTGCGGTTTGCACTCGAGTTCGCACGTGAACTTTCGAACTCCTCTGTCTCTTTTGCTCTCTCCTCATCAAAATCCCTCCTGAAATGGAAATAATCTTTACAAACGCAATTGAATGATATGTCAAAGGAAATAATAAATCCATGTTTAAAATTGTCAAAGAAGCTTGGTAATCAATATGTGCACATATATACCAACTAGAATGACAAAGGGAAGTTTAAATAGCATCAAAGTTCACAAAAATCAGTGCTTAAAAGGCAAAAGTCTCAAGAAAAGGCACATGTTTTTAGCCTCGAGGTTTGCACCTCATAAGATATTAAGGTTTAGATAAACTTCAACGATGGCTGGAAGAAAAAAAAAACATCTCATTTTCAACATACAGAGGCAAACTAAGGACATATCCAAAACATAGTATGGAAACTGACAATTAATAATTTTGCCAGCCTATAACTCTTTTACCATCAAGCCTTTCAAAAAGGTCAGAAGAAAAAGTTAAAGAATATACAAATCCTATTGATGATTGGCCACAACTTTTAGAATGATCTTTAGAATCTACAAACTAATCTAAAGTTAAGATTGCAACAGTTTGTCGATATAAGATTCTAATATTGTGATTATAATTCTTACATTTAATAATGCATGGTTTTAAAGTTATGACTATTGTTTCTTATTTAAATTGAGGTTTATGACTGATACACCCAGAGGTTCTTCATTCGATTGAGAAGCAAAAGAGTAGGAAGAAAATGTAGATGTGCGTGCTTATTGTATTTCAAAACACACTTACTTTGGTTTCAATTCTAACTTGGTACCAGCATAAAGCAAGCTCTCCTTCAAAACTTTTTCTGCATCTTCCTCGGTAGAAAATTCTACCAAGGCAGTTCCACAGTGAACCCGTTTATCTGCAACATGACGCGGCAGCCTCACACTGTTAACCTAAAAACCAGTAGGAAAATTCTTACATTCAGCAATATAAATGAAAAAAATAAATAAATAGGAACTCCAACAAAGGGCTGTGATAATGACCCAATTAGGACCGTTAGAACAGGATTTTGAGTATTTGATGTATTAAGAAAAACGAAAATAACGAAAGAGTAAGGTTAAAGTCTGAAGATCGAGGAAAATGGGAGGAATCATAGAATTGCATTTCATATTGTAGAATTTCCACAATTTGTCAGTTAGTGGGATAACATATAAGTAGTGCACAGTTTCCATATTCGTCTGAAGCATGATTATTTCAAGCAGATTGGTTAGCAGCCAGTCCAAAGTTTGGTTCGTCATAAGGACGATGTCAAGATTAAGTGGGGAAGTGTATCACAATCTATGATGTGATTGTGCCCCCAAGAAATTCATCAAGGACGATAACTAGTTTAAGTGGGAGAGAATGTTACAACCTTGGTAGGAAGGGTTTAGAAGAGAGAGCTATATGGATAACCTAGCTAAAACTAAGGACATTCGGGAGCGAATAATGAAACGAAAACATTGCATTAAATAATACCAATACCGACAATGACATTGTGAATAAAATATAGAAATGACCAATGAAAAACAAATATTTACCTTTGCAATTTGATTAAAGAAAGCTTCTACATCTTCAAGCTTGACATCATATTCAAACGGTGATGCAGCTATGGTTTTATCATCCAATTGTTCTATTAACTCTTCAGGCTTTGGGAGTTCAGTAGTTCTACCAATCTTCTTCCCTGGACCATACAAACCCGAACTCAAAATAATGATAATATAGTCCAGAACAATCTGTAAATTGGAATCACATAAAACAAAACAGGTAATTATAGAGCAGGTGCTAATCTGAAATTCCGAATAATGAAGCATGTTGATATCTCCAAAGAATTGTCACACATTTAAGGATTCTATCCTTATGCATCCTCGGTATAAGCAGTTAACATGAAAACTTACGACATTTAACATTTTTAATTTATTAATTTATTTTATTTTCATGATTATGTCGGGATGGATGACACCAACATTTAGACCAAACTGTCCACGAAATTGAAACCTTAACTTTTACTCCTGCTAAGTAGTTCTCTTCTTCTTCTCTCATGAAATTGTGCAATGCAATAGATAAATTCATAACGATGCACTAATGGCTAGAAAATGCGTTGGTTTTTCCATAACTCCAAACTACGCATTTCATGCTACACAATAACAAATGAAAATTCCACAACTACTCAGCATTCAGATAAATGTCGAAATACATCACTTAGTTGTGAAAGAACTAACCATCTTCAGAAACTTTGATAGTTGAAGAGCTTCTTAGAGTTTCAGCTACGGCCTTCAGAGTATCTTCTGGAATCTCTTCTGGTTTCACGTCCTGCTTCAATTTAAGATGGCCTTTCATCCGAGAAAACGTACAAATTAAAGACAAATCGACCACTGTAATTGCACGGTTAAGAACAACGAAGGACCTTCGAAAGGAGTATCCAGATAATAACACTAATCCAAACTAAATTTTAAAATAAAACATAACCAAAGATGAAAAATGCAAAAACACATATGATCAGAAGATGAAGGATACTTCCATCGGCGATTCCGCTAATAGTTTTCTTAAGAAAACCATCTCTAGGAAGATTACTGTCACTGAAATAGAACTCGACCTGCAGAATAAACATAAAACCGATGAGCATTTGAAAAGGATCGACAATAACTTGAATGAATATAGATTTTGAACGCATTTAACCTGACGAAGAACTTTCTTAGCGGTCTCTTGATCGAGAGAAGAATTCTCCATGATTGGAAGAAAAAAAGTTCCCGGAGAAAAAACGCGCGCGGTAAGAGAGAAGCAGCAGACAGTAGGGTTTCGTTTATTATGCTTGGAATAATAGCCGTATTCGGTGTTGTATCTTAATGACATCAAATTTTCATATGAATTTTGGATTAATTAACTCAAAAAGTTAAAGCAGATAAATTGTCAAAATAATGTTAATTACCTTGGTTCGAACGCGAGACCTCCGAGATCTTGTGTTTTGATATCAAGCTAAATTATCAATCAACTCAAAAAATTAATTTGATGATTACAATTTATTTAATTTACAGTTAATTTAATACCCAATATCGACAAAATACTTAGACCTATTTTCTTGTTTTTCTTAATTATTTCTCTTATATTTCTTAATTAAAGAGGAAAATTATTTGGCATATTTTATTATTTTCAACATAAAAATAACAATATATTTTATTTTTAAAAAAGTAAAATTTTAGAATGGTAATTAATGTGCCTTAACTAATAATTTCTAAATATTTTTCTAAAATAATTTGTTTATATAAAAAAAAGTAAGAAATTAATTTAGTATTGATGATTTTGAATGTATTTTAAAGTTAGTTTGATAATTAAAATAAAAAAATAAACCTGGTTTTAATGGATTTTCATTGGGATTATAAAGAAAACAAAGTTGAAATTTAATTATTCATCCAAATCTCTATGGATTTTACCTCTAAATTTGCCTCTCCTTAAATAAAGTGACTTGCAAATTTTTTATTTTTTATTTTTTTTGTTCTAAAGTAGAAATTATTCCAACAAAATAAATGGGTAATTTGCAATTTTCTCCAAATTAATATTAAATTAGCATTAAAAAAACAATAGCAAACTACAATTTCATTAAAAAAATAATAAAAAAATAAAAAACAAATGTCACTGTCACTCAACAACAGTTAATTTTGGATCGAAAACAAAAAAAAGGTTTTCGATCTTTCTCTAAATGATCTAACGGTTATCAAGTGTCGGTCACATTATTTCAGATCTCTCACCGTTTATTTATTTCTCTCTCCTCCCTACAATCTCCCGTTTCCAAACACCCCTTTTCTCTCTCTAACCAGAGACAAAAAAATGATAAAAAAAAAAAAATTAGCTGCCCTTCACGAGAACAAAAACTCTTCAGTTTCTTCCTCCTTCCCGAGGGCTAGAATGGTAATTTCCTCTCTGCTAATTCTCTCCATAACCCAGCTGGTTCCTTGAAGAAGAAGAAGAAGCGGAGGCAATGATTCTTGAATATGCGATTAAATGGAACTTCTGCGATTTTTTGAAAACTTTTTGGGGATTTTTTTTTTTTTTTTTTTTTTTTGCAAAGAGTAGAGTCAGAGTCGTCTACGTGGAGGGTAGAGATTGCGTGAAGGGAGTACAAAACTTGGCGTCGGCTTTCCAACACCGCTCGATGTCCTCGGCGATTCTCTTGGCATCCATTGATGAGCCGAGTAATCCACGATTTGTGAATCCCGCAGCATATAGCCCATTTTTCCCTTTCCATCCAAACGGCTTCCTTGGCAACCCATCTTCTTTCCCAAACATTTCTCCCTCCTAAAAACATAAAAAAATAAAAAAAACTAAATTACCAAAATACCCGAGTTTATTTCAAAATAAAATTAGAAATTAGCATCCAAAACAACTAATCAAAAACATTCTAGATTAAGGGCAATATGGTAATTTTAACTAAAAAGGACAAATTTAAAGGTAATTTTTTTGTAATTTAGCCTCAAATTATAAGTACTATTTGCTACATCAATATAAAAAAAAAACTAAATTACCAAAATACCCGGAAGTTATTTCAAAATAAAATTGCAAATTCGAATCCAAAACAACTAATCAATCACATTCTAGATTAAGGACAATATGGTCGTTTTTAACTAAAAAGACAAATTTAAAGGTAATTTTTTTTGTAATTTAGCCTCAAATTTATGGGTACTATTTGCTACATCAATATAAAAACTAAATTACTAAAATACCCGAAGTTATTTCAAAATAAAATTACAAATTAGAATCCAAAACAACTGATCAATCACCTTCTAGATTAAGGGCAATATGGTAATTTCTAATTTTTTTTTTTTTTTTTTTTTTTTTTTTTTTTTTTTGTAATTTAGCCTCAAATTGATGGGTACTGTTTAACCAATTTAGAAAAGCACTATTTGTTGAATTAAAATTCGAAAAAAAAAAAAAAAATGTGGAAGGAAGGGTAGAAAGCCTACCTTTAGCCAAGAGGGCACATTGCTTCTATAACCAGTAGCCATTATAACCGAATCATATCTTTCTATTCTTCCATCAACAAACTCCACCGCGTGACGTTTCAGCCGCTTGATGCTTGGACGTACCTACACACATCAACGGTCCACAATTTTTCACACGAATGCCAATAATCAAATACAAATTTTATGTCTTGATATATCAATAACTTATTCAATATATTTTCATTTACAAAATAAATTAAAATATTATAGATTGATATCTTGATTCGTACCGGTTTAGATCTATTAGACATTTTTAGATGCTTAAAATGTCTAATATCATAGACAGATAGTTTAATATGTCCAGAGTTTAGAAATCTATTAGACATTTAATTGATAAAATAAATTAAGACATTTTAGACGAGTACCTTAATATGTCCGGTTTTGATCTTGGCAAGGGTACCAACATCCAAGACGGGTGTCTTGCCGGACAGGTTCTTGAGACGAAGTGGGCCGATAATGGGCCGGTCCAATCCGAATTTGGCAGTGTCCCCAAGAATCAGCCTGGACACCATCAGCAGGAACCCATCGACAAGACGTACGGGGAGCCACTTTAGCAACCATATGGACAGCCCAAAAGTCGATTTTCCCAGCATCTCTCGTGGTAGCACGTGAACCTTCAATATTTTACAAATTAACAATCCAACCCCTCCAATTTTATCCCCCTTTCAAATCCCCCCCCCCCCCCTCATCTCTTCCTAAATTGCAAATAGACCCATAATGGAGTGGAGTGTCCACTCGTTGTTTTTAAGGTTTGCTGTTTTGTTTTTTTTCCTTTTTAGTGCACTTTTTAATTGGATTTCAAATTATTTCTGATTATGACAATATATATATATATATATATATATATATATATATGGTGATTTATTGATTTTCCATTGAAAATAAATACCCAAAATTAATAAAAGAAAAAAAAAAAGAAAGAAGGAAAATGAGAGAATTATTTTCTTACTGCGTCCCTGACGACGAGGGAAGGGCTGGCTCTGTGTTCACAGAGATCCAAACTAACTTCCATGCCGGAATTCCCACAGCCAACGACCAAAACTTTCTTCCCGTCAAACTCCTCGCCGCTTTTGTACAAACTCGCGTGCTTTATCGGGCCATCAAATACGTCCATTCCGTCGAGTTTCGGCACCACCGCCTCCGCATTTTCACCGGTGGCAACAATCAGCCACCGTGAAACGTACTCCGTCACCGTCGCGATCTCGTCGGGATTGCCATGCTTACTCCTCACGCGCCAAAACCCGAGCGTGTGATCGTACTCCGCCTCCGCTACTGTCTCGTTGAATCTCGGCCGTATATCGAATCTCTCCGCGTAAACCTCCAAATAACTTACGAATTGATTCTTGGAAGGGTACGTCGGAAATTCCACCGGGAAACTCATAAACGGCAGCTCGCAGAATTGCTTCGGTAGATGCAACCGTAGACGATCATACGTTTTCAACTGCCATAACGACGCTATACAGTTGGATCTCTCCAGTACAATACTCGGTACCCCTTTTTGTTTCAAACATACCGCCGCCGCTAGCCCCGACGGCCCTGCACCCACTATCACCGGTCCCGGTACCCAAACTCGCCGCATCTTGTCGTCTTCTTCTCCTCCTCCGCCGCCGCCTATCTTCTCTGTAAAGAATGGGTCGTTTGAAAGCTTCCCTCCCATTTCCTTTACATAAGAAGCCATCACCCCCCCCCCCCCCCCCCCCCCCCCCCGTCCACCCCGAAACTAATATCCCTTGAATCTTGGAGTGGATTAAGAGAGTCTTATCCGTTTAGAAGAATGAGTAAATTTTTTTTTTTTTTTTTCTAATTTGTATTTCGAACAACAATTTCGGGCATTCAACTAAGAGAGAGAAAGAGAGATTATGGCGATATGTTTATATATATTCCTTTTGTTCATATAATTGATTTATAATAAATATATATAGGACTTTATTATATATATATATATATATATTTATAAACAACTTCGCAACAAAATCCATAACTTTCTTTATTTCTTTTTTTTTTTTTTTTTTGTTTATTAATTTTATTTTTAGTTTTTTAGAAAGAAGAAGAGTGATCTGACATTCTTCACCACATGGATAAGTTAACCACTTATCTTTTAAAAAGGAAAATTATCCCTACAAATCTTCCTAATTTTATGGTTCTAACAAACCTGGTAAATTATCTACTTATCTTCCTCGTTTTATGGTTCTAACAAACATGAATAATTTATCTACTTATCTTAAAACTGCGGGTAAAAAGGAAACTATCTCTGTAAATTTTCCGAATTTAACGAATCTGACGTCATAATTTATCTACTTATCTCAGAAGGAAAACTATCTCGGTAAATCATCCGGATTTAACATGTAATGAATCTGACATTCGTAAGCGTGCATCCAATAAAATTCGTATGAAGTCATCTAATATCGTACTATTACTACAAGTTAAATATGAATTTCTACTCAACCACACTAATTTCATGTTATTAATCTAATTAGTATTTAATTAAAATCAAGTATTTATCATCATTTTTTTTGCTAAAGATCTAAGAATACATTTTCCGTACATTCACCTTTAATTAATTACATTTTAATTATTAATATATATATTATTGGAAATACCAATACACCATATTTTTATTTTAAATATTTTTAAAATACCATATTTTTATTGGCCTTTCCGTGATAATTATTAATATGAAAAATATTTTTTAAAATACCAATACACCAATTTTTATTTTAAATGAATTAAAGGCACTTCGTCTCAAAAAAAGTGTGTATATATATATATATATATTGTCTATGGATTTCCATTTATTTTTATCTTTATAGGAGAAGAAATTAAATAGGCTATGATTACAAGTACATTGATATATTATAGTTATATGTTAAACAGTATATTGCCCATTTATATATACTTTTGATCAAATTTTTGTTTTTAATATTGAAAATAATGATATGTATAATTTTATTTCCGACAATATAGAAAAAAAATTTTAAAAAAAAACTATACAAATTTGCATTCTCAATTAAAAAAAAAGTAATATAGTTATCGTTAAATTATATTTAGTTTGGTTTTGAACAGAACATTTAAAGAAACATTTATTTGGGCACAGTTATATTATTTTTTATAATTAAAAATATTTTTTTAAAAGTTTCCAAATTTTCAGACCTAAAATTAAAATAGATAACAAACTCTTTCAACGATTCTAAAAGTCTGCCGAGTAAATCGGGAACAGAAAAATTATGGGTTTGGGTAGAGGAAGGAGAGAGAATCGAGTGCCGAAGAGCACACAGATGGTACGGTGGACAGGTAGACATAATTCTGTTAATAATTCTGTTAACAGTTATTTTCCTCTTTTTATTATTATTATTTTTTTCTAAATAAAATTTCCAACAAAAATTATCTTTTTCTTTAATTCTTATCCAATTATTTACATATATAATATTTCAACTGTAATCATCTATTAATATTTCAGGATAAATATTCTTATTTTATTATATTATAAATAATTTGAAACTAACAGTTTTTTTTAAAAGAGTTTGTGTACATTTTTTTTTTATTGATAATTCTGATATTTTTTATTTTTCTTTTGTTTTTGCAACCCTTATCCGTAAGATAATTTTATTGTTTTATTTACAAATTTTATTTGACAAAATATTTTGTTCCAACAAAATTTCAATTTCAAAACTTCTCATTTTTATAAATAAATAAAATAAAATAAATGTTTTGATAACAATTTTTATTTATAATTTTTAAACTATAAATTTACATAAATAAAATATCTTTTTTTTATATAAATTTACACAAAAAAAAGTATAAAGAGCAAAAGTGATTTTTTATTACCTTCAATATTTTAAAAAATACAAGATAAATAATAAATGTTGTTATATGGCATTAATTAATCAAATACTTAGATATTAATCCCCATTCTATCAAATTAATAAATTTATTTTATTATAATATATTTTTTAATTATTATATATATATATATATATATATATATATATATATTTATTAGTCTACTAACTTTATACTTTGTCTACAAAATACTTATAAACTATCATTGTCATTAGTTTCATTAGTCAAACGTTTCTTTAATACCCAAATTTTCAAAAGTTTCGTTCTAACTCTTTAACTTTTTTAAAAAACTTCGAAAACTAACTTTATTTTTTAAACAAAATTAAAAAATACCTTTTTTTGCTAACGCTACTTCTAAAAAAAAATACTCATTAACATTAAAAAGTTCGGAGATAATGTATGGGGTGTCGATAGACGGGTTTTATCCATATATTGACGACAATTTTTTGTGAACTTTTTTTTATAAAGGTAAAGAGTGTTAGCTAGTTTTAAAATTTTCATGAATATTTTTTCAATATAGTACAGACGGTTAGGATATTTTGAACTTTTAAAAAAGTTGCTATTAATGATTTTTTTTTTAAATTCAGTCTTTTTTAAACAAAATACTCATTGTTTTCATACAACAGCCACAGTAACAGTAACAATAATAATAATAATAATAATAATAATATATATATATATATATATATATATATATATTTTGAAAGTTCAAGGTATGATTGAAATTTTTGAAAATTTAGAGGTCATGTTCTTAAACTGGACATCTGTTTATTTATTTATGTCCCATTTTATCGAATATACTTCTCAATTTTTACGAGCCACTATGAATATGAATTGGTTCCACTTTTATTTCCATTTTTCTATTTATCACTTCATTTTTAATTTCAACCATTTATTTTCTCAAATTTTTAATTCTATCCCCTAAATATTTGATCAATTTCTCATTTTCAATCCCCTCCCTCAAATAATATCCCTATTTTTATTAATATTTTCGAATCATAAAGAATAGAAATAACTTAATTTATATAACTACCAAATTCAAAAAAAAAAATTTATTTTACTTCTAAAACTATTTTTAAAAGGCAATCATATCATGAAAGGATAGGTCGTTTACTAGTTTATATAGAAAAAAAAAGAATTATTATTATTATAATATTATAGAAATGGGGACAGACCCTTGAATTTTGGAAAGTCAAAATCTAAAAATTCCACCAATAATATATTAAAGGAATAAAATGTTAAATAAGAGGAAGAATTAATTTAATATATTGTGTTTTTTTTTTTTACAAATATTTAAATTAAAAGCCTACTCCAAATTAGAGGGAATAGGGTTGTAGCCTTTATAGGGTAGGGAGCCAAAAACCTAAAAAAAATAAATAATAATAATAAATTCATTATTTTTATTTTTTAAATTAAAGAGTTTGGGATCCAAAAGTTGTTGGCTTATTTAACAACATTTTCAGTCCCCTCTCCATGGGAACTAAGATGGTTACCTAAGCCTAATAGCCTACCCTATACCCTAAGGAAAAAAAGTGTTTTATTTTTTAATTTTAAATAAATATTAAGATGGGCCCAGAGGTTGGTGGGAAAGCCCAATGGGCTTTTCGGAGCACGCTCGCTTGCCCGGCACTCGAAAACTGGGCCTACATATGTGGGCCCCCATTTGTCCCTAGGAACGCATTTAATTAAAATATAACTATTTCAAAAGTATAATAATTCCTTTTTTTTTCTCATCTTTTCATCTTAGTGTGGCACTTCTATCCAAATTAAATAAATAAAATAATAAATAAATAATCATATTATAATAATTGTATTTACCTACTTTACCTAATAAACATAATTGATGTCGGATAACTTTATCTTACAATATTTCGGAAGCTCTAACAGCACTTGAAAAATGTGTATATATATAATCATTTTCTCTATGTTTTTTTTTTATATATATACTTCCATTTGTATTTTTTTTGTCACATAAATTTTAATTTTAATTGAGTTTGAATGATTTTTAGGACAGAAAATTCACGATAAAACTTTTTACTATATAATTTGTAATTTTATTTAAAAATATCGTTTTTCTTCAATTAAATGATGCCAATATGATTAGTGGGCCATTAATTTATTTAGATGGTGGATTAATGATGATTAAGGATATATGTGAGATCTTATTATATGGTTTGTTTAATTAAAAACTATATAATAAAATGGATTTGATATCAAAATGCCAAAATCAAAACAATTATATAATATCTCTAAAGTCTCATAAAAATAAAAAAATAAAAAATAAAAACTAGGGTAAGCTACCTCATCTCAATTGGTTATATTTTAATTTAAATAAGGAAAAATTGAGTAGCTCCATTGTTAATAAAGAGGATTATCCACTCATGATTATGGAATATGGACTTATTAAGAACTATTAATGATAGGCTTGCAACAAGTAATGGTAAGGCCAAAAGGTTTTTTTTTTTTTTTTAAGACACAAATAAGTCAAAACCTACATGGCCCCATTTAATCTCTTTTATTATTATTATTTTTTAATTTTTATTTAATTATTTTCCCGTTTCGATGCATTAACTCGAGAAAAACAATGATCAAATCTTACCTTCATAACATTTATTTTATTTTCAAAACGAGCATAACTCACCATTAAGATATCTACCTTTTTATATTGAGTGTGGCTGGAGGGTCAAATTCTCATCCTCTTTGCCTTACATGCTCGTTTGTAAAACAATTAGGTCTAATTTGAAGTTATGGCTCTCAAGTATCTCCATTTAGGGTTAAATTCTCATCCTCTTTGCCTTACGTACTCGTTTGTAAGATAATTAGGTCTAACTTGAATTTATGGCTTTCGAGTACCTCCATCTAGGGTTGAATTCTCATCCTCTTTACCGTACATGCTCGTTTGTAAGACAATTAGGTCTAACTTGGATTTATGGCTCTCGAGTATCTCCATCTAAGGACAAATTCTCATCCTCTTTACCGTACATGCTCGTTTGTAAGACAATTAGGTTCAACTTAAATTTATGGCTCTCGATACCTCCATCTAAGGTCAATTACTCCAAAGTCATCGTCTTCCTTCGAAATTAGATGGATTGCAACAAGACACGGTTAGAAACAAGTTTTCAACAACAAATATTTTTGGGGTTTACACTTAAAACGGTTTTTTAAAGCTTATAAAGTAAAAAAAAAATTGAAAATAATAAGAATAATAATAAATTTGTTGTTTTATTAGTTGAACTATGATCGGTAACCGTTACGTTAATTTCTTTTTAAATGAGATTAAACTTCAACAATTACTAAATTATTGGTTAATTAGATGGATTAAGAGTATAATTATCCAAGAAAAAATTAGGGTGGCGTGGATATGTTGTTTTTTTTTAACCAAATGAAAAGTGATATTGGTGTTATTCGTTGGGGTTGACATTTGAATTTTAATTATGGCCATAATTATTATATTTTGATTTGACGTTAATTATTGAATAAATAAAGCAATTATGGAACTATCCCATAAAATATATTATTAAACAAAACTATATATTATACCATTAAAATGTACTATATTTAGATATTATATATTAAACAAAGTCAATGTACCATTATGAATCAAAGTGGGACCTAAGTAAATATAATTAATTCTAACACCAAACCCATAACACTTTGGGAAGAAGTACTTAGCAAGTCTCAAACTTTATTTCTTTGGATTTTATTTTTATTTTAGAATTGAAACAAATTAAAATTTTGAACTCCCTCGAGGTGAGGTGGTGTGGAGATCCATCTCGAATAAGGTGAGGAGTTCTCGTTTAAACGAGAAATGAAAGAGGGAGTAGAGAGAGATTCCATGAACTAAACGGAGTGGAGAACGGAAATTACATTTCATGTCCCCGTTCTCCACCTCAACTCCACGCCAATCCTCGCCTCGCTTGCTTCCCCGTCTCCTCCCCACCCCGTTGACTCTTTATTCTCTACAGCTTCTAGGAGATAAGGTATTTTTTCAGAACGAGCAAATCATAATGATTGTTGGTTCTATTTATTCGTTTTTTATGTATTGCAATAGAGTAACGACTCATACCCTGGATTCGGATTCGGCACCTGATGGTCCCAACATTCCCCTATATCCTCTACGACATGGTCAAGTTACTTACTCCTCGTTTCTAAGAGTGAAGACTATTCATATAAACCAACACGAGTCTTTGTAGCATGTTTTGTTCGCACTCAAATGCATCTTAGGAAAATTCCTAGGAGACGTACCTTCCTTTTTGATGGCTCAATCATAGGAACTCCAAAGTTAAGCGTGCTTTATTTGAAGTAATTCTATGTTGTGTGACCTCCTGAAAACTTTTCTTAGGATGCATGTGTATGAAGACAAAACATGTTGGAAAGACTCGTGTTGGTTTGTGAGGATAGTCTTCACTCTTAGAAGCAGGAAATGAGTATCGTGACCATGTCTCAGGGGATGCAGGGACCCTTAGGTGTTGAATTTGGATTCTGAATCATGATCAAAATCTCGAGCATGGGTCGTTACAAACAGATACTTGAACAATTTGAAGTACCATTTGTTCAAATCACAACCTTAATTTATTCCAACCTAATTAATAAATAAATCCTCATGTATTGTTTTCATTTTAGATTCTAGAAATTGAGTTTTGAAATATAAAATAATTAAAAGAAAAAAGTTGGTAAAATCTTACACGTGTGAAAAAGACAAACGTGAAGGTGGTTCTAAGATTTAAAAGTAATTATAATTAACTTGTTAATGAAGCGATTAGAAAATGGGCTTGTTTTAATCATATGGTGTTAATTTAATATTGAATTACCCGTCCTTTCATAATTTCATGCTTCGCTAAGCTAATAATAATCAAAACAAAACACACACTAAGACATGATTAATCATATGACTTTGCTTCTTAGTGCTAATCATTTAATTGTTAATTATGTTTTAGTCTCTACACACGTTTAAGTTTGCAGTATATTATAGCCGTCATTTAGATTTTTTTTTTTTAAAAACATTTTTTAGTTCCTGCTTTAATTTTTTAACGACGTAGTTTCGAGTATGTGTGTGCATGTTACTATGTTACCACGAGCATGATATCGAGCTAAGATGTTAAAGATGGACATTGGGTAAATTGGAACTCGAGTAGAAGTAATATAGCAATGACTAAAATGATTATTTTTTTAAATTTAAAATTAAATTACGCATTAAAAGTTTATGGATCAAAATGAAACAAAATTAAAGTTTAGAACAAACGGAAAAGATTTTTTCCCTCTTCGAGGACTAGAATTTTAGAATTCCTCTTTCTCGTGGCAGAGCTAGATATTTTTTGTAAGATTGCATATTGGTTGACGATGGTAACGAAATATTCCTTATAAAGATGTGGAAACCTCCCCCTAATAGACACGTTTTAAAACCGTGAGATTGACGATGATACAGCTGAACAATATATGTTAGTGGTGGACTTGGGCACTTACATTTTTCTACCGAAAAAAAATGTTAAAATTTTCATATCAACTTTTTAAATATATAATTGTAAAAATATTATATTTACGTTCCAAACATAGTTTAATAGATAAAATACGCGCATTTGTTTTTTTAACGTTGAAGTTTTGAACTTCCACTATTATATATTCGTCGAGCTAAAAGAAAAGACATTGTCCCCCTCATTCTATATCGTGTCTGCCCTTATCTATGATTCTTGTCCCTGTCTTTAGGGTTTCGGGTTTTAGAATACCTCTCTCTCGTGGTGGAGCTAGACATTTCCTACGACGACAACAAAATATATAATATATATATATATATATATATATATCATTTTAACTTTTCAAAAATATAATTTTTAAACGATTATATTTACTGTTTAAATATAATTCAGTAAATGAAGCACGTGTATTAGTTTTCTTAATGTTGAAGTTTCGATCTTCCACCATTACATGTTCGTTGCACCAAAAAAAGAGACAATCGTCCTCCTCCTTTCATATCGGATACGTCAAGAGTCGAGAGTCGAGAGCAAAATCGTTTCCCACACTTTAATGATTGCAAAGTTGCCCAAATAAGTTCAAAAGAGAGCTTTTTAATAGCCCTTTTGAGCATTACTTTATATTCCCATCAAATATCATTATCCCCACAAAATCCATAATTTATTTCTTCAAAAATAATTACAAATTTCAAATTTCTTTCTCATTCTTAAATTTTTTTACTCATTTAATTCGATATTCTTAGAAGATAAATAACGAAATTCTTCATATATTTTTTTTAAAAAATAACGTTTATTTTAGATATCCAATTTCAAATTACCAACAAAATAGAAGAAAATTAATATTTTCTTATTTATATTATTATTATTATTATTTTGTATAGAATCACTTTCTCTTCACTCTCACTAATATTAATATATTTGGGCTAAGGATAAAGTATGTATTAAAATAAAATATAATTTTCCTCAGCCCCTTTAATTAATTTAAAATTTCAAAGGAGAGCTTCCGAGCATATGTATTTAAATTAGTGTATTATTCACTTACCATAAAGTTTGATTAGACATTCGTGCGTATATATAATAAATAATAATAATAATAATAATAATAATAATTTCATGCCTTAAAAGTGCATTTTTACAAGCCCCTTTTGCCCATTCTTTTGTTAGAATAATCAAACTTTATAATATACCATTATACAATAAAGTTTACACCATTAAATATATCATGAGAATCTTCCAAAAAAAAGATATATTAATATATATTTGATATATTATATAGTTTCAGCGATATGGTCGGATATTTTTATTCAAAAATGCTGCTTTGAGCCTAACTTTTGTTTATTTTTAAACTATCTTTTATTTAATAAAATGTTATGTCAGAATTGAGCCTAACTTATTGCTAGTTTGAATTAGTCGAGATATTCGTAATCAGTTAATATTTGGAGAATATATTAGTTATGGAATATATCTAACATATTGTAATCCGTTAATATTTTTCTTTGGATGATTTCATTAGTACTCTATTTTATTTTATTCTCAAGATTTAGTTAGTTTACATTTTTCTTATTTGAAGGTATTAGTTGGTAGCTTGTATCCTATTTAAACGTTGTGTATATCAATGAAGATTGATCCCAATTCTATTTCTCATTCTTAACTTTGTATTGTTTCGTTGAGTAATAATATTTTCAGATCTATTCACACTTTTGAGTGGTAGATATTGTGTCATGTTAAGTAACGAGATATGAATTTAACATTGTCTATATAGAAAAATATTTTTAGAGTTACGTAACCCTAAAGACAAAATTATATATATATTAAGTTCAATATTTATAAATATAAGGATCGTTTAAATTGACAACAAACTTATGTATTAATCTTAATTAAGATATCTAGACATTGAACAGAAGATGTTCAAACATTTTAACAAGTAAAGAGTAACCAAACATTTGGAATTCGAATTCAACAACTGTGGATGTTCAAATATTTTATGAATTATCTTTGAATTAACATATTTATAATTGGTGTCTTTATTTTATAATGGGCCTTCTTTTTGCTGATAATGGGCCTTCTTTTTGCTGTACTGATAATGGGCCTTCTTTTTGCTGTACGTTGATGCCACGCAGCCTAAATTTCATTAGAGGAAAACTAAATTTGGAAAATTATCAAATTGCCTATAAAAATTACATGTATTTCTTTCTTTGAGGTCTGAGGTTGAAATTTTTACCCAATTGTACTCTTAAGAAAAGTAGGCTAAAAAAAATCAGAAAAACAGATATTTCTATTATCAAGTTGATGGTTCGATCCACGTCCTAGCAATTGAGCTAAAAAAACCTCAAACAATGGAGTTACACCCACGTCTCCCTCTCCCACACGCAATTGAGCTAAAAAAACCTCAAACAATGGAGTTACACCCACGTCTCCCTCTCCCACACGTAAAATAAACTTCTATATTATTATTTATCATACATAATAATAACTATAGTAAAAACATTTTACTTACAAAACAAAGCAATACAGTTGAAAATGAACAAAGGGAAGGTGCATCAATAGCTCAATGATTAACAAAAAGGCACATTACAAGAATGAAATGAAAAAGAACACTATGAATATGTACAATTTGAAACAAAGGAAAAAACGGTGCCAAAAGGAAGAGAACTCAAAGGGGGGGGGGGGGGGGGCAGAGAGAGACCAGCATTGGAGTTCACTGAAAAAACTCATCTCCAAATGCAATAGCGAAACGTTTCCTTTTTTGACTTTATAAGTTTATGGAAATGGTGGCAAACTGCATTACCTTGGCAAACAAGGATGCCAAAAATTTGGCAGTAACGACATGAGAACGACGGACTGAGCAGATACTGGAAATGGTAAAAGTGAAACGTTCAAATCGAAATGTTCGACTTGGGTCACTTTGCTCAATGCAATGAAGTATCAAATGAGGAACCAAATGTGGCTCTTTCTTGGAAAGATAGAGATGTGTACCTTAAAAAGTATGGTGCCCCCGGGTTCTTGCTCGCTCCCACTGAGATGTCACTCTATAGCTTCTCTTTCCGTATGTTGTTTGCATAATTCTTATCGCTGTGTGGAGAGGATATTACCAATACAGTCTCAAACGGCAAGATATCATTAGAAGATGGTAGGAACAATGCGTCACTCAGAAGCTGAAAGATGACTCCAAGGAAAGGCAACAGCGGCAGAAGAACGATGTGAGGTGATAACTCAATTGTGTGTCGAAGGCAGACCATCTGTTTACTTCACAACCATACAACAGATTTTTCGTGAATTGATCGGTTGATTTGGTGGCTGTGACTAAAAGAAACTGTGGATTGAAGCATTGGATAAAAGGTCTCAGAATCATGGCAAGCACTTTTCCTTCTTGAGACCAGGTCTTCTATTGCTTCCACAAAGCATTCTGCTGAAGAAACTGAAACCCTTTAAGTTCAATCAGACTAAGAGCATTTTCAGTCCAACAAGAAAAAAAGGATCATTAATTTGAACCAAGAAACCGAGAGAAAAGTTCTATCAGATGATCTAATTTGCTGGAATAGATGAATTTTATACGGTTATAACAAGCAGACCTTGGTCCATTTATCTGGAAATTCCTATGCGTGGTCAAGATCCAGTAACAATATCTTCAATCTTGAAGTGATCAAGCAAGAATGGCTCCAAAGAACCCCATGTTCGTCCAACTTTCAGTTTGACTTGCAAAGGAACTGAAAAGAATCACATTTAAAGATATTGTGATAAACATTTTGAATGCAGGAAAAGGAGAAATGCAAGGGCGGCTGCATATTTATTTTACCCAGAAGGGAGGCAGCATTTTCCATGCTCTTCTGTAACAAAGCTGCAGCCTCCTTAACGACGGAAGGGTCCACTTCTAGCACTAACTCATCATGCACCTGAGTAAAAAATCTTCGCAATTACTGAAACTGATTCTACATGGCAACTGAAAAAGTAAGTAGTTTGAAAACGGAAACTGCATATGAACCTGTAATACAATTCGACAATGACCTCTCAATATATTGGAGTTAGCTGCAGGTGACTCTGTAAGATCTGGAGCGTCGGATCTGATTACGGAGTAAAGGTTGATCATAGCCACTTTGATTATGTCAGCCGCTGAGCCCTAGTAAAAGCAAAACTAGTAGCACATAAATGCAGAATCCTTTTTAAATCAAGCCACCCCAGAACAGAATAATAGCAATCACACGAGAAAGGAAGGTAGAAATACCTGGCAAATTGAATTCACAGCTTGTCTCTGTGCTTTTGATTTTTCTTTGCTATTTGGAGAGTTAATTTTTGACAAGAAGCGTCTTCTTCCTTTAAGAGTTTCAACGAACCTGAAAAGAAAGAAAAAAAGTAATATAAAATATGATGCACAAAAGCAAAAGGAAATCCAGAGCAAGTGTACATGTTTCAGTACATAAAGTTGAGGACCCATTTACAGGCAATGTAACGGCCCAGGTCCACTGCTAGCACATATTGTCCTCTTTGGGCTTTCCCTTCCGGACTTCCCCTCAAGTTTTTAAAACGCGTCTGCTAGGGAGAGGTTTTCATACCCTTATAAAGAGTGCTTTGTTCCCTTCTCCAATCGACGTGGGATCTCACAATCCTCCTCCTTTGGGGGCCCAGTGTCTTCGCTGGCACTCGTTCCCCTCTCCAATCGACGAGGGACCCCCAAATTTTCTAACAGCCCAATCCCACCACTAGCAGATATTATCCTCTTTGAGTTTTCCCTTTTGGACTTCCCCTCAAGGTTTTAAAATGCGTTTGCTAGGGGAGAGGTTTCTATACCCTTATAAATAGTGCTTTGTTCTCCTCTCCAACCAATATGGGATCTCACAAGTAACCTCCTAGTATTTAGAATGAGCATTTATCTAAACAAATGAAAATAGAAAAACACCAAAGAGAACAATAAGATTTACCCTTTCTGACGGCAAAATGCAACCGCCTCATGAAGCCAGGAAGCCACGCCAGGGAAAGAACTTTTGAAACTTTGAATTTTCTCCACAGCCTCATCTCTACAACATTCCAGTTGTAATGCAAGTGATTTGGCGCCCATTCCATAAAGGATTCCATATACCAACCTTTTGGTCTGATCTCGCTCATGAGATCCAATAGAGTCTTCTGTCTTCCCTGTCCATCTAGCAGCAATCATGGTAAACACATCACCATGTGGCTTGCTGAGAAGTTCAATCAGTGAGGAGTCTTTTGAAAAATGTGCCATCAGCCGCAACTCTATCTGAGAATAATCTGCCGATAAGAGCAGCCAATTTTCCTACAATGTATATTAAAATTCTTACTCAACCAAGGTTGCACAGAGAATAGAGGACCTTTAGTTCACAATCATCACCATTTCATGTACAAACATCAAGTAAATTGTATTTTGTACATTATTCATAATTTAACCAGGTTGGGCTAGTAGCTAATAGGCAAAATGGTATGCAAAATATCATGGACCACGAAGACCATTTTATATCATTATTACAAGATTAAAACCAAGTAAGGGTTTTTTGGAGTAAATTATGATAAATACATTTTGCTCATAGAAAGACCGATGGTACACTTTTATACAAAATTGCCAGACCTCAAATTGCAATCATAAAGTAAAAATTGAAGCAATTTTATCCTCAATGTCATATTTCTATAAAAATATTTTTTTTCATCTTCTTTTGGATCATAGATCTATTCAGAACGATACAAAACTAAAAAGAAAAGGAATAAGCGACGAACTCAAAAGACACCCACTTAGAAGTAAACTGGGTCGTGTATCTGTCCACACTCAGGATTATCGAAAGCGTTGGACAGAAAAAAGTGAACAAGGATTCTTGGTATTAGTTTCTTATTATAGAATGCTATATATATTGTATGAGAAGCATGGCCCCCCAAAAAAGATCCATAGTGCTTAAGAAGAGGGTTTTTTTGAGAGAGAAACAACAAAATTCATTGATGAATAAAATAAAAAAGGAGACAACTCCCATCCATCGTAAATGCTTAAGAAGAGGTTAGTAAACAGAATTTAATGGAAATACCTGAGTAGAGACGAAAAAATCACGAGCATTAATTTTACAATGATCAACATCATCTTCATTCACTTTGAAATCTACCGCATGCTCAACACACTGCACTCCAAGAATTAATCCAAACTTTAGCATGTGGTTCCATTTTTAATTTCATCAACAATATATGGAAAGGAGGAATAAAGACCCCATACCTGAAGGTTAGGCTCTTCCATGGAAAGCCGACCAGTTGCTGTGGATGTTTGGAGCCAATGTCCATGTAGCGTGTATTTCTGTGTCCTTGCAGAGAGCTTAGCTAGTGAGCAAATGGATCCCAAAGTACAGTTAAAGAGCTTCGCCAATGTCCGGTGCTCTTTAATGACTGGAACAATAGGGTGTTCGTTCCTGAAATATAAGTTCTGTATCAAATGCTTGGCAAACTAGATACAAGAGGATGGCAGCTAGCCTATAAAAGAGGGTGGTCAACTTTGCGGGATATGGTAAAAAATTACTAATTGAAATATGAGGAAAGAAATCCGATGAGCCCACAATTCAAGGACCTGGAATTCAGAATTCGAATGCTAAGCCTAGAGCCTCTTATGTTGTATTGTTAAGGGGAAATCATATTTGAAGGCACACAATATTGGAGGTCTCTTCCTGTTAGCTTAGAGTTAGAAGGAAAAACGGAGAGGTTGAACAACATCAAAGTTTATTGTTCCATATCAGTAGATAACCAGAGCTTACTTCTGTGCAAAACAATGATAGCAACCATAACTTGCATCCTGGAATTTATTATCAATTTCACATGCAAGCATAAAAATTATAAGAATCAATTTAGTACCTCAGCAAGTCCAAACATTGCTTGTCAGTACTTGGATGTTGTTTGCCTTTGTTGAACCTCTCTGGAATAGAGAGCTTCAAATGTCCATATAGAACATTAGCAATATCTGCTGCTGCGTACAGGGAGAAGGTCATGCCAGCTAGCCTATAAGCTTCCTTCTCAAGGCATCTGAGTTTTTTTCCAAGTAAATTACGGGCCCGAATGCATCCCTCCATGTCAACACCTATACCCCATGTTTCCATATCAGCAAGAATACTTACCTACAAAAATTTCAATGGTTAAACAAGTTCTGTCTAAACCCACTAACAGCTTCTGTCTCAAATTTTTATTGGCATTTGAAGAATCAACTCCTAATGTCATCTTCCCTTCAGGAAAATGCCCACAAAACAAAAAACAAGATTTACCAATGGAATCTCTATATTGTTGAGAGCTTTCAAGAGCTCTTCAGAAATTATTAACTTCCAGAGAACTGAACATAGAGCTCGTGTCTGTGCAGCACGCCGACAGCAACCATTATGGGCTACTCTTCTCATCTGATTCTTCCATTGGCCACTTCGGTTAGCAGCAGCAGCAGCTTCACTAGATAATCTTTTCTTGACTTCCTATTTCGTCACCATTTCAATTTCAATTGAAGATTAGAAATCCTAAAATATTAGACAATTCATCATAGCAGAAAATCCTTCAAAATCATGTGCAATCTTGATTGAAAAATGAGACACTAAAAAGAAAATTTTATTTTTCAGTTATGTTTTTGCTTTAGTTGATTTGATTCTGTCATACCTTATCTAGGTTAGGGGTTGAATTTCTCTCGTCATCAGGCCAAAGAATCCAAGCTACAATGCACATATCAATTCCATTGCTGATGTGAACACTGGACAGCAGTAGGTAGGAACCGTCTACAAGTTTATGATCCATATTACGTCGAGCAGAATTCAAGAAACCCAATTTCTGGATGGAAACTCCTGGACATTTAAGTACCTGAATCTGAACTTTCAAATTCCACGCAAACTTTCTGACATTCTCTTTCACAAAAATTTCATTGATCTTTTTCCATCTCTTTTCTACAATCTCAAACCAATGTTCATACTGCGAAACATCTAACTGGTCACCAGGTGTGCTGTCATCCGGATAAAAACCTTTTCCAGTCTTGGGCCACAACAAATCCTTTGGGAGGTTCAAATAATAGACCGGAGAATTTTCCCAACAGATTGCTATTCCATGTAATTCAAAGGGGACAACAGAGTTCACTTCAGATCGTTTGGTGTAATAGAGATCAAAATAAAATTCCTGGGTAGCATCCCACAAGTCCAAGAAAGATTCAAATCCGCCAGATGGACTAACTGCATGGATAGGACCTTTCATAGAAAAACCGTCTCTTTTGGGAGGATGCAAAACTTTAGTACTAGGCTGTTCCCTCTGAGCATCTTTATCATTAATTTTTTCCACTTGATTAGCGATTGAAATATCAACCTTTCCTGCACAGTCAACAACACTGTTTGCCTCCTGGATTGCCGACCCTTCAACCTTCACCAGAGTATTTTCAACACCAAAAGTGGGCCTTTTTACTTCAACAGAAATTGCTACTTTTTCACTCAGGTCCTTTCCACCTATTTTTTCAGAACTGGAAGTTCCTCCAACACAAGACTTAGTTGAAACATGCTCCATTTGTGTTGTGCTAACAACTCTGTTAAAAGTATCAATTTCAGAGGGAACAATTGCAGCCACTTGTGCTCTTATATCTCCAACTGCACTTGCTGACAAGGGACGAGAAATTTGTGGCACAATAAACCCCAATGATTTAAAAGCCGAGAATGCAGCAATCCTTGCCTCTTCAGCTTTGTCCAGGACAACTTTACGAGCACCAAGCTTAATCTTCCTTGCTATTCCAACATGCATCCGTTTTTGTGCTGTACTCTCTATACAGTCAACTTCAATATTAAAATTTTGGAGGTGGAGGAAGATAACAACGATTATAACAGTAACCAAAAATCATTTAATCTCCAAGAATAGTCATTTGAATCTGAAAATAAATGAAAAGTAAGAGAATAGAGAAGGAATTCACACTACGCAATCCTAATGACTCAACAAATAATCACTACAACTAAGTGTGAAATCGTTAGAGTATCAAGTGCGCATATTTAAGTACAGTTCATGGAGCTAATTGTTACTTGATCGATTGCTGCTTAAACTGTTGTTTTGGATAAGGTGAACTTTTTCAAAATTTGGTGGGTGAAGAATGTAGAATATCTAGCTTGTGAGCTTACCTTATGTATTACATGGAGTTCTCTCAGGTCATGTAACTCCCCATATCTTCATGTTTGCTATATAATCTTTTTATTCAGTATACTTCTGTTTTCTATCAGAAAAAAATAATGGTTGTTTTGCAGCATGTGTTGAAGACAGCATATTACCAAGATCATGTCATAACTAATTAGTAATGGGTTGTGAACAACTATGACTAAACCCAAGTTCATAGACAGGAAGGCTGGTGTACTGTAACTAGGAGTTCATTTGTAATTTTGATTTGCGTTTGTTTTCATTGTTGATCTTGGTTTGCTGTTCCGTTAGTTTACTTAGTAGGTTAATATCTTCAATAAATAGAGGGTCAATCAGGATACTCTCCTTGATACTAGATTGCCTCATACAGCCATTACGCCCTCCCATTGAAATCAACAAAAATAAAATTCGAACAAACTCCTTGGGTGAGAAAATTGCGTAATATCAAGAATAATTTTACCTGCTAACCAGAATCAGCACAAACAAATAATAGTGTCTCGTTAAGCTCACCTTCTGCAGTCCATGATGCAGACTCAAAAAGGGCTTTAACTATTTCAGCATCAGAGGCTTCTGCAATTGCTAAAGGTGTCCGCAAACCAGCTTTGTAGAATGCTCTGGCACGAGAACCCTGCAAACAAATTGCTTGAAGTAAATAACATTACAGTGCTGCTGACAAGAAAATTCAAAGGAACAGAAAAATACCTTAACGAATGGAATACTAGTTAGTTCTACAATCTCTGCTCTAACTCCAAATGAAACACGATTTTGGAACTTGGCTACCAAACCTTCCAGATCATGCCATCCAAGTCTCTCACAAAATACGGAGACCATAGATGCAAACCTTCCGGCACTCTCTTGTAATGCTTGAACCATCCCTCTGGCAACTTTAAAAGCTTCACAAACTTCAGGAATGGGAGTTTCCTTTAGAACCAACACGAATTAAATTAGGTGGAAATTTTTCAAAAACTGTTCAATTACTGGGCTAAATTGAAAGATGAATAACCAAAGCGAAGGAATGTAATTTATTTGCTCAGCTGTTGGGATGAAGAACAAATAAAAGAATTTTATTGTTTCTGTATATATAGGTGATTTAGAAAAGAGGTACTCGTGTTTTTTTATTTTTATAATGTAGGGAAGAGCAAAGCATTAAAGTTACCAATCATGTAGATATAAATGCAAGATTAACTGCACATCCACACACCTGAACAAGTCTTGACAAGATGAGAGCCACATAAAATCGTTTACACACTCGAATAGTTTGCTCCTCTGAAGGTCTGTCACCATACATGCACCCATGTTCATCACGCTTTGTACGTAAACCCTTGACACCATTTCTTGATAAGTTTGCACGTCGAACTGGTGCACCATGTGCCATATGCATCAAAAATGGTTCTGTAACTCCAACTCGATTCCCAACAGACTGCATTTACATTTCACATAATTATTAGAAGAGAAGTATAAAGTAAAATATGAGGAAGAGAGTTCAACAAACTTGCATGAGATTTTTTATTTCTTTGCTACTGATGGTTCTTGCAAAGCTTCTTTCAGTTGGTTAATAGTTCTTGCAAAGCTTCTTTCAATTGGTTGTTTTAGAATGGATATTAAAAGGTTTTTGTTGGTTGGTGGTCCATTCTTGGTTTTCTTTGGAAGATTTGAAGATGCTATCGGCTCTCAGCGCTTGGTGGACGCCTTATTTATAGTTTCATCATTCATTTGCAAGCTCTTTAAGACTTTTAAACGAAGTTTCAGGAATTTTTTTTGTTCTTTAAGTGTTTATTTATGTTCATGGCTAATCTCTATTTGGTTGTATTTGCTGCAAGTATTATTTATTTTTCACTCCCTTTGAGAGTTTGTATTCCTAGAACATTTATTCCTTTTCATTATATCAATAAGAAGTTGTTTCTAGTTTTAAAAAATAGTAAAGAAGAATTTTGAAATTTTTCAACACGCTAAGTTGGGCAACCAAAAAGTGAGGTCTCAAGAGGTCTGACAGACTACCGAGGTAAGTAGTACATGTAGTTTCATATATATTATCTGTTCTAAACAAGTAGACAGGAACCTTTACCAGCAAGTCCCTCCTTACAAATATTTAGAAATAAGACCTTGTATAATGATAGACCCTCAATTCATTTTACGTATAGGAAACAGGGTAAAAAGGGGCTGCGACTGTGAGAACTCAGAAAGAACTTAGAAGTCCCTGTACCATTGTCAAAGTGAGAGGGTTAATAAACTATTAACTGGGGAGAGATAGGAGTCTGCGGGCATGTAATTAGCAAAATAAAACAGAAAGAGAGAGCGAGAGCAGTATCCAAGTGGAATTTTACAGCAGAATCCTCCTAAATTGAATTTTTTTTGGCTGTTGACCATTCAAGTTTCGTAGCCAATGCTAACCAAGGGGAAGCAACACAGGTAGTATTAGAGCAGTTTCATCTACGAGGGAATAATTGCATTAAACGAAAATGGAAAACAGATTGGAAGCAATGGAAGAAAAGTTGGCAGAGTTCACTATTGGCGAAAGAAATTTCACGTGTGAAGAATCATCTATTCAATAGCGAAGCACTTGGCGACACTACCAAAAGGAATGAAGGTGCGTTATAAAGAAAGAATTTAAGAGAGATGGAAGTGGGGAAAACGTTAATAGAACTACAATAGGCACCAGAGAGAGTACTTAAATTTGAATCTAATTTTAGTATTTATTTTTATAGGACACTAAACGTCACTTGGTCTAAAATGAGATATTTAAGGTGAGAACAAGTCTTCTCCCATTGCCAGGAAACAAAATATAACAGCTCCAGTTGGCAAAGATAACAAAAGAAAAAAGAGATCTAATTTTAGCACCAAACATCTAAATTTTCTGGTAGTGGTAATGCCACTGAAATGTGGCCTAAAATATTGATTATTACTTTGCATTTAATTAACTTATATCTTAGAACTTAATTGTAGAGAGGCTTAAGAACCTAATCTGATCCAAAAACTAGACTCTAATTGTAAATTTCTGATGACTTGAGAGGGATCTAAACTAGCAAAGTAACCAACCTTACCTGGTCAAGAGAAGACAGGCCCATAAACCGTTCATAATATAACTCCCAATCTGGCTCAACATCAACATTGATCGGCGTGACTAGGTACACCAAATGCAGATCAGATGCAAGCACAAAGCCTTCTCTGGCCCTTGAAAGATCATCCAACACAATCTAAGGAGAGATTCAAAATAAAATAATCAGTTAGAAAGCCTTCTAGTCCACTTAATGACCATTTGGCCTACATAGTAATTGACTGATAGAAACAAATGAAAACTTAACAGTAAATTGTATTGTTGTAACACATGTATACACGATGGGTACTGGTGGTGGAATTATAGGAGAGATTTATTACTAGTGATTCTTCTGGACTAAGAGAGCTTCCAAACGATGCACGTCCAAGAGGCGTGGTACTATACAACTTGGTATCTCCGTTCCATTCAAGAAATTTTCCATGGCATAACCACCGAAGAGATTCCTGTGCTGATTTAACCACGTCTTGAAATGGTTTTGTAGAATTCAGAAGAGTGCACCTTACATATCGGTGAATATCAGTAGCAGTTTGAACAATCCCACCAGCCACAACTTCTAAAATTGCATGAGTCATTCCATTCTTATCTTCAGACAAACATGATTGCAGTGGTGGACAGCTCTCATTAAGAAGTTCATTAATTCTCTTAATCTCTTCTGGTCTGCAGATGAGTACCTGTGCTCAGATGGAAATGGAGAAAAATGTCAGGAAAAAAGAAGAATTTAACAGAAGGAAAATGTTTCAATACAACGAATAAAAAAAGAAGAGGTAGGGTAGAGTAGGTCAGTTGATATAATACGTTCATAAATCAGCATATTAGTAAAAACTGGCGCTTCAGTTAAGAATGAATACTTACACTTTCCCCCTTGGTATCAATACCAGTCCGGCCAGCCCGACCAGCCATCTGCTTGTACCTTGTACCATCAATAAAGTCTCGTCCAATCCTGGGTTGTCGGAAAATGACCCTTCGAGCTGGCAGGTTAACTCCTGCAGCTAAGGTAGATGTAGCAGTTAAAACACGCAAAAGACCCTTGCGGTAGCATGTTTCAACAATCTCCCTTTCCTCTACCTATTGAGAAGTAATAAATAATTAAAGGACGATCGACAATACGATGTAATTGTAGGTACAAGAGATGATGAATATACAGTAAGGCCAGCATGGTGGTAGGCAACGCCAGATGGAAAGGTTTCCTCTAATATAGGATCCAGCCCAGCAGGACATCTTTGCAGTGCATCAATTGCCGAAGAAATGTCTGTAAACTCACTGTTCTCATTATGAAGTTTGACAGAAAACTTCTTGAGGAATTTTGACACGTGTTTAGCTGTTGATTCACATCCTTTCCGACTACAGCAAAAGATCAATACTGAGTGGCCCTCGTCAACTACCTAAAATACATTTAAAAAATTAATTATTGAAAATAAATTTAGGAACAATTACTACTGAACAAATCAAAAGAAACCATACCTCATTACATAATTCTACAATGTGATCTGGATCCTTACCGCCAAGATTAGCTGTTTTTGAGATTGTTCTAACAATGTCCAAACTTTTATTATAAATGGTATTCCCAACTTTAATGTACTCCTCTAGAGGAACAGGTCGAAAATCAGTATGGTACAAGGCTGCCTGCATGCAAATTTTCAAAGTAACAATGGAGTAGTCTGACATATAAGATGCAAGAACCAAGCCTTTAGATTTTTCACAAGGTATAACTGTTGCAGTCAATCCCCAAACCACTTAAGAACTGAAATTTTGTATATAAATTGTAAAGTGTTTCTTGTAGTAAAATTTGAAAATATTTTATTTGGGAAAAAAAATTGATAGACATACCTAAACTTTAGAGATTGTATCACTTCAAATCCCATTAATAACTGAGTCAACTAAAACTCTAAATCAATTTAGACTCTCTATTAGGATTTTATTATAAAACTATTAATGCATAATTTTCACACATGTACAAGACTTCTTGAAATGCAAGGATTAATACGAGTGGGTTTTCACCCTCTCTTCTTCCTTAAGGTTTCTCTACTTGTTTAGGAAGAAATATGCGAATGTATCTTTCCCTTGCTAATTTCTCTATAGTCTACATCATATTCCATCTCCCACAGGGTTCTTTCTACATCCATACTTGTACTCGTTAACTTTTCTCAATAAATTTTTCTCCGACTATCTCTCTCTAAATACACTCTTTTGCCAATCTCTCTTTTTAATCATTTTCTCCCTCTGGCTTCATTCAATAATTGATGCAAATATTTTCTCACTAACTTATCGAACACATTTTCTCTTACTTATATCATTTTTTTTTAATTGCATCCCTTTTAGCCATTTCTCAATTTTTTTAAAGGGAGAAATATAACTCATATTAATCAATCAAAAAGAACTTCATAGATAAAAAAATCATTTTAAATTATTAATACCAAACAATAAAATAAAATTTTCAGTTCTTTTAATAGAAGCATTTTTTAATCAAAAGCACTCCCGGACACATCACAAAAAGTCACGTGATGTTTCTCAATTGAACAACCAGCATCTACACGAGTCTAAACAACAGCAAAAACAATACTCGTGCATGTTTCCTCTACAACAATCATATTTCATATTAACTTTTTTTTAATAAAAGGGTTACTATTTCACTAACCTGAAGCCAATCTGCAACAGCTGCCACGTTTGGCATGGTTGCACTCATGCCAACTATTTGAATACCATGAGCAGGGTCTGACTTACCACTGCTTGTCCCAGAACTCTCACCACTGCTAGAATCTGAATTACCTTCACCAGCAGCATAACGAAGTTTTGTCAACAATAGCTCCAAAAGATAACCCCTCGTCTGATCCCCAACCTATCAACAAAACAAGAATCGTCCAGGTGAATGCCCTGAGTGGAAAGGTATACCTTAACTACAAATTGGTCTCTTAAAGAAAGTTGGAAATTCATGTACTCATGAAATATTGAGCTAGCAGGCTAGCAGATCGATAATCACTTACTTACAGGCCAGATAGTAAGAAGAAAAATATTAAAAAATCCACCAAAGGAATTGCTACAGGCATGCTATACACGAGAACAGTCTTCCTCTATTTCCATTCCACATACCAAATTTTTCATCGAGAATTAGTAATTTCATATTTATTTTCTTAGTTACCATGTGCAATTCATCTATCACAATAATTCCAATTTCTGACAAACGACCCTCTTCCAACAATCTGTTTATCAAAGAGTTTGCCTTCTCAATTGTGCAAACAGCCACAGAAGTATCCTTGGGAAGCGTTCCACCACCTTGATTTCCGTAATAACTACGCACGTGCTTATCCAGAGGTTCAAGAAGAACATCAAGATGCGCGGCCTAGAACAATTAGAAATTGCAAATAAAACATTTAGTTATCAAATTTAAGAATAAAAATATTGACAAAATCATTTTATCTGCATAGTTTATTGAATTTCAATGTCATAGATCACCTTTTCTACACAAATTGATACATATGGAAGTACAAGAAGTGCCATCTTTCCAGTTGAAATTACCCGCCTTAACATTAAAATCTCAGCAACAAAACTTTTTCCAGCACTGCAGAAGATACAGCCAAAATAAGAAACACATAGGGTAAGATCAGAAGTATTGTTGTTAGCATTTGTTATTATAAGTATTTTAATAATAATTACTTTATCATAAAAATGAAATTGAATGGCTTGTAAGTGTTGAGATTATAAGCGCTTGAACTTACCAGCCAATAGTTTACAAATGAAAACTACTTGAATTGTTTCTAAAAACAAAAGGTTCGCGTACATAAATTAAATAAAACAAGAGAATAAAGAACATTTACATGATTTAATACAAATTTAAAGATTAATTTTATGATTAAATTCAATTTTAAAAAAAAATGAACAACCGAATTTTGTGGAGGAGAATGGAAGTGACATACATCATTAACGATTCGAATAAAGGATAATCCTACGAGATTTTCTATTCTTTGAAACCCAAAAGAAGATATCGAAATGAGTAGTGCTCCGAACCCTTTACACCCTAAAGGACCATCTTATTCCTCCGAACCCAAAAATTCAAAGAAGCTGGCTTGCTACGAAAGCATCCCTTTCCACACAAGGGGAGACGTGGAAGAGCATCCCTCCATCATTGGTTTGCAATCCCTACTAAGTATAAATAATCCCAAAAGAGCACCCAAAAAAAAAAAAAAAAAAAACCAAACTAAACTAAATTAAATGAGTTATGCTTATGCAAAATATTTTCACTGAACATTTGTTTTAAAAATTTTAATATATATATTTCAAAATAACTGCCAAAAAGCAAATCATTTCTATGCAAAATCAAACTGTGTAATGCAGCTGAAAAAGGTAAGCTTCCTTTTGTATATTAGTAAGGTATATAGGTTGGAAAAAACTCCAAAACTAAGGTTTCAAAAAGCTTACCTTAGAAATTATATCCGTTATGAAAATGACACCCCTACAAGATCCTTAAACTACAAGCTAGCCCGCAACAGTTATTCTCCCGTTGTTGGATACTATAAATTTTTTAATCAAAATAATAACACACTCTAGAAAAAGTAAAAAGTCAACGCTAAATTACAGTACCTGGTAGATGCACAATAAACAAGATTTCTTCTCTGCAAGACACCATCTACCTTAAGACATTCAACCTGTAAAAGTGAAGAAGAATATTGAGTGTTTTTCAATAATCAAACATTGTAGTAGAGAATTAAAAGAAGTAATTCTACCAGTATACATACAGCAAAAAGTACCATCTATAACAATGTACTATTTTCATAGAATCAACTAAAAACAAACAAAAGTTTGAGGTATAAAATGATAAATTTTATGGAGTCCAAAACAAGAACTTAAGGGATTCCACATACTCCAAACATCTTTATACACTTGCGAAGGAAGCACTAGAAATTTTTTTAATACTTTACACTACCTGCCAAGGATGCAGTTTTGTGATTCCTTTCTCTTTATAAATGCTGCAAATTTCACGAGGCAGCCAGTAACTTAGATCCAGCCAATCTTTATGTCTTATTGAACTTGAAGGTGTCATTTCCTCTTTAAGATCCTGAACAGTAGAAGCCCTAAGTTCATGAACCACTGTGTCTGATGTGATACTATCAGAGGGACTGAATATATTTAATTTCGCTTCAATCACTATCGGAATGGACGAAGTTACTTTCGTTTCATGTATCTTCTCTTTTGTAAGAGAATCGCTGTCACTGATCTTTTCATTATGCTTTGGTGGACTGTCATGAGTTGTATAACGACAATCAGACTGCTCCTTAAGTTCATATGCATGAACTTTAGATTCATTTGAAGCACAAGAAGGTGATGTACTTTCAACCAAGTTTTTATCATCAGCCGAGAAGTCAAAATGCTTAACAGGAAGTGAAGACACTTCTCTATTTAACTCTTTCAAATCACTCCTCAGTGAAACTATGGAAGCACCAGGTTCCCCAAGCCGGACTCCACCACTACCTCCACCAAACTGTCCTTTTAACCTTTTCTGAGTAGGTTCCCCTGGTATTAGGAGTTTCTTCGTATTACTCTGGCCCTCTACAGGATTAGATCCTTCCGCATCGTAACTGGTAAGGTCAATGCTAGGAGCACATAAACCATCTGCAAACACAATTGCTTCTTTCCAAAAAGCTTCTCCAGGAGAAAATGACGAGCTTCCAGACTTGGGCGTCTCACGGAAACATGCATTGGCAGTCGACAAGCCTGGTGTTCTGCATTCAGTCAAACAATAAGGTGATATAGGTACTTTATTGCATTTCTGCAGGCATGCCTTAAGCGCAACAGGATGGTGATTGTCAGTATCCTGCCATAATAGACATACAGAGAAAGGATATCAGATTTTTCAAATAAATATACAAGTCCCTAAAAGAAGGCTGAGTCACAACTTTGCAGAAGAAGCCAACAAATATACCCCAGTTTCTACCAAAAAATTGGACTGCTTGTTTCCATCACTCAATGCACTTGAGGAATCGGTTTCACCTTTGGCATTTGATGGACCCGCCATCGAATGCAACTTCTTCGATAATTTAGCCTCCCCCTCTAGTAGAGATGGACTGGAGTGCCTCTTGAAAGTTACTTTTTGCTCTATTGGCGAACTAACAGTCGCCTGTAGTTCACTGCTAAGAATAGGGCCATAACATTATACTATTAGTTGAACATTAAAAACGAAAAAGACCTTGTTATTTTAACGAACTAGAGTTTACATATACCTGCAGTACAGAGACAAGAAATCAGCTGCAAACTGTTTAAGCTCTGGTTTCTCCATGCACGGTGTGACACCCCAGTCACTTGCCATAGATTTGACTGCTGAACTTCTGGTCGCGTACGAGTCTTCCAGAGTTCTTTTCTTGATTCCTTCAGTTGCTTCAGAAGTGTGACACCCTCTAGACAAAGTGGGTTCCTCGTGTTCATTTATAGAGGAGCTATTGATTTTCAACAATAGGTTTCGCTTTACTAGCTCTTGCCCAGACAAATTTTCCCGAACTGAATGTGATGGGTTATCGTTGCCAAGGTCCTGTGAGGTCACCAGGTAATTGTCCAACGTACCTTTGGTACCAGGCGACCCTTCAAGTGTCCTTTTTCCATCCTTGTCGTAACTCCCTGACTTCAGACTGGGAGTAAGAGGTTTCCTTTTCTTTGAAGCATAAAACTGTACGCAAGTAGAGGAACCCCACACGCATAAGAATCACTTAGATGTCACCCATCAATTAAAATTGGAATAAAATGATAGGCCCAAATGATCAAATCATTATGTTCAGAAACCCAGATAGTATCACATCCCATCAATAATCGACAACAAGTTTGTATTAGACCTCCAATTAATCTAAATTGAAAACAAAAATTTGCAAATAGAACAGTCTTGGTCCTCTTATTAATTTTCTCAGAAGCCAAGTAGACATTTCCCCTATTCATAGATCCAAAGCACAAACATAGCACAGTATAATCCTCCCCATGCCTTTTCCCCAGTAGAAAACCAGAAAACGACGAAGACAGGGAGGAGAAAAGGAATGACCAAAAAGATTCCCTCTGAATCAGCGAGAAGAACATGCACATCCATTTTTTGCCACAAAGATTCAACATGCTTTGAGGGAAACATTACGAAATAGTCAAATGAAATTCGTGTTCGTGAGTACTTCTAGCCTCTAGGGTATTTTCTATACAGATTGAAGTGGAAGAATACCTGGTCGATGCGCGAAGGAGGAGAGCCGGACGCCATTCATGAGCAATCGAGAAAACCTTGGCGAAATTCCAGCTATGATCTAGGCAGCGTCTCCGCGCCAAAAAAAGACGGAATTCGAATGAAGTTTTAAAATTCTCAGGCGTGCCGCCAAAGCCGATGTGCGAAATGTTACTTAACGCACAGTGCAGCAATGGTAACACTTTAGCCGGCGGGGAGGTGGATGCAGTTAATTAACTTGTACTCCAAATTACAACGGCATACCCATCCAAGAAAATTCGTAGTCATGTGTACAAAATTTTACCATCCAAACCCGGACGATAAACCCTATTTGAGTCGTTTGAAGCATTCAGTAAAAAAACAAAGTAACGGTTAATATTTTTCCATTTACATCTTTGAAACCATTTTGGGTAACTTTTTTAAGGGGTGCTATTTGCTACCTTTTTTTTGTTTTTCAAATTAGTGTCGTCGAGTCGTTTATAAAAGGTTTTTTTTATTGTTTTGGTCTCTTACTATATTCACTAAAAATTGTAATAAGACCAGAAAGATGACCATAAAACTCTAACCATGTGTACAAGACTTGTATAAATTTCCAACTTGAAAGGTAAATGGTGATTTTAAAGCTCGAAATTCTAATTTCGGATGACATAGTTAGACTAATTAAATTATTTTTTATATAAAAACTATAAACATAGGGTAAAATTCTACTTCAAAACCATTTAGTTTTTAGATTTTGATGGTTGAAAATTAATATTTTAAATATGTTCGAGTTAATAAATCTTATTATAATAATTTGTGCGTAAACAAACTTATTTTTCACAATTATCAATTAGACTTAAAAAGTCTTTTTTTTTTTTTTAGTTCAATGATTACCGAGTAAGAAAAAAACACATTCCCGATATAGGTTGATGGACTTGTGAACTTCTTGATTTTTCCTCGCACTTTGATATATATAAATAATGTGTGAAAATGCAAATTTGCATGGCTTAATATGTGGCTTTATTAATTTATGTTTTATGACGTAATAGGTTGAGTTGTGACTTCAGTAATTTTCAACCGAAAAGTCATTCTTGTCAAGGAATTAGTCATATCACATAAAAGATCTTTTCTTAACATCAAGTGGTGAGAACAAATAAATTATTGGAGTTGACTTTTTTATCAAGTCAAGTCGCTTGTCCGACGGATCGAAAATAGAGTCAAGGACTTGTCCTTTCATCCATATACGGAAACGGAGCATGACAGCACATCAAAAAAGAAAAACTCCCACAAGCATACACAACGACAATAAATAATATGAACAACCCGAGAAAAACAAAAGGCGAGGTTTTGTAAACTAAAAGCTACCAAGTTGAAGCAAATTTGAACAGGAATTATGTTTGTTCTTTTTCTTCATTAATAGAAGAGAATGAATGCATCTTGTTATAAGGAGTGAAGCATACTGGAATTATCTTCCACAGTTGGTATTGTAGAACTAAGATGGCTTCATTCAAGTCAAATCGAGGAGAGCCCTCTCTTATAAGTTAAAGATTCAATGTCAGTTGGACATGGAAATACATAGAATCCCCTAGATTCAACAGTCTTACCAGCATGTAAGATAAAATTATTTGACTGGAAGATATGCTTCTGTGACTGTCCTAGAATATCTCTATGGGGCAGCAGGTTGCTGGATACCATGCTTGCATTGAGTTGTTTGCAGGTTTTGATTCTTCATCTCATCTCCAGCCACGAGAAAGAAAGCTGTGTGTCTGCAGGCAACAGGAAAATAAGTATAGCTAATGATGGAACCCAAGAGATGAAAACAAAGAGCATAGTACAATTGCGGAAGAGTTTCTTCTTCATTTGCCTTTTCGAGATAAAGGTCATATTCTATGGCACGTGGGCTTTTGTGCTATAGAGCATTTGGCTTTGAGAGAAACAACAGAATCTCTAGAGAGATCGAGAATGTGAGATCCCACATCGATTGGAGAGGGGAATAAGTGTCATAGCAGACGCGTTTTAAAAACCTTGAGGGAAAGCCCAAAGAGAACAATATATGTTAGCAGTGGGCTTGGACTGTTACAAATGGTATCAAAGCCAGACACCGGGCGGTATGCCAGCGAGGACGGTGAGCCCCGAAGGGGATGGATATTAGGCGGTGTGTCAGCGAGGACACTGGGCCCCGAAGGGGGTGGATTGTGAGATCCCACATCAATTGGAGAGGAGAACGAAGTATTCGCTTTAAGGGTGTGGAAACCTCTCCCTAGCAAATGCGTTTTAAAAACTTTGAGGGGAATCCCGAAAGGAAAAGCCCAAAGAAGACAATACTGCTAGCGGAGGCCTTGGGCTATTACAGGAATTTCTGGAAAGAGATTTGGTCTGTCTCCCCTTGCGCTTCGATGTACAAGAATTTTTGTAGTTGCCCTTTAGGTCTTATTTTTTTTTTAGAGTTGAACCCATTACTGTTTTAGTGTGGCTCCTTTATTGGAACTGCCTATTTGTATGCACTTGAAATTTATTTTGTCTCAACAAAAGTGTCGTATCTTATAATATACATGCATAGATAGATAGATATATACAGACGCATAAACAAAGGGTTATAGATTCGATGATGCCTATAAATGATGGTATAAGGAACAAGAGAAGAATACATGCCTGAAAAAGTTAGTCATTCTGACTTTTGAATCTGCATCTATATCTGGGGTTTCGTCTAATGCTAGCTGCATGTGATGTAGCCACCTCTCTGCCGCTCTATGTGTGACTGGGAATGGTCGATGTCGACCTATAAGAGCTGGATGACCTGAAATGTCATCAACTTTCGTAAGGATCATAACAAGCATGTTGCAAATAGATTACATTTTCATGTACCCATGAAATTGCATTGGATCAAGTAAAAAAAAAGTTCCAAGGTCAAAAGACTTCTTAGAATTTGATATTCAAGCTAAACCTTAAGCCACCTAGCTGCGGGGTATGCTAAATTAGGGTGAGTTTGTGAGTATTTGCCATTCATTGTATGCATAATGATTAAAAAAACGCTTAATAACAAGCCCATTTTAACATAGCATTAGACGCTACACAAATATTTTCTCACAAAGCAATTAAGTGTTGTTTGGTTAGCAAAAGTGCTTCAAACATGACAAAAGCACTCTTGAGCATACAATACGTTCTTTTTAGCTCCTAAACTAACCAAACTGCAGAGTGCTCAAGGTAGGGCATGGGGCGCATGACAGAACCAAATTTCTTATGAATCATAATCATCAACAATGGAAGAGATGACATATCGAGACCTCCATGATAAATTGTTAGGTAACGAGTTTTGAGCATGTTGAAGACATAATTGATTGATTGCCTCAACTCAAATGGGAGGTTAGGCTCAGCAAAGAAGAAACAAAAACAGATTCACATATGTTATTAGGGGAAAAACAGCTGTTTTCTACACATCAACCAGTGATTTCTAACTCGAAATAAGAACACTTTTTTGTGTACGTCATTCTATAAGCCATGAAGAGCACTGTTGGTGCTCAATTACAACTAAACATGGTACAATATTTGTTGTAATGAACGAAATGGTTAAACTTAAGTCTTGCTTAACCAGCTAAGTTTTTTAGCCTATATCAGGGTAGCAGGTCAAGATTCAGGTTCTGTTTTTGTCTCTTATTTCATATAGTTTATTGTCTCGGAGATCAAACTAATCAGCCTAACCCGTAGGTGAAAGGACGATACAGAATATACCAGAAAATTTTGAAACATTTGAATTCTAAGTCAAAATCTAAAAACAAGCCCAAGTTTTTTAAGACTACTTTTTTTCAGTTTTCAAAACTTTGTTGGTTTTTTAAAACATTGATAGCAAGTAGATAGAAACTTGTTGGAAGTAGTGTTTATAAGCTTGATTTTCAATAGCAAAAAACCAAATGATTATCAAACAGGCAGAGAACCAACAGATTTTGTCATTGTGCAATATATTTGATAAAGGAACAAAAGAACAAATTTGATCCGCAAGTCGTTTCAGTTTACATTTTCAATTCATACTGGAAGACTACAAGCGAGAAAAATGAAAAACTTGCCTTTTCTTTGAGAATATAGAGGCGGACCTCCCATTCTCTGCACGAAGAACTCGTACTGATTTTGAATTGCCTCCTCTTTCTTCGAATTCCCAAAAATTGATCGGAACCACTCCTCCTCGTCGTCATACACCCTGGTATTCACATCGATGGAACAATAAAACACAGCAACCAACAATACAATCAGTTTGATCTCGACGAGATAGAGCTAAAGCATTAATGACATTTCATCAACTGATCCTGGACACATCTGTCATCTTGCTTATCGATCAGCCATCAATTAAAATTCATTTCCATGTCTACTCAAAACAAAAAAAAAAAAAAAAATACTAAATCCGATTCGGAATCCAGAGCAATTTACTTCCTCCCGGGAAAACAAGAAGACAACTCAAAACTCAAATCACTTCGCGATGCTGCATTCATGAACAGAAACAGACCTGTTATAGAATTTGGTCGATAGATTGACGAACGTCTGGAGGCCTAACTTCTGAAACAAATTGACTTCATCGATGGCGAAGGCATCTTCACGCTTCACTCCGCTCCACTCGGAAGCCTTATCTTGCAAGCTCTGCATCTTCTCTCTCTTGCAGTAGCGAGCGGCTTCTCGGGTTAGTGACTTGATTGTCGAGGCGTTGTTAAGCTAGATTAGACGCCTTCAATGTCGAAGCAGGAAATTTTATAGGGAAGATGAAGCTCCGGACTAAGCTTCTCCGTTCGAGCAATTTGGGTAGGTCGAATCGTCAGCAACTGCGTTCGCTGGAGAATGGAGCTACGCCATTGGACGGAGGAATAGAATCTGTGGGCTGCGGGATACCCATGGGCGGCCAGGAAAGTATTTTATGATTTATGAATTCATGATGAGCTAATAATGTCAGCTCCGTTTATAAATTAGAGTAAAAGTTTGATTCTACATGTCACACTCACCATAACAATTGAGTAGGTCGTAACTCGTATTAGAAACAAGAATAGTGGCGACATGCTAGTGTCACCCATCGAGCCATGTTATAGCTCGAGAGAGAAGTGTCGTAATGCAATTGATGAAAACGGTGCATCGTCTAATGCATCAAGAGAGTATGAACACGTTTGTCAAAGTAAGGTACAAGCAAAGTAAAAAAAAACTACTGTATCATTAGTGGTGTCACTGCCTCGGGCAATTGCCTCAAAAGTTAGAGTTTCATCATTAGATTCAATAAGCGGCTCTGGAGTTAAGTTTGTATAGGTAAAATATGTAAGCTCGCCAAATTTGATGTCAACTGAATACCTGATAGATGCTCTATAATTGTGTGTCAGTCAAGTTTGTTGTATGTGGGTGTCATATCGAAATATGTCTTGTGATACAGCGCATGTCATGGTGTCGCCTCTCTACCGCCCGTGGACATCGTGGTCTAAGTGAGTATCCTCATGGTACGAGCACGTGTCATGGCGCAAGTGAATATTGTAAGACAAATGTCTCCTTTTAGAGATGAGAATCTAAGAACGATTTCAGGTTGTACTCCTTCCACGAGTCAAAATTATGGTATCATATCGAACTTCAGCACGATGTGCATAAATGACTCGATATGGATGCATAAAGGTTATTGTCTCGATAGTGGCAGATAGGTGGATGTATAAGAGATTCCAAATATAAAGTTGATTCATAGGTTGATTCTCAATAATAGAGGACATCTTAATTCTCGAGGCGGCATCACAAAACATTTGTCGGATTCCATCGTTTTTTTTAATTGGTTCTTTCAAAATAAAAACATTTTTAATGTATTTAATTTCTATTTTACAATAATAATTTATATTAAAAAAAATTAAACGAACCATGTTTACGAATAAAAATAGAATATAATGTTTTATCAAATATATTATTTTTATATTGCGACCGCCTCCCAAATTAAAAAAAAAATTACAATTAAAATCTCAAAAAATCTAAATGTTATAATATTTAAGAATCTTCGGATTTCATTTATTTGATAATCGTCAAACTTTGAGCTCATTAACCAAAATTCACAGGCAAAAATATAAATAAATCGATTTAGTATATTATAAAAGTAGGGAGGGGGACGGGGACGGGGACGAAGAATACAATCCTTATCCTCGATCTTGTTTATCTCTCCCCAGGGACGGGGACGGGGACGAAGAATACAATCCTTGTCCTCGACCTTGTTTATCTCTTCCCACTTCATCCATCATTCCTTGTTTAAACGAAAACTCTTCAACCCGTCCGGAGTGTGTCTCGTGGGGTAAATTGACATAATTGCACATATCGACGTTTTAAAATAATTTTAAGGAAGATTAGTCTGTTATAACTACAGTAAATTTTATCAGTTGAATGACGACCTTTTCACCCGACACCATGAATCACTAAAGCCGACTTTCACCCCTAAGTCACGGGTAGGGTTGCAACATTTGGGAATGTAAAGTAAAAATTAAAAGATTTAAGAGGTGTAATTTATGACGAAATAAATAAAATTTACTGGAAAAGAATCCTAATTTTGAGCAAAATTGTTTTCCAATTCCTTCTAATCTTTGGACAGAAATTTCGGAGGGTAAAAAACAAATCGTTATATATATATATATCGAATGTACGATATTCACGAGCGTGAAGTAACAGCCTCGTCTTTCCTGTTCAAAACCTCTCGCCTCTTACGATTATTATCTGTGGTGGTCGGCGAGCTGCTGAATCTTTGTATTTTGTAGAACCAAGTCGCCGAAACCCTAATTTTCTGGTGATTCTCAGGGATTTATCTGTTGATTATTTATTTGTACATTCATAAACAGTATCGAGATTGAGTTTAGAGAGACAGAGAGAGTGTGTGTGTGTGTGTGTGTGTTGATTAATGAACGTCAGCCATGGAAGCTGAGAGAATGGAGAAAGAACAACAGCGGACCACCAGGAAAAGGCCTCGTTCCGCATGGGATGTGGTGCCATCCGAACAAGAGGTTAGTTCGTTGGCTTTGGGATTGGATTTTCAGCGATGACGACGTTGAATTCTGAAGGTCATGGCGATTAGGGCTTTTATTTCGAATCATGAAGGTTGCTGGGTGCGTCTTTTTCCTGTGTAGGCTAATAAGGCTTTGGCGGTGGTTAAGGATGAGGTCAAAAGGCATGCCTCGCCCCCGAGAAGAGACGATGATCGTGAAGGACACTATGTCTTCAACCTCGGCGAGAATCTCACTCCGAGATGTGAGTGCTTTTTTATTGTTATGGTCGGTTTGCCTTTTAAATTGGATGCTGAATATACTATGATAGTTTGGTATGGAGTGTGGGAAATCGAGTCTGCAATGTTGGGGTTTTTTCCTTTATCAGACGAGGGATTTACGGTAAATTCTTAAGAAAAGTAGGGCAGTATTTTGAGGCACACATCATGAGAACCTTCCTCTTATGTTGTTTGCTAGAAAGAAAGAAAGAATTCTTGGAACTTTCTGTGAGATTTTTTTGGTTGTTGCCACCTGGTGTAAGCTGCAATGCCATTCTTTGACTATATCATTAATTCTTTTGTAGTATAGACCCTTTTGCAACTTCCAGCAAAGGTTGAGTTGGAGACTCTACTTGTGAATTTCATATTATCGATGAAATTACCTTTTATCAGGGAAAGAAATCACAGTAATATTTTAAGGTTTCCCCGCAGCTGCGGAATGAACATCCCTTATTTGTTTTATATACTCAAAACCATATATATATTGTCTTATGTCCTCTTTCGTTTTTGTTATTTACTCAAGTTATCCATATCTTAAGTTGCAATTCGGTTTTCGTTTTGTCATTATCTTAATTGTTTTGGTCTTTTGATTTGTCATACTTGAATCTTACTGGGGTAATCGGTAACATGAACGTCTTGCAGATAAAATCCTCAGCAAGATGGGTGAAGGTTAGCTGTCATGTTCCCTGCTGTCTGCAAGATTTTATGTTTTTGTCATTCTGCTGGAGTCCACTGAGCAAATTTCTAGTGCTGTAGGCACATTTGGTCGAGTTTTGGAATGCTGGGACCGGCAAACTCGAGAATATGTAGCCATTAAGGTAGTTCGGAGCATAAGAAAGTACCGTGATGCAGCCATGGTTGAGGTGGATATACTTAAGCATCTTGCTCAGAATGACACAGGCTGCTTACGGTGTGTATCTATTTCCTAGTTTTATAGTCTTCAATTCATCAGATAACACAATCTAACTCTGGTTTGCGACATATTTCTCATGCAGTTGTGTGCAGATTAGAAATTGGTTTGACTACCGGAATCACATATGTATAGTAAGTATTTCAATTAAAGCCCATTGATTTATCTCTTTTCTCTCCCTCTCTTGATATTTAAGATGTTATTGGGATCCCTTTGATGCTGTATTTTCTGGCAACTGAAGTTAATCTCTTTCAATTATCATAATAGTGGCGGTTTTTCTTTTGCTATTGGGTAAACCTTATCAATTATTGTGTACATGCATTGTTCACATATACATTAATGAGTTCTTTCGTACATGTGGACTTATTCATAGAATTGGAAAATTAACAAAAGCCTTCCTTTGAATGCATTTGAATGGTTTGATCAGGTATTTGAGAGGCTTGGACCAAGCTTATTTGATTTTCTAAAGAGAAATAAATACCACCCATTCCCTGTGGATCTTGTTCGGGAGTTTGGACGACAGCTTTTGGAATCTGTAGCATGTGTGTGGATTTATTTTCAACCTCTGCATCATTTCTCTGATTTTCATTTATCTCTTTTTCCCTAAAGAACTCAGAAACCATTTTCATTGTTATTTCCTCTGTTCAGGGGTGGAAAATGTCTAATCATACCATGTTTAACTTGTTTACTTTGCTTCATCATATCTGGCAGATATGCATGATTTACACTTAATCCACACAGACCTGAAGCCAGAAAATATACTTCTTGTGTCTTCTGAATATATAAAGCTTCCTGGTTGTAAGGTATTTAAATATTTCGAATCTGAAAATTTGGGTGAAAACTCAAATGTATCTTAAAAACGATGCTTGAAATGATACAGAGGGTTTCGTCGGATGAAACGCAATTCAGGTGCTTGCCCAAGTCTAGTGCAATTAAGCTGATTGATTTTGGTAGTACTGCATTTGATAATGAGAATCATAGCTCCATTGTTTCTACGAGGCATTACAGAGCCCCTGAGGTTATTCTAGGTAACTAGTTATGTGGTTGGCTAGTGAAATTTGTGTTTGTGTATAGTTTTCTCCCCTTTCCCTCTCTGATTCCTAATTGAGAAACCTTCTGTGTTGAAACTTTTCCCAAAATTTCATTTTATTTATGTTGTTGCGTAGAATTGAATAGTATCTGGAGGAAGGGGAAAGATGAACCCCAGTGGTAGCATTAGGGCAGAAGACGGAATCTGGCACAAAATTATTTTCTAGAAACACCTTTAAAAATGTGATATATTTAAGTTTTTTGCTTCTTTCTTGCTAAAATATTGTATTAAGTATATCTGTCTGGTCACTTTTACCTATAAGGCAATAACTCGTCATTGAAGGTAGTTCGTGGCTCTTGTCGTCCAACTGTTCATACATATGTATGCAGCAGTGTAGAAATGTTTTAAGCTTTTCATTATTTTCTAAATCTCATTGGGAGCGTGAGTGTAAAGTGTTTATTCTATGATGGAGGCTCCAATTTTTTAACATTTGAGTGTCAAAATTATTTTGGGGTTAAGAGTGACATTCATGGTTGTCTCTTCAGCATCCGTTTTTGCTGCTTGGCCCTGAGTTACACATTTCAAACTCATGGGCCCCTCCCTGCCTGAAAATTTATCATCAGATGGACATGAAAGTAATATAATTTCATTGCATATCCCATGATATTATTATATGATATTTGATTATTGCACCAAGAATCTGAGCAAGGAAATGTTGACAATGTTAGATATTTCGTCACAAATGCCTTACATTATATACATGCTGTAGTCTCACCTGCATTGATGGATGTTATGCAGGTCTTGGATGGAGTTATCCATGCGATTTGTGGAGTATCGGTTGCATTCTTGTCGAACTGTGTTCGGTTAGTATTTGTTGAACCTAACTTAGCTTTGATTAGGTTGAAGTTTATATAAAAAGTTGTTAATTACTGGAAGCCTGTAGGGCAAAGCACTGTTCCAAACACACGAGAACTTGGAGCATTTGGCAATGATGGAAAGGGTGTTGGGACCTATACCAGGGCACATGATTCAGAGTGCTGAGTACTGAAACATCCCGATTTCTCTTCATTTATTTCCCTTGTAGAGTAACAAATGGACTAATTTTCTATCTGTTTCATGTAGCCAAAACGCCGAAAAGTATTTCAAACGAGGTTTGCGTCTAAATTGGCCCGAAGGAGCAGTTTCAAGAGAAAGCATTAGAGCCGTGAAGAAACTTGATCGTTTGAAGGTCTGTTAATTAGTATGCTTCTGTGGTTCTATAGAAGATGATCGTAAGCTTATATGAAATTGTTATCTTTGTTTTCAGGATATGATTTCACAACACGTGGGTTTCTCGAGGTTATTGACTGATCTGTTGTATGATTTATTGAAATATGACCCTTCGGAACGTCCAACAGCTCGACAAGCCCTTAACCATCCTTTCTTTAAGAGTATAGCATGAAAAGGTACGATTCCATGCTTAGTTACAGTTGCAATACAAGTCTGTCTGCAGAATGCTGGCTTTTTTATTTCAGGGGAAAGAAAGAGAGATGATTAAGAATGCTATGCAGACAATGATTTTTACTTGTATTTGTAGAAGTATGATTATTAATGAAAAGCATGTCAATATTCTCTACAAATTTCTTGTGAGAACTCATTTTTAGGCCGTTGTCAATTAGAGTACGCTAGGGATTTCTTTTTAATTTTTCCTTTCTTCGATGGAGATTTGAACTTTATACACGATCATTCTTTAAATTAAGTAATGCTAATCTTGTAGGTGCTCTTAATATATAGTGTATTAAGTGCTTAAGAATGATTTTTTTAAAGCATTTTAAAAGTCATTCCAAACTTGCTTTAAATCAATTTAAGGATAAGCTAGTTGATGGATATTTTCATAATCCAATATGTTGATACAAGAAATTTTTTCCTTTTCGATCAGGTTTCAGTCACTCGTATTACACAAATAAGATAGATAAGGTCAACTTGAATGAACTTGAACATGTAAGCTATGACGATATTATAAAACCTTCGACCTCTCGATCCAAGCTACGAAAAGATTATCAATATGTAACAAAGCATAAAAATTGTAACTTGTAACAAAGAAAATTCTTGCAATTGCTAGCTGTTAGTATCTACCATCTCTGTTACTTGTAACAAATATCCCACGATAAATGGAATATTATTAATATTATTAAAATGTTTGAAGATTGAGTTTCTCGCTTGGTTATCCTCGATTGACCATATATATTAGATAATAATAGAAGAGGTATCATCCTCGGTTATCCTCGATTGACCATATATATTAGATAATAATAGAAGAGGTATCATCCTCGGTTATCGTCGATTGACCATATATATTAGATAATAATAGAAGAGGTATCATTCCATAAATTTTCCTTAATCATTCCATAAATTTTCCTTAATCGATTGGAATTGGACATACAAAATTATTTTTAAATACTTATTTCATTTATATTTCATTTATATTTAGACACGATCATTAAATGATATATTAATTTATTTCATCACACTATTCTTAAAAGAATTCTTCTCTGATAGTTCATCATTGTTTGGTGATAGTTCAAACTATCAAAGATATAATTCAAATCCTTTGGACTGCTTACATTGCATCAAAATCAAGTTGAAACGAAATGAATTACTGCAATAGAAAGCCAAGTTCAATGTTTATGCAAGACGATCTGATCTCAAAATGCATAAAACAAAATATACATGTTTCAAAAGGGAGAAAAAAGAATATTAATGTAAGGTCCTATAATCCTCATCATTCTATTCAACAGTAAACACAAGTAGGGTCCTAAAGTTAGGGTAACTGGAACAATTGCATTATAAAATGGCTCTTTGGTTTTACTGCAAAGTGGTTATCAAACGAACATTGAACAAGTATCATCGACACAAGACAAATTTACAGTACAAAAATTTTAAACTAGGTGCAGAACAGATAGAAAGAAAAGAACAGACACGAAACGAAACTGCAAACCATCGACACAGCCTGAATCTAAAGCTGCTGCACAAACGAAAGTCCCGATACAACGATAACTGCAAACACACTAATGTCCATGAAAATTGCACCCATTGCCTTCTGAGCCACTAGACCTGCCTCTAAAAGGTTACCAATTTGTTCAAATGAGCTTTGTCCTTCAGGTGGAGTTACTTGACCCTCTCCCCTATCAGATACTCTAGAGCCCTTCTGTTTGGTGAAAATAAGTCTCCCAAGTACTACTGTTGCATTTGTGAGCAAAACGAGATAGACTGGTCTAGATCCAAAAACAATTCTCATAAGACTCTGGCCTAAGAAAGGAAATCCTACATATGAAGCGACTACAAGAAAGGCTATAATAGCCGAAGAACAAAGGCGGGTCATTTCAGATTCAGAAATCGCCGAACTTAATTCCTTCAGAGAGAAAGAACTGAGGGGTTGGAATTTTGGTTTGAAGCGTTGATCTCTGCCATATGTAGAAAGAGATGAATCTCGAACTTCAGACGGGATGGCATGGGACGGTGCCCTTCCACCATCTTGAGGAGTAGAAGCTACTGCATGTTCTATTTCATTAGATTTGCTCAAGAGAGGTGCCATACTGGCTCCATCATATACAGAAGATCTAGCACTAATCTGAGGATCCTTATGTTGCAATGTAGAACCAATCAGCTTGTCAACATCATGAGAAACTGCATGCGAAGCGTGAAATGTGAGCAGTAAAACAAATCTAGTAAACAGTTCAATAGCATAAACAAAAGGAACTGAATATATTGTAAGGTATCGGAGAACTGTGTTCAACGCTGCAGTTTCTCATGCTAAACAGGTGATATTGCAAGAAAAGATCGTGAGAAGGCTAACAAGGGCAGAGAATAACTCTACAATGATTGTGAAAATTTCTCTAGCTCCCAACATTTTCCCATGGGAAAGAACTCAATTTCAATGCAGTTCTTTTAAAAAAATACGTGATGTCAAATAGCAATCCAAGCTATTTCAATTCCAATGCTACATTATTTAGATATACTTTATGCTTTTACAACCTTTTGTTAAGGTCACAATATCACAGCACTAGATCTATTGACATTCAAATTCAATAGACATGCCTAGAACTTCGAAGATCCAAGTAGACTCTGTGCAATTCACTGTTATTATTTTTCAAAAAATTTAAACGATGTATCTTTTCATGGATGATGAGAAATAGGGCGTAGTTATCAAGTAAATGCAAATCACTAGGAACGAATTGTATGAATCCTAATAACCGAACTCTCAATTAGCTTCTCATACCATCATCACCACTCGTATAAACGCAGAAAAAAACGCAACACAATAACATTTTCACGTAAGTCCAAAAAGCAATCGAGGAATACCAGTAGGTTGTTCAGAAATACGAGGCCGGAGATCCTGAAGATTCGAGATCAACGGCTGGGGTAATGAATCCATATTTTCATCGTTCGGCGGCGGAGATACGGAGGGAGAAGGGAGCGACTGGATCTGACCGGTGATTAGGGCTAAACGATCGGAACCTCGCTCCAGGATCCGCCGCCGCCGAGATTCTCTCGCGTTCGCTGCCATGATTAGTCACCTTCAAAACACCGTCGGAATTGGGTCGGTATTTGTTCAGTTCTGGAAGATTCCAAGATTATCCCATTCCATTTCCACAAGTACCTTGTTTTCATTCGATTTGCAGGTGTAAAATTGATGGGAGGAGGAGGTTCAAAGTTGACCACGTGCGAATCACGTGATAAAGGTAAAATGAAGAACAATCTCCCGACTCCATGGATCGTTCGAGAAGGCCGGGTTGGGTCGAACAGTCGAAATCGGTCATTGGGAGTCCATAGTTGAAGGGGAGATTGGGCCTTTAGGCATCCGTGTTGGGCCAACTCCAATCAATTATTGGGCCTCCCAAGACTATTTGGGCCGAAAGTTAGAACGTTCGACTCGAATTGGTTATTGGGCCTTTCCAGTTCGTGTTGGGCCAGATCGGATTTGGTTAATGGGCCTGTGATTTGAACTGCTGTGTCGGGCAACATCACGCCATGGTTGAAGTTGAACTAACTCATAATTAAGCAATTTTAAGGATTAATAGAAACTAAAAATTCTTTAAAAATTGCATGGAATAATTAAAGACTTAAAAAAAATGCTAATCTATTTCTACATAGCAACAATAATATTAATTAGAGATTTCATGGGACGGGAAAAATTTCTTTATCTCTGTCTCCAGCTTCTATTTCAATTTTCATCCCCGCAAAATTCTCTATTTATTTTTGTAGAAATAGAAGTGAAAATTCTCAACCTGACTTTGTGTGAATCGAATTTCCCGCAAAGAACTTTTCTCTATTTTTTAATAAATTTTAATGCATCATTTTTATTTTTCAAAATAACTTCTATTAAAAATAATAAAAGCGAGTAATAAATCTAATAATATTTCGTAAGTTAAAATATAACATAATTTGCAACATAATTTCTAACCAATCAGAATTAAAAGTGAGGCGAGGCAAGGCGGGACAAAAAATACAATCCCGTCTCTAACTCTGTTCAACTAATTGAGAGAATTCTCTTACTACTTCTTGCTTTTTCTTTCTGCTAGACGTGTTGAATGGACAACTCTAGTATTAATGAATTTAGAATCTCATATTAGTGGAGAGATTCTGAGCCTAGTTCATATTTGAAGCAAATCAGATCAAATTTGTAAGATGTATCTCTCATAAGAACAGAAATAGAACACCAAGAAAGACTAGGAGGAATGCAAACAGCTCAAGGAAACAACTCACAACTTTCAATCAAATGAACCCAAAGGCTCAATCCTTCCAAGTCATGGTGCTGCAGCAACGCGCCTATAAACTGCCTGAAAGGTCTGTCCCTCATTTCTTGCAACCTTTTGTCCTTCCTCCGTTGCAGAACTTAAAAGCTCCACGGCAGGATCAGCCTCGAGCTCTTCCAATGTTAAAGCTTCAAACAAAGGGTGATTCTCAAGACAAGTCTTCATCCACTCTCCAAGCTCTTCCACATCTGTAATTGTGTATATAATCCCGCCAACTCTCAGCGCATATGCGTACTCATCAAGCAAAAATCGACTGATTACACGCCGGCGGTGATTCTTCTCTTTGAAATGAGGGTCCGGGAACAAGAAAAACATCTTTGAAAGTTGTGCTTTTTCGAAGTAGTTTGGAATGTACTTCATGGAATTTGTTCGAACAACTGAAATGTTTTGGTATTGGCCAGGATTTGCTACTCTCAAAGCTAAGATCCGTTCCTTAACGTACTCTGATACTTTATCCCGGAGCTCCATTCCAATCATCACGGACTCCGGGAAAAGGGTTGAAAGACTAATCAAAAGACCACCAAAACCGCAACCAATATCAGCAAATTCAATCTTTTTGGTTCTATCTCGCTGGTCATTTGAAGAGAACAGTTGAGGGTAATGAAGGGAATAATCAATTTCATTGGGGGAGATTGGTACTGGGAAGTGAGAGTCACTTAGAGGGTTGCTGTGTGCTCTTGCACGGTAGAAGCGCTTTCGTGGCAGGCCAGTTGACTTGCTGAAAGTTGGATTAGCTTCATTGTCCAACCTGTTTAATGCTGCAAGAACAGAGGAAAGATATGTTCATAGGGAAATGCGACCTACTAAGAGGGACTTGTGATGGAAAAAAGTTTGAATTCAATAAACTTGTAAAGGTAATATCAGCAAGAGCATGAACAGTTCATGAAAAGAAATATAAAGAGTGCAGAAGTAGAAAACATTTGATCGCACGAGTAGGTCTTCATCAGATCCCACCAAAGGTATGTATGAGATCGGGCTAATAATGTAAATATCATAAACAGAGTATTGGACAAAGTATTTAATTAGAATGTAACGGCCGAGCCCACCGCTAGCAAATATTGTCCTCTTTGGGCTTCCCTTCAAGGATTTTAAAACGCGTCTGCTAGGGAGAGGTTTCCACGCCCTCCTCCACAACCGATGTGGGATCTCACACAGAAGGTGACTCAGGTTAGAATCAAAATTCTTAACCATTTGAGGCATATAAGAACCTTTATTTTATAAGCCTTTTCAGGTTGAGATCAATAAGAACAAAATATAGACTACTGAAAATCCATTTTAAACAAAAATAGTTATAAAAAAAAAAAAATACAAGATTTACCACAAAATACAAGGCAGGACATTGCAATGCAACCAATTCCAAACATAAATTTTACCACAAAATAACTATTAGCAGAAGAAGATTATCCAATTGCAAGAAGTTTGCATCTTATAGAGCAATGAATATGGACAAGGATTTGGAAATCCCACAAGAAAATGCTTGATAGCAAGTATGTCAAGTTTTAGAATCTGGAAAGAAAGCCGAAGACAAACTATAATAAGAAACAAAAAGCAAAACAATTCAAATCGGCATTATATCGAACACCTAGTTTGCATATCAATAAACAAAGAATTTCTCAAACAACACAAGATCAGGAACGAATTGAAAACAAGAACACTCAAATCAGAAAACATATGAACATTACCAATTGACAAAAAAAGAAACAAATTAAACAGAACTTAACAAGCTCAGCCCAAGGATCATGACCCTCTCTAGTAGCTACGCATTAACGGCAAGAGAGCAAAATTCCAAAGGCGGGTAAGTATTGAAAACTTGAAATGAAGAACAAAACTAGAAATACCAGAAGATTTTACCGAACAGTTACTGCTAAATGCTGAAGCCTGCCGGAGTAAAGGGCGTTCGCCACCTCCAAAAATTGCGGTTCTTACCGAAATCTGCGTCCTTGTGCTCAAACAGAGTCTGGGCTAGGAGAGGACGGCTAAAGGTGGGCCAAGGCCCAATTACGGCCCAAGAGATGCTTCTTACTACTGGACCGTATACTGGGCCTTTTGGGCTTAAATATTAGAACCCACATCCAGTCTCAATAATAAAAAACAATAGTTCTATTTTTATATTTACTACTATAATGGGTCATAATATATAAAGAAAAAAAAAATCAATTTTATATTGTATCAATTTCTAACTCAAAACTTTAAATTTTAAATAAAAACTAATTATTACTCAAAATTCAAATCCTAATAGACGTGTTTTAAAACTGTGAGATTGACAGTGATACGTAACAAGCAAAAACAGACAATATCTGATAGGAATGAGCTTTGATTGTTACAAATAGTATCAGAGTCAGATACCAGGCTTTGTGCCAGCCTCGAAGGGGGTGGATTGTGAGATCCCACATCGGCTGCAGAGAAGAACGAACCTCTTTCTAACATACGCGTTTTAAAATTGTGAGGCTGACAACGATATGGAACCGTCCAAAACAAACAATATCTACTAACGGTGGGTCGGTAGGTTTGGGGTGTTATAATAATTTTTTCAATATCCATAAATTTCAACAAAATAATAAAAAACTTTAAAGCCTATAGACTTCAAAAAATGAAAACTAGACCTAAAGAGACTTAAACTTTGGACGTTAGAGTCAGAGGAAGAAAAAAAAAAAAAAAAAATAAATAATAATGCCAGCTACTAATTCAATTAAAACACTAACCGTACCATATGATAAGAATTGAACAAAACTTTTGTTTTATTATCATTATTATTTCAGAAAAATATTTGCATGCATCACCATATCGGTTTTTTTTTTTTTTTTTTTTTTTTTTTAAGTGTGTAACTGCTCAAGTCTACCGCACGGGGAAGAGGTTTTCACACTTTTATAAAGAATGTTTCGTTCCCCTCTCTAACCGGTATGAGATCTCACAGTCCACCCCCTCCGAGGCTATGCGATGTGAGACCTCTCAATCCACTCCCCTTCGGGACCTAGCATCCTTGCTAGCACACTGCCTAGTATCCACTCCCTTTCTGCGCTCAGCGTCTGCTAGGGGGCTCTCCAATCCACCCCTTTCGGAGCGCAGCATCCTTACTGGCACACCACCTGATGTCTGGCTTTGATACCATTTGTAACGACACAAGTCCAACGCTAGTAGATATTGTCTTTTTTGGGTTTCCCTTTAAGATTTTAAAATGTGTCTGTTTGAAGAGGTTTCCACACCCTTATAAAGAATGTTACGTTCCCCTCTCTAACTGATGTTTCTATATCCTTAAGTCGTTTTTACGTATCTTTCAAAGAAGGAGATAGAGACTAACAAAAACAGAGTAAAATGGCAATGGCAATGCATACTAACCCAACAATGAACAGAGGGGGGAGGGTAGTGGAGGAAGTTTATAGTCTATCATATAACCCAAACACAAAGGCTTAGTTTCTAGGCCAAATCCCAGAAACACAGCTAACAGCCTCACTAGCCATTCCAGTTCTGATATGCATATCACAGTTCGGGATCCCAATGATCGGGTTCTGACCCGACATCATCACACCGGAATATGAAGCTTCATCTCCGGGAAGATCGAGCGGCGGCGATGCAACATTCGACATTCGATGGAGCGCCGTTAGAGGCTGCGGCGTGCTCAAATGACTCTGCAGCAGCTGATTCAAGCTGCTAGTCATTGATCCTCTAGCAAGTGTATCTTCAGCCAACTTCACCTAATCAAACAAAAACAACAAAATCGTCAACGATTTGAAATGTACGTTATTCTAAATGAGTCTTACGATAACTCTACGATATACCTTAGCTCTCAACGCGTCTACGTCTGATTTAAGCACACGGTTATTAGTATTGGCATCACGATATTGCTGACTAGCATCTAAAAGCTGGTTGAACAATGTTTCGTTTTCTCCTTTCAGCTGTTTCACCTAAGAAAAGAGCGACCATTTTCACGACATTGGTTCTAGGCACGAACCGATGCAGTCGAAGTATATAGATATAGTTCGAGATATTATATCAATATACCTGGCTCTCGAGGTCAGTCAAATGAGCTTGTTTTCTTCGTCTCGATCTTCGAGCGGATTCCCTGTTCGAGATCATTCTGCAAGCGCAAACCCAGGAGAAGACATCAGAGGAATGATAATGAAATGGAATCATAAAAAGAAGGGAAAAAAGTGACCTTCTGATTCTCTTGGAAGCAAGAGGGTCAGTGCTTTGTTCATAAGAGCCAGCTTCAATTTCATCGTCCGACTGATCTTCCGAGGACCCGCTATTGTTGCCTCTCCCGCACTCTCTGCCCATCAAATTACTAGCAGATGTCGGGCTGCTCACTGACCATCCCGAACATATTTCCTTTTAGTCCTTATACTTTCAATATATTTTAAATTTGACTTTAAATATTAGTTTAAAATTAATGTTTTTATCGAATTAGTTTAGAAATTAATATAAAAGTTCAGGTTGGTTTTTATCGAATACATGGTTCGGATTGGATTGGGTTGATGCATTTTTTTCGACTAACCCAAAAGTTCGAGTGGGTTAGATTGGTAACCCAATCCCACTAGAAAATTTTAACAATCCTACCCAACACGACCTTCTATTTTCGAGTTGAGTTATCTGATGGTTAAAAAATTAATTTTTTAAAAAGTTTTATTTATCCACCATTCATAATTAGTCGGTACCGTCGATAAAAGATATTAAAAATTCACAAACAAATACAAATCAATCTATAATCATTAAAAAAATAAATTCATCAACAACAAACGAGAATGATAACATTTTAACATAGTTCAACATTGTTATAGAGCTAAAAACAACTAAATATCGACCTTTATTGATAATTAGTTACTTTAAAAAAATATATATATAAGATAGATCGTGAAATTAGTAATTTGATAATAATAATTGAAAAATAAATTATGTTTTTATTTTTCTAATTATATATATTTTAAAGAAAATGTATATTTTCCATTTCAATATATGAAAATGCACGTGCTACTCAAAATCTTTACAAATAATAAATAAATAAATAAATAAAATGTGCATATAATAAGTTAACTGGGCACCCATGTTGTATTTATGATTATAATATTTAAATAAATATATAAAATTAAAAATTAAAAATTAAAAATTAAAAAAAGTAAATAATGGCCGTACCAATAGAAGACTGGGAATCTATAGTAGCCTCCGTCAGCCCAGCTCCACGGTTAACAATGGCGTCCATTATCTCCTGCAACTTTAATTTTTCTTTTAATAAAAATTACTAATTAAATATATATTAAAAAAAACTGCATGGAGAAAAAAAAATAGATTATTTTTAAATATTCGATTTTCATGCATTTAACAAAAGGCTTACGTGAATATTTAAAATCAAGAAATTAAATAAAATATTTGAATGCAGCGTACCAATTTCCATTAAAATAAATAAATAATAAAATAAGAATAATTTTATTTGAACGGACCCGATTATTTTTGACGAGGAAATAACTGAAATCAATATCGCCGAAGAAGCAGGTGGAATCGGCGGAATCCAGGAAGCTTTTGCCTCTTTTAGGGCTTCCGATGACTTCTTCTTCGCGTTCGAGATTGAAAACGTCGTCGTCGGCGTCGGTGACTTCGGGAGAGATGACGGCGGCCTTTTTGAGGAACTCTTCAAGGGCCAACTCGGAGGCGCTACGCTTCATGATTGTTTCGTCGGAGGATGATAGGGAATAGGCGGCGGTGGAGGGCGGAGGAGATGGTGGATTTATGCTTCATTCGGCGGAGAGAGAGGAAGAGAGGGAAAAGGGGGAGAAAGAGAGGGAGTGGGGGAGTGATATATAGGGCTTTGTAGAGTGAATGGTTTGGGCGAAGGAAGGAAGGAAGGAAGCAAAGGTACGTTGTTTTCAGAGAGGTGGCGTGGGACTGCGAGCGAAAGTGGACGGCACATGAGGTTAAAATGTCTGACGTGGCCTCTTGACCAAATTGCCCTTCGACAAGGTTTATAATTATGAATGCACCCAAACTATTTACATCTCTATAATTATAAATATTTTTAATAAAATAATCTCGCAATCTGATTTCTTTCGACCTTCGAGAAAGACTCCTTAATGAGTCATTCCTATTCCATTCTCCAGCTGGTATGTAGCGATCTGCTCTCACTGCAGGAGCAGCTCGAGCAGTCTACCAACAGATGGCGGGTTCGGGACTGGGACCTCCATGCCCAATCCTCAGAGCCAATTCTTTTTTCGAGGTTATGGATCCATTTTGCCGACTTCTCCTTACCTACTTATTCCATCAACTAGAGCTTGGTATCATAAATTGCACTCTGTTAAGACTCGTACTGTGATTGTGTTGCACTTACTCTCATCCTTGAGTCAACCAACTAAAACATGGTTACTATTGGCACGAACAATGTATACTCGAACTTCTGGTTGCATTTTGAAATGTATACTCGAACATAGTTACTAAGAATTGACGACTAGTTGCACTCCTTGTGAACATGATATCGATGAACGGTCATACACCCATAAAATATAATAAAAAAATAATAATGGACTACATAACATGAAACACGAGTAAAAAAAAGGTTCGGAATGGGCATACAACTCCGATAACGCGCCTTGAACAAACGTTTTAAAAAAAAGTATTCATTTTAATTTTTTTTAATGTATATATCACAACATTCAATATTTTAAATTTAAAAAAAATCAATATTTATGAAATAGAAGAATGAACCAATGTATATTACAACTAATTAAAATATTATATATATATAGATTAAAAAAAAAGAGTTAATTTCGGACATTAACTTTTGGATGACGTGGATGTCAAAAGTTGGGGGAGCGAGAGTTGAGGTGGCGGCGAACTTAGAGGCGAAGCAATTGGGTTAGATAGGGTGGTGAGCGGGGAGGCGTTGGATTGGAATGGTTGGGGAATCTGGAAGAGAATCAAGAAGTTGACACGTGGTGGAATAATATGGTATTGTCCAGTGGGGCCCACCGCATAATTGTGATTGACTTCTATGATCCCGTAATCTACTCCAGTTGCCAAGTTGCACAGAATGATTGTCCTCCTCAAGTAACTGCCCAATTTAACCCACCTGCCCGGGCTGACCAGTCCGTACGGTCTGTTACTTCTTAAATAATTAGTATCCATTAGTCTAAATAAATAAAAATATACTATAATTTTGCATTCCGCCTTAAAAACAAACCTCAAAACTTTCCACGAAAATTTTTAAACTTTTAAAAAAAAGTTTAATAGAAACAGTTAATATTTTCTTTTAATAATATTCTTTAACTTTTAAAATGTTATAATAAATACTTTTAAATTTTCAAAATTTCAATATACCCTTAATTTTTTTTTTTAAAAAAAACTTCAAAACACCTCTAAATTATATTTAAAAAATAAAAAAAATACATTTATCATTAATATCACATTTGAGAAATACTCATGAACTTTCCAAAATAATATTATAACGCTCCTTGATAATGTACAAAGTATCGGGAGACGGCTTGCATCATGTATTGACGGTAAAAAAAATTTAAACTTTTTTATTTAGAAAGATAAAAGAGTAAAATTTTATGGATATTTTTTAAATATATTACCAATGGTAAAGATATTAGTGAAAAATTTGAAAGTTCAAAGTTACTTTTTAATAAAAGTTCAAATTCAAGTATGTTTTTTACACAAATTACTAACGTTCTAAAACTAACCATAATCGTATTTTTTAGATTTTTTTTGAAATTTTAGAATATTATTAAAAGAATTAAAAATTCAAAGATATTTTATTACTTTAGTCTTTCATTTATTAATATATTATTTTGAATATTTTTACTTTTTAATTATTAAATTTAACCTATATATAGTTTTGTTTTTATTAAAGTGATGAAATTTAAAATTTACCAAATGAATCGAACTAAAATGTAAAAGTAAAATTAAAATTTAAGATTCTAATTTTACATTTAACCCAATGTTTTTAAGTTTATATATATACTCTCTTATTTATTTATTATTTATTTTTTTATTGAAGTGTCATCCGATGAAATATAACCATATTCAAGAAAAATAACTATATAAGTTTTCAAAATTAGTATATTTAAAATATTTGGAAAGAAATGATAGTATATAAGAATATTCTTCCATACTATAAGGAGATAAACTTTATTCACAAAAAAAAAAAGAAAAAAAAGAACATATATATCATAGAAATTAATTTGATAATATTCTCTTTATGCTTTAAAGTTGGTATATATATTATAGATATCTTAGATAAAGCATGCGTTCGGCTAAAGAAAAAAAAGAAAGGTCTTTACATCTTTGCAAAAGAATAAAAGCAATAAGTTGTCTAGTGAAAAAGAATAAAGTTTTTTTTCGAATTTATTTTGAAATTTGGAGTAATTCTTATTTTGACGTGATTTGACACGTGGTAGGGTAGGTTTTTGACTGACCAACTTGGTTATGAATCTTTAATACGTAGAATCGAGTCGATGCTAGATAAGATATCGATTCGGTTATCTTTAAAGTTGTAAAATTCGATGAAATGCATCTAATAAGTGTAGAAATTCTTTTGGACCAAAGCTTAGGGTTGTTTGGATTAGTGACCCGAGAAACCCAAATGAATTGTTTGGGTTGGGTTGTCAAGTTTTTTTTTTTAATAATTATTTTAAAAATTTCAGTCTTTGAAACATGTCAAATCATTTTGACAATAATAAGTTTGATCTGTTTTACAGAGGTCTATGGTTTGATTCGGTATGACCTTATATTTTTAATAATTAAAAAAAAGAATTGTTTAATGTCTCATCTTTGTAGATGAATTACATATGCAAATTTGCCTATTTTTCCATATAAAATATAAAAAAAATTGTAATACTCCTATTTGGGTTGCCCATCCACAATACATTTTATATTAACACTAAAATCTTATAAAACTCAAATATCAAATATTCAAGTCAAAACACATCACTAACATTAGGTATGTTAAATATGTTTAATGTTCTTAATAATCTTAAAAATAGGGTGAGTTGCAGTCCTAATTTTGGGTTGGACGGGTTGGACGGGTTGACCTGAGCAAAAAATGTAAACCCGCAAACCAACCCAACCTAGTGGGATTATTTGGGTTTGTCAAGTTATCGGATCATATGAACACCCCTATTTTAGTATGTCGGGCCAACTAACAATATGAACATTATGCGCTATACCCGACTTGAAAATCAACACCTAAATTTCAATACACTAAAACTGCATTCCTCTACCAAGCATTAAAAAAATATAAAAAAATGTTTCAACAAATTTTCACAAAAATAAAACCCTAAAAATGCAAAGAATTAGGGCAAAGTTCATCATAGGTTACAAAAAGAAAAGGGACGTTTGAAAAGGACAGACACCGACCGACCAGAAAGGAAATTAAAGAGAGAAGCATTGGGTAAAAAAGAAATGCTCAAATCCCTTCTTCCCCACTTTTATTTATTTATTATTATTATTTTAATTTTCTCAAATAACCTTTAACCCTTTTTCTTTTTATTCATTTATTATTTTTCAAAATTTAAAAAAAAAAATTATGCTTTATAGGTAGCTTTCTCTTTTGTTTCTTGCCATACCTAACTTTACACTCAAAATTACCAAGTTACCCCTCCCTCCTTTGGCCTTAAAATCTTTTTTAGTATATTTAATAACTTTCTAGTGGCAATCAATTCATACACTTCTTGTTGGTTTGTATTTGTCCCTTTTCCTTCTTCATAAAGAAATTCTAATACTAATTTTTATAATTGGTTACCCAATTGGTATCCAAATTTTATATATAATTTGAATTATTCTAAGAATTTTTATAATCATATCATTACTAAATATATTTTTTTAATGAAGTAAAGTATTATTCTAATTTATTGATGATAAATTAATTATTTATCTAAATGTTTTATTTAGTTTCAATACATAGTGATTTAATACTGTTTAATTCTTTATTATGAACCGAGTTAATTTATCTAAAATGTATTTAGTAGACTTATACTAGTAAGTTTTTTTAGATTAAACTAATTAAAAGTTGAGGAATATTTTTTAAATAAAATGAAAAGTTCAGAGCTTTTTTTAATAATTTAAAATTTTTATAATTGTTAAAAATAATCATGGTAAGTTTCATAAAATATAATTTTTCCAATAATTCCATCTTTTAATTATTTGGAAAAGTATTATTAAAGAATTCCTATCCAAATTTCCTCAAACAGAGAATTTAAAAGTTTTGGAACTAAAATACGAAAATACATACGAGTGGCCCATTTTCAAATCAGACAATATTATAGCCATACGAGTGGCCCATTTAGATAACGGCCCAATATTCAGGCCCAGTAGTTAATCCTTTTTAGAACTTACGATATTTAAGGCCCAATATTTTATTTTATTTATTTATTTGGAAACACCGCCAAGTTTTCCTCTCTCCCAAATTACACTTTGGTCTAAGATGGTAAAGGTATTTAATTAAGAAATAAGCCAATTTAATAAATCAGAAATCTCTCAATTAATTCATTAATTAATCAAACAACTCATACTCATAATTTCTAATTTCTAATAAATCATACTTCCAATATAGAAAAATAATATCCATTGCATGCATTCGTTGTTTCCTAATGATTATCATGAACTAAAGTTTTTTCTTTTTCATATAAAAAAAAATATATAGGGTGAAAAGCAATATACAACTTAGTAGAAACACTTACTTGATATCATTGCCCTTCACAACGATGAACTCCAAACATATATGAAGGATTGAAGAAGTTTGCAATCACAATGGATACTAGTTGAGTGTCTGATAATCAATGCACAAGGATATCATTTTTTTTAGAATAAATCAAACCTAACCCAAAGCATGTTATTGATTCAACCACAAATGTGTAAAGTGACGGAAGCTTACTTATATTAGTTAGAACGAAATTCATTGACTTCATTTGGAAAAAATTAAGAATAATGAAGGATAGAAAAATAAAATTCGAGGGGGCAACAAACACTCTCAATGTTTAGGTGCCGCTCTTGAGTTATTCTGGCTTCATTGATTTTGGTCGTATTTATCATGCACTTTTGAGACTGAGACCCTTGAAGAATCTTTCCAATTCTTTGGTTATGTATGGAAAGATAAATGTTGAAAAGGTGAGTAAGATGCTAAAGCTTTCTTGACACTATCTATGAGATCCCACATAGATTGGAGAGAGAAACGAGTGTCAACGAGGGCGCTGAACTCCGAAGGGGGGTGGATTGTGAATCACATCGATTGGAGAGAGGAACGAGTGTCAGCGATGACGCTAAGCTTTGAAGGGGGTGAATTGTGAAATCTCACATCGATTGGAGAGGGGAATGAGTGCCAGCGATGACACTGGGCCCCGAATGGGGGTTGATTGTGAGATTCCACGTCAATTGAAGAGGGGAACGAAACTTTCTTTATAAGGCTGTGGAAACCTCTACCTATCATACGTGTTTTAAAAACCTTGAGGGGAAAGTCCAAAGAGGACAATATCTGCTAGCAGTGAGCTTGAGTAATTACACTATCAAACCTAAAATCCACACTCTCGCTCTTTTAAATTTGTTATTACGTCAACTATTTTTGTTTCACTGCCTCTTCCTGAATTATACTCAAGTTGACCCTATATATTAATTAAGATAGATAATGCACCGAGGGAGGAAGAGAGAGTATGGCAAAAATGTATCTTCATATCAACAGATACAGTTTCCAATAGAATATGCATTCAACAAAGCTTTCTATAGTTCATATCATTCAAGAGATACCTGGTGTTCAAAAAGATAGATTTACACCGTCACTATAGTTTGGGAAAGTGACACACTTGAAAACCTTGCACTTTGAACATAGAACATATCCAACCTGCATAATTGAAGTGCCCGTTGTTGAGTATATATGCAAAGAAAAAGTAGATATCAATGTCTATATGCTTCCTAGGCATGTTGGGAATCTTCGCAATCAAAGTTATTGAGCCCAAACATTGGTTCCCTGGCATAGATGAACACAATGCTAAAACATCACAGCACTAAATGTTTGTTAGTTGAACAGAACCAATGAAAATAGTGGGCTCCCGTTAGTTGTTCACCACTTCTTATCTGGTGAATAATGGTTTGATAAGGTGAACTAATCAATACCTAGATTGACCATTAAGTCCACTCTGTGTGGTCATAACCCGACTCGATGACACTAGCAGATCAGTGGTAGACTTTCAAGGCCAAGCTCACCACACTTCTTCTGCTCTTAACATTTGGTAAATTTCATTGCTATAGACATTTTAAGAAACTGCGTATCAGCAAAATCTACTGGAATGTCTATTAACGGTAATCTTAACTAGTTACCAGTACAATTGATTGATTCCTAAAGGGACTGACTAGAACACTAGAGTGCCAAATATCAGGAGTAACACCAAGCTTGAAAGCTGAAATAGCAGGATCCAGGAGGGGAGCACAATAGAACACGAGAAACAAAGGCTGCTGTGAAAAAGCAAAAACAGAATCCGAAAGGGAAAGGAAATATTGGCAAGATCACAAAACTGATTCAAGAACTTCAGTGGTTATACTAAAATCATGCTTCACTTGTCTGGTAAGTCTACCAGATCCTTCATTCATGGGCGCTAAAGATGTTTTAGGAAGCGGAAGCATCAATTGTGAAATTAAAGTCCATTCAAGACCAAAAGCCTCAGATATCCTCATTTAAATGAGAGTTTCAGAAAAGCTAATAAACATTCATTCATTCCAGCACAAATTCCTCGCGTTACTGCAACGCCAGAGCATTAAGCAGCCATATTCAACATACGTATAGAGGTATAAACTAGAAGTTCACTTACAGCGCGGCAAGACGGACAGCGTCGGTAGACACGATTGTTCTCGGCCTTCACATTAGTCTTCTGCCCTTCACAGAAATCACACACTAACCATCCTTTGCCATTACAAGGTTCGCAAGCGATTGTTGAATCGACCTTCAAGGAAATCGAAAGAAAAGTAAGAAACAGAAGCAAATACGTAGTTTGAAGACGCTACGAGAGATTCTTTGATAGCATAGAAGTTGTATGCATTTGTACCTGGACCTGCTGGATTGACGAGCAACGCGTAGGATTGAAGGAAGAGCGGGAGGAAGAGGATCGAGATGGAGAAATTCGGACGAGGTTGATCTTCGTAGGAGTCATAGCGATGGTCGCCATTGGAGCGAGGACAGGGCTAAACTGACAACAGAATAGAATGCTTCGCCTTCATCGTCACAGTCATTCTGTGGATATAACGAAAGCACGTCATCTACGTGCTAATTGAAGACAAATTAATTTTAGTTTACCAGAATAATGTATTTTTCAAAAATAAGTAAAAAAATAAAAGTAATTTTAAAAATAAAAATTTCAATTTATTTTTAAGATCTTTTATCTACTCTTCCTATTAAATAAATTGTTTTTTTAATGAAAATTTAAACTTCAATAGGTAAGGTTCATTACATTGCAAGTTATGCTCACTTTGGCTATGTTACTAACTTTTCTTAAATGATCTCTTTTCGTTGTTGAAAAGAATTTTTTTTTTTTTTTTTTTTTTTTGTATAAAATATAAAATTTTCTAATTGAAGTTTTGTTTTATGAATAATTTTCTCAAATTTATTTAAAAAAAATAATAGTAAAATTCAAAGGTGGAATATGGATCGTGTCATAATCCGAATGTGGTTGATAAGCTATTGCCTCACAAACAAGCTAATCAGACAAGGCAATTTTTAAATAGCATGCTCGATTTGAGTTAAATTACATCTTCGTAATTAACAAAAAATAAATTACCAAGGAATCTAAAGGAAGGCAAGTAGATATCGAATTGACTTATAATAACAACCAGACGTTAGAGGGGCTCAAGCCATAGACCATTACTTGCTGGCATGGAATAATTTTACATACATCTAACTTTTGTGGATTAAAAATAACGTACAAAGCATACAAATACAAATTGAAAACGCACAATCTAAAACAAGACATAAAACTAAAAGTTCCATAGAACATATTGAAAAGATTACAAAATGCTAATTTAGCCATAGCCGCTAGCTTGCATGTGTCTCCACCTCGACCACTCCGTCATGTCTTATCTGAGGAAAAATTTAGGATAACAGGGAATATACCAAATCATTGTTAAATTTTGTTAAAATTAGTTCAATTCATTCAATATAATTTCTAGTTCATAGTTAAGTTTTGTTAACTAAGTTGTTCATCCATTCAATATAATTCCTAGTACGTTATTAAATTTTGTTAATCTTAGTTCATTCATTTAATAGAAATCCTAGTTCTAAGTTTGGTTAATCTAAGTTGGTTCATTCAATATAATTATATAATTCTTTTTATGTTGAAATTTTTTGAAAGGTAAGAGCAAATGGAAGAAATGACCATTAAAATCTCTATCAAAAACCTTCAGCTACAAATTATTTTCCATACTGGCATCATCAGTATGTCTGCTTGCATCAACAAAAAAAGTGATTTTACACAAATTTGGCTCACATTCCAATTCAGTTTTAATTCAAAACAATCCAATTCAATGTGCGCATGCATCTATTGTTGATGCAATGTGCGCATGAATTGTGGCAATGTGCGCATGAATTACTTGTACCACAATGGTTCATTTTGAATTCAACAACAGTTACTGGTCTATAATCTGAAGTTTAAGAATAATTTGACAACCAAAATCCAGGTCAGTCTAGGTCTAGAAAAAAACCTAATGATTTTTTCAGTCAATTCTTAGAAGTGTTTTTAAATGTAACTCGACTAACTCTAAATCCTCCAACAAAATTCCGGATTAATCGACAAACCACTGGTTCCTGCAACACTAAAAAGTCATTGAATAATCTGCGTCCGCTAGATATATTCTAATTTACCAACTACCAAACTCTCTAATGATTATAGGTTATGAAGAAAGAAAATAATGTGAAATCTAGCAAGAACATCATCTCCAAATCCGTAAAACGTATGTCAAAAACAAATGTACTTAGGCTTACTAGACGAGCTTCAGAGGAAACCTCAGCAAGTCTGAAGAGCATAAACGATTCGATCTACGAGCAGTTTAACGCCTCCTTTGCCATGGAAATTGCAGAGGGGCTGCCTGAATTACTACTCGGAACCAAAACTCCAATCATTGAGAACAAAATCGTCCTTATAACATCGATTCAAAATTTAGAGTAACAGAGACAATACAGAAAGAGATGTGAATCGAAGAATGATAAATCATGTATCAGCCTCAACAAAGATATTCACAAGGAGAAAAAACCTTAGCGAAAATGGGTGATGAGATTGAAGAGATGATTTAGGGAACTGCATTCATCTCTATGGCATACGAAATTGACCAAAGAGCCAAACTTCAGTCCCATGAAATTCACAATCTCTACGATCAAAAGACAGGGAAGAAAGACGATAAATTAAACCTAAATCTATCAAACATCGCTGCCGCTGTAAAATGCTGGGATGGAACCCTAATTTTCGTTGCTTCTTAAACCATACATGATTGCCTTAAATAGAGTATCGATTTTAACTGAAATTACGACTTTAGCCCTCTATCTTCCGGTTTTATCTCGTTTAAATTGAAAAAGGAAAAAGAAAAATCATTTTTTTTACTTCCAAAAAATAATAATAATAATAAATAAATAATCGGAAATCTTTGTAAGGATTTTGAAGTAACACACTTTTTATTCTCAATTTTTTTTACCTTTGGTGGATAAATTTTTCTCAAAGTTTAAACTACTCAGAATTTATTATTATTAATTTTAAAAAATAGATTTTTTTTACTTAAGATACACTTATACTTATATTTATATATTTATTTTTTCCATATTTATTCTCTAGTATCTCTTAAAATTAGTGTAATCTTTCAAAATATATATTGAAATCGAGTGGTAAATTTTAATTAAATATTTTAAAATAAATAAATATACATCTAACATTTTAACATTTTACTTTTACTACAAAAAAAAATATTAATAAATGACTCTAGAGATCTCATCTCGATTGATTGGAGAGTAGAACAAAACATTGTTGTGAAAAACTTTCCAATATTTTATAGTTGAAAGGGGACGGTTAAAGAGGACAAGACAATATCAGCTTGCATTGCCGTGAAAAACTTTCCAATATTTTATAGTTGAAAGGAAACGGTTAAAGAGGACAAGACAATGGAAACGGTTAAGAGGACAAGACAATATCAAATACACAACTTCTGTTCATGATTCTACAAGTTCCAAAAGGGCCACTAAAAATAGACTGATTTACAATTGAAAGAACATACTTCCTTTATTCTTCCCAAGAACACTAATAAGAACTGAAACAAAAAATGAAATAAGTTATTGTCAAAGTTGTGTGAATTGCCTCTCTTGATCACGAGATAGTAAGATTACGACCAGTAATGATCTAAGAAGTATTCATTCTTCATAATCCAAAAATATTAAGAATTGATATCAAGGCAGCATGAGAGGGGTATCACCTCCTTCTTTAAGGTAGAATGATTCATAAGTTGCCACTCTTGACTTTGGCTCAGGCAATTGCAACTCTTTCACAAATCCAGTCGTCATCCCTACAAAGTCGTCCAAACGCGACTGTTTCCATTCCTTGTTTCGTGTCGTAGAAGGCAATGAGAAATTAGAAGGGCGAACCAGATTTTCGAACGGAAAGCATCGATATTATATATAACAATAGTATTTGTAATTGATCCAAACACCAAAGCACGTCTACCACAAAGGAAATTCATAACAAAAACGCGCCCAACTGGGGGAAAGATGTTCTTCAGCTTAAAATACTGTGTCATAGAACTCATGTCCAAGCACAAGTACAATGAAGAGGAGATAGGGAGAGGAACACAAAAGGCAAATGGCCCTGTTCCATAACCTAGCACACTTAACATTTAGGCAAGACATACATCAGCAGTAGATCTTAATTTTTAGGTAATTCTCCATTTGGTCTTTTATCTTTTAAATTCATTGATTTTAAGTCCTTAAATCTTTTATTTTAAAAAAAAAAAAAGAATTGCTAAAATTAGTTGAGAATATCATGAAGTTGACAAACCGACACAAACTCAAATGCTATTTGATATAGAATCCAACTAATTTATCCTCGACAATTGATTCAACTATCCATAAAAGTCACTTTGTCAAACAGGTATATCCAACTAGAACTCGAATGTCTGCGTGTCCAAATAAGTTATCAAATATTATGTGAGATCCCACGTCGGATGGAGATGATAATGTTTATAGAATCCAACTAATTTATCCTTGAAATTTGACCCAACTATCCATAAAAGTCACTTTTTCAAACAAATATATCCAACTAAAACTCGAATGTCTACGTGTCCAAATAAGTTATCAAATGTTATGTGAGATCCCACATCGAATGGAGAGAATAATGTTTATAAAATCTAACTAATTTATCCTTGAAATTTGACCCAACTATCCATAAAAGTCACTTTTTCAAACATATATATCCAACTAGAACTCGAATGTCAACGTGTCCAAATAAGTTATCAAATATTATGTGAGATCCCACACCGGATGGAGAGGAGAACGAAACATTATTTATAGGGGTGTGGAAACCTCTCCCTAGCAGACGCGTTTTAAAAACCTTGAGCTGAAGTCCGAAAGGGAAAGCCCAAAGAAGATAATATCTACTTGCAGTAGGCTTAGGCTGTTACGTATTAATTCAATGAGAAGCTCTTTGCTAACAAACATTTAGGGGAGAAAAAACGGAAGGATCTAACAGCAAATTATCAGTGCACCAAGGGTAAAATTGAGGATTTTAAAATATTAGAACCAAATTGAGAGTTGTGTAAAAGATTAGGGGTGATTTGGTATATTTAGCCTAAAATTTATAACCCAACTTGATGACAACCAAATGACTAAAGATGTATTACCTCAAAACTCCACTCTCCATACAGATTTGGATCGCTTCCGTTGCTCCAAACATAAGTAAGAGCTGTTAACTTCTCCGAACCATCCTGAGAAGAACAAGAAGCAGGCGTTGTCCACAGCAATATGTGCCAAAGATTAGTACGCTTACTGAAAAACGTTTGCAAAACATTAAACAAAAACTCATCCACAAGCAACCCTCAAAGAAATTTCAACAGTGAAAACTTTATTATCAAATCACAAGAAAGGAGTTCAAAGCACCAGGTAGTGCATATCCAAGTATCATCCTTACCTTCTAAATCACTGTATGTAGTTGAGATAAAGTGTGAGATCCCACATCCGTTAGGGAGGAGAACGAAACATTTTTTATAAGGGTGTGAAAACTTCTCCCTAATAGATGCGTTTTAAAACCCTTGAGGGGAAGCCCGAAAGGTAAAGCCCAAAGAAGACAATATCTGCTAGCAGTGGACTTAGGCTGTTACATGAAGTTTCTTTTGTTCTTTGTACAACATAAACTGGATAAGGCAAGCCATCGAGGTCCCATTTGATCATCATTTTCTTTTTTCTTTTTGGTTTTTGAAATTTAAGCTTATAAACACTACTTCCACCTAATAGCTTCTTTGTTTTGTTATCCACTTCCTACCCACGTTTTCAAAAACTAAACAAAATTTTGTAAACATATATATTTATAGTTATTAAAACCTTGTTTTTGTATTATAATTTGACTAAGAATTCAAATGTGTCTATAAGAAATGTGAAAGCCATTGAAAGAAATTTAGGCGTAAACAAGCATAAATTTCAAAAACAGATACTAAACACGAAATTGTTATCCAACGAGGTTTAAGAGTTAAAAAGAACTAGATGGTTTTCAGTACTTACCAACAAGGAAAGCTCAACAGCCCTTCTTTCATATTCAACATCTTCAAATATATCCAAAATATCCAGTTCTGGATTCGTGATGCCCAAGAGAACCTGCCAATGAGCAGAACCATTGCTTGTGAATGGAGTTAAAAGTTCATCATATGCCATGTTATCGTACAAAGGCCAAGTAATGGAAATATAGACTATACAGGAAAGCAAAAATGTCTTTGGCATCCTACAAGCATAAGAATGCTTACTCATAATGGAAAATGAGACCGTTTGCAACATGATTTGTTCAAAAAACTCTACCAATGACCTCAAATCTAGAGAATTTTAATGGAAGAGTTGCAGTTTGAATTATTGATGATGATCTACATATAGAAACTGCGGCACTCGCCAATTTAAATTGTTACGCCAAAACAGGAGGGGAAGATAATCGACAGAGAATTCAATTAGATGATATCAGGTATCTCTCCAAGAGTGAGAAGAATCCAACAAAAGAGAAGAAAACAACAAACAAAATCAAATCCAGAGCTTAAAAAAGAAGAATGTAGGTTTTTCTTACCCTTCCGGTAACTTTCTTCTTCTCTACGGGCAAAATAGCTGGATACACTCGTCCTCTAATGCTAAATCTGTGACTACAAATTCAGAACAACCAAATTTTCACAACAAAATCGCACATATGAACCCGTAAATGATCAGTAGATGAATAATCAAAAGTAAAAGACCAGAATCATTCTCCACACTAGTTTAGATATCGATTGTGCAATAAACATCTCGATTCATTGTCCTACGAAGTTACGAAACCAAAAAACGTACACAAATTCGTTCAGTTCGTTTTCAACCTCAATTTAGACGGAGAAATTACGCGAATATAGATTAAAAAATGAAAAAAGAGAGTTCGTAAGAACAGACTGACAAGCCATCGAGAACAGCAGGGAACGATTGAGGAACGCGGCCGAAAAGAACACGGACGACGTCATCGGCTAAGAGGCTTCCATAGACGAAAACGCGGGATGATTGATCGGAAGGAGAAGTGCTAACCACGACCGGCGACGGAGCTGTCGAACTCATCTTTCCCAGCGACAATGAGATTCCACAAAGATTCTTGAATCTGGGCGGAGCTTTTGAAGTACCCCAGAATCTGCTCCACGAGTTTAACTTGAAGTAAATTATTTTAATAAAATATTTTTGAAGATTTTCATTTTTTGTTTATTGGTTATCTGTTTCCCGCTCGTGCACCATGCGCGCCTGATATATAGCGTGCCATTTTTTTGTTAGTTATATAACCTCCGTAATACTTTTGTTCATTATTTATTTTTTATTTTTTTTGTGTTCTTTATCATTTTGCTTATAGAAATCAAATTTTGAAGTTTTTTTTTTATAGTCTAAACCATCTAAGTTTAAGCTTTTGAAAAATCATAATTTTAAGCCTATTGAATATTTTTTCTTATTTTCTGTAACTTCTCGAGTAGTATTTCGTTCGATCTTTTCAACTAAAAATAGTCTTAATTGATTGTAGATGAGTGACAACGAAAGTGATATGAATTCATTCACTAATTTATTGCATGTACTAGAAGGAACGATTATGAGGAGTAAGACAGAGAAAATTCAAGAGATCTTTACATTACATCTTCAAAAACTAATCGATGCCAATGCACCATAAATGACAGATTTTTTAGCCGGATTTCTTTAAAAGTTGGTATAATAAACCAAAAAAAGAATGGTATGAATGGAAAAAGTGATAAGAATCATGAAGTGAAGCAATGAGTTGCATTAAATGACTCTTGACCTTTGAAAGCACTTTGAAGACTTTTGTCTTTTAGTAGTTAAATTACCGTTGTGGACTTTTGTGTTTCATAAACCCTTTTGATGTTATTTTTCTTTTCATATCTTACTTTAGGTTTGAAGTTAAGTGATTTTTTAATCTCGAATGAGTCAATTCTGAAATGAGACGTCTTAAGATCTAAGCTTGATCAGATAAAATATCAATTTCGATAAATAAATAAATAAATAAATTATTTTTTTAAGGTTAGTTTTAACAAATTTTCAATTATTTTTTAATAAGATATAAAAAAAAACATGCTTTAATACGGACCCTAATTAATTTGTAGTTACTTTGATTGGTCTATATATTTTTTACCGTTGGTTTCTAACGGCTATAATTGATCAATGTGATTGTAATTACACAACCCATTGACCATTGGAAGCCACCATCTCTTAATACGTACAAAATTAAGTTCTGATGCTTAAAAGAATTCTAAGGAGGTAGGGTTTGGTGCCATTGTTCGTGATCGCTATGAACGAATTTAACGTTCATTTTAGCACACCTGAGCATGTAAAAGCAATTGCTCTTTCAAATGATCTAAAACTGTGGATTAAGAGCTTCTTCCAATTTATGTGAAAACCGACTCATCAATAGTCTGGATATGATCATTGAGAAAACGAATGTCTACAATGAGTTACATCCGTTTATAGAAGACACTAAACGAATTTGACAACGAGAGAATCACAACTCCCCACGGTTAATGGTTTGGTTCGGGTTTGTTTTGTTTTTTTTTTTTTTTTTTTTTGTATATTCTAAGAAAATGTGTTTGCCAGCAGGAATAAGCATGTGCCATAGATCAAGAGTAAACTCAAACATTGTACACTAAAAAATTCATGCAAAGTAAAACATAATTAGGTTTACAAAGAGGGCGCATGTCTTTTCTTCTTTTTTTTCCAGAAAAGTAGAATAGCCTAACCAGATAAGAGTTACCAGCAGAACTTTTGGCAGAGATCCCAGCATTAGCTTTATACGTTCATCGGTTCAGGGCTAGAAGCATTCAGAACATCCAGTAATGAATTCTTAGGTACTAATTCCTCGTGCCACAGCGGTAGCTGATCCCCGGGATAGAATTTTCTTGTAACTCCCTCGGAATTTATCTGCAAAAATGCCAGAGCTCGCGCAACAGTTGTTAGCTATGAGAACTAAAGATTGAACATGATTTCAAGTAATATAGATTATGTGATAAAAGAGCATTATCTTACAGTAACAGTACGGACAACACCACCACTAGCACCATCTCGGGCAATGGCAAGAGAAACGGCCTTAACCACCAATTGCTGCAAATGATAGCATATAATCAGAGAGAGACAAAAAAAACTCGTCGACAAAGTTCATGTCTCAGAGGTTGCACTTAGCAAACTCCACCTTAATAAGTGCTTTCTCGCAAGCTGCTTAGAGAAGGAATATTTCACTTAAAAGAACTTTTCTTACAAGTCGTCACAAATTCACTTTAATTAACTACGATAAAATATGCATCTTACAGGTGAGCATGGAATGCAGAACAGATAAACACTCATACTAAGTGTAAGATCCCATATCGATTGGAGAGGAGAACGAAACATTCTTTTATAAGGGTGTGGAAACCTCTCCCTAGCAGACGCGTTTTAAAAACCTTGAGGGGAAGCCCGAAAGGGAAAGCTCAAAGAGGACAATATCTGCTAGCGGTGGACGTTGTGCCATTACAAATGGTATCAGAGCCAGACACCAGGCAATGTGCCAGCGAGAAGGTTGAGCCCCGAAGGGGGTGGACCCCGAGGCGGTGTGCTAGCAAGGACACTGGGCCCTGAAGGGGGGTGGATTATAAGATCCCACATCGGTTGGAGAGGAGAACGAAGCATTCTTTATAAAAGTGTGGAAACATCTCCCTAGTAGATGCGTTTTAAAAACCTTGAAGAGAAGTCCGAAAGGGAAAGCCTAAAGAGGACAATACCTACTAGCGGTGGACGTTGGGCCGTTACACTAAGATGAACATGAAATGCAGAACAAAGAAATACCCATATTTGGAAGTGGTCGGAGCCCAAAAGAATGCATCCAAAAAAATATGTGCATTTGAGTCGGCAAGCACAAAGTATATAATAATGCAGAACACTTAATTCGCACAAAAGAGTAGTAGAAATACCTCAGCTTCTTCCCTAGTCATTCCTTCTCTCCATGCTTGATCAAAAAATCCATACAAGTAACTGGAGCCAGATCCTGTAAAATAATAAGAGAAACCAGGTAATGATCATACTTGCAAGCAGAGAACAAAGGATTGTAACAGCAAATGTCAGATATCTAATTACCAAAAGAAGAGAAGGGGAGATAGGACGATATTTTCTCGACATAGAAGACATGCTTGAGATTCCCATCTCTATGGGTTCAGTATATCAAAAACCAGATGTAGGGGCATAAAAATCTAATCACAACTCATTCATTCAAGGATGATAAAGCAGAAGACCATATCATAAAGCTAGAAAACATGAGGATGCCAGAAAAGAATTCACCATACATTATAACTTTTATTTTTTATAACCAATAGGGTACCTCCAATGGAAAATGGCTGCTCTATTATTGTTCCACCAAGAGGAATACCATAGATTCGACCACCGTTATACTTGTCCCATCCACCAACAATAAGGCCAGTTTGTAACATATCCTGCCCATTCAATGAAACGACATAGATATTAAAGCATGTATTTAGTTTGGAAAAGAAAAACAAGAATATAACTTCACTTGAACATAGCAAGAAGAGAGCACTCTCGTGAACATTTTATTGGAGTTAAGTGGTGTGTGACTTCACTCGCATACAAAATTGATTTAGAGAGAGAGGATGAGAGACCCTCCTCCCACTGTCCCCAGATACCCCAGCTAAACCACATTAAAGCAAAGGGTGAGTATCTTTTCCACAATTTTAAAAGAGGAATGTATCAAAGTCCATCAAACAACCATCCAACAAAAACAGAGAAGTTAAGCGAGTTGGTTGGTTTTGGTTTTGGATTGTTTGAATGGATAAACACTAAGATAAAAATTAGAAAATAAAAGAAAATAAAAACAAAAGAGGATGCTTAGTAGAACCCTGAAAATCTCTCATTTTTTCCTTATGTTGAATTCTTAAACAACCCGTAATAATCCTAAACAGAGTACAGCGTATTTTTATGAAAAACTTCAAATCATTTTCAAGAAAACATAAAGGCTGAATTTAAATTTGTGCAGTCTCACAAGTCAGAGGTTCTTTATTGTTAGTGAATTTCAGTATTAAAATGTCCATACATTATTTATATTTTAACTAATTCATTTCCTTTCCTCTCTTTCTCGTTTTATTTTAACATGCAACTCTGAAATGTTCATTACACAAGAACAGAAAGGAAAGGAACTGTGATGATGTTCTACTCAATTGCAGAGTTATCTTTTTATCTACTTAAGCTAGTTGGGACGTTCCCTCCTCCTCCCTTTTTGAACTCATATTTGGACTTAAATTTTAATACAATTATTTTTTATTCCAAAGACGAGGGTAAAACTTATCAATCATTAAGGCTAAAATATGTACACAACAGGCCTACAGCAGGACCCCTTTCAGAGAAAAATGAATGGTTCTGTGGATCAATATGATTGTGGTTATTTTCTGCGAGCTCTGGTTGCTAAATAAATCTATAGAAAAGAGGTTTCTGTTCCCCAGCTAGACACTTGTGTGATTAATCTATTTCCATAATTTTGGCCAATTGGAGAGCTTTTTTCAATCCCCTTGTCTGGGTTGGGGAATTTGTACTGTTTCAATGAATTGTTATTGTTTCTTATTCAAAATTGCTATCCATACATTTTTTTATGAGAATACTATTGAACAAAGTAATATGAGCTCCTACCTTGTTGTTATATGCTAATAGCCTAACAAGGTTTGCAGCCACTTTAACAGTCGCAGGCTGGCCAAGCTGTATCCTGTGCATAAAAAATAATACATAATAAGAAAGAACTCAACAGGTAAAAACTCGCACATAAATTCAAGCAGCTTCCTCATTTATATCAAATAACTAGTTAATAATGAAAACTAAAACCAGCAATCAGAATGAGTAACAACTGTCTTTACGTTGACATATCAGCAAAGTGACAATAATGAAACGGAGGTAGTAACAGCAATTTAGGATTAAAAAGAATAACAATATTACCATTACCAATAACAGCATATCTTCAGATAGTTCGTAGGGGATGTATAAACATGTATAGTTGCCTAGAGAAGTTCTAAATAAACACCATCTTTAATGAATCCCAAGTACAAATTCCCACCAGATCAAGCATATTGAGTGTTATAACAATAATCCCAGGACAGCATCACCTATACGGTAGGTCTTTTCCTCATCAAGCTAGGTAACATAACGACTTGTTATCGTATCAAGTGACGGGAAAATAAGTCATCGTGCTTCTTCCTCCAACACCTTAGTAATTGATTTAGGTGTCAAATTATTTCTATACACCGGAATAAAGTAAAGAATTTTCAACTCTTTCCTACAGTTTTTAAACTCACTGAGAAAACAGACAAAAAGAAATGTACTTGCTAGCAGATCCAATCTTCCAAAATTCATCACAAACATTCAAGCAATAAAAGAAAATTGCTCAAAGTGATCGAGTTATAATTAACCAACAAATTCAAATTTGCAACATAACACCGCCAATAATTAAAGCACTCACGTATGCTGATGAAGGAAATGACGCACGTAATCAGAGACAATTTGAGAATCTGCAGCCTGCAAGAGGCACAAAATAAAACATTTATGAAACAATAGCAAACACCCATGAACTGAGAGATTTTCTGACATCTTAATTCTAGAAGAAGAAGTTGAAGGACGAATTTGAGAACAGAAATGGAAATACCGAGCCAGACCGACAAACATAGACGTTGTCAGTAAGCTTTGTAATTTTGTCAGATGCACGATTAGCCACATAAACACCTATCACAAGAACAATAAACAAAATATTAACATCAATGCAGCACAAGAAAGCACGCACAGAGCGAAAAAGTGGATACAAACAAACAAACTGAGATTAATTTTTCCATGTAATATGTAAACATGTTATTTGAGATTGCTAGGGAGATGAATTTAAAAAATCTTCGTCTATCCCCTCCACTATGTTACATAATTTTTCAGAACCCGTCACTGTAACAGACAATTGGTATTCGCCTAAATTTCAGTCATGTAACATTCTAACAAATGCAAAAGATTCACATGAAGAGGATCCAACCAACAACGAAATCCACTCAATTGCTCTCGCTATATGCCCAATAAGAGGAGAGGGGGAGAACTACACGAGAAATGAACTCTTTCAATGATTACCTACTCATAAGAACTCGAAACAACAAAGCTAAGCTAGAGTCCGAATGTGATGGATACAAAATGATTTTCTTCCAAGGTCGACAAAGAAACAAATTATTACTACTTTTCCTCCACTTGCATTTAATCATTTCGGACATCTATTTAAGAAACTACGATAAATTTACCAGTGCTGGTACGAGAATCGGCGCCGAGGACAACGCCGCCGTCGTATGTGACGCCGATGATGGTAGTACCCATGGAGTGAGGAGCATTAAGATCCATGTTGAGATCCATGGTGATGAGAAGCTACTCCAAAGAAACCAGAGCGAAATTCAAATACGGTCGTGAAAGAGGACGTATGGCCGGAGTATGAAAGAGCTGGATTTTGGTGTTGGGGGATTTTGTTCTTCGACCTTACTTCCCGATCAAGTTGTTTTTCTTTTCTTTTCTTTTTTTTCCGGTTCTTCCCTCCTCGCATCTTTTGTTCGTTATGTTTTGGGCCCAAGCTACAAAATTGGGCTTGAAGTTAAAGCCCAAGGCCTATTATTTGTGGGAATATTGATTTGGGCTTTGTATCGGCCCATGATGGATAGTTCTATTCTAGGCTAAATTAATTTTGAAAATATTGATTTTCCAATAAACCACAAAATTAAACCCTAAATCCATTTCTTCTCCCAACAAATTAAACTTTTTTATTTATTTTAATAAAAATTTAAACCATAAAAATCACATTTTAAATTATATTGTATAATAATACTCACCTTAATATTTAAAAATTTACCATTTACAACCATTAATTAAAGAATTTCATAATTTTAAAGATAATAGTATTTTATCAAAATAGATGTATCCTAACTAATTATCTCCGTCAAATACTAGTTAAGGCATTGTCTTATCATATACTAGATACAAATAAGGTATCTTAAATTAAGATACAAAAAAAATTTAGAGTAGATTTGAAAATGTTTTATTATATTTGTTAAGTGTTAGAGAACTGCATTTTAAAATCATACGTTACAATTGGTCATATTAATGGTCATAAAGTTATTACCTTTCAATTAATGTTCGAGAAAGTTACCACTTTTCAATTAACTTAGCTTTAATATAAAGATTTTGGATATTATAATGAAAGTTGCTTTAAAAAAAATATGTTCATTTGCATGCGAGTCTTTGTGGGAGCCCTTCAATAGTCTTAATATAGCTAACTTGTGAAGTGATTCAAATTACGAGTTTATAATTGATTATCAAGTCAATCCGTTCCAAAACTTCCGTTCCAAAACTTTTCGTTCGGTTGATTCCTTAAATTCACCGTTCCACATTTGACTAACTAGATGAACGTCAAAGATTCAAAGATTTTAGAAGCCGTCATCATATTGCTAAACTAGTTAAGTCATAGATATCATCGACCAAAAGTTATAAGTTCGGAGAATACAGTTCTTCGTTTTACGATCTTACAATTTGTTGATCAAGAAACATACTCCAAAAATATCAACAAATGAAAAACTCCAAAACAACTAGTTATTTGATTTCGTATTCAAGTGATAAAGTAAGATCCATAACATACTGTGTAAACTCACTGTTAGTAAAGCAACTCACTCTCTACCATTCTTCAATCTTAAATCTCTAAAAATGGTCTAAAGCTAAGCTCTAAGGACGCAGAGGAAGAACAACTCTATTGGGTCATATCAGAAACAGCGAGGGAAATCATAAATGAATCAAAGAAGTGGCAGTCCATCAATCCAAATGGCTCGTCTAATTAGATCTTCAGTTAGCTTACTCAACCAATCTCTCCATCTTTTCTAAGAATCTATGGCCACAGCTGCTTCTGCCAGAGGATGCACCTGAACTCCTGAGATGAAGGACATGAAAGGCAGGTGGGACGTCGGCCCAATCGGCTTCTTCTTTCCGACCTTCCCAAGGACGTTCCTCACTTCATTTGCAAGCTCGATCACCATATCTTCTTCGTGGCCTGATCAGTTATGCAGATACTCAATTTCAAACTCAAATGTAGCTGATACAATCAACTCAGAACTCAATTATAATCAAAGAACTGGATCGTTACCGATATCGAACAAGGCCTTCTCTAACCGAAATAGATAGTCTCTATTGTTCCCACATGGACCAGAAGCAGTTGCAATTTGGCTGAAAAGTGAGTAAATAAGCGATTTAGAATGAACCCATTTCAGGGGAGGTATAAACCATTGAAAGCACAGTGGTAAACCTGCCATTACCTAGCCATTTGCTCCAATGGAGCAGGTCCTAGATAGTATTTGTTCAGTAATTTATCAGGTGTAGATGTAAAACTGCATATATAAACATGACATTTATCAGATCAAGAAAACAGAAATGTTCATGTTCTTGTTCAACTTGTCCCATATAAGAATTTGAACAAAAGTGACATGTTTAAGCTTACACAAGAACTCCTGTCAATGTGGGTTCCATGGAGTCTTCATCCTGAATCAACAAAGGAAACGGATCAAAAATAAGAACACAATAAACGGAACACGCCCAATAATGAAGCAAGCTCTTCCATATGGCCATGGCATTACCTTGTAGAAGTCTACGATAGTCTTTTGATCATACTCGCATTCTCTCCTCTCCAGATACTACATTGCAAAAGACAAAGGGTAAGGGAATAAATTCTGGCTTTGAGTGAAATCAAGACAAATTTGAGGGGAATACCTCCATGGCCTCTCTCTCTCTTTCAGGATCTCCACGAATGCAATATGCAGCACCCCACTAACACAGAGAAAGAATGCTAATTAGGTAAGGTTATGAAAAATCTTACATTATAGAAAATGAATATGGACTTATAACTTACGCAAATTGATCCTTCTTTAGGTTCCAGCGTGAGAGTTCTAGCAGGATTTTCAGGTGTACCTCTATGATCAATACAAGCTGTGGAATGGGAAATGAGATTTTAGAAAACTTTTGCTGCCATTAACGAATTTGAATGTTGAGAGGAAGAAACTTACCAAGGTCGAATACACGCCTATAATCTCTAATGAAACCTATCACTTTCTCATCGAAATCGAATCCCGGATTCCACACAAGAGATCCATAGCCAAACACCCAAAGAACCATGATTAAATTGACGTCCTGCAAGCACAATTTTCCCGAAAATAAATCAATTAGGGCAGGAATTCCCAAAGTCCTTCGTCTTGATCAGTTCTAAATGATTTAGTCATTCCTCAATTAAATCAACAAATTAATTCAAATTTAAGCTCGTCGACTACTCGAAATCCTTCTCGCCAGAACAAATTCGAAACCAAAAGAGAAACAAAGAAAATGATATTAGATTTATCGCAAGACAGAACACAAAATCCACTAGAAAACCTCTCTAGCGGGAATAACCACATCATTCAATTCGAAAAACGCATAGATGAGGAGAAAATAAAATGAGAGGCCGATTCTTACAAGAACTCCGACGAATGTAAACAAATGAATTCCTCTGCTCCACTTGAGAGAGAGAGCCGAAAACTTATATACCAGAAGGCAGGAGAGAAACGAAGAAGCTAAACGGATTCGCGTTTAGCTGAAGAGAAGAAGAATTAGGGCGTTTCTCTCTGCCACTGTTTCTTCTTCTTATGGCTCTGATTCTGCGCGGTTGGAGCTTGAAGAAGATGAGGAATTTATAGTCAATGTCTTCCCGAAACGGAAACCTGTGGCGCCATGGATGCCACTCCCATTCATGCATATGCATGTCCTTTTACCATACATCCATAGCTTTGTTTTTTTATTATAATAATTATTTTGATTCTAACAATTTTTTTTTTAAATGCTAAAATTTTAATCTTTAAAAATAAAAAATAAACAAATTATAAAATTGTTATCTATTAAAAAATCTAAACTTATAATTAATTAATTAATTTTAAAAAGCCCATACATGGATGCATTTCGCCATCGCCATGTGTATGGGCATGCAATTGATCATCACCATGCATGGCATCATAATCGTTTGTGGTAATTTTTTATTTTTTTAAAAAAGTGAAAAAAATTAGTTAAATGGAAGATTCATTGAACCTGGCCGGATTTCGGAGTTCAAAATCTCGATTAAGGCATTTATTACTGATATTCAATTAAAATTTTAACTTTTTCTGTTTTTTTTTTCTGGATTTGATTCAATGAATCTGGACACTTAATTTTCAATAACAACAAAATCTTCATTTAATTCTTTTTTTTTTTAAATAAAAATTCTAATTTTCTCAAATTATAAAATGAAATTTTGTAATTTAAAAAATTAATCTACAAAAATATAGAATCAAGCGACTGGTTGGTAAAAAAATTTATTTAATTTCATCCCATTGTTAAAAAAATTATTTTGATCGGTACATTGTTAAAAAAATTTGACCTAATATTTTAAGTCTCGTACATATGGCTACAACTTAAGAAATTAAAACGAGAAAGACGTTTCGGTGTTAAGAATCACGACTCTCGATATTGTCCACTTTAAGCATAAACTATCATAGCTTTGTTTTTTGGTCTCCCAAAAGTACTCATTAAGATGTATCCCTTACTTATAAACCCATGATTATCCCCTTAATTAGGGGACGTGGGACTGGTGTGGGTTAGCCGATGTGGGACTCCTCTTCCAACAATTCTTACATTTGAACAAAGTACACTATAGAACCTCCTCTAAAGTATATGAAGCCCTCAAACAAAATACGTCATTGAACAAAGTATTTCCCTGAAGCTCGTGATTTTGCTCTTGGTTTTCCCAAAAAGCTTCATACCAAATGAGACTCGTTAATTATCAAATGTGAGCCTCATCTCCCGATAAAACACGTGTCAATTTTATCAAATTTAAATATTTCTCACAAACCCATAATATATATATATATATATATGTATGTGTGTATTATTTTTTACACTAGTTACTTTTTTTATTTTTTTTTTATTTTTGGAAATTATAAGGTAGCTTTGGGTTGTATTGAAGGGACCAAATTTCTGTGGTCATATGAAAATCGGTGGAATTTGACCACGTGTTTAATGGCGTCCATTTCCTCTTTTGGCTGTCTGCCATTTTCCCCCTTTTCACAAACTTTTTAAATATCTTTCTTATTTTTTAAAACTATATTTTTAATAAAAAAATATTAAGAAAAATCCATGTTTATTTCCTCGTTGCAAATTTTATATTTAATTTTAATTTTATCACGAGCTTTTAGATTTAAATTGTATTGTTATTATATTGTATCTTAGTTATGAGATTTTTAAAAGTTAATTTATAAAATTTATGGCTTAAATTAAATATTCGCTATAAATTTATTTTATTTCATTTTATAATTGGTATATTACACAAACTAATTAAACACAAAATTGAAATATATTCACGGGATAAATACTTTTAAACTTCAAGAGCAATTTAAATCAAAATTAAACTCCCCGACATTTTGTACAATTTTTAAGAAATTTACGGGAGTATTATTCACAACTTCAAAGGTCGATGAACGTAAACCTATAGTTCAAGTTAAGTAAATTTGACAGTAAAATACGTTTAAAAATTATTTTTAATTATATTTTGTTTTCTTTTTTACTGTAATTGATTTTTTATGACCTCTCAAAAATTAAGATGACTTTTAGGCTCTTTTATTTTAATTGAAATTTACATTTAGGGCAAAATAGACATATACTTAAAAATGGAGGGCAAAATCGGTATGTGAAGATTCTCTCTATTTTTTTTTTCACTACATTTAATTTAAATTAAAAATTCATTCAAATATTGCTATATATACCTTATCCAATTTCTAAATATAATATCGAATTGCTGTTCTAGACAAAATCTAAACAATTAACTGTTTCTATAGTTTATTCCTTGGTTTTTCTTGATAAATAATTAAAATATTGGTTATTTACCGTCGGTAATAATTCAATTAGAAAAAATAGAATTTAAAAATTATTTTGATTCTTGTAATCTATTTTTATTCATATACTTTTAAATTGGTTATTATTATTATTATTAACAAACAAGCAAACAACTATGACTTGAAATGGATAACTATTTCTAATCCTAAAATATTCGTTCTAATTATTTATTTATTATCATCACAATTAAAATGTGGAGTAATATTGGATTTTTTTTTATAATTATTTTAAAATGTATTTAAAGAGTAAAGATAAACAATTTTCTTTTGGTTCAAGAGAAAATGACACGTCATATAACAATTAAACAATAACATTTCCACTGGTCGGTCTGTTACTCGTTAGCGCCGAGAACGCCAAGAGCGTCAAAACGACACCGTCAACGCCAGCTCCAACTCTCTTTTAATACATCTCTATTATCGATAAATTAATTAATGAATAAATAAATAGTCTCCACCATGCCCGAACCTTGTCTCTTCCTTTTCTTCTGCCTCCTCTTCAACCCTCCGCCGCCCACTTCCGCCACCGCCACCGCCGCCAAATCTCTCCTCCGATTCAGATCCTCTCTCACCAACGCCACCGAATTATCCAACTGGAACTCCTCCGCCCCTCTCTGTGCCGACAACCACCGCTACTGGGCCGGCCTGATATGCAAAAACGGCCAACTATACGGACTCCGCCTCGAGAACATGGGCCTCGGCGGCACCGTCGACGTCACCCCCCTGGCGAAGCTCCCAACGCTGAGGAGTCTGAGTCTAATTAACAATGGGCTTCAAGGCCCAATGCCCGACGTGAAGCAAATTGGGGCGCTCAGGGCTTTGTATCTGTCGGATAACAACTTTTCCGGTTGGATTTCTGGAGAGGAGTTTGAAGGAATGGGGAATTTGAAGAAACTGTATTTGGGTCGGAATCGATTTTCCGGCGAGATTCCGGCGTCGTTGGTGAAATTGAAGGGGCTGGTTGATTTGGGATTGGAAGATAATTTGTTTGGCGGAAGGATTCCGGATTTTGAGCAAAGGGATTGGACGTATCTGAATTTTTCTGGAAATCGTTTGGTGGGGCCCATTCCTTCTGGATTCAAGAACTCCAATTTCACTTCGTTTTTTGGTATGTTCATAATTTTAATTCCTTAACTATTTTCTGTTTTTTTTCTCATTAAAAAAAAGTGTTTAAACTAAAAAAATAGCCTTAATTTATTTTTAAATAACAATTTTTAATTATTAATTCAAATACATCGTAGTAAAAAAATATATTAAAAAATAAATAATGCATGTCATCTATTGGATGAAAGTCCCCCATCTACTAGCTTAGAGAATGATCAGAGATTTATAATCAAAGAATACTATTTTCATTGGTATAAGATCTTTTGGGAAGCTTAAAGTAAAACTATGAGAACTTATGTTTAAAATGGACAATATCATATTATTGTGGAAAGACATGTTTTAAAGTATTGTGAGCTGGGCATAGTCAAAAAGTGAAAAAAACCCTAATTCTTACAATTTTCTGCCACCGAAAGTAAAAAGAGGGACATTCTTATATGAACATTGTTTTTAATATCTAATAAATTTTTTATTTTAAACTTTAAATTAAAATTTTGATATAAGATTCAACTTGGAAAGTTGTAAAAATGGTTGAAAAGATTAAATATATTTTAGACATAAATTTGTAATTTTCTTTCTTTTTTTTATCTTAATTAATTTTTGATATTTTTCTTAGGCAACAACGGGTTATGTGGAGAGCCACTAGCACCATGCAAATCATCCACAAAGAAGTGGTCGATTCTCATCGGAGTATTCTCCGGCGCCGGCGCCGCCTTAATCCTCTTTATCCTCCTCCTCTACTGCTTTCTCCGGCCACCCAAATTGTTCTTCTCTCCGAAAATCCTCTTCAGAAGGCCGGAAAAGACCCACCAATGTTCCTCGACGGAGTCGGAAGATAACTCGAAGATGAACGGCCCGACCGGGTCGGCTTTGTGCTTTCTGCGAACTGACCAGCCGCAGTTCGACCTCCAAGAACTTCTTCGCGCCCAGGCCGAAATTCTCGGCAGTGGGAGCTTTGCGTCGTGTTATAAAGCAGTGCTTTCAAACGGGTTAGCGGTGGTGGTGAAGAGATTCCGGCAAATTAATGCCGCCGGAAAAGACGAGTTTTACGGCCACATGCGGCGGCTTGGACGGCTGTCTCATCCCAATTTACTGCCGGTTGTTGCGTTTTATTATGGGAAGGATGATATGCTTTTGTTGTCCAAATTTGTTACTAATGGCAGCTTGGCTAGTCACCTCCAAGGTAATTTATTTATTTATTAATATTTTATTTTTATTTGAATAAGGAACCACGACTCTCGTGATATTGTCCACTTGGAGCCTAAGTTATTATACCAACGAAGATGTATTCTTTACTTATAAACTGATAATCATTCTTTAAATTAGCTCATACAGGACTAAACTGGAGGCGGAGGCTAAAAATCATATTAGGAGTATCGAGAGGCCTATCCTATCTCCACAAAGAGCTTCCAAATTCGAACCTCCCACACGGCCATTTAAAATCCTCCAACGTCCTTCTCGACCAAGACTTCACTCCAATTCTATCCGATTACGCCCTTTTCCCCCTCCTCCAAGAATCCCACGCCCACCACCACATGTCCGCCTTCAAGTCCCCGGACTTCGTTGCCCATCACGACCGCACCTCGAAATCCACTGACGTGTGGAGCCTTGGAATCTTGATTCTCGAGACTCTCACTGGCAAGTCCCCGGCCAACTATCTCCACCAAGGCAATGGCGCCAATACCGACCTCGCTGCTTGGATTGACACCGTCGTCCGGGAGGAATGGACGGCGGAGGTGTTCAATAGCGATCTTGTTGGCGGAGGAGGTGGGGAGGAGGAGGGTGGGTGTTGGGATTGTAATGGAGAGATGTTGAAGCTTTTGAAGATTGGGATGTGTTGCTGTGAGCGGGAGATTGGGAAGAGATGGGGATTGAAACGGGCGGTTGAAAAAATTGAGGAGTTGAATTTGAACGAGGAGGACGACGAAGAAGACGACTACTATTCTTCTTGCGGGAGTTTCTATTCTAATTCTTCTAACTTCAAAGCGGCCGTTCACGAGGATGAATTTTCCTTTTTAACCTAGAAAAATTGTTCGGGAGGCTAAAACAATATGACCGATAGTTATGTATGTAAAAGATAATTTAAAAAGGTGCCTTTGTATTAAACGAATAACGGATGGGTAGATTATGAACTCATATCAGATGATTATTAAAACGTCTTAGCAACAACATTGTATATAAGTTATTTTCTTTTTTAATTTTCGTGAATTTTAATTGTTTTTTTTTTTTACTTCAATAACACGTGGAGTAGTGGACTTTATATAAATAAAGTATTTTAAATAATTTTATTACTGGATTTAATTTTAGATAATTATTGACTTTTTTATTTTCAAGTTAGATTATTAAAATAATTATACGAAATATTTAAAAGGCATTTGAAACTTGGGCCTCATTCGGCCCATTACGCTTTTGGTTAGAGAATTGGCCAGCGACTGAGCTCAGTATTCACTCCCTTTGGCGCGCGCGGTTTTTCCCGTTCTCGATTTCGTTTGGTTCCTGCCGTCGACATTCACATTTCCGTTTCCCGGCGAGCTCGTTACTTCATCTCTCTGTGGACGCTGGTGCTCTTCCGACCTTCTTCGTAGGTAAAAAATGGTTATTCGCTTTCTTTGCCTGAGATGAAAATTGTCGCCTCGATTGTTTTGATTCTCATACTCGGAACTGAAACTGGTGTATGCATAATCTAAGACTAAGTCTTAAGAATGAAGCTCAATGTTACAATTTAGTTCAGATTATTATTTTTTGATGTTACTGCTTCGATGACCGGTCAGGGTTGTTCCATGGCTTGGTGGGAGGGCGTCGAGGAAACTCGTATCCTCATTGCCCCTGGTAGGTCCGCGTTTTATTTATTTTTCATGTTCTTGATCTCGCCATTTCTTAAGGTACTCACTTATTTCATTTTAATTTTGGAAATTTTGACTCGGTTAGATCTTTCTTGCTCTATTACAGATCATGGGGTAAAAGAAAATGGTAATGGATGCCTGCTTTCACTTCGCCATCCAAAATCAGGTAATTCAAGGAACTGGCGGGAAAATGATAGTTATCTAAATACTTTATTTGGTTAGCTATCCTATTGATCGGTGACCATCTTTCAGCATAACTTGATTGTGGAAAACTGTAAGGAAGTGCAAGCTGTAGCGAATGCTTATCATATTTCTACAAAATCATTCTATTAATTGAGTATTCGATGTCTGTTGGCAGGAAATACGACATGTTTCTTATACGTAAACGAGTTGCTAGAGGAAATTCACTGGTTTAAGCAGTCATATTCATCGTGGTTTTTGGGAGATTATGTTACTGAAGGTAAACAACTGTGTCACACTGAAAATCTTTTTGTGGATGCCTTGTTTCTTAAACTTACTGCATAACTTCTAATGGTTTGAATCTCCTGAAGATTTTGCTAATTCAAGTATAACATATTGAAAATAAACTATAAAACACGATTAATTTTGAATAAATAACTTAATATATATTATTTTGTGTCTACAGATGGTCGTCTGTATTCTGCTACTCCAGTAGATCCTGTATTCATTTTCTTGCCCATTTTTGAGGAAGCTAGAATGAAGGTACTCTTACTGCAAAAGTTGTATGATAGCATAATTGAGAGATGGGACATAATTTTGTGATACATACAATTATTTTGCATTATACAATAGTTGTGATATATGTTTGCAGTCTGCTTGGAAATTAGAAATACAATTTTCAAGTTTTCCCTGGTTGCTTTGGAATTTATATGTCCATTTGTTTATCTTGAAATTGTTGGTCTAATTGTGATGCGTACAGAGCTAGTTAATTATATTGTTCATTCAAACTCATTATAATATATTTATCGTCGCTGAAACTAGTAATATTTTCTCTTGATTTAATGCTAAATTTTTGGAATTTTCTTTCAAATTTCTTGCAGAAAGGAGATGATCCTGGGAAATTCAGGCAATTAGATGACATAATGTTCATCAGTGGGTATCCTGGATATCTGCATTTACTGTCTGTTGCAGAGAAGTCTATGCAAGTAGTATGTGAGGTCAAAGGTGGGCATATTGTATATAAAATTAGAAAAAAAATAAAAAAAATCAAGCATGTCTAGAATCTATTCTCATTTTTGCTACCTTGTCTTGTCTCCTGCAGAAGTTGGATCTTCTAAGTTTTTTAGGCTGGATGATTCAAAGGTTTTGGCATGGTTATATCACAAGGTTTGTGTTCATTCTCTCTGCTAGAAATTTCCAAAAATGGTCCGTTAAGATGAGAAAAATTAACAATAATACATGTCCTGATCTACATGTTCATGTAGATTTAGCATCGGTGATTGATAAATCCTGTTTTACATCAGTTTGTAAGAACTAAAAGGCTGACCTGTCTTTCATATTGGTTATCATCAATATCTTTATAACATGGGAGTATCTAGCTGCCAACTCTTCATGCTGTACTGCTATTTGCCAAATCGCCATTCCTTAGCTTTTTTATTTCCATAAAACAAATATTATTTTCCATAGTATCTTTTGGAAGAGATTTCGTGGATTCCCTTATTTATTATTTTATTTAATTTTATGCTTTTATTGTTGCAGGTCTGTCAGCTGAAAAAAACTCTATGCACACTGGATAAAAACTATGCTGCAAGGGAAGAAAAAGATACATGTATATTTCTGGAGAGACTTATAACCCCTTTATGCCATTCGTTTTAACACTGCAGCTGGGTTTCTTTCATTTTTATCTTCATCATTATAGTTTCCTATTGTAGAATATGCACTAATATCATCTGGCACATCTGAAAAAACTATATAAAGAGGATATCATCAGTAGTTTTGCATTACACTTCTGGGATTCGATTAGCTGAAGCTACTATATTCACACATCAAAGAGAACTTCCATACCGACACCTAAATGTCGAACTTGATAATTAAGGCCACTTCTAATTGATAAAATTGTATTTGATTCATGGGAAAATTTCTTTTGGATGTGTGCATATTCTGGTGCTTTTCTTAGTCATATGTAGTGGAGCTGGGGAAACTTTCATGGATTTTATTTAAAACATTATGTAGTATGATGTGAGCAGTTGATGTAGTTAAAAAGAACAAACTATCTGTTGAGGAAAAAGAAACAAAAATCATGGACTGTTTTTTGTGAGGTTGAAAACTGTCATCATATGCATTCTACATAGAAAAACTTAAGGGAATGTTGTTTTAGTTAGTAAATTTCCTTGGTTTCAAGTATTTGTGTTTGAATGAATTGATAGCTTCTCTTACATCAGTCGTTCTTTTTTGGTACAGTAAGCGATGCAGTTTCAATATTAGGGGAGTACTTGAAAGATGAACCTTGGTTGAAGCTTTTATGTGACCATCTCAAGTATTTAGTCCTCAACTACTCTTAACCGTAGCAATTAAGATATTGTACATTTTACAGTTCCACAAATGGACCAAGTGGCTGTATTTGAGGCCAGATACTGTTGGATTTTGTTTGCAGGTTAAATTTTGCTGAAGCAACCAGAAAAGCATCGGATGCAGAAAAGCCTCCTTTAAGCATAGAGAACTATTTTGATTCCATCTCACAGGTACAATTCCCAATGACTTGTAATTGCGTCAACTTTTTGGTTCCCTTTTCGTAACGAATTATGTTACCCCTGTGATTATTCGCATCTGATGTGTGAATGTAACAACTCAAGTTTACCGCTAACAAATATTGTCTTTTTGGACTTTCCCTCAAGGTTTTAAAATGCGTCTTTTAGGAAGAGGTTTCCACACCCTTATAAGACGAATACTTCATTTTTCTCTCCAACTGATGTGGGACCTCACAATCCACCCCCCTTGGGAGCTCAACGTCCTTGCTGGCACACCGCCCAGTGTCTGGCTCTGATACCATTTGTAACAGCCCAAGTCCACCATTAGCAAATATTGTCCACTTTGGGCTTTTCCTTTTGAATTTCCCCTCAAGGTTTTAAAACACATCTTCTCGGAAGAGGTTTTCGCACCCTTATAAGAAATACTTCTTTTCCTCTCTCCAACTGATGTAGGACCTCACAATCCACCTCCTTGGGAGCCCAGCGTCCTCGTTGGCATACTGTCTGGTGTCTGTTTGATACCATTCGTAATAGCTCAAGCCCACTGCCGGGTGGTTTCCGTTCAAGGTTTTAAAACGCATCTTCTAGGGAGAGGTTTCTATATCCTTATAAGAAATGCTTCGTTCCCCTCTCCAACCGATGTGGGACCCCACAGTAAATTTTGAAGTATTCCTAATCATGATTTATGATTTAGTCCAAAGATGTTTTTATTGTTTGGGTGGAAGTTGGCGGTGCAGGGATTTTAAAATATTGAAAAATGTTTTCTGATGGATCAAAATCACATTTCAATTATCTGGAAGAGTGACTAAATGGTAAGAGTTACTTCTTAAAACGTCATTAGACGAAGCACTTCGAGTATTTCACGTCAAAACATTATTTCAAAGAACGATCTCGAACTCATAGAGTCGCTGATAAAATATGTACGTTTCTTTTGTTGGCATTTCATTTATATTCTTTTCACTTCTCAAATGGATTGTGCAAATTGTGACTTGGCAGGATAAGACTAGAAGTGGCGCAAAGAATACAAGAAGTGGAAAGCAAGCTAAGAAGCCGAAGGTGGAGACAGAATCACGGAACATCAAGGACATGTTTTCAAAGGCTATAAAAAGAAAAACATGAAGCATTTCAGATATTTGGTGATTTAAAGCCCACAAATTATGTTGTCACATTACCATTCACCAAAAGGTATTGGTTCGATCTCCTACTCTACAATTGTTGGAAAAAAAGTCGTTAGCCTCATTCATGCCACTGCATGGGAATTTGGTAATAGTATTAACTCACGCCTATGCGATGTAATGAATCAAAGCAATTCTCATTTTACCTATAGGCAAATAGGAGGCGATCGATCTATGGAATGATATTTTTATCTAACTTACTAAAGACAACTTTTTAGGACTATTTATTGCGTTGAGCCACTTGAAATAGGAATTTGGTACAATCTATCATCTACTTGAGAATTGTAAATTAGATTCCCGACCTCTTTTGGAGGTTGAATTTTTAGCCTGTTGGAATCATGAACCTCCATACTTATGTTTAAACTCATAATTTTTCTCTTAATTAATTAATGTTGGACTACTCTTCATTATCTTTAACACTACAATCTAATTTGATGCTGAAAACAAATTTGATTTAAGATTTATCAAATTATAGGACATTAAAATATCATAGGTTGATATTTACTTCGATTAAACATTTATCCATAATTTTCTTCTGATTTGGACGTTTAATTAATGGTTGATTTTAGGGTTTGCAACTCTCAATTATTTTTTATTTTTGAAAACAATATATAAGGTCTATGTTAAAGTTTTGTAAATATGAACCAAAAAAAAAGAGGTTATTTTCTCAAAATATAAGCCTTAAAATTGATAGAATTTTAAAAGTAAATGAATTAAATTGAATAAATATTCAAAATATATAATGACATATATTTAAAATATAAAGACCATTTTTATATAAAAGTAACGAAGGAAAATTATAAAATTTTAATATGTAAACAAAATTAATATTTTCCAAAAGAAAAGGCTAGACATGACTATTTATTTCATGTCAAAAATATTTTATTAATTTAAAATATTTTTAATTTTATGTCTAATAAATTTTATAAAATTTTAAAAATAATTTGAATATGTTAAAAATTTGTTAGATGAATATTTCTTTTTTGAATCATCAGAAAAAAAAAAAAAAAAAAAAAAAAAACAGCTTCCCGTGGAGTCGAACCAGTGGAGAGAAGGGGAGTGAGTGAGACAGAGCTTTCCGTGTCTGAAAGTGACAATGGCTAAAGAATTTGAAGAATCCGAAACTTTGCATCAAATACTTCGTCTGCACACATTCTCTGGAAATCGCTTCCTCCAACTCCATGTAAGTGCCTCTCTCTCTCTCTCTCTCTCTCTCTCTCTCTCTCTCCTTTCACTTTGAATCTCAACTTTGTTTTCCTTTTTATTTGTTCTCTGAAACAGGATCGATCATCAACTGCCTTGTGATTCGAGTTTTGATCTTCTCATTTAGAATGCAAATTATAATCATCTATTTAGCTACAATCATGATTGATTATGCTCTCTCCCTCTTTCTCTATGGAAAATTTTCTGTTAAATCCAAACTAGAAAGAAAATCCCATTCTATCGTTTTTTAATCTGTTTCGCTTTCTCTCGCTCTAAAATTGTTCTTCCTTTTGTTTAGGTTTCTGATCTAGAATCATTTGAACGGTATTCTTTCAAAATTTGCAATATTATCTAGATGCTTTTTTTTTTTTTGTGTGTGTGTGTGTGTGTGTGTGTGTGTGTGTAAATGTTTCAGAACTAATACTTTTTGTCGAAATCTATTAGAATTTTGAATGAAAACTGGGATTTCAAATGGTTGTGGTAGTGTTCGAGTCTTAATTTTCGTTCCATATCTCAATTTTGGTTCAACGTTCTATTCCTTACCTATTTCTACTCCAATTTCGATGATAGTTTTGAAACATTTTTGATGATCAAGGTAATATTGCAACTTCTTTGAAACGATAAACATGTAAAAGTTCGAAGATATATGCGTGTGTGTGTGTGTATATATATATATATATATATATGTAATTTAGCTTATGATATGCAATCCTTTTGAAGAGAGAAAAAGACAGAAGAAAGCATAAGAAAGAAAGGAAAAGAATTCCAACATGCTTTGGTGTTTGTATCCATTCAATCTCCTGATATGGCATGTCACTGTCTTGGCCTTGGTGACCGAAGAACCTTTTTCTTTGTGGGGCATTAAGGTTGTCTTTTACTTATCTAAAACAGGACATTCCCATATCCAAATCCTTTCTGTTGCACTTTTATTTCAAACCTCGAGTCCATTCATATTCCTCATCTTTCTTAACCACCAAAAGAGCATCGGAGAATATTTCCCTTTTAAACTCTTATTGCCAATCTTCACAAAACACCATGGCAGAATAAACCTTATTGTATATATATATAAAGGAGTCTCTCTTTGATGGGTCTGTAAAAATCATTATTTATATTCCTGTTCTTGTTCTTGTTCTTCTTGCAGTTCTAATGGCAGGGCCTGATTATCAAGCCAATCAGGAAAAGAATGATCTTCTGCAGATTTTGGCAGCTCAAGGGGTTGAGTTCCTTCTCTCTGGTCAAGAAAAGGTTTCATTTTATAGCTCTTTCTTTTTCCTGCCTTCACCGTTGTTTATTTGTATTGGCGTTAGATATGACATAGTCAAAAGTGCTTTTAGAGTTCTAGTGTTCCAAGAGTAAGTTAATACTTTCTGCTTCTAAAAAAGCGTGGCGGGTTTCAATAAATTTAATATTTCATCTGTACTGCTCGACCCAACAAGTTATTATCAATATTAATTAGGAAGAAATGACTATGTCGGAGTTCAAACAGAACATAAAACCTGTAATAGCCCAAGCCCACCGCTAGCAGCTATTGTCCTCTTTGGATTTTCCCCTTCAGGCTTCCCCTCAAGGTTTTTAAAACGTGTATGCTAGGGAGATGTTTCCACACCCTTATAAAGAATATTTCGTTCTCCTCCCCAACCGATGTGGGATCTCACAAAACCTATGCTCTAATATCAACTACGTACCACTAAATCCAAAAGTGTAAGCAGATGGATACTAAGTCATTCTAAATTATTTTGTACATCAATACTTTAACTAAAAGTCCTTCTAAATTATCTCTGTAAGTTAAATTAGATTTCTGATGTAAATATTATTTTGTTCATTGCAAAATCAATGCTGAAAATAATCAGTTGATTTTCCTATACGATAGGTGTCTCCAATAATATGTGCAGGGAAGATGATTTGCCTGTTCTTTTCTGCAAACTGGTGTAGACCTTGCAGGACCTTCACTCCACTGTTGGTTCAACTCTATAACACTCTGCAAAAGAGAGGTGAAAAGCTAGAGATTATATTCATCTCTTTGGACCATGATAAGAATGAATATGAACAATACCTCCAGACCATGCCATGGCTCGCCGCACCATACGACACCGAGCTGCAGAAACAATTGTGTGGCGAGTACCATGTCGATCGCATCCCGTCATTCGTTCCACTTTGTGGAGATAGGATTTCAAAACAAGATGACTTGATTGGCTTTATTGAAGATTATGGTGCTGAAGCATTTCCTTTTACAAGGAAGAGGAGGCAGGAACTTAAGGCAATGGACCGTGCCAAGCGTGTCGAAGGAAGACTCGAAGACCTCTTGGGAAACAGAGGACTTAACTATGTTATTTCCAGACATGGAGGAAAGGTACCAAACAAATACTCACTTTAGCAAACAACATGATTTTGTTTCTTGTTTTATGGTAAAGTTTTAATGTTCTTCAAGTTCATCTCATTGCAGACACCAATATCTCAGCTAGTTGGTAAGACAATAGGCCTTTATTTTGGTGCATATTGGAGTCCTCCAAGTCGTTCATTCACAGCAAAACTTTCCAAAGTATACAAAGAAATCATGGACAAAACAGAAACAGAAGATCACTCTTTAGAAGTAATCTTGGTATCCACGGACCGAAACCTCGTCGAGTTCAAACTCAACGTAGCAGACATGCCATGGCTTGCAATCCCCTACGAGGACGAGAGCCAGCAAGAGCTCTACAGGATCTTCGACGTCAAGACGATCCCGACGCTAGTCCTGATCGGGGCGGACGGAAAGACAGCGAGCGAGAACGGGAGAGGCTTGGTTGGCTTGTATGGAGCAGAGGCATTCCCATTTACAGAGGAAAGAATATACGAGTTGGAAGCAGCAGTGAAGAAGGAAGGGGAGGAACTGCCCTCAAATGTGGAGGATATAAAGCATGAACATGTGCTGAAATTGGAGCTGGCGAAAGCCTATGTGTGTGATTTTTGCAAAAGGCAAGGCAGGTTTTGGGCATTTTCTTGTGATGCTTGTGATTATGATCTTCATCCAAGTTGTGTTCAGCTTATTAGCACTGTATAAAAGTTGTCTTAAAGTTTGAAGAAACTCAAACTAAACTAAATAAGTTATGATTATTCTTCGAATTTTTTTGTTCAATCCATGAATTACGATTAGTGACGTAAATTTTTTTGAACTACTAAAGAAATTATTATATACTTTGTTCGATAACTATTCGATTTTTTAAAATTGTTTTTGTTTTCTCGAGTTATTTACAAAAAATAACACTTTTTTTTTTTTTTTTAAGTTTTAAAATCTTAACATGGATTTAGAAAATAACTTAAAAAAAAAAAACACCGAGATTTTTATTTTATCTAAAAAATACCCATCAATTTTTTAAAATTTTAATAATATCTTAAACTAAAAAAAAAGAAAAATTGACATTACCATTAATTTTAGATGAAAATAAATATTGTTCTAGAGGTGCTTTCAACTTTTAAACTTTTAAAAGTGTTTAAAAAATGCGTTTTCAAAAGTTTAATTAATATTTCGAGTACTATAAGTACTTAAAAGATACCTTTAAAAACACTATTATCATTAATATCATGGTTAAAAAATATTCATAAACTTTTAAAAATAATATTAAGGAAGATAATCTATGAGATGTCGAAAGATGGTTTTGGTCTATATAGATTGACAACAATAACTTTTTTTTATTATAAAAATTAAAAGTATTAATATTACTTTTAAAATTTTATGAGTATTTTTTAAATACAGTACTCATTTTCTTTTAGTAGTTGAAGAGTATTAATGAAACTTTTCAAAATTTGAAATTATTTTTTAAACAATATTGGATACATTTCTATAAAAAAAAAGTATTTTTTGATTTTTTTTTAAAGTCTAAAAATATTATAATTTTTTTTTAAATAAATTAGAAAATTGAGATATTTTTATTAATTTAGCATTTAAAAAACCGTAAAATCTATTTATCCAAAAAAAAAAAAAAAAAAAAATCTAAAACAAAAACGACAAATTGTAATGAAAAAGGAAACCCCAGCTGGACGAACGTTCTCGAGTTGGCTCAAAGTTGTAAAAACTGGAAAAAGGGAGAAAGAAGAACGAAGATGAAGTTAGAAGAAAACAAACAGCTTCCAAATTTCCCAATGGAGAAATCCACCAACGAAACAGACCCCGCAAATCATGCCTCTCGTTCGAATTCCAGATGCCTCTCCGCTCTTATTTTTGGACGATCTTCCTTCCTTCTTCTCCGACGAATCACAATTTCCTCCATAATCGACCTCCGACACAGAGCGGCAATCCAGAGAGAGCTTGGTTTGCTTCTTGCTTTTGCCGGAACAAGGAGATTTGGGTTAGGGTTAGGGTTTAGGGTTTTTCTTCCTCTCTTTCTCTCTGGTTTTTTTGGTGCTTTTTTTAATGGCTCTATTGATTTCTGCAGAACGGGGAGGCGTTCGCCGGCAATCAAGCTGAGAAATGTGGACTCATAATAAGTTTGTAAAGGAAAAGAAAGAGGTGGTCACCGGCAATCAATTGGTGGGAATCGCCATTGATAAGGACAAAGGAAGTCAAGTTGCTCTCAAATGGGCCACTGAGAATCTCCTTCTCAAGGGCCAAACTGCCATTCTCATCCATGTTAAACTCAGACCTTCCTCCCATTCTGGCTCGTTCCTGACTTCTCCTAGTAAGTAAATTGTTGAAGAAAGAAAAATGGTTATATTATTATCACTAAGCTCCATTGTTTAACTAGCTCTTTTGTTTATCAGAACTTGCATTTTCATTACTAGATAAACGTCTATGAAAAGGTGTAAAAGGGTAGGAAATTTGGCCATGTAATGCTAGAATATATATGGGTCGAAGGGGGAAAATGTATGATTTGAGGTTACGTGTAACAGCAAAAGCCCACCGCTAGTAGATATTGTACTCTTTGGGCTTTTCCTTTTGGGTTTTCCCTCGAGGTTTTTAAAACGCGTCTGCTAGGGAGAGGTTTCCATACCCTTTATAAAGAATGCTTCGTTCCCTCTCCAACCGATGTGGGATCTCACAATCCACCCTTCTTCGGGGCCTAGCGTCCTCAATGACACTTGTTCCTTCCTCCAATTGATGTGGGACCCCCCAATCCACCCCTTTGGGGTCAGGGTCCTTGCTGGCACACCACCTTGTGTCCACCCCCTTTGGGGTTAAGCGTCCTCGCTAGCACATCGCCCGGTGTATGGCTTTGATACCATTTGTAACTGCCCCAAGCTCACCTCTAGTAGATATTGTCCTCTTTGGGCTTTTTTAAAATGCGATGAGATCCCACATCGGTTGGGGATGAGAACATAGCATTCTTTATAAGGGTGTGAAAATCTCTCCCTAGCAGACGTGTTTTAGAAACCTTGAGGGGAAGCTCGAAAGGGAAAAGCCCAAAGAGGACAATATTTGCTAGCGGTAGGCTTGGGCCATTACATTACAAGAATCATTATTTGACTGAGTGGAATTGTGGAAACGACGTTTACTTTGTTTTTTAGGTTTTTATGCCATGTTCTTCAATTTTAGAGTCTTAGTGAGCTTCCATTGAAATCAAATTACTATGCTTTTTGGGTGCAGAGGTAATGTCAACTGACAATGGCAATAGCAATAGCAATGTTTCGGTAAGCAAGGAAATTGATCCGAGCACGAGGGATTTGTTCCTTCCTTTTCGATGCTTCTGTACCCGTAAAGATGTAGGTTCTCTACCTCTTTTTTTACCATAAACAAAGCAATAACTTGAAAGTACAATGGATTTTGACATAGATATTAGAGAACTAAGCGAAATTTAAGAAGAAAAATGATACTGAAGATGTGTTTTGGAGCATTCTTATCATAAATTTACCTTATTTTCTTGCATTAGGTATCTTGCAAAGACATCGTCGTAGAAGATGTAGATGTTGGAAAAGCGCTGATCGAATATGTTTCTCAGGCTGGAATTGATAATTTGGTTGTCGGTGCCACGACTAAAAGTGGCTTTTTGAGGTTTGTAGTTAGTTTCGTAAATTCTTCACTCGCACAAAACTTCTAAAGCTCGTTCGGTAATGTTCTCGTTTCTTGTCTTTTATTGTCAAAATTTTATATGCAATTTTGGGAAAATTTTATATGTTTGTCAAAAACTGGAAACGAGAAATAGAAAAGGTTGACAAGCGACCCCTTAACACTCTGTTTTATTCGTTCGAGTTTGAACGGAATTTAATTTTTCTATCCCGGTGGTTTTCATATACCATTTTGCCTCGGAAGATTCAAGACGATAGATATTCCGGGCAGTGTTATCAAAGGAGCACCGGATTTCTGCAATGTTTATGTCATATCAAGAGGGAAAATCCAAAATATGCGAACGGCCTCACGTCCTGCTCCTGCTTCTTCTCCTCTTCGAAATTTATTGCTGAGCCAATCTGGTGTTGGATCACATTCAGCTGAATCACAATTTCCTCACATTGAAAATATGAGTTCAGTTTTTTTCCTGAATTGTTACTATGCTTTTTCTCCTCTACCATGGTTTGCTTTGAATAACCCGTCTCATCTTAACTAGGACTCGAAAAGCCTCCCCTCGAAGCAGCACGCCGATCTCAGGACAACACCGAGTTCAGGTCAGCAACATTTTGTACAAATTGTTATTATGACATCTTAATGAGCTCAAAATGTAAAAGAGAAACTTGGATATGAGTTACATTATTCAGCTCACGGTGGCTTCGTTTTAATTAGCGACCTGTTGAGCGTTATTAAGCAAATTGTCTTCGGAGCAGGTCACCGTTCACTAGGAAAGGCTACAATGGAAAAATGCCAGGGGAAATCAGTCTGCCAGATACCGATATTTCTTTTGTTAGCTCGGGAAGGCCGAGTGTTGATCGATTGTTCCCTACATTTTTTGACACCCCAGATTTAGGAAGGACACCCCCACGACTGTCCAGTGGCAACGATTCTGATATATATAATAGCTTCGAGTCACAGCAGTTCGGTCGTAAATCATTGGATGTAAATTATCCACCTGAATTTTCATCGATGTTATCAGAAGATGATAGATTATCGACTTCGTCACAGAGTATGGTAAGTGTTAGAAGCCGTGAAGCCGTGATATTGTAAGGAAATCGAAGCCGTGATGTTTGTTTTTATATGTTGATGACTGCAGGAAGAAGTAGAGGCTGAGATGAGGAGGCTGAAGCTGGAACTAAAGCAAACTATGGAAATGTATAGCACAGCCTGCAAGGAAGCAATTACAGCTAAACAAAAGGTGAAAGAAATTGTTTCTTTATATGGAAATAGTTCAGAAGTTTCAAACAAACTCTTCACATATGCTGCAGGCGATAGAGCTTCAGCGATGGAAATCCGAGGAAGAACGGAGATTAGAGGAGGCGAGACTTGCAGAGGAAGCTGCGTTAGCGATGGTTGAGCAGGAAAAGGCGAAGTCTCGAGCTGCTATGGAGGCAGCTGAAGCAGCTAAAAGGATCGCTGAGTTGGAAGCACGAAAGAGAATCAATGCGGAAATACAAGCATTCAAGGAAGCAGATGAGAAGAAGAAGGCATTAGATGCTTTGGCAAACCAAGATGTGAGGTATCGGAAGTACTCGATCGAGGAGATCGAAGCTGCTACCGAGTTATTTTCAGAATCTTTAAAGATTGGAGAGGGAGGTTATGGGCCTGTTTATAAAGGTTATTTAGACCACACTCCGGTTGCAATTAAGGTATTACGTCCCGATGCGGCTCAAGGAAGGTCACAGTTCCAGAAAGAGGTGAGAAACGTATCGGTATCGTTCGTTCACAGATTCTCCCGTGTTTTTTGTTATAACATAATCTATTAAACTTGTTTCTGGCATCACGTTTAGGTCGAAGTACTTAGCTGCATACGACATCCGAACATGGTTCTTCTCCTTGGAGCATGCCCTGAATATGGCTGCTTGGTCTATGAGTTCATGGGACATGGTAGCTTGGATGACTGCCTCTTTCGCCGGGGCGATAACTCGAGACCTCTTTCTTGGCAACGTAGATTCAAAATTGCAGCTGAAATCGGCACTGCCTTGTTGTTCCTCCACCAGACTAAGCCTGAACCGCTCGTGCACCGTGATTTGAAGCCAGCCAACATCTTGCTCGATAATAACTACGTTAGCAAGATTAGCGACGTCGGTTTGGCTAGGCTTGTTCCCCCATCTATAGCAGACAGTGTGACACAATATCGAATGACTTCAACCGCTGGCACGTTCTGTTATATCGATCCCGAGTATCAACAAACTGGCATGCTCGGTGTAAAATCCGACGTATATTCTTTGGGGATCATGTTTTTGCAGCTGATTACAGCAAAGCCACCCATGGGATTGACTCACTATGTGGAAAGAGCTATTGAGAAAGGGACTTTGTCTGAAATTCTTGATCCATCTGTTACTGATTGGCCAGCTGAAGAAACCTCCTCCTTTGCAGAGTTGGCTTTAAAATGTGCAGAGTTGAGAAGGAAAGATCGACCCGATCTTTGTAAGGTCGTTCTCCCGAAACTCATCAAATTACAATCGCTAGCCGAAGCCAGCATGTACTCGTTGACGAGGGACGAAGTTAGCAGCCCTGTGTACAGCCGCAGTCGGGCTTCTACAAGAAGAGTAAGCTAAAGAGACGTGTATTTGGATCGTCAACAGCCCTGTGCCAGCCTCACGATTTTAAGACGTGTCTACGAGAGAGAAGTTTTCACACCTTTATAAGAAATGCTCGTTCCTCTCTCCAACCGATGTGGGGTCTCATACCACTTTTATAAAAAATGCTTCGTTATAACAGACGATCTAAAGAAATCTGACACAGCTCTGTGCATCCAAGATCTTTAACAATCTCATCTCATATCGCAACAACTTTACAAAAATTTCATTGCTCCTAATGGCCGATCGTCTGGTTCTAGACGATGAATCTTGCGATAGCTATGGAGTCTAATCACAGTCGTCGTCGTAGTAAAATCTTCGTTTCTGAAAACAGACGTCTGGGTATTATCTCTATAGGACGAGGAAAGTGACATATTTTGTAGATGTTCCGCATATTGCATCTTTATGCCTAAAGAGGTGTACTTGTGGATACTTCCATTTGTATATAATTGATCACTTTGTCAATACCCATTTAAGTATGATTATCAAAGATTTACGTTTTTTTTATTTCTTTTTATTTCCTATCGTATCGTTTGTTTATAATGATCCTTTATAGATAATTATCTGTGATTTTGAATTGATTATGAAGACATTTGTAGTATCTAAATATCTTAGATAATTAATTGTCAGTGTAATTTGAACTATTCTCTTCGTTTTTTTTTCATTTTAAGTTTAGAATATATTTTAAAATTTACGCGACACATTTTGAATACATGTGGCTTAAGATATGGTGAGTCGAAGTAAGTAAATCATAGCCTTAAAAATATGTTAAGAAAAAGTTTATACTAATAAACTTTCAAAATTAACATTAAAAGTACGATTATTTATAAGGTCTTGGTAAATCATTTCCGTTCATATATTAATCATAAAAAAAATTTAAAACTTTTTATTTATTTATAAAAGTTAAGGGTGTTTTTTTAAACATAATACTGTAAAGATATTCTAGGATATTAATAAAATTTTTTAAAATTTAAAGATATTATTGAAACAAAATATTAACTGGAGTATTTTTATTAATTTATAAAAATAAAAAAATAAAAAAAATAAAACCTTTTGCACTTTTAGAAATTCGGTTGGAGGATAAAAAGGGGACTTTGGAATAATGTCGCGTGAAAAAAGGCAGCATAGTATCAGAATTATAATAAAACAAAACCGATACCATAATAGAAAGCTTATTTATTTATTTATTTATTTATTTTCCATATTTCAATTTTCGAAATTATTTTTAAATCATAATTAAAACTTACCTACCTTATGATTTATTTTGTCAATTTTTCGTAATATTATAAAATTTGAAATTATATTACAAAACCAAATAACATATTTAAATTCAAACTTATAAACAAAAATTTAATATATATTTTTTATTAATAATTGATTTTAACCTTAAATTTATAATTTCATTAATTAATTTAAATCTTAAAAGTGTATCAATTTACCGTTTATTTTGGTTTATATTCTTTTTATTCCTCATCGACATCGAGCTCGATTTGTCATCCATCCACTGCAGCAAGTGCCAGGCTTTTGGATTTGCCCTGGTTGAAAAATACTTTCTCCGGCCTCTCCAGCACTGTTGTCATTTCATCGTTCGTAATAAATACAATTAGTTTATTATATTCACGTGTCACACTGTCCATCTCGAATTTTCCCTAATCTTACTCACATTATAGCTGAGCTCAAGCTCCTCACCACAAAAGTCGGCGAAAAACGGCCATGACCCTCATTACCTGATCTTCCACACATTTGTTGCATCAGTGACAACATCGAAGACAAAGAGGAATATAAAAGTCAGTTTGTTTTATGTGGGTCCTACTTTCAATAATAGCTCGATCCTACCATTTTAGTATATTTTATTAAAAATATAAATTCGGTTATTTTTTAGTTGTCGAACCATCAATTTTAATCCATAATTAAAGGTTCAAACCATATATATATATATCATAATTTCATATCCAAAATTTACACAAATAAATAATATTCCCAACTTTAAAAAACTACCAAAAATACATTAAAAATATTTAAAAGAAATATAATATATTTTTTTAATAGAAAAAACAGGGATTTAAAGGAAAAAAATTAATAAAAGAAGATAGGCAAATTAAGCGGGACATGCACCACGTAACACTTGTTTTAGCCTTCTAATCACATAGTCAGAGATCTATTTAAGCTTCTAACAACCATTACGGCCCTTACGCCTCTCGTTCTCGCTCTTTTTTTCCCCCTGACCCATTTTTATCGCTCCATTTTCCTTGTTTTCCTATAACTTTCTATGAACTTTCTCCTTCTGCACCTCTCCTCCTTCAACCTCCGATCATCCTCAGAGTATGTTTCTGTTTCGGTTCTCTTTGTTTTTCAATGTTTGTTGTTTTTAATCTCTTTTTTGCATTGCGTTCTTTTGATCTTATTGTTTGTTGTCCCGTAAATTTGGTTGAATTTGCGTTTGTTTATGATCGATGAATCTCTGATTGTGTTGGAATTGATGCTTCTGGAATCGTTTCTTCGTCTTCATCCGTTTTCGTTATTGTTATTATTATGATTTGTGTATGAAGCAGCTTTATATTGTTCGATTTTTTTTTTCTTTCTAGTTACTTGCGATTTTTGTTTTTCCTTTTTTTTTTTTTTTTTTTGATCTGGTTCAAGGATTCAAAGTTTCAAGGTTCGTCAGTGGTGATTTGTTGGAATAATCTACGAGGAGAAGAAGAAAATGGCACCAGGAAATGAGGCATATGCTCCGAGGAATATTCTCATCACAGGGGCTGCAGGTTTCATAGCCTCTCATGTTACGAACCGTTTGGTAAAAAACTATCCGCATTACAAGATTGTGGCTCTTGACAAGCTAGATTACTGCTCCAGCATTAAGAACCTGCGCCCTTCTCAGACCTCTCCCAATTTTCGATTCATAAAGGGGGATATTGTTTCGGCCGATCTCATCAATTACCTTTTGGTTGCTGAAGAAATTGATACGATTATGCATTTTGCTGCCCAAACACATGTCGACAATTCGTTTGGGAACTCGTTTGAGTTCACGAACAATAATATTTATGGTACTCATGTTCTTCTTGAGGCCTGCAAAGTCACTCAAAGGATCAAGAGGTTCATTCATGTCAGCACTGATGAGGTTTATGGTGAGACTGATTTAGAGACAGATATTGGGAATCCTGAGGCTTCACAGCTTCTTCCCACTAATCCTTACTCTGCAACGAAGGCAGGGGCTGAAATGCTGGTCATGGCATATCATCGGTCTTACGGCCTCCCAACAATTACAACTCGAGGCAATAATGTCTATGGACCTAATCAATACCCTGAAAAGCTTATCCCCAAGTTCATTCTCCTGGCCATGAATGGTGAGAAGTTGCCAATTCATGGGAATGGCTCAAATGTGAGAAGCTATCTATACAGCGAGGATGTTGCTCAGGCATTTGAAGTGATTCTGCATAAAGGAGTGATTGGTCATGTTTACAATATTGGGACCAAAAAGGAGAGGAGAGTGTTGGATGTAGCAGGAGATATTTGTCAGTTGTTTGGGTCAAATCCTGAAAAAGCCATAGATTTCGTGCAAGACAGACCCTTCAATGACCAGAGGTATTTCTTGGATGACCAGAAGTTGAAGAAGCTGGGATGGCAAGAGAGCACACCATGGGAAGAAGGGCTGAAAAGGACATTGGACTGGTATACCCAAAACCCTGACTGGTGGGGTGACGTATCTGCTGCACTTGACCCACACCCTCGAATCTCTGTAGCCACTCATTCCAATGAAGATTCCTGGTTTTTCCAGTATGGATTCTCGAGATTGACAAGATCATGCAGTGAGATCAACAAAGATGGTGATTTGAAGCAAGATCAGCAAGGACTTAAGTTTTTGATATATGGAAGAACTGGCTGGATTGGAGGTTTACTAGGCAAACTGTGCAAAGAAAAGGGAATAGAATTCGAGTATGGCAATGGAAGATTGGAGGATAGAAGATCCTTAATTGATGATATAAGGCGAGTGAGACCGACTCATGTGTTCAATGCTGCAGGGGTCACTGGAAGGCCTAATGTGGACTGGTGTGAATCACATAAGGTTGAAACTATAAGGGCAAATGTTGTTGGGACATTGACTCTTGCTGATGTTTGTAAGGAGCAAAGTCTCCTGTTGATGAACTTTGCAACTGGTTGCATTTTTGAATATGATAATGAGCATAAACTGGGATCAGGCGTTGGATTCAAGGAGGAAGATAAGCCAAATTTTATAGGTTCATTTTACTCCAAGACCAAGGCCATGGTAATAGCTCTTTTCTTTCCTTTTCCCTTTTGAAGTTTTTCTATCTAATATGACTTGCCTTGTCAAATCCATAGTTGATTGAGTAGCGAGATTTATCATCATTTCATGTGACAACATATATAATTCATCATACGCTCAATTCAACTCATTGTTATATGAATATTTGACATCTTCCGTGTCAAGAAGTAGTTTCTGTAATAGCCCAATCCCACCGCTAGCAGATATTGTCTTTTTTAAGCTTTCCCTTCAAGTTTTTTATAACACGTCTACTTTCCCGAGAGGGAAAGCCCAAAGAGGACAATATCTGCTAGCGGTAGACTTGGGTTGTTACAGTTTCCCTTGAGAAACGATTGATGCGTAAACTATCAGATGATCTTATTTAAAATATAGGTTTTAGCCTCATTGTTCCCTCAACTATTGGAATTTTGCATGTCTCTAGAATTCAATGCCAAATTTATCTTAGAAACGAATCAATGACTTAGTTGGGAACTGTTGGGCATAATACTTTATGTTTTCTACTTGATTCTCTCGTTTCTGTCATGGCTGTTCTTTATCAATTTGATATCAACTTGAAGAACAAGTCAAATTCTTGATACTTTTTGGCACTTTGAATCAAGCAAGCGAGGCCTGCAGCTGAAAATTCAAACTATCCTTTGCCAAGATATTGAAGCATTTTTGTTGCAATGGCTAAATGTTTGCAGGTTGAGGAGCTGCTAAGAGAATATCCAAATGTGTGCACACTGAGAGTAAGAATGCCAATATCATCAGATCTAAGCAACCCCAGAAACTTCATCACCAAGATCAGCCGCTACAACAAGGTGGTAAACATTCCAAACAGCATGACGGTGCTGGACGAGCTGCTACCGATCTCGATCGAAATGGCAAAGAGGAACTGCAAAGGGATTTGGAACTTCACAAACCCAGGGGTGGTGAGCCACAATGAGATGTTGGAAATGTACAAGAAATACATCGACCCGAAGTTCAAATGGGAGAATTTCGGGTTGGAAGAACAAGCGAAGGTGATCGTGGCGCCGAGGAGCAACAATGAATTGGATGCTTCAAAGCTAAAGAGGGAGTTCCCTGAATTGTTGTCCATCAAAGACTCCATTCTTAAGTTTGTTTTTGTGCCAAACAGGAAAGCTTAGAAGAAGAAGAAGAAGAAGAGAGGAGAGGAGAATAAGGAAAAAGAGACTGAAATTGAGTATTAAGTTTTTTGCTCTATCTTTGAAGAAGATGTTTTGTTTATGGAGGAAGAGAGGTAGTTTTGCTTTGCCATTATGGTTCATATTACTAACTCTTTACTGACATACATATTTCTGTATTTGTTATAGTGGGGGTGGGGATTCTTTTTATATACAACACATTTATCTTTCAATTTTATTTATTCAAATCATATATTTTTTTGGTACTTAAATCCCATCTTTACCCTTACCCTAAAATTATTTTTCAAAAATAATTTTTTTCAATATTTTTTGGGTTTGCTTTCGATCAACCTAACTCAACACTCGACACGCACAGTTTGGACTAAGTTCAAATAAATGAAAATTTTATAGGAATTGTGTTGAACTAAATTAACCCTTAATTTTAAAACCATACTATTATATATACATATATTTATTTTATTTTTATTTAATTTCATAATTTTTTTTAAACTATTTGGAAAGTAATTTTTTTTAAATATATATTTAAATTGAGTCGTAAATTTTAATTAAATATATTTGAAAATTAATAAAGAGATGTTTTAGAAAGTAACAATTTATTTTTATTGAAAATAAAATTTTGAATAAACTATTCAAACAATTTGAACTAATTTTTGGTTGGGTTTAGTTCATTATTTAATAAGGGTTGTTTGAGTTAAAAAATTTATCATCGAATTATTAATTAATAATGTTTTATATTTAACGTACTTGTTATTTACAAATAATTATATATAAAAAAATTAAATGACATAGAAAATTGAGTTTTGTGTAAATATAACAAATGAACTTACAATGTAATCGAAAATAAAATTAAAAGGATAATAGTTAAAAATTTAAAAATCTTCCACCCACCGTAAACTCGGGCAGGACGTTATCATTCGGGCAGCTTCGGTTTTCCCGCCCATTTTTTCACGATGAAGCTGTTGAAAAAGTTCAATCAAATTTATTATTAATTTTAAAATACTTTTTCGATGCAATTTATATGCATATATTTTTATTTAATTTTATTATTAATAATTATTCAACTATTCTGTTCAATCGTCAAGATCGTCTTCGCTTCCCTCCACCTCCTCGGCCTCTCTCTACGTTCCGCAGCCTCGTGCCGTACTTAGACTCCGATTTCGGCCTCTTCACCAACTTCGCTCCTCATCTCTACCAATTTCTGTCAGTTTCCACCGCAGATCCTGACTCTCAACTTCACGAATCCTGAAGATGCGACGAGGATGATAACTTCGAGAGCGTTTCTGGTAAATTCTCCAACTCAAAATCAGAATCCCCAAATCCAGCATGTGCAATTGCTCAAAAATAAGGTACGCCTCATTCTTCATCTACGGATTCGTATTGCATCTAGGGATTAGAAATTAGAGAACAGTTTCCTTCGACCGTCCCTGAAATTTTGCACAATCGACTACCTCTGATGTTTTTGAACGAATAGATAAAGAATCAACTGACGAGCAGGATAGAACAATAGAATCGCTGAAGTTAAAAAAATCAGTCAATGTCGATCAGATTACAGAGTAGCGATCTAAACGGAGTGATATGCACATTTTCCCTGCTTAATTTCATAGTAGCCATCCCGATCGTTAGTTATTTGACGATCACTATTATTCCGTTCTCTTTTGCTCATTATTGCAGGAAAAATCGAGATGAAGAAATCAAATTAGAGAGACAGTACCAACCCTAAGTTAGAAATTGGCCGACGTTCCACTGGACAAATGGAATGTATGGCCAGAAATCCGATCAGAGGATCGCCAATCACCATACCTACGGTAACTACAATGGTCCTCTGGCTTTTGCCGTTCTTTTGAGAATTCGGAGATCAAAACTTCTTTTTGACCTTTTAAAAAAAGCTAAACTCTTAAAAACAATTAAAGGATATTTTTTAATTTTTAATTTTAATTTTTTATTTTTTAGTTATTTAAAAGGTAATTCTTAAAATATCCTTGTTTAAAAACTAGAATTAATTGAATTATTAATTTATTATTTTGTACTAAATGGCATAATAACTATTAACTTTTCAATAATATTATATAATTTGGTTATGTTAATTATTGTTTTGACTAAAGCCAAAATCTTGAATTATTATTATTATTTTGTGTGTGTGTGTGTGTGGCACTATTGTTCATGTGATGTACTGTATGATTTCATCCTGCTTTTATAAAGTTCCTAAAAATCACATGCTCACCATACATTTTCTCTGCAATTAGGATATTCAATACCCACTTTCATTTTTATTTCGTTATCGATTATTATTAACGCCTACCTTCTAAGAGTTTTTTTTTTTAATTTAATATATTTTATGTTAGTTGAGGTATGTTCGGTGTTTTTAAATCTTAATTATTTAGAAAATCATATTTTTAATAAAACTATATTTCATGTATTTTAAAAAGAAAAAAAGAAAAAAATTGGAGTAAAACAAGTGAGTTGTGGGTTTTCCATGTGCCTGAGAATAAATTCCCTCTCTTTTTTTGCTTTTTATTTGTATGGGCCCCACTGGATGCAGCTTCCCCCAGTTTGTCACTTCAATTCCCTAAATTAATTATAACTGAAAAAATCATTAATTTCTTAAATTATTTTGTTGTTTATGTTTATATATATCAAAAAAGAAAAATTTTTTTTATAGAAAAAGGAAGAGCTTTTGCATTTGCCTTACTGTCATGCGCTTTGCCATTCTCCTTCCTAAAAAATCCTCTCTCTCTCTCTCTCTCTCATTGAATCCTCACTCTGATTCCGAATCTCGGGTCCCCATTTCCGAATTACCCTTCTTCCGATTCATCTTGCTGAGTCAACTCAGACCCATTTTCCCAGATTTTCTCTTCTCCATGTGAGTGTTTTTTTGAGCTCTCTCTCTCTCTCTCTCTCTCTCTCTTAGTTTTTTCTGTTCTACATTGTCTCTTCCTGTTGTTCATCACTGCTATCTCTGTTTTTTTTTTTTTGCTGATTGGGTTTTTTTTCGTTTTGGGCCAGCGAGTTACACAGTGCATGAGGTTTACTTCTTGTACTTATTCTATTTGATTTTGGATTTTCTCCATTTCGATGATTCCCAGGGAGTTTTCCCTCATGATTTCCGGAAAGTTACAAACAAGCTTCGTTTCATTTGTTGTTTTTTGTTTCCCGCTGTTTCTCTTGCTCTTGATTTCGGGTTTTAACTGGCGATTTTGATTCTGGAAAATCTTGATTATTGGGTGTGTTAGGGTTTGTGTGGAAAATGACGGCACCGGTGTTGGTTGATGGGAAGGGGAAGAAGAGTATTGAGAATTTGGTGTCTGCTACTAGATCGTTGAAGGCTAGTTTAGAGAAATCTAGGGCTCTAGGATTTGCGTTGCAGAAAGCTGGGTCGAGATTGGAGGAGATTGGCCAAAGATTGCCGACTTTAGAAGCGGCTGTTCGGCCTATTCGTGCTGATAAGGAAGCCCTTGTCGCCGTCGGTGGCCATATAAACCGTGCTGTTGGCCCTGCCGCGGCGGTGCTTAAGGTTTTTGATGCTGTTCATGGCCTTGAAAAGTCTCTGTTGTCGGACCCGCGGAATGATCTCCCTGGTTACTTGTCGGTGTTGAAACGTATGGAAGAGGCATTGAGATTCTTGGGAGATAACTGTGGCCTGGCAATCCAGTGGTTGGAGGACATAGTTGAGTATTTGGAAGATAATACTGTTGCTGATGAGAAATATCTTGGGAGTTTGAAGAATTCATTGAAGAAACTGAGGGATTTGCAGAGCGATGAGGAGAAGACTCAGCTTGATGGAGGCCTTTTGAATGCTGCTTTAGATAAACTAGAGAACGAGTTTAGGCGTCTCTTAACGGAGCACAGCGTGCCCCTTCCCATGTCTTCTGCGGCGTCTCTCGGTGAGCAAGCTTGTATTGCTCCATCTCCATTGCCTGTGACTGTTATTCAGAAACTTCAAGCCATTCTTGGGAGATTGATTGCTAATAAACGACTCGAGAGATGCATATCCATTTACGTTGAAGTTCGTAGTTCTAACGTTAGGGCAAGTTTACAAGCTCTTGGTTTGGATTACTTGGAGATATCGGTTTCCGAGTTCAATGATGTACAGAGCATCGAGGGGTACATTGCGAAATGGGGAACGCATTTGGAGTTTGCAGTGAAACATTTGTTTGAAGCTGAGTTCAAGCTTTGTAATGATGTTTTTGAGAGGATAGGATTGGATGTTTGGATGGGCTGTTTTGCAAAGATAGCTACTCAAGCTGGTATTCTTGCATTTCTTCAATTTGGGAAAACTGTAACGGAGAGCAAGAACGATCCGATTAAGCTATTGAAGTTGTTAGATATCTTTGCATCCTTGAACAAACTGAGACTCGACTTTAATAGGCTGTTTGGCGGGGCTGCCTGTTTGGAAATTCAAAACTTGACTCGAGATCTCATTAAGAGGGTTATCGATGGCGTAGCCGAGATTTTCTGGGAACTTCTAGTTCAGGTGGAACTCCAGAGGAAAAATCCTCCACCTTTAGACGGGGCAATTCCAAGGTTGGTTAACTTCATTATCGATTACAGTAATAAACTGCTCAGCGATGGTTATCGGCCGATCCTGACCCAGGCCCTCGTCATTCACCGGAGTTGGAAGAAAGAAAAGTTCCAAGAGGCTCTTCTTGTCAGCGAGGTAATGAAGCTTGTTAAAGCCATCGAGCAGAATCTGGACACTTGGATAAAGGCTTATGAAGATTCGACCTTGTCTAACTTTTTCGCTATGAACAATCATTGGCATCTATACAAGCACCTCAAAGGAACGAAAGTCGGAGAACTAATGGGAGACAAAGTAAAGGAACATGAACAGTACAAGGATTACTATGCTGCAGTTTTCTTGAGGGATAGCTGGAGTAAACTTCCTAGTCATTTAAGCAGGGAGGGTTTGATTATGTTCTCAGGTGGACGAGCAACTGCTCGCGATCTTGTTAAGAAACGTCTAAAGACATTCAATGAAGCTTTTGAAGACATGTACAAGAAGCAGTCAAACTGGGTTATAACTGACAAAGAATTGAGGGAGAAGACATGCCAACTTATCGTTCAAACCATCGTGCCCGTTTACCGTAGCTACATGCAGAATTATGGCCCCCTGGTCGAGCAAGACGCAAGTTCGAGTAAGTATGCGAAATACACCGTGCAGAATCTGGAGAAAATGTTGCTGTCCCTCTTTCAGCCAAAGCCGCTTCGGTACAGCAGCCTTAAAGTTAGGCAGACCAGTGGGAAATTCAGCAATGGCGCCGCAGATCATCGTCGTTCCAACTCCATGGTTCTGTGACCATCCAACCGCCATTTTTATGACTTTCGAAGAATCTGAATCCTCTTCGATGGATGACTGAGTTCGACTCGTATATCCTGAATTGCCGGACGCCTTGAACCAGGTTCGGACAAGGGGGCCGGCAATGAGTAATGAAATTATTGGCTCCCTAGCTCATGCCAAAGGCTTTGTGGGCTCAATGATAAACAAGCTCAAAGACATACCAGGTATGTAGATGATACTTTAAGATATATAGCTATTATATTCCATTTCCCTTCACTCATTATTGATTAAGCAAAGCCAGATAGTGTAATTTTTTAGATTTTTGTATAATTCTTTAATATGTAACTTCTTGCTCATCGTAAGGTAGGGAGGAAGAAGGCAATTTGATTATAAAGTAAAAATGTTATCTATACCTATCCATGAAACCTGTTTGTGATAGCCTAATCATTTTTCTTTGCTGTCTGTTCTGGATAAGAATGGTTAGGCATTGTTTTTATTTTCTTGATTGGTCGGGCTCAACAAAATGGCAGGTTGGGATTAAACTATCGACGTTTGAAATGATAATTAGTATCTTTATCGATTGTGTTGTGCTGGTTATACCGGGTCATGGTTGAATGGTGATGCATTAATTTCTTCTATCCTTTTCTCCTAGGAAAAATCTATTTATACTCCTAAAGTTTGGGGTTGTATCACTTGAGATTGCAAACTAATAATTCTCGTAAATGTGTAACTTTTACATGTTAAAAAGACTTATTTAAATGTAGGGGCTATTGTATTGTGAGATCCCACGTCGGTTTGAGAGGGGAACGAAGCATTTCTTATAGAGGTGTAGAAACCGCTCCCTAACATATGTGTTTTATAATCGTGAAGCTAACGGTGATACGTAAGGAGCAAAAGCAGACAATATTTGCTAGCGGTGGACTTGGACTTGAGCTGTTACATGTGAAATTTGATAGTAAATGAATTTGTAATCGAATTTTGTTTAAAAGGTTACTTTCTTTTGCTTACTGAGGAGGAAATTTATTTTAATTAAATTTTTTATTTTTAATTGTAACATAAATATTAAAAATATTATTATTAGTATTATAACCACAAAAAAAAAAAAAAAATTCATAAAGAGTAATTTTAAATCTTTAGGGTCAAAAGAGTAATTTTATTCATTTATGTTGTTTAAAAGTTAAGCTCGTTGACTTGAGGAAAAAGAATACAGGAACTTGAAAATTGCTTTTATGTGTATATAAATTGAAATTATTCCAAGCTATAAATTTAATAAAAATATATATATATAAATGAATTTTCATAAATTGACCTCAAATTTATTAAAATTAGGTTTAAAATACAATCATTTAAACAATCCTTTGAAATGTTTTTAGGGCTTACGCTTACCGTTCGGTGATCTTAAAAAAGAAACGACCAATAGAAAGCTCACAAGTGCTGCCTATCAATCTCTGTCTGCCACCAACCAGAAGAAATGCCTCCACCATAACCCATTCCTTGGTCTCACATTTTGCAATAATTTTGATCTATTTTTCTTAAATAATCATTTTTATTATTTTTTTTATTTTTATAAATGGGTTATTAGGATTTAATCGAGCATAACATATATCCTCGAGGTCTCGAAATATAGGTTAGAGATTTGAATTTTTCTCTCGTACCTATTGAACTCCAATAAAGAACGATGTTACGACTTAATCAACTGATAACTTGGTTAATCAATCCGACTTCTACCCAAATAACGTCCTAATTGTCCAAATCATTATTATTTTTAATCTATTTTTTTAATTTATGGATATTAATGAAATTATTAAAATTATAAAAATAAAAATAAAAAAAAAAAACTCCCAATTGTGACTCTCTTTGTGGGCTCCACGGCGGCTATTTCCGTTCAACAAACAGCACTCGAATAGATGTCTCTTTATATTTCCACTTATTGTCCTATCTCTCTCTTTCATTTCTTATCATATTTAGTCCTTACATTTCTTCTCTTTTTTATTTTAGTCCCTACAAAAAGTACTAATTTAGTTTTTAGACTTTTTTTTAAAAGGTTATTTGCAATTAAGCCCTTCTCGAGCCTAGAAAAAAAAAAGCAATGAATTCTAGAAGCTAGGACTTTATTCACCTTTAGACTCGAACACTATTATGTTCGCGAAAAGCCGTCCTAGATATAGAACGTTGTCTTTTCTTATTATTGTTCAATCTAAGACCGCGCTTATGTCCTTATTAATTACCTAACCATATATTAAACTTGTTTTGAAAATTCGTTACCTAACCGAATAAGATTAGTTTTCATCGTTTTTATCAATCTAGTTATATAATAAAGTAATTCATCCACAACGGACAATAAGGTTAACTAATTATAGGTTAAGACTCTAAAATAAATAGCTAAGCTTCGATCATGACTTTAATATCAATTGATAAGGACACTCTATCCTCTACATTCGTATAATATTATTTACTTTGAACATAAACTCTTATAATTTTAATTTTCTTTTCACTTAAAAGGTCTCGAGAAAATTATCCTCACTTTTATACCTTAGGGTAGATTTCCGCTCCAAAAATTGTTGAAAAAAATAATTAGAATTTAAATCAAAATTAAAAATTGCATTTCTTTTCCATTAAATTTAAATTCTTTAAAAATTAATGAAATTGTGATTGTTTCATTCAATCCAACCGACATCACAAATAAATTATTGATTCGGATTTTAGAGCTTATCCATTCAAATATATAGTAATATTTAATTTTTATTTTTTTATAAATAAAAAATAGCGAAACCAATTATTATTTTTTATTTGAACATAAATTAAATGTACTTTAATGAAAAAATATATACAAATATAATCTTTAATTCCTTTTATATTTGTGTCTATTCTTTCAATTTAAAATTTAAGAAATTCAACTTTAAAAAATATTTATTAAATTTATAAATTTTCAATTTCTTCCCCAAATCCTTTTTTTTCTTTCCAAAATAACCTATTAAAAAATTAAAATTTATAATTTTTATAATATAAAATTATAATTTACATCTAATATATCAATTAATTTCTTTAAAAATTTATTTATAATATATCAGAAATATATTAAACACAAAATTAAATTTCAAACCTTCATAATTGAATAAAATATAAATCTCTTATTTTATGATTTAGATCTCTTCCATTAACATTTCGAATTTAATAAAATTTTGTATTTTAATTTTGAATTTAATAAAATTTTGTATGAACAAAATATGTCGGTAGCCTATTAATAAATTAAAGTGCATTTTAAAAAAAAAATCATTATCATCACATGGTCAAATAGGTGCATGAATGTTTGTATTCAAGTCAAAATAGATAAACACAAAAGCTTATTTTCTAGAATTTGTTTGAAATTTAATTTAATTTAAATGAATTTTGAATTTAATTTTGTTCTTGGATAAATTTTAAAGGTGTGTCAATAGGTCAAGGTCAATCAAGATAGACTAATAGTGTCCGACTTTTGTAAGGCTTGTCAATGGGTCAAGGTAGTCGGTCCTAAGTCAGCTTTATTTGTGTCTAGAGGACTTGTGTAACGGTCTAAGTCCATCGCTAGCCGCTATTGTCTTATTTGTATTTTTTCTTTTAAGATTTCGCTTAATTAAATTATTACAAAGTTTTATTACTTAATTAATTAATTAATTAATTAATTAAAAAGACATTGACTTTATTTTATTCAAATGTTTATACATTTGTTAGAGATTACTAATATCTTATTTAAGACATTGTCGAGGGGTATAAATGTCATTTTGATTTTATTATAGCTTAATGGATATATTATTTTTAATAGGGGTACATCAAGTGACATTTTTTAAATTCAATTTAATTATTTAAATTGTACATTTTCTTGATTCAAGAAACTCTTATTAAACAATACACGTAACCCAAAAATTAATTTCGATTGTTTAAGATATTTATTCGAATTTTTAATGTTAATAAAAAAATACAAATTTAACCTTTAAAGCATTTATTTATTTATTTTCAAAATTACATTCCAAATAATTTAATTTAATTTTTCGAATAAATCATCAAAAATTAGTTATTGAATTAAATAAAAATATTATAAATAGATCGTAATAATAAATTTGTGTTCCATTGGAAACAAACTAATTTTAGGATAACCTACGAAACAACTTAACCCATAAAATTGTATTTATTTAAATTAAGTACGTTCCTTATGACCTGAGAACTTGACCAACCCGAACTACTTAACTTAAACCATACAAATTGGGTTGGGATTGGGTTGAATTTTTTTAAAAATAAAAAATTTGGCTCAATTGGGTCCTGAAAATAGGTTACTGTTCGACCTAATACTACCCTACTTTTGAGAGTGCTGAGAAGATTTAGAATATTTAAAATTAGTAATTGTTAGTAATAGGTTGTGATTTGTGAATGCTTAATATTTGAGGTTTAGGATAGTTTAATTATTAATATGTAGATAAATATGATTATTTTAAAATAATTAAAAAAAAAAAAAAAAAAAACCCAACTCAACTCGAAAATAAAGATTTGGTTGTGATTTCTATTCGAGTTGTTCGGGTCACCAACCTAACTAACTCGAAATTTTGGGTTGGTCGAAAAAATCTCTAACCCAACCCGTGTACATATTTAATTTATATTCGAACTACCACAAATAAATTGATCGTCCAATCCAACTCAATTGATCGAATACTTTAGGTCATCGAGTTCTTTTAACATCCTAATCATTGGTTTAAAGGGCACTTTGGACAATAATTTAATGTTTTTTTATGGAATAGGATTGGGCTATAATTATATACATATTTAATTGGATAAGGATATCAATTCGGATTTTATTTGAATTTAAAAAAAAAAGCAAAAAGAAAAGATTACCTAAAATTATGAATAAAGTGGGACCCATCATTTTTCTTTCTTTCTTTCATTTGTTTACACTCTCTCTCTTAGGTTGGTCTGACATTTTTTCCTTGCCCCTGTCCCTGCCACGTCGTCTTGAACCGGTCAAAATTTATTCCGTGGCTAATACGGCACCGTTTCAGGCATTTATTTATCAAATTACGACCATCCATAGGAATTTCAGTCCCTCAATTTAAAAAAATAAATCCAAATAAAAGAATGCCATAAATTAAGATTCTAATATTTAGAATATATAAGAAACATTAGTTACAAATTTAAATGTTTGATTTCTCGTCTTAAAAGTATAATATTATCATTTTAAAAATATTATTGAAAATTTTAAATATTTAGATTAATTAAATTTTTGTATAGCTAGTTCGTTAAACAACTGTTCATCATTGTATAATTTTTATTTTAGAAATATAATGTGAAAAATATAAAAGTTCGGGTTGATCTTTCAAGCTATAACAAATAAGGCTCGAAAACTTACTAGGTTAAATTACAAGTAATAAAAATCACGAATTCATTCGAGAAAGTAATAAAAAATAAAAATCTGAATAAAAATTTAGGAATTTAGCTTTAAATAATTTAAAATTAATATTATTATTTTTCCATAAAAAATTAATTTTGAAGTATTTAATTTTCACTCGACTGAAAATTCATAGGCCGTAATTTGACCAGGAAATAAATTAAATTTTAGGCCAATAATATTTTTAATTTATTCCTTTTGGGAGTATTAGGCTGATAGTATTAATTTCCATAATTTGGATAAAACTGGTCCGAAAATTTGCCTTTTTTAAAATAATAATAATAATAATAATAATCAGCTGCTTCCTTTTTTTGCAGCTCTCCCTTTAATGGAAGGCATTTTCCCTTCCAGTTTCATCCCTTTCTCTCTCTGTAAATGGCAGCACTATCTCTTTAACCACCGTTTCACGACAACTAAGCCTATACCGCTACTTCCACTTCCGTTCGATTCTCAATCTTCATGATCATGGAGGTTCTCTTCGGTCCTCCCTCTTTCACCATTCCGGACGCCTCTTCTTCCTCTTTCGTCAGAGATCGAACCGCCGTATCTCCGCCGCCGCAGCACCGTGTTGATTCGCCTTGGAACTCTATGAAATCGGATTTCGGACGTTTCGCCTCCGGTAAAAGTCCGGAGGATGAAATCGATTACCGTTCCGATTCCTCGTCGTCGATTGGAGTTCCTGATGATGATAGCGATGACGAGAGCGTTTCGTCCACTGGCGGAGATCGCGAGGAAGTTCAGAGTAAATTAAATGCAGGATTGATCTCTGTCGAATCGTTGGAAAGGTCTCTTCCAATTAAGTAAGTTAGTTTTCCTTTTCCTTCTCTTCCTCTGTTGTTTGATCGATTAATTGAAGGAGATGAACTCAATCACTCGATTCGATTTGAAGAAGTTTGTCCTGTTCAATTTGCTGGCCTCAATTTGAGATTTGTTGAAATTTTAAATCAGGAGAGGCTTATCGAGTCATTTTTCTGGAAAATCGAAATCGTTTGCGAATCTAGCAGAGGCGAAATCAGTAAAAGACATTGAGAAACCTGAAAACTCATTCAACAAGAGGAGGCGATTTTTTATTGCGTCAAAATTGGCCAGGAAAACCTCCTTCTACACCTGGCCAAACCCTAAGTCGATGCCTCTGTTAGCGCTCAGAGAAGAAGAACACCACGACGACGGCGACGGCAACGGCAACGAAGATGAATCACTTGCTCCATATTCTTCAGAAGATAATGAAGATGAAGAAGAAGAACCGAAGGAAAAAAGATTTTCAGATTTTCATCACAGAAGGTTGATGAGCTTTAAGTCTAGAAGCTTCTCTCTGGCGGATCTGCAACAGTAGCACCATGATAATCCATAGCCTTACCTTCTCTTTCTCTCTCTATTTTTCCTTTTTTTTTTGGTTATTTGTTTCTTCTCTTTCTTTTCCCCTTGATTTTATTTTCTCGTCATATATGTATTGTATCCATTATACATAAAGTAGTATTTTTTTAGTTAAATTAAGCTATAACTTTTAATTTTAATTTTGTATTTAATAATTCTCTACCAAATTTAAATTTTTTAAAATTAATTACGTATATATTTAAATTTTATATCTAAGAAAATTAATTATTTTATAAAGTATATATTTAAATTTTATATCTAATAAAAATTATTGAGTAATGTAAAAATAAGAATTTGAAAATAATTTTTAAATATATATTTGATGGTAATTTTAAAATTTAATCTTCATTTAACAAAAAAAATATATTATATAAAACAACAACTCACAATTTATATAAGTGAATTTAAATTGTTTGAAAGTTGAAATACTAAATTTGTAATTTTAAATTAAAAATGAAAATTATCATTTAACCTTCTTTTGCAATTTTATATTTTTTTCAGTTCCGATTTAGTAAACATATTTTCATTTAAAATATTAATTTAGTATTTTTATAAATATTGATCTAAGAAAAGAAATTTATAGAAACAAAAACTAATTTGGTTAGAAAAGTTAACAATTAACCCAATTAAACGATTATTTTATGATTTATAAAAAAATATATAGAGACTAAATTTAAAATTTTAAAAATATAAGATAAAAATATAATAAATCTCATAATGTATGTGAGAATGTTTGCTTAATCCACAGCACCCTACATGGTGTGTGAAAGTTATCTATTTATAATCAAATAAATTACCAGGATATGACTAGTATTATATTATATTATATTTTTAGAACTTCAATTTCGTCATTTAAATTTTATAAAATTTCAATTATCTCATCTTAATTTGGAAGGATAACCAAGCGAGTCAAATCCACTAGAATAATTCAACCAAAAATTTCAATAATATTCATTCTTATTTGGATTTGATTTGAAAAGTTGGGATAAGAAGATAAGGGATAAGATATTAAGTGTAAGTTTGGATGTGGATGTTTTAACAAATTAATGTTTGGAATAGTGGGGGATTTTTAATTATGTTTGTTAGTTGGGGTGAAAATGGAATAAATTTGAACTCATGTCCTAAAATAGTTGGGGCAATGACTTTGGAGATAATTTTTGGTTCTTTTTTCTCTTAATGTTTGTAAGCAACTAATAGAGATTAGTCAAACTCAAACTAATGATGCGGATGGTTGATGATATTATTATTATTATTTAATATATATATATATATATATATAAGCGAGATGTGTCTCCATTTTCGGTGACTTAATCATAGGAATTCCGAAATTAAACAGGTTTGACTTTGAGCAATTTTATGTTAGGTAACCTCGTGAAAGATTTTATATGACTCGTGAGAGTGAGAGTGAGAATAGAGTAGGTTAGAAATACCTTATTGGTTTGATAGTCTTTACTAGTGATGTCCACGGGTTCCCCGCTCCCGCCCCATAAAATTCTCCATTTTTTTTTGCAAGGATTGGGGCGAGGATAGGATTTCCGGTAGGAACTGTTCTCGGTTTATTTATTTTTAAATAGTCATTTTAAATAAAAATATTTAATCTATACTTTTCATTTTTTTAATATAAATTAATAATTGGTTGGCCATGTTAGAAATTAGAATTGAACCACGTAAATAATAAACATTTGTTAAAAAAATAAAATCAAAATAGATCCAAATTAATAAAAATGGTTTAAAATTGAAATAAAATAATTAAAATAGTATCTAAATCTTCCATAATCACAATTTTCATTCTAATAATATAAATAGGGATACCTATGCTATTTTTCATAATAAAAACAATATTCTATTCATATTCTATTGGGCCTAGGCTCAAACAATAGCGGGCCCATTCTGTAGGCCCATAAGGCCCACATAGAATTTTTGGACGGGCGTTTACACTTCACACCTGAAATCTGAAAGTTCGATAGCATGGTTTCATGTGCTACTTTATGTGACGATATCATGATTTGTGTAATTTCAGCTTCTCGATTCACTTTCTCCATTTCCAAATCCACGAAGCTCTGTTCGTGTTCGAGGTCTAGGGTTTGGCCCTCTTCTTCACTCGGTCTCCGCTCTCGTAACCGAAATTCGAATCTATTTAGCTCCGCTTCTATGAGTGAATCCGCTGAAAGTAATTCCTCTCCTCCACCGGACGACGGCGCGGAGAAGACAGCCGACGTTTTGATTCAGTACGTGGTGCTCCGGAGAGATCTGATCGATTCGTGGCCACTTGGAAGCGTCGTAACTCAGGGATGCCATGCTTCAGTCTCCGCTATTTGGTTGAACAAAGACGATCCCCACACTTCCGAGTACTGTAGTCCACACAATATCGATTCTATGCATAAGGTTAGTCGAACATTTAATTCCATTTTCAAATTTGATTTTTAAGTGTGGTGCCTCGAACTCGGACGGACAATTTAGTATGCATGCGCAGCCTTGAACCTTTTCTGTTGATATGCTGAAAATTTGCTTCGTTTGTGTGCTGTTAAGTCGGTCTGACAGTTGAGAAATGAGACATTCTGAGCAATTTGGAACTTCCGTGCTGTGTTTCTGGTCGCTGGTTGATTTATTTGATTCTGGAAAAGAACATTTTGCGTCTGTCAAGCATTTTAGAAGAACAATTGTTTACTGGAAATCTATCTTTGTTTCGGTTCTTGTGTTTGAAGTATATTTTTGCTATTCTGAAGTTAGAATCCTCCTTGCTCGTATTGTGTGCTGGATGTTCTGATTTTTCCACCTAATATTCATACGGTTGTATCTCTCTAGTTCTCCACCGTACTCGTAGAGTGGTAGGGAAAGAGAGGATTTTCTTTTAGTTTTATAGCTTCCAAGGAAGTTTTCACCCTCCATTTCGCATCGGCCTGTGTAACCAGCCCCATAGTTAATGCTAACCTTCACCATTTCAAGCTTGCAAAACGATTGAACTGCCAATTGGAGGTTTCCTTGCGCATCAGGTTCTTGTCGCGTGCAACTTAATTAGTTGAAATTACGGTTGTTCTACATTTCATTGATCCTTCGAGTCGTTCTGGACATCTTGATCTCTGAAGTCAGTACTGACTTTATTTCACTTTATCTAGGTTACTCTTGAGGTGAAGGGAGAAACTCAGATCGTCAACTTGTCGGAGAAACTTAAAGCAAATTCAATCGCCCACAAACTATGGATAGAACAACCAGAGAACATTCCAACATGTCTTGCTACCAAACCCTACCCCAAATCTGTTGTATCAGCATTTTTCAAAAAACTGAAACTCTGCAAGTGATGCAATATCGAACTGTAAAGAATCGATGAGTAATTTCATTTTTTATGCCCATCTTCTAGTTCATATTAAGATATGTATAATTCTACTTCTCGAAGACATCCAGAATTACAAACCGTTTCTGCAGAGATCATGCGGCACACGCGAAATAGCTCATAATCATAAAAGAGACGTGGCAGAAGAAAGGCCAATATTTTGGAGCAATCAAGGTACGTATATGGTATATCTATTTCTTAAAAGTAATAGATTTCTTTACACAAACACTGATTAAAATCACAAAACAAAGATCAAATAGGTCAACCCCCTGTCTAAACTTCACAGATCATGAAGAGAAAGTACAAAAAAAGAAAAAATCTGTAAGATAATAGTGTTTCTACTGTATAACGAGTTGTCTGGTGCACATGGTGCAATAGAACTTGCGTTTGGTTTTCCAGTAAAGGGGGAGGAAGCAGAACCTCCATTGGCTTTCAACGTCGGTGGCCTGGATCATGCCTCCGCAGAAGGGGCATGCCCCTGGAGCTGGTTGCCTGGACAGCACCCTCTGATCCTCGTCGCACACAAACACCAAACACATCTTGTCACCTCCTTCAGGTTCTTGCTTTTCTTTGGCTTGTAGGCTTCTTTCTGTTAATTGTTTATTTGCTTCCTTCTTTCTTTTTTTTGGGTTTTGGATGAAAAATCTGGTCGGGGAAGTGGTGGACTTGGAAGACTTTATAGGGAGAGAAGAGGGGAAGTTTCATGGAATTTGAGGTTTCTTTGGGGTTTGGCCTGTTATGGTGGAGAACCGCGTGTATCTAGAAGATTCTGACCCACTCCAGAAAGAAGGAGAAGAAAAGTATTAGATCCGGAACAAAGTCCAGATGGGGGAATTTTGTACACGTCTTCACAGTAGGAACACGTGGATCTCCAGGTTTGACCAATCCTAGGTGCTCTAATTCAACTCTTTTGACCTTGTTTATTTTTTTCTTTCTAGATTTTGAAAAACAAATCTATTTATATCTAATCGTACAACTTTTGTTTTTGTTTTTTTTCTATTTCTTTTCAATATTTTTTTGGGCATTAATATTTTTTAAAAAAATATTGTAAGACAGCCCAATAAAGAAAAGAAAAAAAAAAGTCTTATTTTTGTTCGAGGTTTCGAAAGTGCCCACGTTTTTTTTTTTTTAATTTTATCAATTTTGTAAAGAACTGTAATGGAGTAGTTAATCTTACTTTAAGACGATTTAATTGAGATATTAGGCAGCCATTGAGTGGATGGTTCGGTTGCTGCTCAAAATTAGTCTTCGGTGGGTTTAAAAAATACTTTGGTCCTTTTATTTTATGATTTGATTTACTGTGTTATTTTGTGCTTTCAAAATGTTTTTTTGGTCGGCATATTCTTAATTTTGTTTAATTTTTATACAAAAAGGAAGCTCTTTAATACAAATTTTTAGCTACTAAATTTTAAGAAAGAAATAGAATAAAGTGTCATGACCATGCTTTGGATCTTGAAAAAGCTATAAATTTCATAAATTTCCGAAAAAATAACCTACTAAAAGATATTGATTTTTCCCTTTTATCCATTCTCTAGACGAAAGGTTAAAAATAAAGTTTACCCTTTTATTCTTTAGATATTAAATGTTTATTTTTGTTTATTTTGTAAAGTTTTAAGGGAGTGTTAATAAATTCTATTTAGTTGGGGTCTCTCTTCTTTCTTTTTTTTTTTTTTTTTTTTTTTTTTTTTTTTTTTTTTTTTTTGTGGGCGATTTCTTTTGAATGAAAACTGGGTTTCTTACTAAAACAAAAGAATTAATTATACAACGTGCTTCAAAGTTTGTAATTCAACAGGTTGCATAGGAAAAAAAATGAACAAACTGATACAATCTTCTCTCCCAAATTCTGTCATTTTATTGTACATGTAAGATAAGAAACTCAGAAACGAACCATAAGGAAAAATAGGAAGAACAAAAACCTCAACTCTCTACAATTTTGTGTTCAAATGGATGTTGTACTGTTAATCAATGGAGAATGTGAAAATGGCAGGCAGTTCTGTCATTTGGATGAGGATTCATAGTCAATGACTGTCTGAAATGCTCCTGCCAATGCCCTTACCTTGTTCTTCCTCTTCTCCAAAAGCTTACTTGCTGTCTCCTCTATTACATGATTGTACACTGCTGGAGACTCCTTTCTCCCTGGTCCTCCTTGTCGTGGTTTGGCTGCCGCCGCTTCTGCTGCTGCTGCGGCGGCGGCTGCCACCTTCTCGGTCGCTTCGGCCTCTTTCTCTGTACTGTTGTTGTGATTTTCTTCCTTGGAACTCTGCCCATCTTCTGCTTCTTTGTGTTCTATAACAGTGACTCCTTCCTGAATGGGATCTGTGTGGCTCTTCTCTTCATTTTTGTTGTTTGTGCTTTCCTCTGATGCAATAACTGTAAAAACTTCCTCCTTTTCCACTTCAATTCTCTCTGGTTTCTCCTCTTCTTTGGCTTCTTCTTCTCCTTCCCCTTCATTTTGTTCTCGGTTTTCGTCTTCCCGGATCGACGATTTGGCATTATCAGTCTCAGCTGCCCCTGGAGTTTCTTCCATTTTCTTATTAGAACCAACTACTTTGAAGATCTTTGTGTCCTGTATAGGCTGATGATGGTGAAGCTTCTTTTCAACCTGATCAGTAGTACTAAGTTCTTTATCTAATTCAGGCCTTGGATCCGGAAGACACAGATCGAGTTCACACTCGATCTTCTTCAAGTCCTCCTCATTAGCACCGAGAACTAAAACAGGACTCTGACCTACATGTTCAACAGCATTCTTAGTCTTGGGAACCATTTCTGCTGATGAAGCAGAAGCAGCATTGCTAGATTCTCTCTTCAAGCTTTTCCTTACATTACTATTACTTTTCAATGTTTGAACTGATTGTTGTGTTTTCCCTCCCACCTTGTAGATTTTGGAAGCTGATCTCTCCAAAAAACCAGTCTTTGTAGAGCTGACCATTGTGGTGGAGGGTTTGGCCCCAAAAGAGGAAGACCGGACGGGAGCATGAGCAGCCCTATTCCTCGGTTCAGGCGATCGAAATGGCTTCCCCAAACGTTGCGTAGCCGGGGGTGGTTTGTCAAAAGATCTTCTTCTATTCAAACCAGGCTTGCCCTCGGGTATTGGTGCAGGGCCTGCAGACTTCTTGATCGGCTTAAAGTTATGGTCGTGACGGGAGCTGGCAGTGGATTTGAGGTAATTTGGAACATGTTTCTGAGGGAGGATTGAAAGAGAATGAGTAGAAGAAGAAGACGATGATGGTGAAGAAGGAAAGGAAGATAGTTTTTGATCAGTGGAGATGCATCTAGGAGATGACTTTGGAGTTCTCTTGGTTGAAGTATTAAGATTAGTAATGGTGACAGAACTGGGAGCTGTGATCTTCCTCTCCTTCCCCAAACCACAGCTTTCTTTTGCTCTACTTGTTGCCATTCAGCTACCTCGGCCTCGAGAGTTCAAGCATTACCTACATTTTCAAACGCCATTGCAAGCGCTTCAATAAGATCACGAGATCAGAAGTTCAAATGTTAACGAGTTTTTGATGATCAAAATGAAAATTTCAAAAGGAGAATACGAAAGTTGAGAAAAAGTAAAAGCGCTTTTAAAGCACGGGAATAGATGAGGGCTTCGAAGCAAAAGCATCCACGAAAATATCGATACATGATTTTAAGGGTTCGTTTGGTGCAAGAGATTTGGGGATGGGAATGGTCATGAAAGTAATGTATTCTCCATTAATTATTTAATTAGTATAAATCAACAATAATTTTATTTAAATATATTTTTAATATGTTTTTACAGATATAAAAGCTTATTAAATAGATGAAATTACTTATTTACTAAAATGATTAGTAATTAGCTAACCGTATGTTAAATATATTTAATTAGTTAATTGGGAATAAATAAATTACTTTAGTAAAAAGTTAACTTTCAATATTTATAATCAATTAATTATATTTATTGGGACTGATTTTAATTAGTTTGTTAATACATCATAATTTTATAATTAATAAAACTTAAATTAAATAATCCAATAGTTATTTAATTAATTTTTATAGATAAAGATACATCAATGAATTAACTTATTTACTAAAATAATAATCAGTCATCCAATTAAAATAACTATTTTTCAGTGGATTAAAAAAAATATTAATCTTTAGTGATATTTTGAATTTTTTTATTAATTAATCTATTAAAATTATTATAAGGTTGCCAACATTAATTTCATAAACTAAATACAAACAAAATTTATTCCTATAAAATCTTCATAACAATCTTGACAACAACCCGACACGAATCTTTAATCTTATTCCGACCTTAAATTTCAAACAAAACGACTTCTAAAACCCTAAATCTTAAACAAAAAGACCTCTAAAAGGTTAAAAAACACGTTTTACTCTTCTTAAATTCCTCACAAACCAACGTCAAGATCAATAAACTCGTTCATCTTAATATCAATAAAGTCTCATCCAAACAAAAAATCACATGACAGTTTCAATCCCTTATTCCTTTACATCAATTCAAATTTTGAGTTTCTCTCAATCGATATTTACTCGTTAACCCATAATAGATTTAACGATACAATATCGAATTATAAGAAGAAAAAAAACATATACATAACCAAGATTTGAGAAACAGTCACAACGAAAGAAAAAAAAAAACAAAGAAAGACAAGAATTGAAAGCGAACCGAGCCTAACTTAACAGATATAAGACATCCTATTACCTTGATTGACGTCAAAAGTTCGATCCCGAGCTCTACGATTGTCGTAAAAGAAAGACGATAATTGAAATTCTAGAGAGAGAGAGAGAGGAGAGAGAGAGAGAAACGTACCTTGAGGAAGGAAAGAAAGAAACCATGGAGTGAAGAAATGGGATTTTAGAGTTTTTGTTTGGTGGAGGCGATTCAATGAGAGCCCCAATTAACTCTCAACTGAATCCCTCCCCCTCCTTTTCTTTTTTCTTTTTTCTTTTTTAAAAATTATTATTTTCTTTTTTTCTTTTTAAAAAAATAATAAAACATCCCTATTAAAGCCGACCATTACAATGGTTGACTTTTCCCAATACAACCCACGGGTTTGACCTGATCTTTGGTTTCTCCTCGTTTTCAGGAAAAACATCTCCACCATGTCTTCAATTCTTCTCATTTTTAACCTCCAAACACTTCTGGTCGGTTCATTTTGCAATTAAGCCCTTCCATTATTATCAATTTACACAATTTGGAAAATCAAACCGCCCCCAATCGAATTGGTATGGTTCTGTTTACGGTACTTCAACTATACTATGATTGAACTCGAAAAAATATATATATAATGTCTTAACCAGTGAAAGAGAATGCCATTAAGATTGCAAGTTAGCTAGATACGAGAAGAACCGAGAGTATAATAGTAAGAAACAATATCTTCCTGAAACAAAAAATAAACTCACGAGGGTTTATGCTCGATTTCATAATATTATATCATTGAGGCGATATGTGGATAGTGTCCGTCTCAAACGAGCGATATGGATATATATATGTATGTGTGTGTTTATTTTGGGTGGAAAAAAGAGAGTCACGAGAGTTTATACATAAAGTGAAAAAATAATATTATATTATTGCAGAGACATGTCGATGGTTCATTTTTCCTATACCAATGAAGATATTTAACCAATTCATATTTATGGTTTTAAATCTTATTATTGTGAGATCTCACATCGGTTGTAGAGGGAAACGACTCACTTCTTATTACGGTGTGGAAACTTCCCTAACATACGCGTTTTAAAATCGTCAAACTGACGACGATACATAACGGGCAAAGCAAACAATATCTACTTAGTGGTGGCATCGAGCCGTTATAATTCATATATGAGAGACTACTTTTTTAAACGATTTTTTGAACAAAAATTTATTAGAGGAAAAAATTGCACTATTTTTTTGTTTTTTGTTTTTTTTTTAATTTAAGATCAAGATTATATAAGGCGTATAATTTGATAATTCAATTTTGTTTTTAATACATTTTTATAAATAAATAATTTTTTTAAGTATTCTTTTTGTTAATTTCATCAAGGCATATTCCATCTTGAAAAATTCATCAATGAAAATTAATATTGTTTAATTAAAATTCCCATTGACATTTTAAATATTAAAAAAAAAAAATCGTTTAGGTTTAACATCAACATATAAAAATTCAAAACACATTAAAAAAAGATTGATTAATTATTAATATGAATATAATACACAAATAACTTAATAACTCATATATTTACGAAAATAACAGGTAATATTTATATTTTATTGATATGTTCCTAATTAATATATCATGATTGATATATTACTAACTTAATAAATGATATCTTATTTATTAAATTATAAAAAAAACCTAAATTTAATAATATAAAAGTTAACAAATTTATATTAAAACTTTTAATATCATATAATTTGTCCAACATTAAATCTCGAGCTAAAATTAAAAAATTGAGTTAAATAACTTCTTTATTTATTATTTGAGTTGCAATTTAGTATTATTTTTTGAAGTATTTTTTATTTTGTCCCTAAATTTTTTAATTTTCTATATATATATATATATATATATATATATATATAAATAAGCATTGAAATAAACTAATTTTCTCAGTGGTTGCCCACAAAGTCATTAGTAGGCATCACGTATGAGAGAGGAAATAAATTAAAATAATATATATTATTAATATTTTATTTATTTATATGATTATTTCTTTGACTTTTGCCATTTGCCCCATTCATCAATTTTCTTCATTTTCTTTTGTTTTCATAGGGCTTTAAAATAAATGAAATAAAATAAAATATTTTCCAACTTTTCAAATCAGTCCTTTTACTTTTACTTTTTTATTTTTTTTGCCATCCTTTCAATCTGAATGAAATGAAATTTATTTGTTCTTTCTCCTCCCAGCACTTATTCTCACGATCTTCATCCTCTTTTGTCCTTGTTTGCAATTTAAAAACAATTATAGACATGAAAATATGATTACAAAAATTAATAAATAATTTATTGAACTATCGACACGAGATTCTTAATCAATAATGTTTTGAATGAACGTTATTTATTGCTTGTTCTTACGAAGAAACGAACACGCAAAAGATTTATCGAGTTGAATTGTATTCAACCCGAGAAACAAATTCTCAATAGTATGTATAGCTAGTTTGATATAATTTAGTAATCGATATATAACTTTTTTTCTCGAGGTCGGAAGTTCACAGCTTAATTAAGTTTTTTTTTACCGGGACAAAATACTACTTTCTTATATAGAGAGGACTGTTCCTCGAGATCTTATCTATATATGACACTTTTTATGAACGTGTTAATTTGTGAAAATACTAGTTCGTTAATATATGTACCCGAGTCATATTAATGGATATTTTAAATTAAAAAACTAGTCGTTTTTTCTCTAGATTAATAAAATTACATACAAAATTAAAATTAAAGTTTTTTCTTTAATTTACTCATCTAGGTAGAAATCACTTTAGGTTAGCAATTACAGGGGTCATTGCAATGTTTTGTTTTGTACTAATTCTGAGTTGACTGTTCTCAATCGTCTTCGGTCAACATGTCACGACCTGATTTCATAGTGGGAAAAAAACTTGAGCAGCCATGTTAAAAAAGCTCAGTTATCCAGAAAATATGATCAACTCAACCCATTTGGTGGACTCGAAAAACTCGACCAACTCATAAAATTAATGAAAACTTAATGAGTTAAATTGGTTCACGAGTTCGGATGAAATTAGTTAAAACCTACCTAAGGTTAAGTTTAAAAATATTTTATTTAATTTCATTTTAATCACTCCTAAAAATAATTTTTAAATTGAAATATAATTTTTTTAAAAATATATTAAAAATAGTTAGCAAATATTAATTCAATATTTTGAAAATAAATAAAGAGGTGTTTTATTTATTTATTATTAAAAATTAGGGTTTAAATAAATAATTCCAACTATTCCAACTAACTCAAATATTTCACACCAATTGAGTTAAAAAATTTACCATTTAAATAATTGAATTTAATCTTCAAAAAATTTAATATAAACTTAATTAATCTAAACTCATGACACCGAATTCTAAAATTGAAATATAATGAATAAAAATTAAAAATATATAATTTTGGGCTTAGGTTGCAATATTTTCGTAAACTTAAAAGTTAATTCTGTACTTAATTTTATATCTCGATAATTCTAAATTTGAAAATATATCTTCACGACGTTTGGCTTCGACTGAGGCTTTGCTAAATCAATTTTAGGTTAATTTAGTCCCTAAATTAATTTAAAAAAATTTATAATAAGTAACAAAATTTATAATTTTATATCTGTTATTAAAAATGTTTAATAATTCATAAGTTATTAAATTTTAAATTTTATATCTAATAATTAAATTAATGACTGGTTTAACAATTTTAGTACACATTTATTAAATAATAAATTAATATGTTAAAAACATAAAGATTTACACAATAAAAATCCATACTTAATTTTGATTGATTTTTTTTCTAAAATGGATTTAATTGTTAGTAGATTACAAATTCCTTATGAAGTAATTTTATTAAAAAAAAATCAATAAATAATTATTTAAACGAGAGGATAATTTAGGTCTAATCCACTTCATCAAATACGCATTAATTCTATTAAATTTATAAAATCAATATAAATATTTGTCTGAAATTGACATATATTAATAAAAAATTTATAGTATAAGATTGATTAATTATTTGATATTATAAATTAAATGTGATCTTATCCTTTCCCTAAGCTTTATTTTTATTTTTATTTTTATTTTCTTGAGACAATTTGATTCAGCTACGCCACTTTATATAAGGCCAAAACTCAAGCCTTGATCATCTCACCGAGTCATGTCAAGTCCCAATCCAATTATCCTTCACAAACTATATTTGTACTTGTGTTATTTATTACATTTATTTTTTCATTTTTTAAATAATATATTGTATTATTAATTTAACAGGTTGAGTTATATATATAAATAAATAAATAAATAAATAAATAAAAAAAAATATATATATATTAAGTACCAAAATTAGTAAAGTGGGAAACAACTTTGGCCATCTTAATAATAATTCGTTGCCGCTTTCCAGCCAAAATAGACCATTTAATCGATTTTTTCTTCTTATTATTATATACTTATTAATCATACTACCTACCTTATTTTATGTCCCACCTATGCCCTTTTACCTATCTTTTTAAAAATTGAGTATCGGGCCGAATATGATATTGTCTATTTTAGATGTAAACTATCGTGTAAGTGTAATTGATGCTCGAGTATAGATATTTAGTGAGTTTATCTTAATCCTTTTGTGTAATTGCTCTGTTTGGACTTTTCTCAAGGTTTTAAAAATCCGTCTGCTAGAGAGAGGTTTCCACACCCTTATAAAAAATGTTTTATTCTCCCCTCAACCGATGTGAGATCTCACAATCCACCCTCTTCAGAGCCTAGGGTCCTTTTTGGCACTTTTCTCTCTCCAATCGATATGAGATCTCACAATCCATCCCCTTTAGAGCTGACACTCGTTCCTCTCTCCAATCGACATGAGAGCTCACGATCCACCCCCGTTTGGAGCCCAGTGTCCTCGCTGACACTCGTTCCTCTCTCCAATCGATGTAGAATCTCATAAATCAATTAAGATGTTGTTACCTCGAAGATAAAGCAAGGCATGTACTATTGACCTATCTTGATCAAGAGGTAAAAAATTTCAAGTCTCGACATTATATGTTGTTGAACGTAAAAGTTTCTTAGAAAAGTAATTAAAAAATCACGAAGATGTTATCTACGTACAGACTTAGAAACTTCTCCAATAGTATATGCTCCGAGACTATAGTCGTATTCCGACCTATTCTTCTCTCTCGAAAAAAAAAACTAGAAATTAGGGTAAATCAACAACAAAATTTTACCTTTTTACCTTGTTAAAAGAGGCAAAATTACTGTTATAACCATGGGTAGAAATATGGTGAATATTCTTTATGCTTGTCTTAAGAAATGAATATCCTTCTCATTTCTTCTTCCTCAAGAAATGGGCTCCCTCCCTAAAAATGGAACTCTAATCATATATATTAATGTGGGTTGCTTTTATTGTATACAAATATAATTATGCTGAATAAATAAATAAATAAATATATATATATAGTTGGTAAATTATGGTGCACGCGTTTGGCACGTGAAATTACACCAAATTTTGACAAACATGCATTAACTTCCGTCCAACATTTAAAGGCTTTGCAACGTTTCTTCATTTTCTTTCTATACACTTCTTACCGTTTTTGTTCGGCTTTATTTTATTTTGGTTCATATATTTTTAAATATTTAAATATTATTTATATATTTCCAATATATCTTTAAATTAGTCCTTTAAAATTAATTATAAAATAGTTATAATGATAATAAGTTTATATACAAATATCAACTGATTTTTTTTAATACATGGATAAGATTAATTAAAAATATAAAGACTAAAATAAAATTAAACAAAAGTGAAAAAATAAAGAAAGATTTTTAGCAGAAATAAATTTTATTTTAAAATATTTATTCTTCAGTGTAAAAAAACGTTAACAACAATTATACTAAAAAAAGAAAAAAAAAGTTATTAATAACGAGATACTTTTTTAAAATATATATATTATTAATTTTAATCAAATTTCAGAAGTAAAAAATTAAAAGATTAAAAATGTTAAATTTTTTTTTTAAATTTTTATTTTTAAAATCAAGATTACCGTTTTGTCATGTTCTTAATCAAAGTTTGTGAACATTTATTTAATGTTTGTCCCAAGTGTGTGAAATTAAGTAAATTTACTTGAAGACACGTGCCATGCTCGTGATTAAAAATTAATTTTGTAAACATAATTTTTATGGTAAATTTTAAACCGCAAATTAATCTAAGAATATATGGAACGCGATAAAGTATAAACTCATATTTTATGGTTAATATTTGACGTGAAATTTAAAAGTGACGAAGAAGTAAAAATAAAAAAAGAAAATTAAAATATAAGCGAGATAAAAATTAATTAATTGATACTTATTTAAAATATAATATGATGCCTTTTGAGTAAGGATTTGATCGTCGGATTTTCTTTATATATTTTATTTTATTTATATTTATATTTATGATATAATATACAATTTACTGTTGTAAATAAATAAATAAATAATAATAATAATAATAAAACCCAAAAAAGGAAGAGGGAGGAGGGGAATAATCCTAAAAATAAAATAAATAAGAGGATTAGATAAGAGGCTAAAAGCCACCCAAAAGGAAAAGAAAAAAAAAAAGAAAAAAAGAAAAAAAAAAGAAAAAAAAGGGAAAAAAGGAAAAAAAAAAGAGGCGGTAGGCGGGCCAGCTGGTGAGGTGGGGCAGAGCGTCTCTGTTCCTTCCGGTCCACAAAAATGGAGCCTCTTTGAAGATGACGTTGCAGCCATTCACAGCCATTGATCCTTGATCTCAATCCAACGGTTCATATTTCTCCAGTTCCTCTCTCTCTCTCTCTCCTCTTCTCTCGCTCTATTTTTTTAATTTAATTTTATTATTATTATTATTGGTATTTGGACAGCACCACTATAGAGTTCTTCGGTTCGCCCCCGTTTTCCTTCCCTCTGTTCTCTTCTCGCCTCCTCTTTTTCCATTTATTTTTTCTTCCAATGAATTATCGTTGATTTGATTGTATTGGGATTGCAAATCGACAAAGGCTTTCGTCCTCGGATCATTCGTACACGTTTTTGCCCCTATCTCATCCCTTTTTTTCATCTATTTCTCTTAGAAATCTAAGCCTCCTTCCCTCTCTCCCTCGCGGAATATAGTTCTTAAGCTTCTTCTAGTTCTTCCTCTCTTGGATTGTTCTAAGCAGTACCACGACGAAACCAGGTAGAGGATTAATTATAAGCATCACTGTGTGTTTTTTCCCCCTTTTTTTTGAATTATTGGTTCTGTTTCTTGCTTCGATTGATATTTCGGATTTTGTCATGGTGAGCGATTCTCAGATGATGCCAATAAGAGTTTGATTCTGTTTTCTTTTTTGTTGAATTCATGGTGTTTTGGAATTTGCGTGTTGTTCTTTGAATCCCTTTTTGGCCTTACGAGACCACTTTCTGGGAGTTCTGGCATGAATTTGATTCTCTGTTTTCATCAGTTTAATTCTGAATTTCGTAAAATCTATTGGGCTTGCTCTTTCCTTTGTTGGAATATTGGATTGTTCGTCACTCAGCTTTGTTCAAGAATTTTTTTATGGGGTGTAAACTGAAGCTGTAAACTAATCTTGGTTTTTCCTTTGTTATAGTTTTTTTAAGCCCTTAAATCACTGAGCTATTTTGTTTTTAAATATGAAGTGAGCTTCATGTATAGAACAATGAAGAATAACTTTATACTGGGGAAAAAAAATGATAGGCTTCACTTTTTGTGGGGATGGATTTCGAGCACCTGACACGCAGATTCCTTTACCTTTCTTCTGCTTCTTTTGGTTTTCCTCTTTGTATTTTGACTTTAATCAAATTGTCTCCGTTTTTGTTCCCTTATTTGGATTGATTTGATCAACTTCATATTAAAATAGACCGTAATTAAATTTGTTTTATTGGAAGTGCTAAGTTATTTATTTATGTTTATACCCAAGTGAGTGTTTCTGTATCATGGATGACCTTCTTATTGATGTTTTTGCTATCATCGTTATTGAATATTGGTTTGATTCATTGCCATGGATGCTCTAGATTGTAATTCTTGGAGGAGAGGAGGATGGTGGAATAATATCTGTTTATTTGAGACTTTGGAGAGTTTCTTGTCTTGTTTGTTATATTTGTTTACCTATTTTTTTTAAAGATGAAAAGATGTTTGAATGTTACACTATCTAGTCATAGTCTAAGAAGCACAGATACAGATATGACACGACACGGACATGGTCACACGTTATTGTTTTAAAATCTAGGACATGGACATGGAAAGGACATGTTTATTGCGCTAATGAGTGTTCATGAGATCTTGCATCGGTTGGAAAGAGGAACGAAACATTCTTTATAAGGGTGTTGAGACCTCTCCTTAGCAAACACGTTTTAAAAACCTTGAGGGGAAGCTCATAAGGGAAAGCCCAAAGAGGACAATATCTACTAGCGGTGGGCTTGGACTGTTACAGACACGCTAGTGAAATTAAAGTGTTCGTGTGTCTTGGTTCATAGTTGTAGCTTTAGTTTCGACCTGGGCTTATAGCAAAGAAGCTAAGCAGTATTTTTGGATTTGAGAAACAATACCTTTCAATACTCTTACAATTTTTTAGACAGACTTTGTATTCCCATTCTTCATATCATGGATAATGAGAATATTGAAATTTATCTGTCAGATTTTGTCTCGGCCTCGATGACTTTTAACAAGTTATTATTATTGATCGTATTCAAATTAGATGCTATTATTTGAATATTGGTCTGCAGCTTGCACTGGCTTGTACTACATCCACTTTGTTTCCTGAGTTGCCTGCTTGACTTTGTAAATTTTTTTCAACTTCTCACTTTGGAGCTGGTTGTTGCAGTGTTGAAGCACCTGCAATTTATTGTTCATGGATGAATACCCTAGTAAAAGAGTTGCTAATGGATACACATCCAGAAGGGGACCCAGTGCAGTTATGAGAGATGCTGCAAATAGCAGAGACCAAGATGGTAAATATTGTAGCCGAATTGGTTGCAGTGGCAGACTAAATTCCCCGAAGAGCACGCGGAGTAGCTATTCAGAGAAGCTTAAATCTCCATTGCAGTCTTTTCGAACCTCTTCAAGTGGCAAAGAAATAGCTGGAAGTTCCTCTCGAACTTACTATGCTGTTAGAGGTTCCAAGAAATCTGTAGCTGAAACTCAGAGAAAACGATCGACCCAGTTAGAAACAGACTCTTCAGAAACTAGTAGCACTCAGGATGATTCAGAGATTTCACAAGGCATCCCATCAAATGAAAGGATACGAACAGGTCTTCGTGGTAGTCTTAAAAGTTCCGATTCCACCGATGACACAGTGATGGAACCACGAAGCTCCAGTGTTGCTCCAAACACAAGGGGACGAAGGGATTTCAATCAAGGTTCTGGAATGCGTAATAAAGACACTCTAGCAAGTTCTTCTGTGTTGATGGGGTCTAAAAGTTCTCGCCCGACATCACGTGGTGGTGCAGGTAGGCATACCTTGAGAAATTTCAGATGTAATTCGATATCTGATGTCATCTCATCGGGTTGTTCTTCATCAGATCCAAATCTTAGTAAACTGAAGGATACAGCAAAGAAAAGGAATTCTGAAGCAGAAAGTAGCTCTACAAGAGGAAAGAAAATGAACGGATCATCTTCGGAAAGAAGGATTACTAGCTCTGGTTATGGCGTTTCTATATCTGGTTCAAGAGGAGCCAAAAATGGGACTTCTAACAGGGAAAATGGCATTGCATCAGTTCGGTCCAGGACATCAATTAATGGGACGTCAAGAGCAAGATCACAAAGCAACAGACCCGACAGAAACGGTACATCTTTGCACGAATCCCGGTCCATGATCTATCAGGAGTCGCAAGGCCATCAACCTGACAGCTCAATTGATAATAATGCACATGAAGTCTCTACAGAGTTGATTTCAGATCACCCAATTTCTTACAGAAGGTCAGATAGTATGAATGAGAATATACTTAGTCATAGACCTGCTAGTCCTGCAGAAATTGGTTTGACTCGCTCTCTAACAACTCGAGATAGCTTTCGACACTATGTTATTGCAGAGGTACATTTCCATATATTGCATTTATTTTGTGAAGATCTATCAGAAGAATGCTTCACCTTCTCGGTCTAGTGAACGTCTCTAATTTAAAAAGGTGCATCTTGCTTTTTAAGGTGTTGTTGGCGCTTGAAAGGATTGAACACGAAGAAGAGCTAACATATGAGGTAGACAGTTCCTGATGTTTTGTCTTGTTTGTTTTATTCATTCACTACAATTTGAGCTAACAGCTAATTTTCCCTGCAGCAAGCAACTCTTTTAGAGACCAACCTCTTCCTTAGTGGCTTAAACGTCTACGACCAGCATAGAGACATGAGGCTCGATATCGATAACATGTCATATGAGGTTTGCTGTTTTCTTTAGAAATATTGTGCTGCTCCCTTTCAGATCAATTGTATCCAAATCTGTCTCATCTTTCCTCCTTGTTGATGTTATTATGAATCATTTCTTCTCGTTACGCAAAAAATTCGTTCAAGTTTCCTTCGGGGAGTTGCGTTTTAGCATTATATAATACTACTCTTAACCATGCGTTGTGTCGGCTGTTCTTGTATTTGTACTTATCAACTATTTTGTGATGCATGACAGGAATTACTAGCTCTAGAAGAGAGAATGGGAACTGTGAGTACAGCAGTTACTGAGGAAGCATTGTCACAATGCTTGAATAGAAGCACATATCAGTCTACACATGCAGAGGATACATCTGCCGGTGGCAGTGAGTACGAGGATGGCGTCAAATGCTGTATCTGCCAGGTCTGTTTATTACACTAGCTGCTTGTTCTGAACCTCTGGTTATACCATAAAGTTAGAAACCAAAAAGGGAAAATAGCCACTAAACCAATAGGAAAAATAGCCACGAATCAGCCATATTTAAGCTTAGCTTTGAGAATGTTGTGCCAGGGAACTAATTTGTTCTCCAGTTATGTTATAGGTTACCATAATGTCAGTATTTGCGTGCATTTACCAACATATCTGACATTATTGTAATGTATAAAATAACCGGATAACAATGTGGTTACCAAAATTGAAGTTCAGAAGTTCAGCTGTTTTCTATTCTAGAATCTCAACTTTTGAACATTTTTGGTCTAAAATCATGTAGTGCCAAATATAATGATTTTTTTTTCAAGATGCGATAGGGTATAAAAAAAACAAGGCTTCCAAAATAATGTCAATTTTAATGCTTCAACTCCCATTAAACTCATAGTTTTGGTCCTTACCATAAAACCTCTATTGAGTTTACGATGCTATACCATTTCAAACAAGATGTCTCTTTTGTAAGAGGTATGTGTAGTTTAAGAGAAGAGATGAAGGAATAGGAACCTAAATAATAGGCAACCTCGGTGGTTGATAGGAACCTCGAACCTTTGTTGAAAATGGCTAAAAGTTCAGAGGCCAAACATACAAGGACGAAAACCATATTCAAAACTACCCGAGTTTCTTGATCATTCACATTTTTAATCTGAAATCCACACTTCTTGAAGCAGTTAACTAACAAGGTGTATCGACTTCTCTTTAATTACAGGAGGAGTACTCAAATGGAGATGAAGTTGGGATGCTGCGATGCGAGCATACTTACCATGAAGGGTGTATACAACAGTGGCTGCAGCTGAAGAACTGGTGCCCCATATGCAAAGCATCTGTGGAGGAACCTGCTTCGGCTTTGCCTTCATAATTTGTTTGATTGAGTCCAACAGATAAAAGAAGAGGAGGAGGATTAATCTTCTCCCTTCACCCAAGATTTATTGTACATAGCAAATTTGTTCTATTTAAACTTAATAAGCACAGGCCAGCCTTTGGCTTTAGAAGTCCAAACTCAGTCTAATCTGTGAATGAAATCTCTCCCCTCTTGTTCAACCGTCCTTTTCAATTCTCAGTACGTTCATTTACTGAACTTTCTAAATTGTTCTGAAAGGAGTAAGAACTAAGGCTGCTTTTCGCTCCTGGATTTCTATTCTAGTTTCATTTTCTTTGTATTTTCCTCTCTGGATTTCTATACTAGTTTCTACCAAACTATCTAGGTTGGAGTAAGAATTAAGTGGCTCTCAAAAACAGTTGATAGAACCACTAAGAACTGGGAATATTGTGAGATCCCACATTGGTTGGGGGGAGAACGAAACATTTTTTATAAGGGTGTGGAAATCACTTTCTAGCAGATGCTTTTTAAAAACCTTAAGGGAAAGCCTGAAAGAGAAAACCCAAATAGGACAATATCTGCTAGCGGTGGGCTTGAGCTGTTATAAATGGTATCAGAGCCAGACATCGGGTGATGTGCCAGCGAAGAGGCTGAGCCTCGAAGGGGGGTGGACATGAGGTGATGTGCCAACAAGGATGCTGGCCCCGAAGGGGGTGGATTGGGGGGTCCCACATCGATTAAAGAAGGGAACGAGTGCCAACAAGGACGGTGGGCCCCTATGGGGATATATTGTGAGATCCCACATCGGTAGGGGAGGAGAACGAAACATTTTTTACAAGAGTGTGGAAACCTCTCCGACTCGTTTTAAAAACCTAAGCCCGACAGGAAAAGCCCAAAGAGGATAATATCTGTTAGCGGTGGGCTTGAGTTGTTACTAACACGTGCAAAAAGTTCTATTAGAAACAACAAAGGAAAAACAAAAGTTGAAGCAGAATCGAAGTGTGGCTGACTATTGCATTATAATGTGGAACATTTTGGACACAGATCTTTAGAGAATGGAAATGCTATATCATTTTATAGCATCTGCATCTTTCTATGTAACAAAGAAAAAAAGAAGCATGAAATACAGAGGATACTATCTGCAGATTGTTGTCTGTTGATGAGTTATTCATATGAAATCAAATCAATTCTAAGATTTAAATACACAAATAGGAACACTAAGTTCTTGCACCAGTAATTACCTCTCACCAAGCTACGAACTGTATCTCTGCAAAATTTTGTATATTTCCTCGATCAAATGTACACGAAAAGCTTGAGATCCTTGAATCATGGCTGCAGCCTGTCTAGATGTGAAGCATCACTGATGGGGATTCTGATTGACAGCACCCAAGCTTAGTCACAGTTAAATGATTCTTAAGAACGAACGTCCGTTTGATGTTCGATCTGCTTGTCATACTTGCAAGCCAGAGATTTTATCAAGTTTTGAGCAATATGGGTACTCACAATTGAGCAGAGCTGAGAGGTCTTTGAGATCCATTCTCGACCCCGCTGAACCGCGTCAGGTCAGCCAAACTGATGAATGGGATAAACAGAAATATCAGTCTTTTCATTCCGTGAATGCACGCATACTAATTTTCTCCAGTAGCAGAGGCCAGTCTTCCCCAAGTTGCTTTGGGTTAAGCTCCATTGCTACCTTGAAGTCGAGCAACGATATCGAGCAGTGTAATCTGCGCTCGTGCACAACTTCGCCATTTCCATTGCTATGTAGTCTGTGTAATTGATTATTCGGCGACATGCCATTGATAACCTTCCCCTGAATCTGCTGGTTATGGGCAAGAGGCTTCTCAGGCTCAAATGCAGGCCATGCTCCAACCAAGTCAACGCAAGACCTGATTAACTGCTTCAAATATACATCCAACACCTTATTCAAAATATTAGCACAATCTGCAGAAACACTGCCTAGGCCCTGTACTGCAGCGATCTGTTCCATGCGTCGTCTCAACGACTCAGTATCCAACAAATGACCAATATCACTAAAGCTAAAATTTCCCCCACAATCCACAGGCCTTGTTTTGTGAGCCCCGCCGATACTAGCTGAGCAAAAAGGAATCCCAAGAGGTGCAAGTAATCGACTCCGAAGTAAACTCGATCGATTTGACTGTCTCGCTTCTTCCCTGTCTTCAACATCGCTTCCTTCAACCTGCATCTTATTCTGTATTACTTGCTTCCCTGATGGTCGCTGAGTTCTAGCCTCAACATTGTTTTCAGGTAGTTCAAAAACTCCTGGTAGATGCTGCACTGGTCTCTGATAGTCAAACGAAGTTGCATTGCCATTATCCATCATGATTCTACAGCTGCCATCTTCCTTGCATACTGATTGAGGTGAGATACATTCAACCTTCAAGTTCGGCGCAAGTAGACTCGGTCTATCTTTGAGTTTGCGGTCGCGTATCCCAGACCTGCACTTTCTTGGGGACACAGGAAAACCTTCATTGGACCAAATGGGAATACCTTGAGTGGAAGTAGGAAAAACAGCTCCACCATCCTCATTCCCATCTTCTATGACAGGGGAAACTTTTGCAGCTTGCGTCGAAGTTTTCGGATAGCCTGCTGCAGGTATCGGTGGTGCAGCCTTAGCTTGACAAGCATTCTTCAAAATTGACTGTATCAATTGATTATGCAGCCAAAGATTCTCCCTCCCAAGTACACGACAACATAACTTATCGAACTCATTCTTACTCAGCTTTTGACTCAAGAACCTATTCAAGTAAAAGAAGTACCGTTTCGACCGATCAGTTCCGAGCTTCTTCACTATTTGAGATTTCAATTCACACAAGTCAATTCTCAAGCTCTGCTGAGGTTGCATTTCTCAGCAGACAGATTCACACACCCTTCACAAATCAATCAATTCCAGACACGGAGAGAAGCACAGTCACTATTCAAGTTCACCAAAACAAGAACAAGAAAAAACACACAAAATTTTCACTTCCACATATCAGTCAATGCAGGTTAACTTACAAGAGTCAGCATGATTTGAGCAAATTCCTAAAATTCAACCCTACCAGATCAAGTAAATCCCGAAATGGATTTCAACAGAATTGCAGCAATCATATTTCCAACTGATCATTTTCCTTTCCCAGCTACAAAGCACAGAATGCAACTCCAAATCGCAACTTCTCAAACCACAACCCTAGAAGTTAAACTCACTACATGGCTCACTAAATCCCGCCAAATTTTCAAACACCAAATCAAACCTATTGCAAAACAATCGCAAATCAAAACCCTAACTTCGAAACAAAGAAACTCGAGTTCAGAACACGGGAAAAAAAAATCAACAACTACCGAGAAACGCGTATTGAGTCCACGAACCAATACAAACACATCATCCTTTGAGCAAAACTCACAAGCTCGGAAGTCCGAAACACGAAATTTCAAAGTCGAAGAAAGAGATCAGTGAGTAGCGCGAAGTCGAATAGTGTGAACAGAGCACAAATTGCAGAGATATTAAGCACATTGAATCTCGCCGACTAATCTCAATAGCATTTGAACAACAACAGCATAGGGATTGCTTCAACTCTGGCCTTTGACGAACTCGACAAATTGAAGAGAAATTGAAGCTGAGTGGCTCAGTTCGAATCTTCGGAGCTTCGAACTTTCGTTTGCTCTCTCGGTCCTTCAACCTCTCTCTCTCTCTCTCTCTATCTCTCTCTTATAATTTAGTTTTTATATTAAATATTTTTGCTGATTAATTTTCGAGGTCTGCTTCTCCATAGCTATCCATAATCTGCAATTTCCTCTTCCCCTTCTTCTTCTTCACTAGCTCTTCAACAGCTTCCTTTATTTAATTATTTAATTATTTTTATTTTAAATTATGTAATTAAAAAGTTGCTTTACTCTTAATAATAAGTTTATAATAAAATTTTATTGCGGTTTTTCCAATAATTTCAAAAATGATCTTTTTTCATTTATTTTAGTGATATTTTTTTTACAATTAATTAAGTAAAATAATTCTTTTTAATGGATAGTATAAAATAATTTAAATTAAAAAAAATGTAAAACATCTTATTTTTTAAAAATTAATATAAATTTAAAATAGGATGGTATAATTTTAAAATTAAAATTGGTTGTATGTTTGAATTTTCGTTTTTCATATTGAAAATTGTAATCTAAAAAAAACGGCGGGTATCCCGAAAAACAAACAGCGGGTATATTTCAAAGCCCTAATTTAGTGCCGGGAAAACCCGCCTAAAATTTGCTGCAGTTCACTGGGCGCCAAGTGCGAAGTTTTTCTTTTTTTTCTTTTTTTTCTTTTTTTTTTTCTCTCTCAATTTCGTCGCGATTTTGTTACGGATTTGAGGAATGGAGAGCGACATCGAAGAATCAATCAAGAAGAAAGTGAGAAGGAATCCACACCCTGGCGAATCTTCTCGCAAGGTATGTTTACGGCATCTGCGTTTATTATTTTGTTCATTTGATAACGAGACGGCTCCAAAACTACGTCTATGAAGTAGACATTGAGAGATTAGGTTTTTGGATGGAATCTGGCGTTGCGAGAGTCTAATTCTTGTTGATTCTGATTTCTTCATGAGGCGGTAGGAATTGGGATTGGACGTTCAGTTAGTGTTGTGGTGATTTATATGAGTTGGACACAATTTGATGGTAAATATAGGATAATTCTCAATGCTTATGAATTATTGAATGATTTGGTCGTTTTAGCTTTAGGTTCTGTTCACTTCGAGATTTGATTCTGATGTGGTCGTTTTAGCTTTAGGATCAGGCTGCGATTTCCCAGGGGACGGCAGTAAGAAGTAATCTGCGAAAGTGTAGTCATCTTGCTTCTAGGAGTTAATTAGCTATGGTTTCTCAGCTTGTTTATTAATTATTCATCTTCAATTTCATGCTCGGCAATGTCCTTTTATGGCTCACTGTTTCTATGCTGTAGTTTGAAAAGGTTGAGCGGCAATAAATCGAAAGCATTTAAGATGTATATACATTAGTGGCTAAAACTCTAAGTCCATTTTTCAGGAGAATAACCTATAGTTGAACAATTAAAATTACCTTAAGGCATCATCAAAGCCACCAATTGAAACACGGTTAAAGGAGTCAAAACTAACGACATTTAGTTTGCAGTGCTGTTTGTAGAGTTGTGGTTATTTGATCAGACAGTTGCAAATTTTATTCAGAATAAAAAAATGAAATGAAACACTGAGTCTTTTAGAGTGGAACTGAAGCTTTTCTCTTAGAACTTCCCTCCTGTTGTTGTAAATGTAAGTATAGATCCATGCAGTTTTTTGCACCTCTCAGGATCTTCAGAAGTGCCATTTAAAGCTCCATTTTTCTTGGTACTAATTTATTGTCTAGGTACAATGCATACTGTTACATAATTGTTTTCTGGCTAATGAGAGCAAATGTGGCTATTGCTAGTGAATTAGTTATGCTGACATTAGAGCTAAGGACCACTAATATATTAGTTTGGGTAATATGTATGTGTTTAACATATGTCGGACTGTCAAATATTTGTTGGACATGTATTTGATTTTTGTTAACCCAAAACACTAGGTGCAAAGCTTTAATATGATAATACTTGTTTGACATGTATTAAACACTTATTAAGTCTAATAAGTAGACATATTTAGTATTATAGTGATATAGGACAACAATGATAAAATTTGAAGGCGTAATACATCAAACCCACTTTTTAAGCATATAGTGCATAAACTTATTGTCTTTGAATTTCCTACTAGTATGAAAATGAATTATATTTAAAGAAAAATATTTAGCATTATTGACATGTCCATGTCTTGGTGTCATGTTGTGTATGGGAATATCTATGCTTCTTTGCATTAGAGATTTGTGGATCAATATTAAGAATACTAGTGCCATGCATCTTCCTTTTATTATTATATTGGTAATTAGGTGTTCAATTGTAGATGACAAGTGCTGAACTTACATGGAAGGAAAAACTGAAGAAAATTAGGGGATTTCTGTAAGTCCACCGGTAACAAGATTAAAGGCCTTGTGGAAGAAGGCCGCCATGCTTGTTCATTCAATCTTATGCCACAAAAAATTGGGTTATAAGGGGAAGCACCCAAACCATTTAGAACGGGGAGCAATATGCATCGTCAACAATTTTGCTGCTTTAAGCTTGTTCTTTTTCTTGGCTCTTGTTCTTGTTACTTTTTGTCAAGAGTCAAGACTAATCCATCTCAGATGCACTAACCTCACATTAGTATTGTCTTAGAGTTGTTGAGGCAACATGCACTTTGTTCTTTTTTTATTCTTTTCGTACATCTATGTGTAAGTGAAGCCCATGGCTAACTTGAATTGCACATACTATGAAGGTTGTTGGCCAATATCTATATTGTGATCCGTTCATAACTCGTTGTTTGCTGTGTTGTTTAGTTGTATTATGAAAATGTTTGTCCTACTAAATATGTTTTAAATTTATATGGGTTGGGGCCATTCTTTTTATTTATGTCATCTAATATATAGTTATTTTCTAATTCTTGATTGTCTTTTTATTATTATTATTATTATTATTATTATTTAATTTTTTGTGTTGGGTGCAAGTTCATTCTTCTTTTTACGATATTTGGTTCTGAGTTTTGTTTATCTTCTCTGCACATTTTCATTTTTTTGACAGGGTAAATTTTTTGTCATGGGTTGAATATTTCCTTGAATTATTTTAATGTCTCTTTCTCTGTGACAGAGTGGTCTGCAAGATGAAGATATTAGATTGGAGACTACACGAGCAAGATGTACTTTATTTTCTCCTGTTCTTTTCAAATTTTTATTTACATAATTTTATTGTTTAATTAAGTAGCGAAGTTTCTAGTTTCTACAACTTAGTGCTACACTTATTAGTAGCTCTTTTGCAGTTTCAAATGTCCTCAAAAGGCACAGTGAATTGACAGAGCGTCTCTCCAGGTGGGCTATCTTCGAAGTAGTTATGGTTGCCTCAGCTTAATTGTGAATAGTTGAACATTGTGGGGGTTTATTTATTTATGATTATTTATTTTTAGAATTATTGAAATTTGGATGGAAATAACATAGCTAGAGTTTGATATCTTCCTCCTTTTAATAAAAGCTTAGTGATGCTCCTTAGATTCTTTTCATGCTATCCCTCAACTTATGATATATTTATTGACTTGTAAATTTATGCGTATGCTGCTTTTTGTGCTCCCTATTCAAATTTATCTTGTAAATATCCATTGTTTTTTATTATCAAAAGTGTTTTTCCCTGTGAGTTCCTGTTCTTCCGTTTATGGTGGAGTCCCTTCTTTTTGTGGGTCTCCCTTTATTCCTTGTTCTTTCACTCTCTGTAATTTGGTTTCCATTAAAAGAAGGATCAAATGACTTATAAATAGGCTTAGTATGGAATATATATATATATATGGAAAAATTAATGATTGTTTGCAGCTTATGTACGTGCTATCTAGAACTCCTAGTATGATGCTGTTTCATGGATGATGCATGCTTATAAACTATGTTAGTTGACATCAGTACTGGGGTCTGGGTATGTGAAAAGAAACGTGGGTTATGGATAGGCCGATGAGATCAATATGTTTATCTGTGTATATTAGCTAGAGATCAACATGTCTATGAAGTCAGCCGTATTATTTTTACTAAGATTTATTTCACTCATATGGGTTATTATTTTGTGCTTTACACCATATAAGTAGTGATTTCTAAAATATTAATAATAAATACTTAACAATAGGGACTCTGACAAGATGATATTTGAGCGCTTACAAAAAGAATTTGAAGCTGCTAGAGCATCTCAGAATCAAGGTAATTTTCCACTGTTACGTTTTCCGAGATTTTCTTTACTAACTTTCACTTGTTAATTTGGCATGGTATCAGATAAATAAGAGGAGTTAGATAGGATTAGGAAGTTAAGTGGCTTTTCACCCTCTTTTTTGTTTGTTGCGCAGAAATATATTTGGATGGTGAACAATGGAATGATGGACTTTTAGCAACAATAAGAGAGCGGGTATGACATCAAATCATGAAATTTTATTTTGATTTATTTTTCCATATTTCACATTCATTTTAGAAAATTTATTAATTGAGAAAAGGGTAATTGACGCCCAAAGTTAGTCTATGCATATCCAATACATTGATTAATGTTGTAGATGATTAATGCTTATTGTACTGTCCGTCATCAGGTTCATATGGAGGCAGAGAGAAAAGCCATGCCTGAGGATGCAGACATGTTGCCACTGGAAAAAATCACCTATAAAGTTGGAAATAAGGTATGTTTTCCATGGCTATGCAGTTTTATGGTTATTTCGAATTCCAAGGTGTATGTGGGATTTGGGAATGGGAGAACTGTTGATCGAAAGGGTTCTTAAGAACTTTTCCTGGGCAAGTTCAGAGGGAACAATTCGATGTGAGAGGCCATTAGATTTAAGGCTTCTCTTTGGAGTTTAGTTTCCAACTTTTGTTCAAGCGTGGTTTATATATTTTTAAATTAATTCCTGCAAGAGGAGTTTTTTTATAATCCTTGTGATTTTGTGGGTTGATACCTTGTCTCCGGTTATATTTTACTCCTTTGAGTTATTATTGAAAGTGTTTTCCTTTGTAAAACAATTGTTTACTAAACGTGAATAGCTGTTCTAGATGATAACATGCCATTGATGTACGGAAGAAATTATTTTCAGACCGTGCATTTAAAGTTGAATATGAGCATGGTTTTGGTTGAACAGGTTATTTGCTGCTTGGAAGGAGCGAGGATTGGCATACAATATGAGACATCTTTCGCAGGTAATTTTATTCTTTCACATTATTTTCTTTGATATTTAACTCGTGGAACAAAATAAAAATCTGTAATAGCCATTGGTTTTCATCCATGCTATGATTCTTTCAGCGAAAGAAAATGAAAATGAATGTTGTATGAGTCTGATACTTGTATTAATTCTGAAATATGATGACATGGTTATTTTAGACCCCATGATCAGTAAGATTTTACTTAATCAACACAAGTATGCGCATACAGATTTTTGCAGACCTTTGCTTGTTTAAGTTGAATTAGTAGAACTCCAATTATAATTGAAAGCTACTAGTTTTCTGGGGTATAATCTTGATTCGGAGTCTTGATATGTGTTGAAAAAATGCTCATATTTAGTGTCCTGAATTCCACAGTTCAGAGGGTTATTTATCCAAACAAATTTGTGTTTATCTTAAACTTGAGACGTACCAACACACATATTATAAACTAATTAATTACTGAAGCATTGAGGCGCTGTGCTTCAGCACTTCATCAAGTGTGTTCCATATAAAAGGGCCCTTGCCTATTCAAGGGGAGGCACCCTGGAGGCTTAGATGAAAAGTGGTTCTCGATGAGAGCTTTTGTGGGCCACTTCCATTTTTGTATGTTGTTTAGAAACTTGAACCTAATGCTACAGTAAATATTGTGGTTCATATTTTGCGTGTGCTCCTCTAACTTCATGCTTTCAAGTAGCTACTAAACTTGAATTTTATGTGAGCGAGTATATGTATCATGCGTGCTAGTATGTGGGCTTGAATTGCACAGAACTCCTATTACATTTTTTCCTTGTTATAGGGAAATTTGAATTTTATGTATGGTAAATATTTTGACCATTGAACTGCTTAATGCTATTGATTTTTATTTTGGTGGTATGATCATTCATTATGTTATTCACTATAGCAAAATATTTTGATGGTATGATAGTTCATTATGTCATGCCTTGTGAGTGGAATGATCTAGTTGAATAATTTGCAGGTGAGCCCTGTGAACTTTACCATTGCGTGCTTGAAAGCAAGTCATTTCTTGAAAAGATGACTGTCCTAGAACACACAATTCCATTCTTTCTGCCAGTACGAGAATCTGAGAACGATCTTCTCTCCTCTAATGCAATGGTAGAGTTGGTTGCCTGGATTTGCTTTGATGATTTTAGACTAGTGCAAATAAAGTGATTTTGACACGTCATCTTTGATGGTTTGATCCTGCAGAAATTTATTGATTATATTGGAGAACTTTTGCAGGCCTATGTGGATAGAAGGGAACAGGTAAGAAATAAGAAAATTATCTTTCCACAATGACTTGAGATTTTTAAACTTAGCATAATGTTGTCTACGCATTGCAGACTCCTGTGCATGTTCATGTGAAGATAGCGTTAAAGTAGAATTATTATCCCAGTAATTGGTTTACCATTTAGTATGAGAAGGTCAAAATCATCACACACATGAATAAACATTACTAGAAAAATTAGAATTTTCTAGGATGCTTTTAACCTTTTCTTGGCAAATAGAAATGTTGGCATTACCTGGTCTGTTGGTTATGCTTTAGTACACCAACTTCTTTCGATTATGATTGTAGGAGAGAATTTTATGTCGTCGTGCACAACCTATAAGAACTCATACTTTCTTAAGAGTTCTTAATTGTATAGCTATGGGAAAAAAAAAGCTTGAATGGAAGCAAGCTTTCCAGCTGCCACTAATTGAAAAAAGAAAATCTAAATCTTGGGGCTTCTTCGACTTGAATCTATTCTTTGGTCTGGTACTATTATTATCATTATTTGATGACCATTTTGGTGATGAATAAAATTTGAAAAAAAATGAAGGAAAAAACACTCCTCACTTGCGTAAACACGTACACAAAAGACACTGCCACCAACGATTTTATACCACTATCAATCATTTTGCAAAATTCAAGGTTCATACCTTCTGAGTTTGATATCGATACCTCCTGAAGCAACTTTAAGCGGCAGGACTAGAATTGAGATAGAAGCTGAAGCCACATGAAAGAGGAAAATCTTGATATCCTTGATTTATTCTGAAATTGCGCAGAACTTTATTTTTATGTACGCATAAAACTTGGGAAGAAAGTTACTGGAAAAGACGAAGAATTTGTAGAATGGTGAACCATCCTTGTGTTTTCTTGTGGTCTCTGGTTTTCAGTTTTGTTCTTGCTTGAAATTATGTTTTATTGTAGGTTGCATCTTCTGTACTCACAAAGAGAAGTTTTACATATGTGTTCATAAATCTTTCAGGTTCGGCTTATCAAGGAGTTGTATGGAAACCAAATCAGAGAGTTGTATCATAGCCTTCCATTCCATATGATTGAATTTGTGCTCGATGATTCTGACTGGTTAGTGCACTAAACTCAGTTTAACTCTCTTTATCTTTGGCTATACAACTTAAACCGTTTTCCTATAAATGTTTTAAAGAAAGTGTAAACTGAAATTTTCAATACATTTACTTAGGCTCTGATAGTTAAATTTTTTTTTTTACAAACAATTTACGAAAAGGAGATCAACTCCATGGAATTACAAGGAGCTTTTCCAATTAGTTAGGCTCTGATGGTTAAATTTTCTTACTATGATTTTTATTTTTTTTTTAAAAACGTTTGTATTCTTAGTCAAATTCAAAAGATGAAAACTATTTTTTTTTCAAAAATTTTCTGGGATTGTGATGATGTATTTTTTTTTATATATATAAAAAAAAGTAAATAACTATATGATTATTTTAAAATCAAAGTGGTTATCTAACTGGACCTTAACATCTAGTTTAACTATAGACTTTTGTGTTTGTTTCCAGCACGGTGACTGTGAGTCTGAGGTATGCTGATCTTATCTATGTGCTGCCGACTAAAATCAGTGTGCTTGCATGGCCAATGCCTCAGATGAAGAAAAATACCGCAAATTCATCATCATCAATCTTGAGCATCAAAAAGGAAAATGGAGGAGGAACTGTAAGTCATCCTATTCCAGCTCGTTTATCATACGCAGAGGATGCTTTACGAACCATGAGCTTACCAGAAGGTTGGAAACTTCTTCCTTGCACAATTATTTTCAATTTAACTTAGCCACCCAGTTACCATAACATATTATTGATATATACTTTACCATATCATCAGCATATGCAGAGATTGTGTTGAATTTGCCCCAAGCTATACAACAGATGTTTCCGCCAAAACCTCAATCATCATAATAGTATTTCAGCAACTCCTGGAGATTTGCGGAACTGTACAAAGTTACATCAGAGGGACGATCGTAGATTAGTGGCGCTATTGTGTGACTGATTAGGATTTTATTGGTAGAAGCCCAACCCAGCTCCTCTTAGAGTGAGTATTATTCATGAATTTGGTAAGGACGTGAAAATCACAAATTGAAGTAGTAGGCTCATAACTAAATGATTCTTTTTTGTCGATGGCATCCAGATGTATAGAGCAAGCAAAGAATACATTAAGGTTTGCATTATTGTATGTGGTAGTTTTATTGTATTATATCCAACTTTAACTCATCTTAACCTTCCTAAATATTTCCATCTCGCTTCCCTGCATCCTCCTTGGCCTTTTCTCAATTCATTTCTCCGGAAGATAAAACAGCTAAAATTGAATTGAGTCTTTATAGGAGATTAAATGAATTAGTAGTTTTACTGAGTGAAAGAGTGAAATCAGTCTTAAATGAGAGTCATCCTATTCTGTCGGAAAAGGGAATGAGGGTATTTAGGGCCAGTAACTGGTTTTTCTCTTGAAATTTTTCATAGAAGAATTGCTATCACTAAAAAAAGTTTCTTAATTATTTTGTCTTTTATTAGTAAGTTTAATATAAACACTAAGTTTCTATCTTGTTATCTATCTGCTTTTTTATCAATATTTTCAAAAACCAACTCAAGTTAAAAGTATGTTTTTGAATTTGGAGTTCGACTAAGAATTCTAATATTTTTTAAAGAACCGTAAAAACCTTAATATGAAAATTGAGATAAAACGAACATAAAATCTAAAAATAACAACAAAAAAAAGTAGAAATAAAAGAAATAAAAATGAAGGTAAATGTGCCTGTAATTATGGGTAGAGAAAATGCAAATACTGACCATGCAACCTCATCACGGCGCTTGGCTCGCTCTGCGATCTCTGAAAGCTCCATATGACTACTTTTCTCATGAAAGAGATTGGAGTTTTCAGGTGGTTGTAGACTCCTTTGTGTTGCTGCCCATTGCGATTCTCTCTCTTCCTTGCCATAATCTTTTTTAGTTGTGAAGGCAGTCTGTAATGTAATAGCAAAGGACCAACGTCGAGAATTCAAATCTACAGTTCGAAATTGTCATAATTGTTCCTCGAGATAAAGCATAAAAATCAGATGCCTGATCATAGTAAGCGAATAATGGTCGAGTTATAAGCTAGAACGTAGTAAATGAAATGAAGTTCCATTCCTGTGAATTTACCGTCATTCAGAATGCCTACATTATTCAAACCATGAAGGGAGCGAAGTCAAACTTCCAAATCAGAGCAATGAACATCAGGCCAAGCTAAGCTGCAATATCCAAAGATGGTGGGAAGAAAGAGTGTTAGAGAATAGTGTTAGGAATCACGGATCTCCACAATTGTATGATATTGTCCACTTTGAGCATAAGCTCTGCTTTGGGCTTCCCTAAAAGGTCTCCACAATGATATGATATTGTCCACTTTGAGCATAAGCTCTACTTTGTGTTTCCCCAAAAGGCCTCGTACCAATGGAAATGTATTCCTTAAATTAGCCAGTGACTCCCTCCCAACAATCCTCAACAAATAAAACGCTACATGTTTTACAATCACTTACCACCGTACGAATGGTAATTGAAACTGCACAAATCTGCCGGGATGGAAAATAATTAAATCACTGTGCAATGACCAAGGCAGACTATTGATGTCAAAACATAAATAAACCTAAATCGAAAAAAGAACTTTGGGAAAAAAGAACTGAACGAACCGTGAAATTCTTCATTCCCTGGAAAATAGGCCTACTGGTCAGCACCGCACTAACAATTACACTCAATCCTGGTTCTGTAAGGACAATTTCTGAAGCACTTCTGGCTGCATCAGTAGCATCAGTAACAGCCATTCCGATATCTGCCTTCTTTAAAGAAGGCGCATCATTAACACCATCCCCTGTCATTCCACATATATGCTTGCTTTCCTGCAGCCCTTTCCCGAATTCATATTTGTGTTCTGCACAATGCAAAAGAGAGCATCAAGAAAACAGAACATTTTCGCTTCAACAAATTTGATAGAAAATGAGATTAGTCTGTATAATTATATTGGTCGATCAAACTCTTATGATTGCACCCGAAAATTCACTCTAAAGGTTACATTTCAAATTCTATCCCTATGGTTTGGAGAAAGTTGGAATTTAACCCGCATCAAAATGAATCTATCTATCATGCCAATGCATTCAGTTTAAGAAGTAAGAACATGATCGCAAAGTTGAAGCCGGTGGGCTCCTTCCTCCGATGTCAGACCTTCGCGTGTACATTTCAACTGTTCGAACACTTTCTCTATTGGAATATGTTCATGCAGATAACAAACATATGCCACTTAACATTTACTACTATTGAGCCACCTTAATGAATTCAAGCGAACAAAACTTGATAACTAGACTGTTAATGGTGAGGCCAGATACCTAACAAGGTTGTACTAATATAGTTTTCTTTATACTATGAGTCTGAGAAATACTTTCAGCATACTGTGAAAACAAGCCATGCAAAACACAGGCTGCTGCTTCGTATAAACTTTATCAGTCTTGAAAACCTTCATTGTTCGTGTTTGGGCTTGCATGTCATCTCGCACAGGCTTTAACCATTTGGCGATGAACATACATAGTTCACAAACTCCCTCTCTTCCAGCCCATATTACTATACAGTCCTTTGCAAAACCCCATTGAGATATTAACACTATCAATAACAAAAGTCTAAGAGGCTAGCTTCAACTTAGTAGGCCACTGGTCGATTCCAATATCTTTGACTGAGTTCGAGAATTGGGCCTTTTTGCTAGAAGTACACACACATATATGGTGGGTAATACTTAAAGAGATAATGAATCTAAAGGCACATTGTTTATCTAACAGAACAAGGAACACTCGAAGAAAGAAACTGCCGTAAAAAGGCCCCTCAGACTTCGTGCTTAAAGAAAATGGACTGAAATGCCAAATTTCCTTATCTAGAAAGATATAGGTTACATAATAAAAAAAAATTCCTAAACTACTTGTAACCAAGATTTCAAAACTATATTTGAAGCAAAAACCTGTTTGAATATATTATCAAAATTAAGACTGCAAGTGATTATTACCTAGATTGGAAATGCGATTCAAATATCCATTCTAAGTGATAATATTATTTTTTAAACAATAAGTGTAATTCCAAAACAATTGACAATTTTAGATAAATATTTTTTTAATTTAAACAAAGAAATACAAGATCAATTAGTCACGTGACAATTAAGGCCACCACTGACACGTAAAAAGATAAGATCCAAATTTTTTTTTAACTAGTGGCAAGTAAACTTAGCATGTATCCGCCAAAATGGTTTCAATTATTACAATTTCAATTGTCTTCCTTGACGAGTTAAGACATGTGTTATTGATTAAGAGGTTAAATTTACTACTCTATAAATAGTTAAACTAAGAAATTCCATATTCTCAAGTACTCACTATAACTTCAAAAGATTAAAAGAAAAAAAAATCGAAATAAACTACTTAAAAAAAAATGAAAGAAGAACAATAATCCATGAAAATTTAAATAAGAAGTCCTTAATCTAAATTTGTTCTGTTAGCCACATTCTATGAAAGGAATACGAAGCCTTTCACATTAATAATTATAAAAACAATAGCAAAAAAATATATAACATCTTATGCCATTTTTTACGAAATTCAAGCAAGCCAAAAACACTCTAGCATGAATATAGTTAAAGTGACATCGTCCGTTGAAATCTCTTGTCTACTGAAAAAAAAAACATATAGAAGCCTAGAGGGCTGTTCATGACTGCCACGTGTCCACAATAAACTGGCCCGTCCGTCGAACTTTCGGATGCTTTAAACAGTTTCTATTACGGCCGCCATATCGCCGGCGAAATTACGGCGTAAGAAAATCCGACGTGTCAAATGGAATTCCGATTTCTCTGTTCTATTTTTCTTTTCCAAAAATCAAACTCCGACATTTTTTGACAATGTTGCTAGGGTTCTACGGAATTGGAGAAAAGGGTTTGACCTTCATTGAGGCATATATTTAATTTTTAATACAAAAGTAAAATCCTTCTAGATTTCTTTTAGTTCAACAATATTTAATATTTATAATACATCAGAAAACAATATTTTGTCTATTCCTGCTTTAAAAAGTAAAGTTACGTACCAAAAAGGAAGAACATGGAAACAAAACAATCATTTGTTTAAATTTATTCCATATACTATTTATCTTTTTCCTAGATAACAAAAATAATAATTTAGCTCTCATCTTATAATCATTTAGTTTTTTTTTCTTTCTTTTTTTTAAATTTGAATTCGTTTCTTTTCTAAAAGAAAATAGATATTTGAATCATTAGCCAATTTTTAAAATAAAAACAAGTTATGTTTTAAAAAATGGAGTAAATTCTTTGAAAATACTCTTAAAAATGAGATAAGAGGACAAACAAATCAATAAATAAATAGAAATACGTAATTTTAAAAAATCAAAAAGTTAGGGAGAGTTAAAATAGAAGTTAACAAAATATTCAAAATCTGTAAAATTAGTCGAGAAATTAAAAATAATTGCAGTCTGCACCCTACTTTGTGAAAAATGTCGTTCTCCGCCTGATGTTTAGCGCCAAATTTTCAGTCGTATAAAGAAAGCAACCGATCCAGTTAAGAGAGTTATTACAAACAAACATCGGAATCGATAATTCAACTCCGCTGCAACGAGAATACAATTATCGATCGAATCAACGAAAGCAAGTAATTGCACAGACAAATCACAATCAAATAGTAAACCTTCTCCGCCGGTTAAACAACAACATGCAAAGAGAGAATAATCCGAATTCATTCGTCGGCGATTCTAACGAATTTTCTCGGCAGCCAAACACAAAGCGCAAAAATAGCAGGCGATCGCAATGAAGAAACTAGAAGAAAAAATTTAGCGTTTATCATACGTACCAGATCAATAGTCTCGCTTTTAATCTCCTCAAGAGTGATGGCATTAACACCGGCCATTCTCGAAGTGCAAGCTCGATGGCATACGCGAGAGCTCGAGTTAGGAAATGAAGAATTAGAAGTCTGATGAGGAAAGTATATTTAGAAATACGAGAAGTCCACGAGATTCATGGAAGAATCGTCACGATCGCCATTGAAGAAGAGGAAAGAAAACAGAAGAAAAAGAAGAGGAGGACGATACGGAAGAGTAAGAAATGGAGGGTTCACGTAGGTTTGATTGGGGGGATATCAGTTAATTAGGGCAGAGAAGAAATTCTATTGAAATCTGTAACCACTTTTATAGTAGGCTTCTGACGCTACAGTAGTGGGGCCCACATACCACGTTCTTCTCATTGCCTCCGGTCGAGTTGGCATACTACACGCGCCCTCTTATTCAATTGCGGTACACGCGTCTATTTTTAATATATATGATCTCACAAAAAAATTATTTTTAATTTAATTAATTATCAGATGGAATATATTTTTAAGATGATAAAAATTATATTATTGACTAATTTATATTGAAATTAATCGTAAAAAATAATTAATTAAGATATAATACAAATTTTGATAACTCAATAAATTATTAAATCCAAAACAATAAAGTACTTGATAATAAAATAAAATAAAATGATTAAAATAGTTTTATTTGTAAGTTCAAAATTAAACAAAATAAAAAAATTTAAAGAAAAGTTAAAAGAAATTTAACTAAACTTCGGACAGATGTGGCACAAAAATAATAAATTTATACTGTAGAGCGTGACTTACACGCGCCCCTGGTGAACGTGGGTGGAACGATTCAAAAACAAAAACCAAGAAAGAGAAGAACAAAACACTGACCTAAAAACCGCAATTTCTACCGCCCTTATAATTGCCCATAAGCTTAAAACGCTGTCGGTTAGAAGCAGGCAACATTAACCCTAATTAAAAATTGAAATAAAAATAAAACTTCTATTTTCTTTCTTTTATTTTTTATTTTAAATTTCTATGATTTGGAATAATTAGACGTTCAACGTCCAATCCAACAACTTGGACCAACCCAACCCAACCCAACCCAAATGGGATTGAGTTGGGTTAGACTAGGTTACTTTCCTAAACCCGAATTGACTCGGTTCGGTTTAGGGTTCATAGAACAAAAACCTTAGAATGAGCCCAACTAGTGCTCGAGTCATCAATCTAACCAACTCAAAATTCAAAACAAACCCAATCCAATGTGTACACCACAACTGTGTGGCCGTGTGGCACTTGTCAATAAGAAAACTTTCTACAATGTTATTCTTACGTAAATGACAAGAAAAAAACAACACCTGGGGCGCCCAATACTTTTGCACTATGGCTATATATTTCAATACGGGAATTGCCTGGTCTATGATTAACAAATGACAAAGTGCACTAAAAAGCATTTCGTTAAAGGCTATTAAGCAAGGCAGCCCTAAGAAGATTCCCAGTACTCGGAAATTGCTGCACAAAGGGCGCAGTATCCATTATACTAACAAATAAACCCTGGCAAAGAACACAAGAATATGCACCTTTCTCTAACCACATGCCTGGAATACGTAAACATAGAGCACAGGGTGTTAGGATTTCTTCAGTTCCTGGACTTGCAAAAGCTGGGTCCATCAGCTTTCCACCATCGGTTCCGGACCAGATGGCTCGGGCCGAGATTTGTTGGATTGTCTCACTGAGTTGAAAAGGATGTCCTTGATAACCTAAGCAGGAAAAAGTACAAAAGCTGCAGTTAGGATATAATGTACAACTTTGAGGTGTTCTTCTGCAAAATGAACATGGGGATAGCGCGGGTCACCTGTGACATCAAACCATGAACCTGCTCTACTGTTATCTTTGCACTGTCACGCGTGATCTTAGCAAGTTGGGAGTCTTCCTGCAATTGGAGGATGAAATTACAAATAATAATGCTTGTGTATTTGAACAACATTTGGGTTTCAAAATGATATATTGTGTAGAGCAACTAGATCACGTAGAGAGGGAGTGTTGTGTATTGCCATTAAAGATTAGCTAAATTCATTCATTTGGAAGCAATTAGAGCTCTATCATGACTTGGATACGCACCTAGACAGCCCCTTATGTGGGATCCATGCACTTTATATTATAAATCGACAATGTGCAACACCATGTAAAATAAGGCAACTACGTATGCAGAGACATCGAGTAACAAATTTAAAGAAATACAATCTTTTTATTTTAAATATCTTGTGAGAGATATATATAAAAGGAGAGAATTTCTGTTAACCACATAAAAGAAGAACATATCAAAGTGAAATTGACACTGCCAAAACAGGACATAACTTTAGTACTAACAAAAGGATAATATAAACACAACTCGTAAAGTACACATGGATATGCTTGCATCACCAAGAAAAACTTCGTTAATCGAAATCTTTGTATCAGACATGAAAAGAAACAAACCAACAATTTCCTTTCTTGGTGGCTTATTTTGTTTGGTTCCAGTTTTTTTTTTTTCATTTCCTATTCGTGGCCTCTTTTTTTTTTTTTTTTTTTTTTTCGTTCTTCATGGAGGTTGGTTTCTAGAATGTGTGTGTGTGTGTAAAGAATAGATAACTGATTCTTGCAACAGTTAGGATATCAATTGGTTATGCCTACGTGGCCAACCTCAACCTAGTACAACTGGTTAAGGTGACAATAGAAATAGCCCAGCAGTGATGTGTGCATCTATCTCTAAGGGAATAATATCTAAAAAGTGAAATGAAACGTTAAAATATCCAATATGAACACTCAGAATCTGCATGGAAAGGACTCCAATTGTGGTATGCCGTGTCCAACAACTTTACTTATGATCATAAACAAGGTAAAAGGAAGGTTAGAGAGCTTCCTATATCTCCCAATCCTCAAAGAGAATACCCAAAATGAAGCAAGAAGATGCCCTACTCAGCATGACAGCAAGCTAAATAACCAACCTCTCCAGCCCAATCTGACTACCAGAAAACCGTGGACCGACTACACACGTACATGCTTTTTTTTTTACACTCTCACCCTTTTCCTTCCCTTCCTACTTCTATAAACTTTTACAATTGGGGTGTGAGATCCCACATCGATTGGGGAAGAGAACGAAGCATTCTTGATAAGGGGTGTGGAACCTCTCCCTAGCAGACGCGTTTTAAAAATCTTGAGGGGAAGCCCGAAAGAGAAAGCCCAAAGAGGACAACATCTACTAGCAGTGGGCTCGGGCTGTTACAAATGATATCAAAGTCAGACACCAGACAATGTGCCAACAAGGAGGCTGAGACCCGAAGGGGGTGGACACGAGGCGGTGTGCCAGCAAGGACGTTCGGCCCCGAAGGGCGAGAATTGGTGGGGGGTCCCACATCAATTGGAGAAGGGAATGAGTGCCAGCGAGAATGCTGGGCCCCGAAGGTTGGTGGATTGTGAGATCCCACATCGATTAGGGAGGAGAACGGAGCATTCTTTATAAGGGTGTGAAAACCTCTCCCTAGCAGACACGTTTTAAAACTTTGAGGGAAAGCCCGAAAGGAAAAGCCCAAAGAGGACAATATCTGCTAGCGGTGGGCTTGGGTGTTACAGGAGACCTATCAAATTGTTTATCTCCCCACCCTCAGTTTCTGTAATATGTGGTTGATAGCCTGAAAGATTAGGTAAAAAGTATGCATAGTTTATCTGCCGTACAAATTATTTAATAACAGATCATCTTTTATAACTTTAAGAATTAATGTATATGAGAGCTGTGTATGCTTGTACAAATATATATAAGAATAAAGAATAAGAGGAAACACGAAAAAGTACCTCCTTCTTCCTCTGAGCAGGAGCTATTAATGGCCCAAAGCGGGAGTGAGCTAACTGGTTCTCCACCTGCTCAAGTTTTTCAGCTGCAAAACACAAAATAAACCACTAAAAAGAATCATATAAAACCCAGATCACACCTGATGATTAAAGTCGGAATAGTATACAGAATGCATAGTAATGTAGACAAGAATACCTAAATCTGATATTTGCCCAGCAACATAATCTCCATTACCCAAGAGAGGAGAAGAAGACAAAGTATTAACCCAGTACTTGTTCCAAAGCAAATCCAAGAGATGGCAGTCGAGTGAAGATTTGAAATAAGTGATATCAAGCGCATAATACTGCAATAACATGTAGAAATTAAGAAAAGTGTGTACAACGGCAAATAAACAACAGAAATCTAAGAAGATCAAGTGATGAAACCTGTTTACAGTGCACACCGAAGTCTTCTATCTTATTCAATGGGATGGTTTGATACTCAGAAACAGGCTCATCCGGTGGCTTATATCCTTCAGGGTAGGTCCTGAAAGCCCCAATCTCAACTTTTCCAGCCGAAACGGTTCTGGTTGGATCAATTACAACAGCCAGAAATGGCTCCTGAAATGTCTGATTTAAAATTTGCGTGGAAACATCAATGCCCGAAAGCCAGCATCCATAACCTGGATGAGAATGGTACCATCCTACAACGTTCTCCAACCTGCCCGCCTAAATCATAAGATAGCCTTTAAGATAATCGTAATGCATAACTTACGAAACTTGCATAGGTTTCACAGATCGACAGCATCACTCCACTACTGCATATGTTGGAAATTTATCGTTTATGAAAAAACTCGATAAATTCAAAACCCGGGAGCACTGGATCTATGATATGAAATATTTAACAAACATAGGTATAAACGAAAAAATACACTCGAATTCAGTATACTCCTCCAATGCAGCTCTCAACGGTACCAAATAAACCTAAATTCCATACATAACGGACGTTTGTATATGAATCTTGTTGAACTAAAACATAGAAATATATTTTCAACTAATATGAAAGAGAGCGATCAGAAATGACGAATTCAAAGAGAATATAAGAAAAACCTGTTTATTCGTCTGAGAATAATCGACCATATACTCGTACGCATCAGCCTGAGCATTAACCCTAGTCTCAGTACCTTCGACCGGCAAAGCAAAGGCATCCATGACTATAATAGCGTCTCCATCAGTCTTCCCCTGCATAAGTCCCATGACCTCTATAGTTCCGCCGGAGCGTGCATGGACCACCATTTTAAGAAGCGCAAGGGCAGAGATCTTCACACGCTTAAAGTAATGAGGATCATTTTCCCACGGCTTTTCCTGCTGGAACTTGGCCTGTGCCGCCTCATCATAGTAGAATATCGCATCGGAGGAAGAATCTGAAGCTTTGGAGGTGGTCGGAGGAGTATCGACGGTGATGATATTGTTCTCAAGCTCCCAAGTTTTCTGAGCAATTTGTGAAGATGACGGAAACGGCTCCATTCGTATCGAATTCGAAAACGAACAAGAAGAACAAAATTTCTCCCAATTTTCTTCTGAATTCAGACTCTTCGATAGTTTTCCGGATCCTGTGAAAGAAATCGGGGTTTCATCAATGGCAGTGTTGAAGGTGAAGCAAGTGGAGCATCCCCAATCTATGGTATCAACAGAAAATTGGATTCTTTCTTCGCACCACAAAAAACAAAGAACTTAAATGAAAATGGCCCATAAGGTTTGGGCTCAGCCCAGATAGTTATTGGGTCGATAATAGGCCGGCCCAGCTTTAGCCTCTAATAAGCCCATATTTAAAAAAAGCCCACGGCCATGTCTAGTTATTTTATTACATACATGCATGCATGCATACATAGTCTATGTAATTTCAAATTATTTATTTTTGTCTCTATATTTTTCACTTTTATATATTTTAGTTCTTATAATTTTAAAATATTTATTTTAATTATTTATTAAAAAGTGGTCAATTAAGATTTTCTCTCTCTAGATTGGACTAAATTTAGTTGAACTCGACCGATTAGACTATCTCGAGCTAAAGTGATTATGAAGCATAACCGACTAGCCGACCGTACGTTATAAGATTTTGACTCATGAGATGTCTTCCTTGAGCCGTATCGAGCAAACAGCCAAGCTCGAGACTTGGTTGACTTTGGTCTCGAGTCACTCTTACATCAAGCATTTTCTTCCCGATGTTCTCTCGGCTTTTTAGCATAATTTATTAGGCCAAAATCACTCTCTTTAACACCAAACTAAAAAAAAATTTATTATTATTCTTAAATTTTCAAAATTAATAAATTAAACTCAAAATAAACTTCCCCATTTTTCTCCCCTGGAACCGTTAAAAAATAAAATAAATAAATAAATAAATAAGCGTTTTGCGTCTATTAATTAAAAAAAAATCATTAAATATAAAACACAGACTAATAACTAAAAAAAATATTATTTTTAATTTCAGGAAAAGATTCAGACGTCAGATTTTATTTAATAATAAATGTTATGATGGTGTGACTTTATTCTCTGATTATTATTATTATTTTTTCAAATAATTTGAGTCCACAAGAAAATACGAAAGATGAAAAAATAAACAAATAAAAATAATGAATTTTTCTCCCTCAAATAATATTATTTATTAAATAATAAATAATAGTTTTAAGAAATTATAAAAAGGAGCATACCTCCCCACCGTTCTGACCACTCTCTCCACCTTTTTCCAGGCTCAAGTTGCAGATACTCTCTTCTCTTGCGTGAAAAATCTCGGCCTCTATTTTTTCAGGTCTCGTCTCCATCTGGATTTTCCATTTTTCTGAAAATTTCGCTCTCTTTTGAGGTGATTTCGATTGGATTTCTGTTGCCTTGCTTTATCTGAACTTCCTGTTCTTTGATTCTTTGTTTTTGTGTTTTTGCTTGGCGAGTTGGATGTGTTTGTTTCTTTGACTTCGTTGCCAGATTTCTTGTACTGATCGTCGGATAATCATTTTGCTTTGAAGTATTGAGTTCTCGAATCAATTGTTTGTTCGTGATTGTTCTTTAAGTAATCGCATTGAACAACTCTTTTTTTGGACAGGGTTTTTGTCTTTTTCGTTGTTGTTTCTGGGCGATGGACTGGATTTTCTAGAGTTTTTATTTCATTATCAGTGGTTTCTGCCCGGATTTTGGTTTGCTAAAGAACTGGACTGAATGGAACAGATGGAAATTTGGAACCTGATTTTCGGTTGGGTCTTTACACTTAAGAGTTCATGTTCCGATTAATTTTGGAAGGGAATTCTAGGGAATATTAAAGATCACGTTTCTTGGGAAATCAAAGTAGAAAGTCGTGTTGCAATTTGTAAGAATTTTGGAAAGTTTGTTCACTTTGGAGTCTTTGTCCAGAGCGTGTAGAATAAACTAATGGTTGCATTGTAGTATCTCACTCATTGATATGACCTAATTCATGTTCTGTTGTTATTTTCAGATGTTCAGCCAATTATTTTAGTTCAAGGATTGGCCTTCTAGATGCATTCGGTGTATTATTTCGTCATCTTACAGTAGCATTTTGAGCCTGATTGATCAATGATTAGATTCTTTGATTAATATTTTAGATTCGACTGAGGTGTTCATAGTTCCATCTTGTTTATCCAGTTTTTCTATGAAAGTGGGCTCAACTTCCCATCTCGTTCATGGATAGTAATCAGTTTGCTTCTAATTGGGATGACGTGATTTGTTCGATATGCTTGGAGTTTCCTCATAATGCTGTACTTCTGCAATGCTCATCGTATGACAAAGGATGCCGCCCCTTTGTGTGTGACACGGACCATTTACACTCGAATTGTCTTGATCGTTTTAGAAATGCACATAACACTACTCCCCCATCAACATCTGATGTAGTTCCTCCTATCCTCTCAGAGCCAGTGGCACCAGAAGATAATTGCAAATTATGTTGTCCTTTGTGTAGAGGGGATGTTAGTGGATGGAAGGTGGTTGATGAGGTCCGTGTACATTTGGATGAGAAGAAGCGTTATTGTGAGGAAGAACAATGTAGATTTTTGGGTACTTATTTGGAATTACAACAACATGCTCAGCTGGAGCATCCTCATGCTTGTCCTTCGAAGATTGATCCTGCTCGGCTACTTGACTGGGAAAATTTTCAGCAGTCCTCTGAGATCATTGATGTCTTAAGTACCATTCACTCAGAAGTTCCTCGTGGCGTGGTGTTTGGTGACTACATGATTGAATATGGAGACGATGAAAGTGGCGATGAGTTTGAGGATTTTCCTGGGGATGAAGGCAATTGGTGGACCTCTTGTATCTTGTATCAAGTATTTGATAATTTTAGGAACTCAAGGAACCGAAGGAGGTCAAGAATTGGCGATACAAGAAGGGGAAGTCGACGTTCAAGTAACGACTTATCAAATTCAGATGACAGTTCTGTGGCCTCAGTTGAATTTGCAGAGTACGGGGTCGACGAAATTGATGACGAACTTGCGAGTACAAATGTGACTTCAAGAGGTAGCTCCAACCATAGGAGGTGAGAATTCTTTCCCCTTCAAATCCCGAGTGAGCTCTATTCAAGCATTTACGTTTAACTCGTTATTTGTGGATATTCATGGAACTTCTTAACATGTTTTGGCTGATATCGACCTTAATAATTCAAACAAAAATGAACCATTATAACAGGTATGAATTAGATAAAACTTCTTAGATCTACAAGTTGAGCAGTTTAGTTTAGATGTCACGATACCGATTTATTTGAGTTTATTGTTCTAACTTGATTGATTCATCTTCCTCACCGATCCCTAGTTCCCGAAGACGTCGCTCCCGCTTTTATGACAACTAGCCACTAGGTATGCACTTTCCCATGATCTGCACTGTTTTTAATACTCAACGGGACATCTTTAAGCATGGTCTACTTTCTTCTCCTTCCGACTCACGAATACTTTTCCTCGTGTTTCTTTTGATTTTATGGCAGCTTCAGAAAATGAGGCGGAGTTGAGGAAATAGAGGAACCTTTTAGATGTAGGAAGTACTCAAGTTCGTGTTAAGTTATGTTATGTTTAAACATTTAGTTCTTAGAATTGTGTTGGCTTCTTTCTTTCTTCTAGTTTTGTTTGGTTTCTTTTATGGGGTTGTTCTAAGATGTGTTCTGCTCACTCATTACATTGTAAAAAAGGATTGAAAGGCGCCAAGCTGATGATAACTGATGCTTTAGTGTACAGCTGATCTAAGTTTTGTTCCCATGTTTCATTTAGAACTTTGTAAGTCTTGTGATCTCACTTATGGTTGTCGATGTGCTGCCTGGCGTTGAGCCTGTGCTTCGTACGACGTTCTAAAATGTCGTGCTCTTGCATTCCTACTGTTGTCGAATTCAAGTTTGTTTTGCTTTATTTCTCAACTTCATTCTATGATGATTGATTTATGTCTAGCTTTGAAAAGTTCTAACTTTAGATGGTGGGCTCAGGTCAGTGTCATAGGATATGCTTACCCTTTTAGCACAAGTCAACTTCTAGATAAGTACTTTCGAACTAGAATGGATGCAGTTGATGCTAGTTAGGTGGCCTCGGGTCGGTGTAAATCTCTGTTTTGATAAGTTAAATGTTGAAAACTAACCGAGAAAAATTCATACCTCGTTTGATAACGATGTCATTGTTTGTTTTCAAATATTCATTTTTGAAATTTATGTCCGTTTTCTCTCCATTTTTTATTAATTTTTAGTCTTGAGTTTCAAAAACACTGCAAACACCCATTGGTAGAAATGTATGTTGTTCCATTCAATTTTTAATAAGAACAACTCAGGTAAATCACTTGAAAAAGACACCTCCATCATTTTGATTTGCTCTTATGCTGTCGGCTGTAAAATACTAAAAAATATAATTGCCTCTTGCAAATGCCAACCGACACAATCATTTGTATCACTTAAATGATGTATGGAAGAAGTTTTGTACTTCCATAATACTAAAAATAAAGAAGGTATTAGATGCTAAATGGACAGGGTGGAAAGTGTCTGTAATCGATATTGTTCGTTTTGGTCTGTTATGTATCGCCGTCGTTAGCCTCACGGTTTTAAAATGCTTTGTTTCCCTCAACCAGTCTCATGGTTTTAAAATGTTTTGTTTCCCTCGACCAATGTGGGATCTTACAATTCACCCCATCTTAGGGATCCAGTGTCCTTGACTTTGATACCATTTATAACCGTTCAAACCCACCACTAGTAGATATTGTCCAGTGTCCTTGACTTTGATACCATTTGTAACCATTCAAACCCACCACTAGTAGATATTGTCTACTTTGACCTGTTATGTATCGCTGGTTACATATGGCCATCAACCTTACTATTATAAAACGTGTCTATTAAGGAGAGTTTTCACACCTTTACAATGAATGTTTCGTGTCTATTAGGGAGAGTTTCCACACCTTTACAATGAATGTTTCGTTCCCCAACCCAACCAATATAGGATCAACGTAACACAATTTTTCGAAAGCAAAATTACTTTTCCTTCCCAAAAAAAAAAATGGCAAGTTTTGGTTCCCGACAGAAGAATCCCTTTTTCTACTCAAAACAGTTGTCTATACATATATATATATGGTATGCCTATAAAGATACAAGACCTCCCTGTAATTTACAAATGCTCTTGTTCAATGATTTTAATGTAAAATGGCAGAAAGCTACATGTTAAGTACTAGCTTCCTGAATGAATTAAAGTTGTATTTCTATATGTGCCTAAACAGGACTATCTTTTATCTGTCGGATAGAACGGATTCGGTCCAAGCAAGCATGAGATCCCGGACTACGGTTGGGAAATCTGTGAAGGCAGCCCCGGTCGTGGGGAGAGAACATTAGGTTCGATTTCGACCACGTAGAAGTTAAATGTCTAAATGTGAAAAGTTGGAATGATTAGTGATTGTAAAGGTCTACCTCGGGCTACTTCCATAGCCATTGATGGTACGTCGATCTGGTCTTCAAGTAATCGGTAAACGTCTACGAGCTAACGAAGAAAACATGGCATTTTAGTATGTCCTAAACCAGTAGAATCAAATAAAAAAGGGAACAAAAGGAGATGACTGACCTCTTGAACATGAAGCTGCGAATCTTCAGTCAAAGCAAGAAGCAGCTGTCGGCGGATTCCTGCGTCGAGGAGGAATAGGCGAGCCCCATCTTTGATTGTATCTTTGAGGTCAAGTTTCTTCTCAACTTTTCCTGAGCCTTGCCTGGAAAAGGTTGTCAAAGAAGAAACAAGTCAATGGTATTATAAAGCCGGAAAGAACATAAACTAGAGCTGGCTGTGTAATGTTACAGACAGGTCGTTCTTCTGCAATGCTGGGTTGCTGCTCATCTTAACGACGTTCTCTTTCGCAAGCACTATAAGATTTTCGAGACGCTTCCATTGAAACATTCCATCTTTAAATAAAACCTAAAGAGCAAGAAAAAAAAAATTGACATGTTAAGGAACTTCTGCTCTAGCTGATAGCTCCATCGTAAGAACAAAAGGAAATCAGTTTCAAAGAACTATTTTAACACAAAAATGCCTAATAACATTTTAGATAGCAGGGGTATTGATCAAACCTGAATGAGGCGTTCGCGTAAGGCAGGGTTTGGATCTGTCAAAAGACGCTTTGCGATATATGGATATGCAACCTGTTGCAGACATGAAGATGGAGATCAGATCCTTAACAAGAGAAGGGAACATATAAGGATAAGGCAATGCCAGCAAAGGTTTCGCTAAAGTTTCTATTATTGCTTTCAATATAATATAACCGTTCTCTTATAGAAACAACAGATTAGAATTCGTGAAATGGGAAAATAACAAATTCTCCTATGTCTAAGCCCCTAGGGGTTTATAGAAAGACAAAGTGACTATCTCGATCAGTAGCTCGAGTGCTCGAGTATTTTGATCGGCCCCCAAACAAAAGACAGTTTCAATTCCATCAATAGATCAAGAGCCTTTCAACCACTCGGAAGCTGTACTACATTTTTTAAACTAGCTTTCTAAAGAAGAGCATCAAGCATTTCTCACAAGATCTAGTGCATTGATTGACCAAGCAACCAATGAACTATTTTAGACGTTTTCCTCGTGAATCCTATCTTTATCAGAATGCTTTTTCATAGGTGGCTATGTCAGGCCTCAAAGAACTAACTCGGGAAAACCATAAATTTCTCGACGAAAATACACCTTCATTCAATCAGAAATGTGCACCGGAAGTAGAACTTATAAAACATGTCAAATATAACCTTACCTCAAGAAACTTGAAGTTTGGTTTGAGAGTAAAACAAATTCCCTCTTGAGTCAGTAGAGATCGGATAACAAGAGAGAATCTCTCAGGTATTCGGATAGGATAATTATAGACCAATTGATTGAACTTTCCTGGAACACGTGAAACAGATATCTTAGAAGTTTTATACTGAAACAAAACTCCACATGATCATATATAGACCAGGGAAGTTACCAGTGACACTTCGGAAATTAAAATCAGATAACCCTTTCCCAGCAGAATTTTGCCAAATAGCTTCTAGTGCCGGAATGATAGGAGCAACATCTGTTCCAGGGGCCAGAAACCCAAGCCTAGTGAAGTCATTTGCCATTTCAGCATAATCCTCATTTACAGCATGCACGACAGCATCGATCAAGATCTGTTTATTTAGCTGAAGAATAGAAATAACAATACCACAAAACAAAATGAGAGAGGGAGAAACTAACATTTTTCATTTAATTTTCCATTAAAGATGAAAACTTACCTGACTGAGAACAGCAACATTTCCAAAATCTACATATGCAATACGTCCATCACGCATTGCAAAGATATTTCCAGGATGGGGATCACCATGAAATAACCCAAATTCTAGCAATTGCCGCAATGCTGCACTAACTCCAACAGTTAGGAATCCATCAACATCAATGCCAGCATTCTTAATAGCCTGGTTTGAATGAGTAAATTGTTAATACTTCAAGAAGTACCCAAAAGAATACATATACCAAAAAAAACCATATTAACAATCAAACCTGTGGGTCGGTGCAGCGGATACCATCGATCCATTCCATCACCAAAACTCGTGAACCAGAAAGTTGTTTGTAAACACGAGGAATTTTTACAGTAGGATCATTTTTGAAGTTTTCAAGAAAATCCTCAAGGTTACGGGCTTCCTGCATTAGAGAAGCAAAACTAGCATAAGAATTCAACAGGTCCAAACCTACTCTGCTAGTGGACAATTCAGATGCATACCAAAGTATAATCAAGCTCCTCCAGTAGCTTCTCACCAAATTCATCAACTATGAGCTCAGCATTACAACCAAGTTTTTGTAGACTGATGCCATTTAAAAAAGAAGCAAGCGTTCGGAAGAGAAAAAGATCCTGGTATATTATTGGCTCGATCTTAGGCCTTTGAACCTGCAGAAAAATTATATAACAATACTGAGGCTAAGTTTTTCTAAACGTGAATGGAAACTTTAAAATGTATAATCTTTCAGAAAAATGAGGAAAATAATAATGTTAATTACATAAAATTCATACAAACCTTGATAGCAACATCCTCACCGGAATCTCGTAGAGTAGCTCGGTAAACTTGACCCAAACTTGCAGCTGCTATTGTCCGTGATGAAATTTTGCTAAAAACAGCTTCAAGGGGGCGGCCCAGTTCCTCTTCTATGATATTGAACGCAACCTACACAATGCCAAACCACATGAGATTACCAGAAAAATACAATATCATGTATAAAGATGCCTCAGATTTACTAACTGCTAATAACAACATTCTACCTCGTTAGGAAAAGAAGGAACATCGTCTTGAAGAATGCAAAGTTCATTCATATAATCTTCTCTAATAATATCGGGTCTGTTGGCAAGGACCTGTCAAAATGGAAGAAAGATCAAGACAACCCCGAGATGTTGAAATGGCATGTCTTTTCTAGAACACATGATAAATGGCATGTCTTTTCTAGAACACATGATAAATAGGGTTTCCACTTCCCGAACTATAGGCTACTCCAAGTAAAACTTTTCTAGAACACATATTCGGTCTGATTATGGCAAATGTCACGATTTAGAAAAAAGTAAGAAAAACCCTGATCAAGCTGCAAAAGGAGCTTAGAAATCCGTGAATATTGACTTTGAATTCAGTAGACAAAAATCAGGGTATCCTGGGCACTGTCTTGAATTTATGGAAGGATCAAAACAGATTTAAACTTCATTCAGAAAAACCATTTATGGTGATCAGAAAAAGAAACCAAAAGAATGCAAGCAATGATAAGCCAATGAGACATATACTATAATTTAAAAGCATCATACCTGCCCAGCTTTAATAAACGAAGGTCCCAAATCACACAAGAGATTTCTAAGCTGCTGAGCACGAAATGGAACGACCTCTTCATCCCTTCCGACAAAGCAGTCATACATCAATGTAGACCAGTATAATCCGAGACTCCAAACTATCTCCACACCACGAGAAATGAGCGATAAGACTGCTCCTCTGGATTCCAATACCTTGTTTCTCACCTACATACAAGATTCAAAGGATTATGCAAGACAATCTTGACCGAGTACTATTATTGAGCGCCAATCATATATTGAACTGACAAGCTTAACCAATTCTTAATGGATTTCAGCCTAGCAGTATTCATGCTCATAAGTTTGGAAGTTTTGCAAATTTTCAGAGAGATGATAACAATGGCGAAAATTAACATCAGTCAAGCAGTAAAGAATAAGATCCTGAAACCGGATTAGCTAGCAGCAGAATCCACAAGAAAGACACGAATACGCAAAAATGGTGTACACATTCAGTTTCTTACAAAGTACTGTTAAGAAATTCGTACTGTCTCGGGAGAATACTTGCGAAATGGTATACAAACACCGCGCTCAATATCCAGCAACTCCAAGGCAGTACTAGATTTCGGCACTTGCCAGTTCTTACTCTCACCAGAACCATCACTTCTTCCACTCGCCGCAGCTCTACTACCGGAGACTTCAGCAGCAGAATTGGAAATCCTAATCACAGAAACCTTCTGCTTCCTTCCCCGCACAAGCGTACTCCTACCTTTCAAGGTGCGTTGTTTAGCAGAAAACGAAACGGCATGCGTGCAATTCGCAAGAACAAAATCCATATCCAAAAACGAAAAATCAAAACCCTAAAATCTGGAGATTGAGAAGAAAAACGGAGTCGCTGAGCTCGACGCCGGAGAGGAACAACGATCGATCAACTCCAAAAATCAGTTAAAGCCGACGATTCATCTTCGGGATTCGTGCAATTTGATGTGAGCAATCGGGAGCCTCACAACAAGAGCTTGATAATTGATCCCCTCCACAGAAATTCTCCAGCCATTGATAGCTGAGTCGAAGCTTACGTGTACGGTACAGTTACTTTTTGTTTTGGATTAAGTTCAGAAAATTTGCGGCTGAGGTGGCCTTTGCTCTGTTGTGGTAGTTTGTGGTCGTGGCTTTCAGAGGTCCACAGCCCCATCAGCGCATATATTATCAAAATTTTATATAAATAAAATATTTTTAATCATTACATTATATTATTTAATTTTAGATAATTAAGTTAAAACAGATGGTAATAAATAACTACTTCTTTACTTATTTAATGCACATTTAATTCTTGTAATTACTTTAAACAATTTAATATTTTTATTAAGTCAATTTAACCAATTAAATTTCTATTAAAAAGTATATTATAAATAATATAATATTAGGTTTTTTTAATTTATTTATTAATAATTATTATAAATTTCAATTTAATCCTTTATATTTTAATATTTAAATGAACTCTTTTTTTATGGGATAAAAAAAAAAGATACCGGTCATGAAAGCTTTCAATTAACTAATTTTAACATTTATTATCAATAATAATATAATTATAAAATTCTTAATTTAAAATATAAAATGTGAAACAAAAGTAATATTTAGATGCACAGTAAACATGAGGTCGCACATCGATTGGAGAGGGGAACAAAACTTTCGTATAAAGGTGTAGAAACCTCTTCCTAATAGACACGTTTTAAATCGTTAGGTTGATGACAATATGTAATGAACCAAAGCAAACAGTACATGTTAGCGGTGAGCTTGGGCTATTACAAATAGTATCATATTCAGTTACCGAGCAGTGTGCCAGCATAGACACTGGCCTTCAAGGAGGTAGATTATGAGATCCCACATCGATTGTCTCAATAAAATTTACTGTGTGAAAAATTGTAATTAGACGACGGTCAAGAATATAACCAATTTAGAATGCTTGCAAATATTTTAAATAATAATAATAATAAATATATTTATATTTATATTACGTGGAATAAGGCAGAGCTTGTTTTTCTTGTGGGTTGGAAGTCATACGCACGTGCTTTAGCGAACAAAAAGGTTATCCAATCATAATTAGACAAGTGGCAGCAACGTAGTTTGCTTGTCACGTGAAAACCCCGTTGTGTTTGGGGACCTCACATATGTCAACATTATTATTCCCATCGCAGGACCTATTATATATGATTGAACAATGATTCTATTTATACTGCCGCCTTTCTCTCTCTCGACTTTACTTTTTTCGTTGGATAATTAATTACACTTTTGTCGGGTCTACTGCAATTCCACCTCTCGACTCTTGGTAACTTAAGAAGATACTTCTAAAATTCGATAAATTAATTAAGAGTTGTTTGATCGAAGGTTTTGTTTATAATAAATATTATTATAATTTTATAAAGTCAATTTTTATATATATATTTTCATATTCGAAGCTGAAAAACATGCCGTTGTTTTATTCATATATATGATACAAATGCATCAATGCTATGAACTTATTATAATAATACAAAGCACCCATTTCTTACAAGAGGATAAAAATGCATGACAAATACTTGAAATTACGAAAAACCCCATGGAGCTTTCAAACTCACACATCTCGAACATGGAAGAGATTAGGGTTTTTAATGACTATGTCGTACATATGAACGGAGTTGAACTTGGCATAGTCTTTGGGGAGAGAAATAAGGTCAATGGATGAGCGTTTATGAAACTGGAACAGCTCTGGATCGCCTCCATAGTACCTCTCCCATCCCAACGACGTGAGGATGTCCTGTAGCAAGGAGTAGGACGACACGGCCTGGCCCGTCGGCAGGTAGATCAGTACCTTACGCCTGGAGTTCCCAAGCCTTCCATCGGTATCTGCTTGAGGGTTTTCGATGAGCCGAATTACACCGTTCTTGAAAACCCAAACCCCAGACATGTTTGTTGCTTAGTTGTGATGTTTGGTGGAGAAGTTGAAGGTTCATATATATATATATAGTGTTGGAGTTGTGGGTCCTAATGGGTTTAAATATGAGGGTCCACACAGCCATCCGTGTGGCTTGGTTCCATTTCTAGGAAGAATCTCCACATGTTGTTTCATGCTGCTTTACTTTTCTATTTATATATAGTGAAGATTCTTTGTAAACTATAGACTCTACACTACTTTAGAAGTGTAGCTTCTTTCTTTTATTATCATTTTATAAAGTCAAGAAGGTGCACCCACTTACATTCACGAGCTAGCCATGTGAACGGATCGGTTTATTTGGAGATATGTTCAGTTGGTTTGATAAGGAATCCGTATAAGAGAAAGTTAGATTCAGATTAACTTTTTTATCAAATATTTCAAAATAAGAATACTCGTGTGAGATTCGAATCGCTTCACAAGTAAGATCGATCATGTCAAACTTAAATCATTCTAAACTGCATCGAATTGTAAAGAAACTTAGTTATTGACTAAAGAAAAGCACAAATGTTTTTTTGTTTTACTACATTTTTCAAGTCGGCCTTACAAATATAACAACATGGCTTTATATAGTTAGTCACTATGTAAATGTAATCTTACTGTAAATAAAACATCTTAAAATATATTAATGAAATACCATAATTCTGAATTATTATCCAATTCAAAATTTGTAACTATCTAGAAATAAATGAAGTCTGATTCTTCTTAAATGTGGCATGAATTGCAACATCTTGTGATAATTTGATCAACATTTTCTTCACATATTCCTTGAAGTTTATATCACATGATTGATGTATTGGTTCATATCATGGTATTTCTACGAACACGAGTTTGTACAAGATAAAACGTTTGAGTCTCCATTTACATAACCATGTGTTAATGAAGTAAAAAGAAAAAGGAATGGTTGTGAATAGGTTAGGGACGATAGACCATAAAATTGTTTTCTTTGGACATGTACCCTCGTAAGCTCTCATAGTTGTACACCTATGATCTTCCTCTTTCTTAGGTAATATGAGACTCTGGTCGTGCTCTCAACAATCCTTTACTCGAGCAAAGAACCACCAAACTTCATCTCAAATAGAGGCATCTATCTGTTTTTACTCTCGAGTGTATTAGTTTTAACGTGGTCAGCTCCTCTTTATTGGAGAACTGTCTCTTCAGTAAGTTCAATCACGAAGCACTAGAACTATGCCATCACGACACGTTAGTATAGTTCAGACACCAATTGTCATTGACTATGGACCTCTTAGCTGCAAACCTTCACGGTTTTACTTTAAGTATCATTCAAAAGTTTCATTTCAACGAAGATATGTTGTTTCTCACTTATATTCTACTAATCTTAGCCAATACGAGAGTTATTTAGATCCCGAACAATCAATATTTAGATATAAAAGTGAGCTCGAGCTTCTACTTTATCCAATAGGACCACGTTGGATGCAAACCATATGAATATACTCTCTATTAAGTGAGCTCAAACGTTCACCCATCTGCCATCACGTGGGCTACATGGTCCTCTACCTACGACATCTCTGTGTGTGCGCGCCGGCATGTCAATTCTACCATTTTGCATGACTTAAACCTGCTTGGGTCATATTTCCATAGATAAGAACTACTTGCTTTTAGTTTGTTCAGACGACTTTATTCGCTTTTGGTATATACTTTATTCGTTCTTGTCGATATGAAAGTCGGTTAAGTGTGATACTCGAGTAAAAGAGTTGTACGTGAATGATCGAGATTATATCCTAATAAGAGTGGTCCTGAAGATATGATAGTTAAGAAATGTATACGAGAATTGATAGATACTACCTACACTAATACAAAGTACCTTCCTATTTGGTAGCTTATAACTTGAGTGATCTCTTAAAAAATTTTCAAGAAAACATGTGAGTAAGGAAAAAAACACGTTGAAAGAGCCCGTGTTTGATATTTGGGACATTTTTTACTCTTAGAATCACTTCAAAACAAATAGGTAATGTAAGATCCCACATCGGTTAGAGAGAAGAACGAACCATTCCCTAAAAGGGTGTGTAAATCTCTCTCTAACAGACGCGTTTTAAAATCGCGAGGCTGACGACAATACAAACCGAGCCAAAGCGGACAATATCTGTTAATGATGGGTTTGGTCTGTTATAAAGGGTATTAGAGCCAAACACCGAGTGATGTGCTAGGAAGGATGTTCGGGATCAAATTTCATATTGATTGGAGAGGAGAACGAAGCATTCCTTATAAGAGTATGAAAATCTCTTCCTAACATGGCCATTTGAATTCTAAACCCGAGTCTGAATTCTAAACATAGAACATTTCATTAACCGCTAAGAACGGTTTCTAAATCAGCTTGTTCTTTTAATGAAAGTAAGAAAAGATGCTATGGTGGTCCTCATATTGTCGAGATAGGCTGAAAAGGGTGTCCCCTACAAGGGCTGTAGCCCAGAAAAAAGAGCATTGTATGCATGCCTTTAACCATCCAACCTTCAACCTAAGAACCCTTTTTGTTTGTTCTGGTTCCTCTTTATGCCTGCCGTGAGGTAAGATCCAGACACCTATGATGTAGAAATTTCATTATAAAATAAGCCTAAATTAATAGAAATATAAAACATATATCCTTCCATTTTTTAAAAAAAAATAAAAAAATACGCCGGATGAAAATAGTTAATATTTTATTTCAAATATATCTATAAACTTTCAAATGTTTTTTTGAAAATTCTTTTATCATTAAAAAAAAAGTTCAAAATTAATATTTCCATTAGTATTATGTTTTAAAAGTATCTGTTAACATTTATTTTTTTAAAAAAAGTTTTAAAAAATTATTATCATCGATAAATAAATGAAAATAATTTATCTATACTTTTTATATAATCTCCCAAATTTTAAGAGTTTTAATATTAATTTTAAAAGTTAATGGTTATTTTTTAAACGTACTTTAAAAAAAAAATTAAACATATTTTTGAAGTATTATTAAAAAAAATTTAAGGTTTCTTAAATTATTTTTTAAATAGTTTCAAAAGTTGAAAAAGTATTTTTAAATTTTTTTTTTTTAATTAAGGATAAACCTTTAAAAAGTTTAGTAATATTTTTATAAAAAAAAATTAAAAGTTCAAATATATATTTTAAATTATTTTAAAAGTTTTAAGGAATCTTTCAAATAAATTATTAACCATTTTTATGGAAAACTATATAAAATAAAAGTATTTAAGAGATTCGGAGAGGGAGGAAGTATTTAATGACCAAAATTCACCCACTGTCCATTTTTTAAGGATAAAAAAGAAAAGAAGGTTAAATAATTTGTAGCCTCCCCTCCACTACTGGAAAGTGTTGCAGTCTCACGTGCGTATGCACGTGATGATATTTCTTTACGTTTTACAGTGCATCACTCTATCCTTTATTTCTTTACGCTTATATCGTTTTCGATGCATCTCATAGCGATCAGCTTAACTATGTATTATTATATCTGATAATGTTTTAAATCTCTCCTTACGATAATATATATATATATATATATATATATATATATATATATATATATATGTATATAGTTATTTTAGGGTTCCTTAAAAGTTCGTAAAGATTCTACTACTTGTTGTAAGTACAACGATTGTGCGACATTTGTTCTGATTTAACGAACAAGTTAGTCGTACGAATGAACGAACATCGGACTTTGTGTATATCTCGATATGGTGTTTAGTCTTAGCTCATGTTTTGGAAGTAAGTATTGTAGATGTCAATTGCGTTGAAAAATGTGGACAAGAGAGGTTACAACACTTGGTAGGGTGGAGGAGAGGAAATAATGTCATTGTAATAGTCTAAGTCCATATTGTCCTCTTTGACTTTCTCTTTTGGGCTTTCTTTCAAAGTTTTTAAAACGTGTTTGTTAGGGAGAGATTTCCACAACCTTATAAAAAATTGTTCCGTTGTCCTCTACAATCGATGTGAGATCTTACAATCCAATCCCCTTCGAGGCCAGCATCCTCGCTAGCACTCGTTTCTCTCTCCAATCGATGTGGGATCTCATAGTCATGGAGGAGGTTCGTCAACAAAACCTTGGCAGGAGATTGTCAACTCTCCCGATGGAAAACAGATGTTTTTACTAACGTTTTGAAGTTGTTTAGATTAATCTAGACACGTGTTGGGATACACGGAACAGTTCTCTTCCCTTATCTCAAGTTATATTGTGAGGAACTATTACGTTTTCAAAAGGAATTAGAGTATTTTTTAAGTCTCGAAAAAAATTACTTTTTTCAACGATTTTATAGTGCTAAGATAAAATGGAATCTGGTAAGTTACTTTCTGAAATTTTAAGGTCAAGAAAAGAAATGGTGGGATAATAAATTCTTAAATTTTTTTCGAATAAATTGAATATATTAAATGAAATTAATGGCATTGGTTGGATAATTTATAAATTCCTTCTAATTTATAACATGATAAGATTAAAAATATGAAATAATATAATTAATAATTTTTGAAGAATTTAAAAAACACATTCGTACAACCCACACAACAATCATGTTTTGTTTAAGTAAAGTCGTGATATAATTGATAGTGTTAATCATAAAGAATTATTAGATAAGATAAATTTATAACATTCTTCTAAATGTCTTATCTCGGGCTGAGATATTGACACGTTGTATAATTTAATTTGTGATTCCATAGAAGAGTACCTTATCCATTGGGACACGTACTCCCTACCGTTCATGAGATAGTAACTTTATATTTTATTATTTATTCAAGCAAAAATAAAAATAAAAGGATATAAACTGACGACTCCTCGGAATCAAACTCAGAATCTCTGGTTTCATAAATAGTACCTTATCCTTTGAGTCATAGAATCCTTTGCTACAACACGTGAATTAGTAAATAAAATTTTTACAATTAATTTTAACATAACCAAGAATCTCTAGTTTTGTAGACCAGCGCCTTATCCATTAAGTCACGGGGAGTCCTTGTACAACATGTAAATTAGTAAATAAAAGTTTCACTGTTAATTTTAACATAAATAGAAAAAGGGTTAACCGACAAATTTATTGTTTATTTATTTATTTATTTCTCCGTTGCAACTTGCAATTTTGATATCGACGTTTGGATTTTAATTTTACGGATAAATGACAAATTTAGGTTAATAAATAAATATATTATTAAAATTTATGAATATTTATAAAAATATCAAATATATAGATTAATTCAGTACGTCGGAATTAAAGGAAAAACAGAACCAGACAAAAAGAACAAAAAAAAGCAATTAAAATAACGACACCGCTGGGGATCGAACTGAGAATCTCTGGTTTCGTAGACCAGAGCCTTATCCATTGGGCCACGGAGTCCTTGCTACAACAAGTAAATTAGTAAATAAAAGTTTCATAATTAATTTTAACATAAATAAAAAAAAAGGGTTAAAAAAGTAACGACTCCGCTGGGGATCTAACCCAGAATCTCTGGTTTCGTAGACCAGCGCCTTATCCATTGGGCCACGGAGTCCTTGCTACAACATGTAAATTAGTAAATAAAAGTTTCATAATTAATTTTAACATAAATTTAAAAGGGGTTAAAAAGTAACGACTCCGCTGGGGATCGAACTCAGAATCTCTGGTTTCGTAGACCAGCGCCTTATCCATTGGGCCACGGAGTCCTTGCTACAACATGTAAATTAGTAAATAAAAGTTTCATAATTAATTTTAACATAAATTTAAAAGGGGTTTTTAAAAAAAAGTTTAAAAGTAACGACTCCGCTGGGGATCGAACCCAGAATCTCTGGTTTCGTAGACCAGCGCCTTATCCATTGGGCCACGGAGTCCTTGCTACAACATGTAAATTAGTAAATAAAAGTTTCATAATTAATTTTAACATAAATAAAAAAAAGGGGTTAAAAAGTAACGACTCCGCTGGGGATCGAACCCAGAATCTCTGGTTTCGTAGACCAGCGCCTTATCCATTGGGCCACGGAGTCCTTGCTACAACATGTAAATTAGTAAATAAAAGTTTCATAATTAATTTTAACATAAATAAAAAAAAAAGGGTTAAAAAGTAACGACTCCGCTGGGGATCGAACCCAGAATCTCTGGTTTCGTAGACCAGCGCCTTATCCATTGGGCCACGGAGTCCTTGCTACAACATGTAAATTAGTAAATAAAAGTTTCATAATTAATTTTAACATAAATTTAAAAGGGGTTAAAAAGTAACGACTCCGCTGGGGATCGAACCCAGAATCTCTGGTTTCGTAGACCAGCGCCTTATCCATTGGGCCACGGAGTCCTTGCTACAACATGTAAATTAGTAAATAAAAGTTTCATAATTAATTTTAACATAAATAAAAAAAAGGGGTTAAAAAGTAACGACTCCGCTGGGGATCGAACCCAGAATCTCTGGTTTCGTAGACCAGCGCCTTATCCATTGGGCCACGGAGTCCTTGCTACAACATGTAAATTAGTAAATAAAAGTTTCATAATTAATTTTAACATAAATAAAAAAAAAAAGGGGTTAAAAAGTAACGACTCCGCTGGGGATCAAACCCAGAATCTCTGGTTTCGTAGACCAGCGCCTTATCCATTGGGCCACGGAGTCCTTGCTACAACATGTAAATTAGTAAATAAAAGTTTCATAATTAATTTTAACATAAATAAAAAAAAAGGGTTAAAAAGTAACGACTCCGCTGGGAATTGAACCCAGAATCTCTGGTTTCGTAGACCAGCACCTTATCCATTGGGCCACAGAGTCCTTGACACTGTACATAAATTAGTTACTTTAATTCTTCTAAATGACTTTCATTTTATTTTAAAGATGAAACTTTACATGAATCCGTTTTTTATTTTATATCGAAAAAACCATTTTTTTCTTAACAATATCTTTGTCCTTTGATCCTGGTATTCGAGTGGAACATATTTGATAAATCCTCCTCCATCTGTTACGGGTCGAGAGCTTCTTCTCCTTTCCCTTCTTCAAATTCTAATTTATATCATCTTCAAATTTATAATCAACGATAGAACAATATCCATAATTTGTATCATACCTAAGAAATTTCAAGTACTCGATAAATCTCAATTAAGATTACTCTAGGAGACAAACACGACTTTTACAATCATTCATCTTAGCTTCTTGTAAAACTAAAGCTACAAAATCCGATTCCTACAAATTTCCAATAGAGAATCCTCACCTTAATTCCCACAAAAATAAATATAAAAAATTTACGAGGATGGAAAATAAAATAGAAGGCAAGAACAGGATGAGTAATGCTTCTCAACTCCGTCGCAGCCTGTGAACATCTTTATTGAACCATAAATATTGATCATAAATATTGATGAACGGAGTATTGTGTGAGAATGAAGGATCATAAAATAATTAAATTATAAACTATTTATTAGGACAAAAATAATCTTTAAAAGTCAAGGGGGAGATTTATTGATTCGTTTTTTTGGTAAAAAGTTTAATTATTTTAAATACATGAAATTAGGGATATGTTCGTCATTTCCATAACTTAATACCATTAATTAAGCAACCTTGAGCAAGTTATTCCTCAAATATGCGATTTAATATAAATTAATATCTTAGTTTTCTTATATAATAAAGTATTATATCTTATAGTAGCAAAACCATACATATTCATTATTAAAATAATGCATATTTTTTAATTTCTTGGATAATTTTTAATGTACTTATCGATGATGCAATTGATATATTTATTTATTCATTACTTTATTTTAAATAAATAAATAAAGAATATTGTGGGTGTTCAAAAAAATTCAATGAGAAACTCGATGATCCAATCCAACTTGATTAGAGTTTAATTAACTTATTTAAGTCGAATTTAAATAAATAAATTTTTTTAATAAGTTTCTCTAGTGAACTAAGTCAATGGTTGTTAATTTAATTTAATTTAATTTAACATTTTTTATTATTATTTATTATTTGATTACTCTAAAAATAAAATAAATAGATATTTACTTATTAACATTTTACTTTTATTAAAACAAAATTTCTAATAAATGATATAAGCAATTCAAACCAACTCAGAAATTATTTGAGTTCATTATTTAGTAAAATGATTACTCTAGTAGTGTAGTTGTCTGAAAGTGGTGATATTAATATAGATAATGTAAATGGTAAAAATATTAAAATAGATTTGTAAATTTTTCGTATTAAAATAATTTATTAAATAATGTAATATCTATTTGTTTATTTTTAAAATTTATTTTAGATCTACAACTCAATTTTAAAATATAATATATATTTTGAAAAATTACAAATATATAAAAAAAAAATTTTAAAAATATCATTCAAGTTGTTATTGATTTCAAAATTTAAATTTATCGAAACTAAAACTCTTTAAATAAATTGATTGAATTCAATCCAAATCGTATAAATCTTCAAACTGTGGTTAGACAGCGAAGATTGGGTAAAATGTGAATCCGACTGGTTGGTTTATAATAATTCAAGAAGCAGATTCTCATATTCCCCAAATTCAATTAATACAAAATCAATTTTGAACATAAATATTTCTGATTCTATCGTTGTCCGTTATAATTTTATAAGCTTCACAATTTTGGCTTTTACGATTCATTTTCAAGCCATTTTCGAGTCATTATTTTTTTTTCCTTTTTTAGACAAAGGTCATTAACTCGTTCAAATAAGGTTTTTTCTCATTTTAGTATCATACCAAATGTTTATAAGACCTGACAACCTTAACCCTCTCGAGAAGAGCCTAATGTTTTCTCTACGAGTTAATGACCCTAGTTTCAAAGAGGAAATGTGCCATGGTACACCTATAGAAAACGACTCGAAAATGGCCCGAAAATAAAAGTGTTTAAATTTGATTTTTTTTTACTAAACGTGTGTCAAATGCATCAAATTTGAACGTATGTGTCAAATGCCTCAAAGTCTCACAAAGATGCTTGTTTCATTTTCTGACCAATGTGGGATGTCACAATCCACACTACTTTGGGCCAACTAATGTGGGACTTCGGTGAGATCTCACAATTCATCACAATTCACCTCCCCATGTCTAGCTATAATATCATTTGTAATAGCTCAAGCACCTGAGCTGAGCACGACTAGCAAATATTGTCGGCCAACTAATGTGGGACTTGTGAGATCTCACAATCTACTCCTTGGGAGCCAACCGTTCTCCCTGCACAACCATTTGTAACGACTCAAGCAGCGGATATTACATAACATAATATTATGTTAAAATAGTTTCTAAAAATTCAAATTTTAATATCATAACATAATATTATTAATATAAATTCTCCCCACTTCCCTCTCTTATTCTTCCCCCATTTAAACCGAAATTCCCTAACCTCTTCGGGTCGGGTTCTACCGGTTAAAATGGACTATCTCATATATATTTTTCTCGTACACTCACCATTTCTATACTCACAAAATAATTCACATAAAAAACATATAATCCGTCGGAAAGAGTCACCAAGCCAAGCAAAGAGTCACCAACCCCGCCAGCACAACTCCGCCGCCGGCAACACGGCCACGCGAAGCCGCCGAACCATCAGCGTCAGAGTCAGCCGGCCCAGGAGCATCTGCATCATCCACACCCTCAGCCGATTTTGGAGAAGAACTCCTCGGTGCTTCAGCCGGAGCCTTGGACGACGGTGAAGGAGAATCAGCATCGTCAACGTCATCATCCGCCGGCGACGGACTGGGAGCTTCAACCGGCGCAACAAACAGAGTCTCCGGCGCAGGAGGCGGCAGATTATAAACACCAATACCAGGGATCACAATCGGAGCACTAATTTGCAGAACAGAAATATCATAAGGCCGAGAAGCAACCGATTTCACAAGCATAGCGCTGAGCGGAGCGCCTTTAGCAGCAGACCCAAATTCGATTTCACCTCTTTTATTATGCACGATTTTCAAGAAGCCTTGTTGTTTGACGGCGTCGCCGGTGGATTGAAACATGGAAGTGATTTCGGTGGGTTTGTCGAGGGGGAGCTTCCGGAGCTTTGCAGGGTCGTAGTAATCAAGGATAATGTGAGCGCCGAGAATCTCCTTGACGATGTCGAGGGAGTTTCTGGCGATGGTGGAGACGGTGGCGTTGTCGAGGGCGAGGACGGTGATGGTGTCGCGGGTGTTGATTTGTTCGAAGAGGTGAGTTTTGGTGAGATAATCGTTGAAAGCTCCGAATTCAGGGAATTGATTGAGGAGCTTTGTGATGTTGAAGGCGGAAACAGAGGAGGGGAAGCAGAGGAGGAAGAACAGAGGAAAGAAGGCGAAAGAGAGGATAGAAGAAGGGGTCTTCATCTTATTGTTCATCATCCTTATTTTTAAACCTCTCTTTCGCCTTCTTTCCTCTGTTGAGGAATGAAGGAATGGAGGGAGGAATTTATAGGAACAAAAATATAAATTATTATTTATTATTATTGTAATTACTGATATTTGACTAATTCAAAGGCATTGCTGTTTGGAGATGGATGATTGTAATCCTTTCCATTTTTAGTAAAATCTTTAGTTCTCAAAATTAAAATTAACTTACTTTTGGTTTTTTTTGGCTTCAAATATCTGAATTTGGTTTTAGTTATGTTCAAATTTAGTGGTAATTTTAATAAATTTTGAAACAAGTTTTGGGTTTATTGTTAAATTTCTATTTTCAAAAAATAGAGATTAATAAGTTTGAGATTATAATTAAATTTCATTTCTAAAAAATAATTTTATTATTGTTGTGTCTTTCTTGAATAAACTTTTGTTGAAAATATCATTTTCGATTAATTCAAATGATTCGTATTAAAATTTATTAAATGTTTAAATATTATTTTCTACGTCCGCTAGTTTGTGTAATATTATGGCACACTTTATACACGATAGAAATTCTTTAATAAAAATTTAGTAAATAAAGTGTAGTGCAAAAAGTTTAATGTGGGCAATGACCAATAAGGCTTCTTAGTTAATGTTTGGAGAACGTGTTACCCATGGGATGGTCGTTGATCCAAAGTGTCAAGTTAGTTTTAGTTCCAACTTCTATGGTGTTCTTTATAAGGACTATTGGGAGTTCATAGATTGTTTCACTTGGTTTTAGAACACATGAGTATTAGAATCCATAGATCAAAACTGTGAAGAGTTAGCGAAGGCACAACATCGACTACGCCCACACTTGTTGGGTTCCACCACTCGAGGGATTTTAGGAACTAAATGTTGATGATTCTTGGCTCGAGGATGAAGGGACAAGGGTGGGAGGCTTGGGATAGGTGATATCATATCACTATAGGTCGTTGTGATTGGGGTCGATTGGATAAGAGGTGTGGTGAGTCAAAATGTTGGAGCTACATGCCATTGATACCAACAAACCTACAACCCTAATCGCTAATCCGAACAATCTAACATCCACTCACTTCCTTTAGACTAGGAGGAGATTCAACATGGGTGAGAACTCAAGAAAGATGCTCTCTTGACCTAGAGAACAGATTGAGAACAGATTGGGAATGGTATATTTTCACGCCACATAACCGGCCACACAATCGCCACTTGCCAGTGCTTTGGCAAAATTGGCTTTCTCAAGGGCAAATTTTTGTGTGTTCTATCTCTTCTTTGAGTTAAGGACATAGATAGGGTGAGATCCCACATAGGTTGGAGAGAGAAAGAGGGTCAGCGAGGACGTTGAGCCCCAAATGAGGGTAGATTATGAGATCCCACATTAGTTGGAGAGGAGAACGAAACATTCTTTATAAGGGTATGAAAACTTCCCCTAACCGACGTATTTTAAAACTTTGAGGGAAAGCCCAAAGAGGGCAATATTTGCTAGCAAAGGATTTGAGCTGCTACAAATGGTTTCAGAGCTAAACATCGAGCGGTGTGCCAATAAGAAGACGCTGAGCCCCAAAGGAATGTGGACATCGAACGATGTGCCAACGAGGACGCTGGACTCCAAAGGGAGGTGAATTGTGAGATCCTAAATCAGTTGGAGAAGAGAACGAAATATTCTTTACAAGGGTGTGAAAACCTCTCCCTAGTATTCGCGTTTAAAAACATGAGAGGAATCCCATAAGGACAAACCCAAAGAAAATAATATCTACTAGCGGTGGGCTTAGACTGCTACAGCTACTCCGGAGGAATCTCTCCCCTAGTTTTCTGTTCTCTTGTTCCGAAAAGAATCATAATGTGTCATAATATGTGTAACTTAAGGATGCAATGGAGCCACTCTCTTGGTGTAAGAGTAGGTTTCCACAACCAATCCAAAGGACAACCTTCTTCAAAGACTAGATGATTCTTAAACCAAAAATAATCCACCCTGTTTGTTCGAACCTGATGGCTTTACCATTGCAGTTATGCCAAGTGAGGAGGCAACAACATTGGCATTGGCAATGATCATAAGCTAAGTTTCCACCATCAAAGCTACTCTGGTTGATTAGCTTCCAAACCACCACAAAAAAACCATTGCATCCTAAAAGACAATTTTTCATCAAAGCCTTTCATCCTTTTATCTTCTCGATAATATCGGAAATGACTTTCTCCATGTTCAGCTCCTTCATGCGAGTAAACGGTCGCTTCATATCCTATAAACGAAACAGACGATATTATGGAACAGCTTTAGATCATCTAAGTGTATAATTGCAACAAGGACTTATCAGAATAAGTAGGCAAAACTGGATGGCTTGACCGATTGCAAACGCATAATCTAAAGATGTCGAAAGGTCGAGGAATCTCTTGGGTGTAAAAAGCAACACATACACCCACATATCCATCAAATTGTGAAATTGGTATGGTAAAGATTTAGAGTTCAAACTTCAGGCCAATATGAGCCGTTAAAAGACATCTACCATCTCCTCCGAGGTTGGAGGTTCAAATATTCATCCTCACACTTTATTACACTAAAAAAAATAACTTAAGATAATATTACTAAAATATATATCCAATATCAGACCAAAAATCTGAAAATTGTTTAATCGAGCAAGTATAGATCATTTTTTATTAGCAAACAATATCGAGAAATAACATACATAAAATACAAAATGATAAGAAATCAACTCAAGGAGAAGCTCTACACCAAATGATAAGAAATCAACCCAAGGAAAATCTCTTATACAAAATGATACTAAGATCAAGGGTAAAGAAAACTCGTGATTTGAATAACTCCACACAAAGTTTGATTAATACCACTTGAATGACTCTAATATGCAAGTTCTAAACACATTTTTGAATTTAAAATAATAGAGTTTCTATTTTAGATTGGTTGAGAGCTAAGCTTGTACTTCACAAATTCTTGTGTTTAGAACTTCCATGCTAGAGACATTCAAGTAGTATTGATCAAACCTCTTGTGGAGTGATTCGAATCACGAGTTTTCTTTACTCTTTATCTTGATCATCAAGGTAATCCGTTCCAAGACTTTCTCTTGGGTTGATTCCATATCATTTTTTTTTTCAATTTAACGAAAGAGTAAGGACATTTTCGCCTATCAGCAATTAGATTCTAAATCGTTGAACTTGAATATTCAGCAAATGTCTAATTAACTGGAAATGAAAATTTTCTATAATTGAAGTTAAAGGTAGTAATTACCAGAAGACTGATAAACTTCTCGCCATCATCACTCCGAATTTCAAAGCAACCCTTTCTTGGCTGCATATTAAAAGATAAATAACAAAATGAAGAGGAAAAACAACAATTTCACTGAACAAAACATATTCACTATCACCTTTACAGTTTTCTGCACAAAATTCTCAGTAATATATAGAAATCTCATCAAATAAAATGGAGAAATGCTAAACTCATATCGGTTAATAAGAGGCAATCAAGTCGGTTTGTTGAAACCATAGGATTTAATATCCTAAATTAAGGACATAAGCCCTAGTGATTTTGTTTTTTGAATCACCCAGAAGATTACATATTAATGGAGATTTTGGACTTTGGTTGCATTCCCAACAATGCGCCTCTCGAATGATGGACAACCAAACCTCTCTTCAAATAGTCATCCTCTTCACTAAAGCACACTCCCTATTAAATCTCAACCAAGGATCACCATGACTATGTCATTGACGTACAACAACACAACACAGCTAAGTCAGAGGCATGACTCTGATACCACTTGTGAGGGACAACAAACACTTCATCATATCTCTACAATGGCATGGTATTGTCCACCTTGAGCATAAGCTCTCATGATTTTATTTTTTAAATCATCGAATAGTAGAATTTATGCTTCCTAAGTATTTTTTTACTTTTCTCACATACTTGATACCGCCAATCAAATCATGGAATATAGAGATTAGCTTTGACGTTTCCCTCAACTAACAAAACAAAATATCCTCCTTGATTTCCAAATGAGAATTCTAATTCCTCCATTGCTCATGACACAAAAAATATCGATAAATTACTCGTGAATCAGCGGAAGACCTTAGTCCCTAGTCCTAAAAATGCAAACTCAAGTTCTCCATCTTTTGGGCATCGGAACACCACAAAATCAAAGGCATAAACAACTCTTTAACAGAAAACATTAAATCGTAAGTATAAAAAAAGGCAGTGAAAACAAAAGGATAACAATGTTTACATACATTTATATTCAGCAAAAAATAATAAAAGGATTACATTCAGGCATAGAAATAAGCCAAATTATCTTCTTTTTTTTTTCTTTTTTTTTTGTTAAGAACAACATGTAACGTTGGACTGGTCAAAAGGTTACCTTATTAGGATTGAGCAGCACAGTAATTCCAGAAACACCATTCTCTAGACCACTTTGCACCTGGATGGCCCTTTTCTTGAATGATTGGCACTGTTTGCTACACCAAAACAAAATTATGGGGAAAAGTGCCATAAGACAAACACCGCACATAACAGTGGTAGAGGAAGGAAGCAGAGGAAGCCATAGGAGGCCCAGGCGGTAGACCACCACCAGAATAATGCGATGAAAGTCAAAACCCTCATTCTACGAAACCCTAAAAATGTAAATGCGCATTTCAAGGGAAGAAAATCTAACCTAAAAGCTCACAAATGGAACTAAGAATTTCGATAAAAATGGAACCAGAAAGCAATCAATCAATCAAGCATTTCAAAACCCTCGACGCTTCATCTTCAAATTAACTAACCTAATTTCAGTTCCTCACCGATCTCCGAGAAACAAATCAAATCAAAAAGAAAAAAAACTCACCAAAATTCAATCACAACCGTTCTGTTCTTCGCATCCTTGCCAAGTTTCTTCGAAGCAGCATCAATTTCCTCCCCCTCATTTCCAACCTCCTTCGCCTTTCCATTCTCCTTCGGAGCACGTTTCACCTTCTTACTCTTCGGCAACTCCGTCACAGCCGAATCAGCCTTGGAGTTCACCGCCAGCCGGGGCGATCTCCGAGTCACCATCGACGACACCGGGGCCGGCTTCTCCGCCGCCGGCTCGTCTTCTTGGCTCTTGTTTCGCTTCCTCGGCGCCATGAAAGAAGACCTGAAACCCTAGAAAGAAAAACACAGAGCTACTTTGAGGAAGAAAGTAACCTTATCGGCTTCTTCCGGATCGACCTCGACTGAGAGATGTGTACGTGACCGTTAGTTTGCAGTGATACACAGAGGCTATGGGTCTTTTTCCCGCGCTTTGGAACCGACGGTGGGATTTTGAAGAGACCGTGGAGATGGATTGGAACTGTGAGAACGGATCGTGGCCGTCGACTGGGTGGTCGTACGACGTCCACGCAGTTCCACTTGGTTTCTTCTCTGGAAGAAAGTGGCGGCACGAAGTCCCAAAAATGGCGCCAGTCTCCACCACCATTTATATTGTCATGTCGTCTTCCTAATTTTTATTTCTTTTTTTTAATTAGCATTAAACTGCATTAAGACTTCCATCCACGTGGCAGTATCTCTCTCACTTTTCTACTTGTCCATGGTAGAAAAATGAGAGAAATAGAACAAAAAAAAAAAAAACATAAAACTTCCCAAATATTTCATAAATATAAATATAATTTAATAAAATAATATATCATAATAAATGAAACTAACTTGTACAAGATTCTATATACTCTTAAACTTACTCGTCTTTTAATAATTGAAGTGTAAGTAAACAATTCATCGATATATATTAACACGTGTTGAAAATTTATTTGTATTAAGTGGAGAATCGGGTGGAGACGGGAATATGGAATAGAATTCCGTCCTCAGTCCCATTTATCTAACGGAAAAAAATATCTCTATCTAAACGAGGAATCTCTCCTCGTTCGGAGTGAGTCCCCACAGATAAAATATACATCTCCAATAACCGACAATAACTAGAGCAAAATACATATCAATTATCGTAGTAATTATAAGATTTTAAGGTGAATAAATTTAATTCTACAAAATTGAAGAGCTTAATGTTTTTGCCAAAGTTGATAACAACGTTTCTCGTTGGTTGAGCCCAACAAAATGTGTGTTACTTGTGGGCATACGATGATAGCAACGATGAGGATAAATTCATTAGAGGGGAGATGGAGAGAAGTACTATGAGCATAGAAGAGGCTAATAATAATTCATTAAATTATAAGTTTAGTTTATTAACTTTCAATTTTATTTCTCTTTTAACATTTAAAAAAAATTAACGAACCTATTAAACCTAAAATTAATTTTGAGATTAGTGAATTTAAAAAAAAAATCAAATAATAAAAAATAAAAAAATATAAATTTAAAGATTTAATGATATATTTTTTTAAAGTTTAGAGACGGATTAGAAGAAAAAAAATGTTAAAATTTTGAGAGATATTTAAATACATTCAAGTAAAATTAAGTTAAATACATTTTCTTAATAAAAAATTTTAACTTAAAATTTGTAAATATTTTTTAACACAATTAACTCTTATTAAACAATGGATTTACCCGACCAACTATAAAATATTTTGATTTGATTGCCATTTATTAATTTGTTATTTTTAATAAAAGTAAAATGTTCGTACGTAAAATATCAATTTATTTTATTTTTAAATATTTTTACTTTAATTTAATTTTAATATATATTTTAAAAATATTATATTTTGAAAAAATTAAATTTTAGAATAAACAATTGATATAAAATTTAACAAAAATTATAAATAAATAAATAATATATGTATATATATATAATAGTTGAATCATAAAAAAAAAGTTTAAATTAATAATAAATTCGATTTAATTCAACCAAATTAATTTAAGTGAATTTATTATTAAAAAAAATGAAATTTAATCTAAAAACTAAGTTAGTAGGGTAGTGTTGGATTAATTACAGTCCTAATCAATAATTACCCGAAAGAACAAGATAAGTCTGCATCTTTTCAATTTGTGAAAATCAAAAGCGGGAATCTGAAAGATAAGGCTGCAATAAACTTAGCTCACTTGGCATGAAGATAACCCCGCAATTCATCGCCTCGTGGGGCCGACCTCCGATTCTCCCCACGTACATTGCAGCGGCGAGCCAAATGCTAGCGTTCGTCTTCTGAACCTGTAGGATTTCAATGGCTGTTTCGGCTACCTCAGTTGCACCTTTGCTCGCAAAAGTAGTATCCAGGGGACGCATTGAGCCGTCGAAATCGAAGTTTCTGGCTTCAAGCTCAACATCGTCAATTTCATGTCAATCCACTTCAATTTCATCTCGTTTCAATCGGCGCAAGCCATTTGTAATTCAGGCGTCGGTTTCGATCTCGGATCCTCAAGTTCGAACGGGTCCTGATGATCTCGTTGCGTCCATCCTCTCGAAGGTAATGTTTTGAAATTTGATTGGTTTTATTTGGTTTTGCATATTGGAACTGGTTCTAGGGTGAAAAATAGTCGATCTAGAATCGAAAATTGGAAAAATTCTAGTAGAAAATGTGTCGCAAATAGAGGCCTACGTTAGTGAGTGGTACTGGACTTGGAAATTTACAGAAATTCTCTCTCGATGAAGATCATTCGGCTGGTAAAGGGAGTTTACATGATTTCCACTCGAGCCTCTTCAGATCTCTGAATGATCCTGGTCAACAATGCTTTAACTGTATACTCGGTGCCATTAACTTTTGCTCGGATTTCATAATTTTCATTGCGGAATGGCGATTTTACTCTTTGAAGCAGGTTACAGGAAGTGATAGAGGAGTTTTACTAACTGAAGGAAAACATAAAGAGGTTGCTGAAGTGGCTCAAGAATTGCAACAATATTGTGTAAACGAGCCTGTTAAATGTCCTCTCATATTTGGAGGTAAGATTTCAAACAGTTCTACTGTTTCTTGTTGGATATGCTTGAATATACATCTACTCATCTTACATATGGACCTATGTTTGAGCTTTATTCTGGCATCTGTGTGTAAACAAGATTTCAAATCTACTTTTTAGTCTCTAAACTTTGAAGTTTTGAAGTTTGTGTCTATTTGATCTCGAACTTGAAAATTATAAATTTAGTTAGAGAGATTTCGAATTGAAAATATATCTAATAGATCAATTACTTTTTACAAGTTTTGAATTTGTCAAGGATCTACTAAGACTCAAAATTGAAAATTTAGAGTCGTAGTAGACACATTTAAAAGTTATGAGACCAAATAGACAAAAACTTCAAAGTTCTAGAACTAAATTTGTGATTTAACCGATCATTTTATTTGACGTGATAGCAAATATCTGAATTGAGTTGAAATGTATCGGAATTTAAAAGCATGCTAGAACCCAAAAGAGAATACTTCATCCCAGTTGTTGCTCCTTTTTCAGCTCTAGTTTGGCTAACATGATTAAATGCTATCTCAGATTGGGATGTTGTTTATTGCTCTGTGCCAACATCGCCTGGGGGTGGATACAGAAGTGCAGTGGGTCGCATATTTTTCAAGACAAAGGAAATGATTCAGGTTGTGGAAGCTCCTGATACTATCAGAAACAAGGTGTCCTTTTCTGCTCTTGGTTTCCTAGATGGACAGGTCTCTTTGAAAGGTAAAACTTATAAACTTCCTCTGTAAATAATAAAACTTGAGACCTCTATTCGTGAACATATCAGAAAATTACACCAATGGCTAGAAAACCAAGGTCAAAGTAACATAGCTGACATAGCATCTGGATTTTGGTTGGCTTGCTGCGATTTTTTATAAGAATTAGTCGCTCCTAACTTTGTACCACAAGAAACTAAATCAGCTGTCCATTGTCATTCAGACCTTAGATTAAGTGTTACTTCTCAAAAGCCATCTCTGTAAACTGCTTGTTAGGCGAGTTGAACATTTTAGAAACTACTTTTGTACCAGCCCAAGTCCACTGTAATAGATATTGTCCGCTTTGGTCCGTTGCGTATCATCGTCAGCCTCACAATTTTAAAACGCGTCTATTAGGGAGAAGTTTTCACACCCTTATAAGGAAGACTTTATTTCTCTCTCCAACCAATGTGGGATCTCACAAACACAGTTTTAAAATGCGTCTGCTAAGGAGAGGTTTCTACACTCTTATAAGGAATGTTTTGTTCTCCTCTCCAACCAATGTGGGATCTCACAAACACGGTTTTAAAACGCGTCTGCTAAGGAGAGGTTTCCACACTCTTATAAAGAATGTTTTGTTCTCCTCTCCAACCAACGTGGGATCTCACAAACATGGTTTTAAAACGTGTTTACTAGGGAGAGATTTCCACACCATTATAAGGAATGTTTTGTTCCCTTCTCCAACCAACATGGGATCTCACAAATACGATTTTAAAACGTGTCTACTAGGAGAGGTGAAACGAAACATTCCTTATAAGGGTGTGAGAATCTCTCCCTAGTAGACGCGTTCTAAGACTGTGAGACTAATGACAATACTTAACGGGCGGACCAAAGCAGTCAATATCTATTAGTAGTGAGTTTGAGTCATTAAACTTTTAAATATGTATTGAAATAGCATGAAAATTTTGGAATGCTATTAATTACATCCACAATTTAACTACATGGTCTCTGATTAAAGCATATGGGTTTTTTTGCATCATGATTCTTAAGCATCGTGTACTCATGGACCAAGTTTTAAGAATTTAAGATTGAATTGATTTGGTTGGTTATGCCTTCGATTTACATGCCGTTCGATGATGGTGGAGATTCTCATGAATTCTTTTACATTGGAGTCCATTCTCGTAGTTAGTTGTAGGCTCTTTTGTTTCTACGCCATGATATATTCCTTTTCACTTTTCTCAATGAAAACGTGTTTCTTCTTACAAACAAACAAAAAAATGTCAGGTAAACTGACGGCTCTGGATGATAAATGGATTCAAGTTGTGTTCGAGCCACCTGAACTGAAAGTCGGCGGATTAGAGTTTCAATATGGTGGGGAAAGCGAGGTACAACTCCAAATTACATACATTGATGACAAAATTCGTCTTGGAAAGGGCTCTAGAGGTTCATTATTTGTCTTCCAAAGACGGGTTTGAAGCTACTGAGTTAAATTGTGATTAATAATGCTCCTTTCATATCTCTATGCTCATTTTTGTTCCTATAAGACTCTATTGTGTAAAAAGCTATTAATATTATTATAGGCTAAGTTTTTTTTTTCTTTTTTAAATATCTGTAACTTTGCAACTTTGCACCTTGTTTCGATAATACTCATCAATTTGCAACTATTTAGCAACTTGAATACATAGACCATTGATAGATATTAATCATCATTATCTTATAGGATCAACTTGAATACGTGTTGTATAAATAGTGATAGATCTGGCTCGTTGCATTTTTATATTGACGTCGAACATACAAATATATTTATATATAAGTGATAGACCTCGACATGCTCATACCTTTATTTGTTGCTTATAAATAATGTTGCCATAAAAATCATATTTAAATATAAATGATACATCTTTTATATCAATCTATTGGATCTTTTTTGCTCATAAAATTATTAATATTCGGTCTCCCAATATTTATCATTTTAAAGTCTTTTTAAACGTGTAAATAATTATATATACAGAGATGAAAGATTAAATACAATGATGAATCTAGCTCACGTTGGAACAGATTACGACAATATGAGCAGTTTATTTCGAAGATAAATATTTAATTTTGTCTTTTTTTTTTTTAAGTAGATGGGTAAAAAATGATGAACTCAATTAAGGTTATTTTTGTCCAACAGCAATTAAAGGATTTTATTAAAATTAAATTTTAGCTATATTTATAAATCTAATAAGTTTATTTTATTTATTTTTTAAGTTGCAGCTATTTTTCGTAAAAACAAGCCTCAATATTTCGTTTTTTTTTTTTTTTTTTTCTAAAAAATATTTCAGGTCCTGCCGTATAATAAATGCGAAAATTCAAAAAATGTATAGTGAAAAACGAATCGAAGAAGGGAGGAGACTGCAGTCTGCTTAGAGGGACGGCGGAGCACAGCCAGCTACCGCAGCTGTCGATTTCACCGGCGTCATCGAAACTTTGGGCCTTCTATATTACCTAGATTGTTATTTGATTTTGAATTACGAAGTGAAATCCAGAGTAGAATATTCGGCAATCTCGATGATGTTCACGGCGGTGAGTTATCCTCTACCGTTCCTTTATCATACACGATGATGCTCAGATTTTTTCGTATATGGTGTTCACATGTTCATTTTGATGGTTCAGTTTGCAATTGAATCGCCTCCGTCTCACATTTTTGTGCTTGGATTTCTGAACGGAGCCCTTAACTTTCTCAAGCGCGATATTTCTCGGATGTTCGCCGTCTTTAACGGCCTATCCAACATTGATGCAGTGGCGAGGTAAAACGACTACATATTTCGATCCTTTGGTTTGATCCGTATGAAATGAGTGTGAAACTTCATCGACTTTACAGTAATTAAATGACCTTTTGTTTGTTAACATTAAGAAATGGAAAGAATTTTAATGAATTTCTTTATGCTTTCTGATTATTTACATTACATGCGAAGGCACAATGAGGATGAGGATTCATTACAGCCTGCTATTAAAAGTTTGATGACAACTGACGGTGACCATTGCGAGTTGAGATTCTCGGATTGTTTTTCAGAAAAGCGTAATTTTGATGGCGAAGGAGATCCGCAGGCTGTTTTCAACGTGTTGGACGCTCTGCTCAGGGGTAGTTTGGATCGTTTGAAGACTATGAGGTGATTTTTGCTTTTCTTTAATTATATTTGCTTTCACTCTTGTAGTTCGAAATCTCAATACATGATCATCTCTTCATCAACGTGGACGTGCATAGATGAAAGCCATCCTGCTTATTTAATGAGTAATATCGTACTAGGTAAATCTATTTTTTTCTTATAAGAAACAATTTCATTGTTGTACGAAATTACAAAAGGATAAATAATCATCGAGGGTGATTCCAAAAAGCTTGCAATTTGTTAATAGAGTAGCATAACTATAAGAAGAAAAGATATTTGTAGATTTACACTAAGAGATAGCATGATAAACAATGGAATCAAAGAACTTGTCAAAAGGAAGCTCTTTATCCAATAAACTCTCATTCTTTCCAACGATTCCAAAGAAAATCCCTGATGGTAGATTTTCACAACAAAGCTTTAGCTTCCTTGAAAGGGTGATCGGACACTATGGAAAGAAAAGTCTTGATGTCCCAAGGAAGGGTCAGGTGCCAGCCAAAAGGAGAGCAAATTCCATTTCAAAATTTCTGAGCATTTGGGTAAACCTTGTTTAATGCATGGAATCTTTATATCCTTAAAAGATCGTGATAACTATACAATTTTACTTGCGCTGACTGCAGATAATTTCGATGAGCCTATTTATTCTTAAGTAGCTGTTGGATATATTCTGTGTTAAATGATTAGCAGATGCTATAATTCATGCTATAGCTCACATTTCCTGGGCACAAACCACTGTGTCCTTGGAGAATAAAGGTACTTATGTGAGTTTAGAACCACCTGAGTCTGCTATAGTTAGTTGTAAGTGAACTTTGCTATCGAGCTATAATTCTCACCATCAATTGAAGGTTTGGCGAGAGGGAAGGGACGCGAAAAATAAGAGTGTCCGGGGGGGGGGGGGGGGGGGGGGGGGGGGGCGGGGGGGGGGGGGGGGGGGGGAGGGGGGGGGGGGGGGGGGGGGGGGGGGGGGCATTGCCTCAGTAAGGTTTTAGGAATTTGTGGGAACTAAGGTAAAACTTGGGAGTTCTGAAACTTCTGATCTTTTTACTAAAAAATGGGATTCCTCCGAGTTTCTTCATTAAAATATCAATGAGTCCTTTCTCATCCATCTTTATATTCACTCAAATTAAGTTCATGTACTTTTCCTGCATAGCCCCTTATTGCTTCTTTAGAGTTGAATATTCATTGAGTGCAATGACTTATGATTGTTGATGTACTATTATTCCTAGTTGTGATGACGATAAGAAAATCAAAAAATTGGACGGCTGATGGCATCTTTTATTCTTCTTTTCATCTCCCACTTGTTTTTATGCTATTAAAGAAAGGTAATGATTTTATATGCCTTAAATGTTTACAAAGTATCATCTTGTAAAATTCTGTTAAATGCCTAAATTTTTGCAGGGAAAGCATATGTTTAGCGAAGTCAGGTCTTCAGAAATGTCTTTGGGAGGCCGTTCAGCAACCTGACTACACTGCCATGGTTAGGGATTTGTGTTTAAAAGGAAAGTTAGGTGCAGCTCTTTTGCTTCGGAGAAAGTTGATAAGACAAGGTTTTGTTGTTGATTTACTCACACACAATTATCTTCTTAATGGACTGTGTATAAACTGTGATATGGAGATAGCAGATTCTCTTTTTAGGGAAATGTTAGAAAGGGGTCCTTCTCCCAGTTGTGCCACATACAACATTCTTATTAAGGGTTTCTGCCTTCATAGGAATATGGATAAAGCTCTCGACCTATTTTATACCATGGCTAATAGTGGAATTAAGCCAAGTAGAATTACCTATAACATACTTTTACATGCATTGTGCAAGAGAGGCATCCTGGAGGATGCTCTGAAGCTTCTTGAAGATATCCTTGATGATGATATTAAAACAACAGATGATGCAATCACATCAACTATATTAATGGATGGTTATTTTAAAGGTGGCGATATGGTTCAGTCTATTGCTTTATGGTCTGAGATGGTTAAAAAGAAGACAGAGATTGATGTCGTTGCATACAACGTCCTTATTCACGGGCTTTGTTTGAATCAAGATAAGAAAATTGCATTTGGCTGTGTTGTTGATATGATCAAGAGGGGTTTTAATCCCGATATCGTTACATACAACACTCTAATCAGTGATCTTTGTAAAGAGGGCCAATTTGAGGAGGTTTACTATATACATGATGTCATGTCACGAATGGGTGTTCCTCCAGATCGAATTTCATACAAAATGATTATTCAAGGTCTATGTATTCATGGAGATGCTATCAAAGCTAATGAGTTTCTTCACTCAATGTTAGAAAAATCGATGGTGCCTGAACCTCATATATGGAACCTGATAATCGATTGTTATGGAAGGTATGGAGATCTGAGCAATGCAATTTCCATCAGGGATCAGATGTTGGCCACCGGCGTGCTACCAAACGTATTTACTTACAATGCGTTGATTCACGCACAAGTTAAAGGAGGGAACATATTCAATGCTTATTCTCTGAAAAAGGATATGCTTATGTTAGGTCATTTCCCAGACGTTGTTACTTATAATTTATTGATAAGTGGTGCCTGTAAGTGTGGAGAAATTCGTTTTGCCCTTCAATTATATGATGAAATGCTGAGAAAGGGATACGAACCAGATAAGATAACCTACACAGAACTAATAAGAGGTCACTGTATATGTGGTGACATGAAGGAGGCAGAAGATCTGTTTATCAAGCTACATAGATCTGGGTTGCCAATGGATATTGTCCCATTTAAAATTATTTTTGAAAAGTACCATAGAATAGGAGAGCCTGACATGGCATTTAAATTTTATCAAAGGTGGTTGACAATGATGGCATGAGTAGCTGTTTAACAAAATAAATTGTTCGAGGTTACCGCACTCGTGTTGCCATTTTGGCTCACAATCATAGGAGATCTGTGAGATCCCACGTTGGTTGGAGAGAGGAACGAAACATTCTTTATAAGGGTGTAGAAACCTCTCCCTAGCAGATGTGAGGGGAAGTCCGAATGGAAAGGTCCATTGAGGACAATATCTGCTAGCGTTGAGCTTGGATTGTTACATATTAGCGTACAGATCTCTTTTACTGACCAAGTATAATTCGGCCTTCTGTTTGTGGACATTTCTGATGGGTAATGTGCTCCTCCTTACAGGTATGTGTCCATGCTTCTGCTTTATCCACTATTTCTTAATCTGTTGTTGTCTTTTCATTGTGCATAACATTCTCATGATTCCAATATTCGTTCACAGCAGAATATCAAAGCCTTAATAGCATTAGTCTCTTGTCATAAACTTTCTACTTTACACATGATGCAATATTACAAACGTTCGAGGTTTATATAACATCCTCGGGATCGTTTCTTGTACTACTGTTTCACTGGTTTCAGAACTATATTATGGAGGACAGTTGCAGACACAAAAACCAATTCTGATTTATCATTGTAACTTTTTTCTCTGATATTTGAAGCAGATGGTGCAAACGTTCCAATACCGCGAGCATCTAAGCGAGTAGCCAATTCAGAAGGTGTTTTGGGGATGAACTATGAGCTGTTTGCCCCTATTGCAGAAAACATTATTAATGGATTTATGCAGCTGATGAGATGAGAATTGAAACTATGGCACAAGTCTACTCCTGGCCGAAGTGTGTAGCCCCGGCTCCATAATGAGGATGCAGCTGAGATTGTGATTCGAGGAGTTTGAGGTGCAGCCTATGATGCAAAGTGGTGGAGTTACTCGTTATGTCATGGTTAAGATCCTCACCTTATTGAACTGCCGAGCATCTTGACGTGCAGATGTTTTGTCAGTGAAGTTAGCGATGAACGATGACGGTGAAGAGCAAACAAACTCCATTTTCCTTCATTGATCTCAAGGCTTGAATGAAACAAAGTAGTCATTGTACAGTTCATAATTGAATGGAGTAACTCTCATTTGTATGATGCAAAGTGGTGGAGTTACTCGTGATGTCGTGGTTAAGATCCTCACCTTATCGAACTGCCAAACATCTTGACGTGCAGATCTTTCGTCAGTGAAGTTAGCGAGGAACGATGATGGTGAAGAGCAAACAAACTCCATTTCCCTTCATTGATCTCAAGCCAAAGTAGTCATTGTACAGTTCAGGTGGAGTTACTCGTGACGTCGTGGTTGAGATCCTCACCGTATCGAACTGCCGAGCATCTTGACATTCAGATCTTTTTTCAGCGAAGTTAGCGATGAACGATGACGGTGAAGAGCAAACAAACTCCATTTCCCTTCATTGATCTCAAGGCTTGAATGAAACAAAGAAGTAGCCATTGTACAGTTCATGTGGCTTACACTGATTGCTCTAATAGGGGGCCATCTAGCGGTACATTTTCCAGTACCCTTGGTGTATTCTATCCAAACCAGGAACCAGGAACACTGGCAATGCTACTGACAGTCCTGTGGGTTGAGTAACAGTGCTTATGCTAACTACTTTACAGAGGAGCTGATCAAGTGACTAAAGTTAATGAAGCAGTGGTGTGTCGGCGAACGACAGTTTGTTTGTCTCTCAATAATGGAGTCGGCTTGTTCTTTTCCTCGGTTCGACCTACCTTCTAGTCTCGTTCCAACCGAAGAAATCGAGAAAAGAAGACTACATTTAATTTCTTATGTACAAGTTTTTTCGTACTTGGATCAGAGGGAGTGGGTAGGGAGTAAGTCAGAAGACATGAAACTCTGGAAACAATGGTAAATATCAACCCCAGGCAATAGGATAATGTGTCGGAAATGGTAGGACTAAAAATCCTCGTGTCACATGGTTCATAGGGGTGCCCCATGTTGTGCAATGGCTCATGCTGTTTCCCGATAAGGTTGGAGGACTGTGTTCAGTATTCTTCAGGGTAAAACAATTGAAGAACGTGGAGCCAAAATCACCTTCACTTTTTAATTTGCCTTTTTAAAAATGAGCCTTTGTCTATCCCCTGTTATAAGGATTATAACAGATTCAAACCACCTCCAAACCACCTCCAACCTAAGTGATGTCTTAATCACTAAGCTAAGTAAGTGATGTCTTAATCACTAAGCTATATATGTGGATAAATATTATCCATTTATTTTTGGATACCAACAAAAGTATATTCTTCCAGTAGGTTATACTTTATGCACTTAAGAAACCACTTAGACACATCTTGGACTTAATAGCAAATTTAATGAAACTTTTGAAAATTTATGTTTCTCAAAATTCACGAGTATTTTGTATAATCAACCATTTTTAATGCAAAAGATTAGTTTCTACAATTTATCCCGGTAATTTCTCCCCTTTTTTTTAGTTTTTTTCACTTGAAAGAGGAAATTTTTTTAGTTTTTTTTTCCTACAATAAAATTTAAACCTAAAAATATATTATTTGTATTCACATTTTAAAAAAATAACTTCATTTAGGAGTGTTTTAAAAAATTTGATGACCCAAAAAAATTTAATGAATCCCTCAACTTCTACAATTTGAGTTGGGTTATGAACTTATTTGAGTTGTCTACAATTTGAGTCGAATCACGAACTTATTTGAGTTAGATTAGGAATAGTTGAAATTAAAAAAAAACATTTTTGCTTTAAGACTCAATTATATATATTATATATATATAATATAATTTCATAATTATTATTTTTTATTATTTATTCTCCTAGCCACTCTTAAAAATAATTTTTAATTATTGAGAGTTGATTTTTCAAAATATATAGACACTTGAACGGTAAATTTTACTTTCTTTTAATAATAAAATTTTGAATAAATCACTCGAACAACATAAACCAACTAAACTCAAAAAATTTATAAAAAAATTTATGATTGAATTGAACGAACTTATTATTTAATTATAGTTTGAATTGAAAAGAATTCTAAGAAAATGTACAAATATTTAGAATTACATACACAATATTTTATTATTTACTTATTTAAAAAAACGACATAAACCCAAAAATGACTTATTATTTATTGAATAACAAATTGTCAACATATATTTATTAACTTACCAAATTTATTTAGCCAGATCACGTGCAACATGTTCTACACAGCAATATATTCCCCCATTTCAATATTCCCAATGTTTAAATTATTTAATTTCTTAAAAAAAAAAATCCAAAAAAATAAAACCAATTTAATGTTATAAGATAATAATTATTTGGTTTTATAATAATAACATCACTCTTTTAAAAAATAAATAAAATAACGAGTAAATATTTATTACTACAATTATAATTACCATCAATTTATCTATTTACAAATAAAGTGCAAATAACTCTTAGTTTTTCAATTATTTATTCTCTAAAAACAATTTAAAAGATTAAGTTAAATTTTTGAAAAGTAAATTTTCAGAGTGGATTATATTTGGAAATAAATAAATGAATAATTTATTTTCATTAAAAAATGTAAATAAACAACTTGAACCAATAATTTGTTTTTATCAAAATGGTAAGACGGTGAAACGGAAATGACCCGACCCGACCCGACCCATGTTTGGAAGGCTCCAAAATCCGAGTGTATAAAAGAAAAGGTAAAATGGAAAATAAATTTACAGTTCTCTCTTTCTCTCTCTTCCTCTCTCTCTCTCCTGAAGTCCGTTCTGTTCTTCTGACCCGTCTGACCCCTCACCCTTTACAGACCCTGCAACCTCTCTCTTTTCTTTCTCGTCACTAATTTTTCCTCTGATTACTAATCACAGTAAACAATGCCACAAAATGCCTTCTCCACAGATTAATCGAATCAATTGTTGCCCGCAAGCTCCGATCACCGGGGCACAGCTTTTGTTTTTCTCCTGATTTCTTGTCGTTCTGCGATTGATCTTTATCTGCCTTCAGCTCGCGCCAAGCTTCTTCACTTCCTGGTAAACCCCTCAAGTTCTTGCTTCGGATCATCTTCACTCTTTTGATGGAACTGGGATTTTTTCTTTGTGGGTTTTTGTTTCGTGGGCGAAAATCCCAATTCGTTTCTTTAGTCTATGCCATTTGATTCTCGCATATTTTCCCCTAATTTTGAACTGTAGAATGTTGTGGGTGTTGTTTTGTTTGTGCCAATGGAAATTGTTTTCATCTGTGCTTTTCGAGGAAATTTACTCGGTGTGACAGGTGGGGGCCTTTATAAGGACTCTATTTCGATGTAGGTTTGCTTTGTTCAGGTGGGTGTTTTTTTTCCCCTTCATTTATTGTTGATTTTGTCAAAATGGACCTCCATGGGTGAAGTTGTTTGTCTAAGGGATTTTCCCCCATTGAAAGAGATAAGAATATCATGTCTTGAAAGACTGTCGATGTAGTTAAGGAACTCAAGCCCGCGTGTTCTTTCTTTGCTCTAGCAGAGTTTTGGTTTTGGTTGCTAACAATCTCATTTCTTTATCACTTTTATGTTTTGGTGATGGCTAAGGTAATCTCATTCTACGTTATGAATACTACATTGAGTTGAAAGGGTGTTTTGTTCTGTACCCAGAATTAGTTTGTCTTCAAGGATGAGCAGACCGACGACACGTAGTAAGAACAAAAGGCATAAACAAGAGGACAATGCTGATAACAGTTCTGATTTATTGAGGTAATAATAATTTTGTTTTTTATTCTTTTGCACGGATTTGTAGCCTGTTTTAAGGAGTTCTGAATCAAGTTGAATCATTTACAGGAAAATTCACTCATCTGGGGCAATAACCAATGATGACATCAATCAGCTATATATGATATGGAAGCCGACTTGTCAAGGATGCCGGGTGAGTAATAAGGATAACCCAAATTGTTTTTGTGGGCTGATTCCACCTCCTACTGGTAGCAGGAAGGTTGGCTTATGGCAAAAGATTTCAGAAATTGTGCAAGCATTTGGTTCAGATCCTTCCAAGGATCAACGTACTTCTCCTGACTTTCCTGCTGGTCTTACAAATCTTGGTGCAACATGCTATGCCAATAGCATCCTTCAGTGTCTGTACATGAACAAGTGCTTCAGGGAAGGCATATTTTCTGTTGAGTCAGACGTACTGAAACAAAATCCGGTTCTAGATCAGCTTGTACGTCTCTTTGCTCTCCTCCATGCCAGTAAATTGGCTTTTGTGGATTCATTCCCTTTCATAAAAACACTGGAGTTAGATAATGGAGTTCAGCAAGATAGTCACGAGTTCCTGACTTTGCTTCTTTCTCTGCTGGAGCATTGCTTAAGTCACTCAAAAGTTTCTAAAGCAAAAACTATCGTTCAAGATCTTTTCCGTGGAAGCGTTTCTCATGTAACTACGTAAGTAGAATTTATTTTACCAGAGTCGAGTTGAATAGCTTTACCAATTAATATCGTGATTGCATTATTATTCCGTAACTCTCGTTCTTCTCTTACTTTTTGATCGATTATATTTCCTTTCATATCTTCATATCTCATTTTGTCAAGTTTAGACTGTTGTATGCTGTTAAGTTTAATTGTTCACTGGATCATATTTGTTTCTTCCAGTACTGTATAATTCATTTGATGGTCAGTTCTTTCTGTTGATTTTGTCAGCTATGCATGTAAGAAATCTATGTTGTGTGTTTTTGGCTAGGATCGTCTGGTTGAACCAGTGATTTTAGTTTGGAAATGGTTGGTGCCGATTTATTTTGAAAGGATACATCACTTTGGGTTCTAGCTGCTGCTGCCTTTCAATTTTCAATTTGTTGGACACTGATTCGCTGTTCAGCTAGTCTAAAGTCTATTATGCCTCTTATGAAGCTATGACACAAATTTTGCTTGATTAATTTTATGCACAGAGCATTGATTTATTTCATTTTCTGAAAATTAGGTGGCTTGTACATTTCTCTTTGTATGGCCTTTTCTTCAATATATGGTCTATGTTTCTTATCAAAAGGAAAAAAAACAAACAATCCCCCAAAATATTGTTCCTTACTTCTTTGCACAATTTATTCTAGGTTTCCGTTGATAATGATATCCTGACTTCATATTTAGGTGCTCACAGTGCGGAAAAGATTCAGAAGCCTCTTCCAAAATGGAGGACTTCTATGAGTTGGAGTTGAATGTTCTGGGCTTGAAAAGCTTAGATGACAGTTTAAATGATTATCTTAGTGTGGAAGAGCTTCATGGTGATAATCAATATTTTTGTGAGTCATGTAAATCCAGAGTTAATGCTACACGCAATATCAAGCTACGCACGTTGCCCCCTGTTCTAATTTTTCAGCTTAAGCGATGTATTTTTCTTCCGAAGGTACTGAAAATCATCACATCTCTTTACTGGCTGCAGAATCACCAGTTTATGTGTGTTTTCATGTTGGTTCATTCTGTCATGTATAACCATTTATTGAACTTCCTCGTTAGTTTTCACAATTGTGAGAAGATCTTTAAAGAACATTTGGCCGGTTTTCGCCTTTTATTTTTAGTTCCTTTTCCATTCTAACTCTTCCTCTGGGTTTGATTGTTACTATTGCTTTGTGTCAGCAGACTACAACGAAGAAGAAAATCACATCTGCATTTTCTTTTCCTGGAGTGCTGGATATGCGGGACAGGCTAGCCGAATCTTCTCAGTCTGAATCAATATATGATTTGTCAGCAGTTCTGATTCATAAAGGTACCGCTGTCAACAGTGGCCATTACGTAGCTCATATCAAGGATGAAAACACAGGGCAGTGGTGGGAATTTGATGACGAAAATGTCTCTAAATTAGGTCATCATCCGTTTGCAGAAAAATCGTCAAATGCTAATTCTAAATCTGTTAGAACCGAATTAGCTTCCAAGGAAGAAGTAAATGTTACTGTTGAAGGGAATCCGACGAATGGGGTTCAGCAATCATCAGAGACCGGTATCTGTTGTTCCACTGACATCTTTTCATCTAATGATGCCTATATGTTGATGTATAATTTAAGAGGCACTGGGAAGGCCACAAAAAAAGTTACTAGCTCTAATGCTGATAGTAAAGAAGTAGAAGGCAACATGGTTCCTTTCCAGGATGGCTTGTCTCTTCCATCACATCTGTGTGATGAGATAAGTAGTTTAAATGAATCCTTTGTTATAGCTTGCCAAGAATATGAATCAAAGAAGAAAGTTGAACTGGGCTTTATCAATGATCGAAGACAGGAGGTCCGATCGATTTTGTCTGAAGCCCCTGTTCACTCAATTGAGGAACCCTTTTGTTGGATTTCCATAGACTGGCTTCGCCAGTGGGCTGATAAGGTCTCCCCACCGTAAGTACATAAATAATATTTGTTCTTTTTCTTTTGAAGTTGTTCTAAGTTTTGTTCTTGTCGCTTGCTTGATGGCCATAAATGAAAACCCTTGTCGCTTGTTTGTGACACCTTACTTTGTTATGGTTTGCAGCATTCTTGATAATTCGCCTATACAGTGTTCGCATGGAAAAGTTCCGATATCAAAGGTTACCTGCATAAAGAGATTGTCCATCAAGGCTTGGGACAAGCTATTCTCAAAGGTATGTGTTTCAATTGTTCTATCAAGAATTCTACACATTGGTATATCTCTCCTTGGTCTTAGGGTGTCATCCTTGTGTGATCCTTGGTACATAAATTGTTCTTGATGTTCTTTTAGCACTGAATTCGTCTTTTTCGTATGGCTGATTTCTCTTTCTGTTATCTTGTAAAATTTAGTATGGTGGGGGCCCCAAACTGACGAATGAAGATATCTGTATGGATTGCCTTATTGCTGGTGCTCAAAATGTAGTTTGCGCTGACGGCTACAGGGACCGAAGAATATCAATGAAAGAAATTGCGTTGAGTGCACTTTCGGGCAGTTATCCAAATGGAACATATATCGTTTCTAGGACATGGTATTGTTTCGAAATTCTTAGATTTTCTTGTCATGCTGCTTAGCTGATGCTTCATTAGAAAATGGACTTGCTTCTTGCTTGAATGTTAAACACCTGTGGCCTTGTTAAATGTTGATTTATTCTTATCTGCAAGTCTGCTGTTCTCACAACCATGTTTGTTTCTCCTTTCTTCTACGGTTTCTTTGAAGCCATAAAATCCAATAGGACATAGAAATGGACTAGATTCATCCAGATTGTCTTGGCTTCAGCTTTGAAGGGTTTATGATCAAAACTTATATGCAGCAAGTCGATGATATTACTGAGAAGAACTGTGTCAATTGAAAGAACAAAAAAATTATGCTATAATTAGAAGCAATTAAAGAAAAGATGGTCTTGAGTTTCTTTGGTTCCTTTGGACAGCATATTAGTTTGGAGAGAGATATCTTTTCGTATACTTACGTTAGACTATCACGAGTATCAGTGATAAATTAAAGAAACTTCCATATGAAATCCTGACCTTCCTTGGATGGGAATTTTCCCAAATCCCTGTTGCAATCAAGACTTCGGATTAGCTGCGAGTCTTTGAGCAAGAAGCCATCTATCCTGAAAGTGATGAAGATGGAATCGTTCATGATCTACATTAGAGAAATCTATTTCACAACTTCTCGATCTTCGAGTTTCTATTTAAATCTGAATCCCCAGAAAGAAGAATCAGCATTCCAGATGTGACTGACTGTAAGGTTCTTGCTTTTCATCAAAACCGAAATTCTAAGGTAAAGTGGTAGAGAAAGAGGCGTCCCCAATTGAAAGTCCTCCCCAAAGTATATACCAATTTGACTATTTTATCAAGGAGGCTCTTCATTTTGAAGATGTCTATGCTCCATCCAAGAGCCTGTAGAGAAACCAAAGGATGGAGATGTAGACATCAATCACCCTAATTTAGACCACAGTGCTGTCGTCTATTACTGTTGTCTCAAACTTCTATGTAGTTCCTTTGATCTCTGAGTTATACTGTGCAGCCCATGTATCACTCATGCTTCTCTATCATGCTTGTAGGTTGCAACAGTGGGTTAAAAGGAAAATTCTTGATGCTCCTTCTGAAGCTGATGCAGATCCGACCGCCTCAATCAGGTGTCCTCATGGACAACTTTTGCCCGAGAAAGCTGCTGGAGCTAAGCGAGTCCTGGTTCCAGAAGATCTCTGGTGTTTCTTACATGAAGATGCTATTACTCTAAAACCTGATGATCCTATAGGGGTTCCAACTTTTCCCTCAGATGCAAGACAGTGTTCTCTGTGCAGTGAGGAGTTATCTGAAGTGGCAGTCATGGAAGATTCGATAAGGTCATTTCGTTATGTTCGAGTGAACTTATTATTTAATTTACTCGAAGAATTCCCTAACCTGTTTTATCTTTCAGAGGAGTGAAGCTTAAACAGCGGCAAAATCATGAAAGATTAGCCGTTGGAAAATACATTCCACTTTCTCTGCACTGCAAATATTATTTGGTGCCTACCTCATGGCTTTCAACGTGGAGAAACTACATTAATGCAAGTGGAAAGAGTGCTTCATTTGTAGAGAAGCCTGAAGATTTGGATGGCGTGATCAATTTTCTGAGGTGTGAAAAGGTAGTGTGACTTACTGACTTCTTGAGATTTTTCGATTATTAATTGTCCAGTAGACTCATTTTATGATTATTTAAATTTTTATACCTTAGCTTAGTGAAAGGATAATGAAATTTGTTACGGAACTCTTAAGGTTTGATCTAAGAATCTTGTTGAAGGCGAGACCTTTTGATCTAAATTATCCAAGAACCCCAAAAACGATAAGGAATCAACTCAAGGGAAAGTTTTGGAACGGATTACCTTGATGATCAAGATCAAGAGTAAAAAAAACTCGTTTCTAAACTCGTGATTCGAATCAAGATCTTGAATGACTCTAGCATGCAAATCTAAACACAAGAAATGTAAAGGAACAAGCTCATGGCTTAAGAAGCATAATATGCAAACTTCATTTTTAATATCCAAAATATACTAATGTAACAACATGAATGACTATTTATAGCCTTGAAAATAAACCTTAAAGTAACCTAGGATCGATTGAAAGGTTGTAACACTCATGCCCATCAATACCATAATGACCATTAACTAATTATAACTTGAAACTTTAAAATTAAAAAATGCAATAAAACCTCCCTAAATTCGAACGTGTATGGTATAATCTTGTGATCTACCATGAAGTCGTTGTCGCATGATTGAGGCACCTTATTTGTATCAAAATTCCTCTGGCTCAATTTGATCATGGTTCTAAATGTTTTTTTTTTTATTGATCTTAAAATCATTTATTTTTGTTTCAGATTTATGACTCTTAGTTTGAGCTCTTATGAGTTGTTTTTCTTCTAATTTTGGAATAACTGCTGCAATTTGACTCATGTATGTGTATTTGGATGCAGCATTCGCGCCTCCTTAAAAGGCCTCCTGACCTGATCTGCAAACGTGGTACGGTGCAGCAGAAGTCCACTGTAAGTATACTTCACAACTTTATTTGAATGCAATATTTTTTCTTTACATCTTAGAGCAATTTCTTGAACAATCATCTTCCCTTGCAACATTATTTTATTTTATATATATTATTTATTAGTTTTTGGAGAGAATTGATGAAGGGTTAAATTAATAAACATACTCTTAAACTTTGTAGTTTGTCTAAAAATACTCCTAAACTTTCAAAAGTTCAACAAATCCTTAAACTTTCAATAAAGTTTTAAAAATACCCTTGAACTTTCAAGTTTTCATTAATACTCTTAAAAAATTTTAAGAACTTAAAACGTACACTTAAAAATTTTTAAATGTTCAAAAATACATTTACTGTTAGTAACACGTTTGAAAAATATCCATGAACTTTCAAAAGTAGCATTTAACACCCTTAAAATTTTAGAAAAAGGTTAAGAAAGTTATTGCCATTAGTATTTAGACAGAAACCGTGTATCTACACTTCACAGATCATCTCCATCTTTGATATATTCTCTCTCCTCTACTTTTAACCTATGATTCAACAATTTCTCATTTCTCATATTCTTTTCCTCGATAATTGAATACTCTTGATTCTTTGATTTCATTCCTCAATCTCTAGAACTTCTTCCATTACTTTTTTTTTTTTCTCTTCTTAAATATCAAAACTTTTAATAGAAAAGATGAGCTCTCTCATATATTAGCATTTCCAACCATAAACATAAGAAACTTTAACATCCAATTTCATTAAGATTATCTTGAGTTGGGAAATAATTAACTTGAAAACAAATTGTCTATTTGGATGTTGAAGTTTTTTATATTCATGCTCGGAAATACTCATAAATGAGAGAATTCCTCCTTTTTTTTTTATTAAAAGTTTTGATATGTAAGAAGAGAAAAAAAAAAAGAGAAATGTGGGAAATTTTAGAGATTGAGGAACAAACGAAAGGGATTAAGTGGGTCTTCAAGAACCGAGAGACAAAAGATAAGGAATGAGGAATTGTTGAGTCATAGGTTGAAGTAGACGAGAGAGAAAATCGAAGAGGAAGATAATCTATGAGGTGTAGATAAACGGTTTTTGTCCACCTACTAACGATAGTAAGTTTTTAATACTTTCTTTTTAATAAAGGATAGTAATGTTACTTTTGAGAGTTCATGGGTATATTTGAAACGTGGTACTAACGGTAATTGTATTTTTTTAACTTTAAAAAAAGTTAAAGGGTGCTTTTGATTTCTTTTTTTAAAAAGTTCACGGGTATTAATCAAACTTTGGAAAGTTCAAGGATATTTTTTGGAACACTTGAAAATTCAAGGGTATTTTTTAAACAAAGTATTAACGGTTTCCATCCAAAACTATTGGTAAGAGTATTTTTTAGTTTTTTTCCTTTTTCAAGTTTAAGGTATTATTGAAACTTTTGAAAGTTCTAGAGTAATTATATTAATTTTGTCGTAAATGGAATATACAAGAGGTCATATATAAATGAAATGTACAAACAAGAGAAAATATCCCAAAAGCCCATGGGAGGGTTACAAAAAACTCTTCAACTTAGCCAAAAGAGTCCAATGAGTTGTTGCAAATATGAGTATTCCTTTCCAACCAAAGTTCCATATTAAGGCTCTGATGATGTTGCACCATAGGGTTCCTTTTTATATATATGTATATATATTTATTTTGATTTATTATTCTTTTATTAATATTATCTTAAAAAATTCTTTGATTACATAGACAATCACATGATTCTGAACTCGGTTGTTATTAACCTAACCCATTTAGAAATGATGTTTTATAATGTTTTGAGTTCTGATTTTTAGGGGGAAAATTCAATTGTGACCTTAAACTTTTTGGGTTGTATCAATTTGGATCCTAAACTTAAATAATGTTGAAATCTTTTCCCTTGGTTCAAATTTCGCTAATTCTTCCACTAATTTTATCGAAAAGATAGTGTAAAAATCTTCATAAACTCATTAGCTTTAATAAATTAAAGATTTGCACAAGAATAACTTTGACCAATGTACAAATTAACCATTCATCTTTATCAAAATTCATAAATTTCAACAAAAATTTATTTCTAATCCTGTTTTTTTTTCTAAAACCTTATCCATTTCATATTGTATGTATGTTTTGTAATTCATTGAACGTATAAGAGAATTTTTTTAGCGATATTTGGAATGAGAACTTGTGAAAGGGTCAAAATTGCAAAACTATTTAAAGATCAAGGTTAAAATTGCAATACATATCTTAGTTCGAGGTACAATTCGATGAAATCGAAAGTTTATGGTTAAAATTGATAGAACTTGACAAGCTTAGTGGTGAAAATTGATTTTTCTCATTTTCTGTAGTCATTTACTGTGACTTCTCTTACACAATTTCTGAAAGTTACTCTCCTTCATGGTCAATCATGTGATTATAAATCTTATGAAGTAAAAAAAATATCTTTCCCTTCACATTTCATATTTTTTTACGTCTTTCTTTTTTGTTCCCTCAATTTTAGGCAGATGTTTTAACAATCATTTCAGAGAACGACTGGAAATTCTTCTGTGAAGAGTGGAAAGGTAGCGAGGCATGCGGCATCGCTGCTGTTATTGAGTCGAGTAGTTGTGTAGGGAATGATATGAATGGATCCTCCAAAGAGAAGTCAATGGCTGAAGAGCATCTCAGTTCCAATGATGAAGTTAGCAATGGGGACTTCAAACAACTTCTACTAAAGACTGATCCTGAGGTAACCTTGAACCCTAAATCTATTCCCATTTGTTAGAGTTAATTGTATTTTTCGTATAGTTTCTATAGCTTTTGAGAGAAAACACACATAGAAGAAATTATAAACCAAACGAACTACACAATTCAAACAGGCTTCTTAAAACATTCCAAAACGTTCTTCAGTTGCTACAGCCAAATATCTAGAGATGTCCACGAGGTAGGGTGGGGAGGGCGAAGCCTTCCCCGTCCCCATCCTCGCCGCCTATTTTATTCTCTATCCCCGTAAAATTCCTCGTTTATTTTTGTGGTGATTGGGTTCCCTAGGGAATTTTTTTTTCCGTTTATTATTCTCTTTAAAAGAAATAGTCATTTTAAAGAAACTTCGTTGAATCAACCATAATGGCGATGAATGCGACAAACACAAAACATCCCAAATGACAAATAAATTAGTCTAATTAGCACAAAAAAAAAAAAAAAAAAACCAATCCAAATGTCAAAAACATTTGTTATTACAAAATTCAAACAAATGGGAGCGAGACATAAAACCTGGAACTTTGAATGGAAATTAGAAAGTCTTTCCCTCCGTGTGCACATATATTATATATTGGAACTTGGAAGTGGAATTTAGAAAGTATTTCTTTGAAAATATAGCTACATTTAGTGAGGCGGGGACGGGGATGGGGAATATAATCTTTGTCTCCGTCCCCATTTATCTAATGGGGAGAAATCTCTCTCCACTCCCTCTCCCATTCCCCGTCCCTTTTGGAGCGGGTCCCCACTAGACTTCTCTTCAAATATCTTATAGAATTTTCTTAGGGCCTGTTTGGTAGGTAATCTGGGTTCTCTTATACGTTTTCGAATTCATTGGGTTCAGCGAATATGCATTCAACAGATATAATTAAAGCTCGAAGTAACTGATCTATCTCCCTTTCTTTGTCTTGAAGAAGTCGTCTGTTTCTCTCAATATAAATAATCTATTAATTATATATTGATAGGTTTTAAGGAAAGAAAACTGTTTTGGATTAGATATGAACAGGGCTTGAATTTCTCAACTACCTTGCGATATTTAAGTCGTTGCCTTGATACTTGAAATATTGCTTGCTTCATTGGTCCTAAAGTGGTCTGTTAATGGTGCAGATATGTGAAGAATGTATAGGAGAACAAGAAAGCTGCGAGCTAATGCAGAAACTAAATTATATTGGTGAAGATATTTGTGTATATTTCTCCCGGGGGAAGGAAGCGCCAAAATCAATTTTGGAAGCTCCCGAATCCACTTTTGATCCAGATCGCCGAATCTCAAAGCGTGCAAGAAAGACCAATTCCGGGAATTTTGTTAATCTGACAGTATCTGGTTCAACTTCAGTATACCAGCTAAAAATGATGATATGGGAATGTTTTGGGGTAAGCTTTGCAGAACAGATGCATATGGTGCTTGAATTGATTTTCTGAAACTATCTTTCATGCTCGATGCTTGAATAGTTTGCCCAAATAGTTATTTATTCTATGTTAATTCATGTGTTTATACAAATGATAAGCCTACAGACCCAGAGATAGCCTATTTTTTTCTGAATCTTATAAGGCATTATGTGGGGGAAAACTTGGTTTCTTTTTTCTTTGAACTTGCATTTTGGTGAACTAAGCTTTGGATTATTTTCTAAAGCAGCCTGTTACGTTTATGCTGTGACTGTTTGTGTTTCAAAAAAATGATAAGGCGGTATGTATGAACTCAAAAAGGGGAAATTAATTATGACGTTTTATGTTTCGAGCTCACGTGGAAAACTGGTTTCTGCAGGTTGTGAAGGAAAACCAGATACTTCGCAAGGGTAATAGGATTATCGATGGAGAAACGGATACTTTGGCAGACAAGAATATATTTCCTGGGGATAAACTATGGGTAACGGATTCGGAGATTCATGAGCATCGAGATATTGCTGGTAATTACAATTTTCTTGCTCAAATTGTTGTATAAATTCCAGTCTAAATCATGCAAGTTTTTCTTCTTTTGATGTTGGTTTGGAGTGATATTTTTCAATATCTTCTGTATAATGGAAACAAGGGAAAATAAGAAACTGAAAATGCTAACAAGCATTTCTAGAAAGCAAAGGGTGTAATGGTTATAATTCGAGATTTGGGCTCTGTTCATAATCATGAAGTGTTCTCCATTTAGGTGATTTTAGATACACTAACTCTATATGTCTGCCTGCTCACCGAATTCTTGGATAAGCTCTATCCACTGAGGACCCATCAATAATATAACATGCCTAGCCTAATTTGTAACAGCCCAAGCCCACCGCTAACAGATATTGTCCACTTTGGCCCGTTACGTATCGACGTTAGCCTCACGGTTTTAAATCGCTTCTGCTAGGGAGAAGTTTCCACATCCATATAAAGAATGCTTCGTTCCTCTCTCCAACCGATGTGAGATCTCACAATCCACCCCTTTTGGGGCCAGCGTCCTCGCTGGCACTCGTTCCCCTCTCCAATCAATGTGGAATCTTACAATCCACCCCCCTTCGGGGCCTAGCGTCCTCACTGGCACACCGACCAGTGTCTGCCTTTGATACCATTTGTAACAGCCCAAGCCCATAGCTAGTAGATATTGTCTGCTTTGGCCCATTATGTATCACCGTCAGCCTCACGGTTTTAAAACGCGTCTGCTAGGGAGAGGTTTCCACACCCTTATAAAAAAATGTTTCGTTCCCCTCTCCAATCACGATGTGAGATCTCACATCATCCTTCTACATCTATATAACTTTTTTGGGGCTTTTTGATGGCTTACTGTAGACAATGAGTGACTGTTATTTTCAATAAGTTTGGAGCTATTTTGTTTCATATCTTAAAAAAACGTGGTCGTTAATGTCCTTGACTTGTATGCTTGGTGATGGACAGATGAGCTTTCTGATCCCAAAATGAACATGCAACATACCGAGGAAGGGTTTCGTGGAACGCTTTTGGCTGCAAACGTTTCATCTGAAGTTGTTTAAGAAGCACTGAAACTTGAGGGTGCCTGCTGCCTGTATTTACAAAGTTTTGTAGATGTTCATAATCAAGGAAAAACTATTGGGTTATCCTCAGCATTTTGATGTAAGTTTCACCTTTTTCGTTTCTTTTCACGTCTTGTTCGGTTTTTATTGTGCTAGACTAGTCATCAATCTTGTTTTCAGCTACACAAATGGAACCCACAGTTTAATATAGTTTGTTTTGGTCAACCTTGTTTGGAAGCTTTTTTTGTATTAGGCTGTTCATGATCTTCTTTTTAGTTTCTGAATATATGATTCCTCATCTGAAGAAAGAATATCTAGACACTCAAGGATTGATTAATGGCCCTTGGTTTTAGCTTGGCTATCGTGATGTAATAACGGTTTATGCTTAAACGAAATGAATACGATGAAGGCTGGAGACATGTTTAATTGATCTTTGAACTTTAATCAATCTCTCAACTTTCAATTTTCATGTCTAATATGTTCGTGAAGTTTAAGAAATGTTGAATAGGTTAAGACCTATTGGATCTAAATTGAAAGTTCGGAGACCTATTTGACACAAAATTGAAAGTTTAAAGACTTAATAGGCACAAAATTTGAAGTTTGAGGATCGAACAAGCATAGAAGTTAAGGTTTGGGACTAAACTTGTAATTAACCTTATTTGATCCACGAAAAAAGGTTGTGATCAGATCACAACGCCTTTTTGAACTCAATTGTCATCTGCTGCAAAGTGAAAAAGAAAACTAAGAACAGTTGCCATTTTACATTTAGATTCTTAATATTTCAAATCTTTGAATCACTTTGAAGGGTTTCCATCTTATTTAGGATCTTATAATCTTCTTGCATTGCTTTTTAGTCATATTTTTTCAAGGCTATGCTGTTTATCCTTTAGTTTTTGTTCGAGAAATCGTACTTAGTGTATTGGTTGGACCGAACTGCTCGAATTTCCGGTCCATTCTTATTGAAACTATGCATGAAATTCTCTCAAAACATCCATTATGGAGCCAAGTTAGTTGTGTTGTTCATATTGCAAACTGCTTATGTATTTACCTTCTTAAGGTCTCTGCTATCATTTTCAGAACACTTTTGTCAGGGAAGGAAGCCATGAAATAGACTGTGGGATACACTGCTTTCGGATTCGCTGGACGATGCTACCGACGATCGAACGAAAAATTAGGCTACAGGTTTTGGTTGAGCCCCAACCACAGAGCTAGTCATTAGTTTTACCTTCTTCACATACATTGGGTGGCTGTATATCATGTTCAAAATATCAAGAACATTTGAATTTGCTGATTGTTCCTTTACATGATGTATAGAATGTTTATGGTAATGATGCACATTACAGTGTTCAAGTCTCTTTCTTCTGCTAGATTTCAGGAAGACCATTGCTTTGTAGTTGTTGTTCTCGTCCCACCCGAGTCGACTCTCGACATGGACCAAGATTTTCTATCAGGTGTGCTTTGACTTTGAGAGATGGAAACTATGTTTATGAATGTGATCCGGGTTCTGTAATGTGATATACTGTTTTAATGATTCAAGACATGTTGAATCACGTTGTTTGAAGAACATGAACTCGGGTTAGATTCTGTCTGGACTTCCAAGGTAGGCTCGTACTTTGTGGAAAAGAAAAACATGAACTCGAGTTGGGTTTTAAAGCATTATTTCAAAGTTCAAAAAAGGATCGCAATGTGAATGTCAAGAAAGGAACATGTTGAATTTGGTTGAGTGATTATTTAGGAAATGTAGTTCAATTTTTTATATGGGCGGTTTTTCATTTATTTTTGTGAAGATTGGGTTTTTTTTGTGAATATTTTTTTTTAATATATAAATTTTTAAAAAAAATATTAAACATCCTAATAAATAGTATAATGTTCAATATATATATATTTTAAAATATACATATTTATTTACCAAGTAAAAAATTAATAAATAAAGTTATTTTTATGCTTTTTATTTATATATATATGTATAAAGTAATGTTGACCTTTTAAAATCTAAGTTATTATTATCCTTATAGAGATGAAAATTTGATTCCAAGTAAATGAATAGAGAGGAGAGAGACATGTATCCCCTAATTATTTTTCGTTGCTTCTATTAATTAATTGATATAAATATGGTAAATTAATTTAAATGCATTTAAGTCTCTATTAATTAATCAATTGATTAAATATTTTTAACTTAGTTTTAATTTATTTTAAGTTTCTATTTATTAATTAATTGATATAAATACTTTTAGTTAATTTTAATCTTTTTTTTTCAAAAGCAAAAATTATAAAACAAAAAAAAGGGTAACTTTTAAATATTAATTATGTTAAATAATACCAAATGCTTACGAGCTTTAGTGTAGATTTTAGTAAAACTTTTCAAAGTTTGGTTTTTATCTTTATTTAATTTCATAGGTATTTATTTATTATTTATTCTTCAACCCTTTAAAATAATTTTTTAACTATTTAAAAAGTTATTTTTAAAAAAATATATATTGAAATTGTGTGATAAATCTTCATTTAATATTTAAAAATTAATAAAAGTATGTTTTACGATCTAACATTTTATGTTTATTTAAAATAAAATTTAAATAAATAGTTTGAACAATTCGATCCGAACCAACCCAACTCACGAACACCTGTAATAAAAACTTAAATCTCTACTCAAGACATAATAAAAATCTTACTAGTCGAATTATAGTCGTGCTAATTATTATGCCTTAATCACTATTAATTTTTTAATTCAAGAAATTCGAACCTCTACCTCTTAATTAATTATATATGTTTTAATGGGTTGAATTATAGTGAGCGGTTATAAATGGATTGATCTATGGACATGGTAATTAGTAATTTTATTTACGGAGTAATTTCCACTTTTTTTTATTTTAAAAAATGTTATTTAAATTATTTTCCGGGCGACCGTACGATCGAAAAGTAAGGGATTCAACTTATAAACAGCCACCACGTGTTCCCCATAATTCAGCGCATCATCTGGATATGGACTCCCTCAATTTGCTTTTCTCACTGCCATTTCCATAATTCTCATTCAGACAGTTCTTTGCAATCCGCCGCACGCTTCAGAATTCCGGTCGCCGCTCTCCGCCGGCCAAGTGAGATTCCGAGCATAATTGATTTTCTGAGCACAAAATTCCGCTCCAAGGTGAAGAAAAATGGTTTCTGTCTTGTATCTGCTATCTGATTCTTACTTTTGTTCTTCTGGCTTCCATATTTGTTCACTGTAATTCATTTCCCGAAAATGTGTTTGTAGAGAGGATGGTGGTTTTGACTACCAAATGGTTGGGGCAAGGAAAAGGCTCGTTTCCATTGCTTGCTACCCACAAGTTTAGTTCACCGAGGTATATATTTGTTTATGCTTAATCATACTTTAATCCGAACACTCTCTGAATGCTAAACGATCTTTAAGAGGATGTTTGATAGATATATATAATCGATCAAAAGGTAAAAGGCCGAAGTTTCTAATACGATCGTACTTACGATCTAATTTAATTGAACTTTGTATAAATACTATATAATCGTTCACTTGAGAGAAATTTTCTTTTTCAAGTCCAACTGAGTGGAGAAGGGATTCAAACCTATGATCGCTTGGTTGACACCCTTGTACTAATTCTGTGAGATCCTACGTTGGTTGGAGTGGGGAACGAAACATTTCTTATGAAGGTGTGAAAACCTCTCCTTAGTAGATGCATTTTAAAATTGTAAGGCTGACGGCGATACGTAACGAGTTATAGCGGACAATATCTATTAGCGGTAGACTTGGGCTGTTACAAATGACATTAGAGCCAGACACCGAGTGGTGTGCCAGCGAGGACACTGGACTCTCAATGGAGTGGATTGTGAGATCCCGCATTGGTTGGAGAGGGGAACAAAATATTTCTTATAAAGGTGTGGAAACCTCTCCCTAGTAGACGCATTTTAAAACGGTAAGGTTGACGGCGATACGTAATGGGCTATAGCGGACAATATCTACTAGGGGTGGACTTGGGTTGTTACAAATGGCATTAAAGCCAGGCACCGAGCGGTGTGTTAGCGAGGACGCTGGACCTCCAAGGGGGGTGGATTGTGAGATCCCACATTGGTTGGAGAGATGAACAAAATATTTCTTACAAAAGCGTAGAAACCTCTCCTTAGTAGACGCGTTTCAAAACTGAGGCTGAAGACGATATGTAACGGACCAAAGCGGACAATATCTACTAGCGGTGGACTTGGGCTGTTACAAATGGTATTAGAGCCAGGCATCGAGCGGTGTGCCAGCGAGGAAGCTGGACCCCCAAGGGGGTGGATTGTGAGATCCCGCATTGGTTGGAGAGGGGAACGTTATAAAGGTGTGAAAACCTCTCCCTAGTAGACGCATTTTAAAACTGTGAAGCTGACGACTATATGTAATGGGCCAAAGCGGACAATATCTACTAGCAGTCGCTTGGGCTGTTACAAACTCATACAAATGAAGATATTGACATCATTTGAATTTATTTCTTATACTTGCTTGATTCCTAATAGAGAGTTTGTTAGTTTTTGCATATCTTTTCATTGTTTTGGGTCTTCAAAATGGTTATTTGAACTCAGGAAGAAATTTGAAGGAGTTAAGCTATCAAAGGCCACCAATTCTGAGACTAATACGAAGAGGGCAAACTTATCTGTCACAAGAAAGGAGAAGATCAAACTGCCCAGTTACAGCGGCCGTGGAGGCAGGACATATCATATCAGAGAATTCCTGAATCACCCTTCAGGAATTGAAGCAATGATCAACAAAAATGCCTTGAAAAGTTTCCAGTCACTTGATGCTAACACATACAGGTCTGTCTCAAAGTGGCAAGCCCACCGCTACCATTGTCATTTTCGGACTTTTCTTTCGGGCTTCCCCTCAAGGTTTTAAAATTTGTCTACAAGGAATGCTTCGTTCCCCTCTCCAATCAATGTGAGATCTCACAATCCACCCCCTTGGTTGGAGTGGAGAACAAAGCATTTCTGATAAGGGTGTGGAAACCTCTCCCTTGTAGACACGTTTTAAAACCTTGAGGGGAAGTCTGGATGGGAAAGTCCAAAGAGGATAATATTTACTAGCGGTGGGCTTGGGCTGTTATAAATGGTATTAGAGCCAGGTTCCGAGTGGTGTGCGAGCGAGGACGCTGGCCTCCAAGGGGGGTGGATTGTGAGATCCTACATCGGTTGGAGAGGAGAACGAAGCATTCCTTATAAGGGTGTAGAAATCTCTCATTAGTAGACGCGTTTTAAAACCTTGAGGGAAAGTCCAAAGAAGACAATATCTTAGCGGTAGGCTTGGGCTGTTACAATGATCTTCTCTTTCGACTCTAATAGCCCCGAATGGTTGACTTTTAACTGCCAGGAGGGGATTTATAGCCTGCATTCTTTTCCCTAGGCATTGAAAGTAGCATGATTATTACGTCCTCTTAGAGGTAAATAATTAGTGTTTTTCTTTTGCAGATGCACTCTGCCAAAATTGCAACTTCTCAACTTTGAAGCTGCCCCTACACTGGATTTACGAGTGATCCCCACAGAAGAAGATTTTACAGTTGAGATGCTTTCTTGCAAGGTGGGTATCCTGGTCTCTGAATGTTCAGAATTGATGAAACTTGCAAAATTGGTGAAACTTGAAATTTTATGTGCAGTTTGAAGGTTCAGAATTGGTGGAACGCCAAAACGAACACTTTTCGGGTAAACTGATCATCCCCTGATACATGACTACGAAGATTATTGATTAGCTATGAGAATTATTGATTTGTCAATCTTAGTGTAATTTAACTGGTTAAAACATATGCTCTTGATCAAGAACTTTGAGGTTCGAATTTAAATACTTCAGAAACTGTGGTTGATCATTGTTTTAAATTGTGCAGCTCTGATGATTAATCACTTGACATGGGACTCGGTTGGTTCAAATTCTTATCTGGAAGTTGATGTGAAGTTGAATCTGTCTCTGGAGGTTATAATATTTGTCATCAATGTCATATACTCAACTGGTTAGCATCTACAGGCTGAATAATTCATGCTTTTGATGCAGATTTATACACTTCCCTTCACCCTGATGCCTACAGCTGCAGTTGAGAATCCAGGAAATTTGTAAGTTATTTAGACACTGGCTGATAACAATTTGATCTTTAATTTTTGTTTTTTTTTTTAATTTGACTAAGAATTCAAATGTCATGATAGATCATCGTAAGAAAACAATCACAAACTCTTCTATTTGCCAATCTTATGAGCTATAACTAGAAACGGTTGTCAACTTATTCTGATGAGGCTCTCACCACCTTTTGCAATTAGTTTCCAAGTACGGTTTCAATCGAGTACTACCCGAAATTAACTGGATAGACACTCAATATGACCCTAAAAAACGAAACTGAATTTCTTTTCGCTGTGGCTAATCCATGTTCTTTCTTGTTTGTGTACCATTTTCTTTTGAACTTTCAATTATGCTGACACAGGATGCTACAAGCTCTGTTGGACAACCTTGTACCTCTTCTGCTGAGGCAATTAGTGCAAGATTATGAAAAATGGATCAATCAGCAGCAGATAGATCATTCCCATGTCTCCATCTCTTGATGCCTTCCATTTTCAAGCTTAGATTAAGTGAAGCTTTCTTTGAAAAGAACAAATAGTTACTTATGGGGAAGTGTGTTTTACACTGTACAGTACTACATTGTACATTGATGCCTAAGCTTGTATCCAACTCCCATGCCTACACAAGGGAAGAACAGTAGTGAGAAATTTCGAGACCTTGTTTAGTTAGTGATTCAAAAACAAGGAATTTAATGAAAACTATAGTGTTTGTATCTGACATTTTTTGTTGTTCGTGTTCGTAACATAATCAAAAACTTGATTTCAATCTGTTAAGAGGGTCGAGTATTATCTCCGTTACTCCGCGCATTGTTGAACTAAAAATAACTCGGATACGAAGCGGAGACTTACTAAAAGAATTCACTTTCAGTACAGTTTTCAAATTTACTTCAGAACTCCAAGTCTTCTGAAACCTGATGAATTCAATTCAGCAACAATTAGCAGTTCAAGGAGAAGCAATTTCTTAGTCTCACATACATTTCCATTACAGAAAAAAGGAAATACAAACCTTCCGAAAAAGCATTATGAATCAAGTTCTAGAGTTGATATAGATAATAGGCAACAAAATACGAATACGGGACCCGACCCTAATATGATGTATCACGTCTGCTTGATCGAGAATCATATTTGGCCCTCTTTCTGGGATCATCCCTATCTCTCGTAGATTCTTTAGTTTCATAATCTTTCTCAGATCTCAGCCTGCTGCTTGGTTGATACTCCCCTCTTTCAGCTTCCCTGCTGGATTTTAGACCCTCATCTCTTTCATGCTTTCTCCCTCTATGCTCTTCATATCTGCTGCTGTGCCTTTTTCCCTCTTCGATATCTTGATCAGTCCTACTGCGGTGGTGAGACTCATTAGCCTTGTGATGATGTCTACTTCCATGCTCTGTTTCTTCAGTATATCTGCTTCCTGTTCGAGTCGACTTTCTGTCGTCATCCTCATTGTGCGCACTATAGCGTGATCTCGTGTTTGATTCAGAATCAATTTTGGGGTCCTCCCTGTACCTGCCGCCATCCCTCGTCTCTTCGTACCTACCACTTCGTGCTCGTCTATTTGATTCAGAATCATTTTTTAAATCTTTCTTGGGGTCTCCATTGAAATCTGACTCTCTTGTAGAATTTCGATTTCTAGACTTTGCTTCTGGCTGCTGCTGCTCATCTTCACCACCTTCATCTAACTTTCTCTTGCTTTTCATTGTATGTTGATTTGCACGGTTGAACTCATCGAGTGAATCATTCCTAGACTTGTACGAAGTATTCTTAGCTGCTGTCAAAGACTCATCCAAACCATCTGCATGATTAGAGCTCCCTTTTCCTCTTTCACGAGCTCCACCACTTGATTTTACTCCCTTATCTGCATCAGAACCATCACCAGACGAATGTTTCTTAGCTCTCTTCTGTTTATCATTGCCCCTTCTATCAACTGCTTGGCTATCATCAGATTTATCACTGTCATCATGTTTCCTTTTAGCAGCTATTGTTCCTTTTGTGGCTATCTTGCCACTTTTACCAAAATATTCACCTTCTTCAGATTTATCATCAGAATTGTGCCTCCTATCTCTGCGCCTCTTCACTATTTCATCACTGCTAGAGCTGTTATCACCACTTTCATCGTTATCAGTATCATGTCTGTGTCTACCAACATCTTTCTTAGGATGCTTTCTCAACTTTTCAGAATCGGATTCACTATCTACCCTGCTCTTTCCGGTACGTTTGCCTTGATATCGATGCTTACTCTTGTTACGACCTACATCAGAATCAGAACTGTCACGGTCAGAGCTGTCACTATCTACCCCATATCTTTTACCATACTGGTTCTTGTGCTTCAGTTGCCTGCCTTTATCATCAATCCCACTGTCAGAATTGGACTCATCAGTGGACTCCTGTTTCCGGCTTCTTTGCTTCTTCTTCACCTTTTGACTTTTACGTCTACCAGATTCTTTCTTGTGGCTGCCCATCCCAAACTCACCACCATCTGAATCAGAATCATCAGTATTGCGACTTTTGTTTTTCTCCTGCTTCTTTGAGGTGGTGTATTTCTTGTTAACATCACTGTCAGTATCACTTTCAAGATCTACTCGATTATTCCTCAAGTTCTTCTTGGTTTCCTTGTGCTCTCCACCAGAATCAGTATCAGAAGAAGCATCACTATCATGCCTTCTGTTTTTGTTATGCTTCCTCAAGGTGATGTGTTTCTGGTCAAAATTGCTGTCTGGGTCACGTTCAGGAGCATCTCTCCGACTATCTCTCAAGTGCTTCGTGGTTCCCTTGCGCTCTTCACCAGAATCAGTATCAGAAGAATCGTCATTATCATGCCTTCTGTTTTTCTTATGCTTCCTCGAGGTGATGTGTTTCTGGTCAAAATTGCTGCCTGGGTCACGTTCAGGAGCATCTCTCCGACTATCTCTCAAGTGCTTCATGGTTCCCTTGCGCTCTTCACCAGAATCAGTATCAGAAGAATTGTCACTATCATGCCTTCTGTTTTTCTTATGCTTCCTCGAGGTGGCATATTTCTGATCAAAATTGCTGTCTGGGTCACGTTTAGGAGCGTCTCTCCGATTATCTCTCAAGTGCTTCTTGGTTCCCTTGCGCTCTCCTCCAGAATCAGTATCAGAAGAAACGTCACTATCATGCCTTCTATTTTTCTTCAACTTCCTTGAGGTTTTGTATTTATCGTCATCATCACTTTCCAAGTCACTTTCAGAATCATTCCTTCTATTATCTCTCAAATTCTTCTTGGTTCCCTTATGATGCTCTCCAACAGAATCGTTGTCAGAAGAATCGTCCTTGGCCCTTCTTCTATCCTTTGGATGGCCTTTCAACTCTTTTGAAACCCTTTTTTTGTCACCCTTATCATCATTATGATCTTCAGAGCCATGCTTTTTCCAGTTTAATTCTCTGTCTAAAAACGAATGCTCAGACTTCTCATGTCGCTTAATATCAGAATTTTGACCCTCCCTTCTATTTCTTGTTGGATCAGAAATCCCTTCTGTAACTTGTTCACTATCGTTCGATGAGCTCAACCCAAGTGCAGCTCTTAATGTTTTCATCTGCTCCTCCTTTCTTGCAGCAATTTGGTGGGACTGAGTATCTGAGACCCTATTCAATCAAGGAAAACACCATTTTAGATAACCCTTTCGTACACAAAATAAGAAAGCAGCACTAGGCACAAAACTACTAGTATGATAAAAGATCAGAATCAACAGAAATATAATACGTATTAAAAGTAGTCAGACCCTTTCTCATTGACCTAAGGAAAACAAAATTGCATTAAACCATAAAGGACGAAAAATCACAAAGCCATGAAATTATTAATTAATAAAGAAAGTTGACGTAGACCACTCCATATTACTACCTGGATGTTCATTCTACCATTCAAGAAAAGTACCATTTATTATCGTACGACCAATTATATTGCATGGTAAGCGAAACTGATGCCAAAAAGCACAGGCAAGCCAACAAATCATGAATACTTGCAATTTACCAAGTGAAATTTATCATATACATTATTCGCAAACAGTTTCGATCCTTCCCAGTTCCACATTTTCCATTTAATCAATAAAAAAGGTTATGCTTCTCATTCAAACTCCATTCTAGACTGGTAGGGTTATTATTTCTCACGAAATAAATTCCATCCTCTTGCATTCTTGTCATTCAGGGGAGAAGAGGAGTAGCCTCCAATCAGGAAGATGAAAAAGAGCAGCAATAAGCAAACCAATTTAGTATTCAAGCAATTAATAAAAAGTAAACACCAAAAGAATGGTATTCGAGTATTTCTTATAATAATAATAACATAAAAAGATACTCCCAACGCCTTCAGAGATGTCAAACATTCAGCAACGGTGGTTAAACGTGCAACAGTTCATAATGATGGAGTAATATTTGCAAATTCCAAAACAATAATCAGAGATTCCATTATCATCCAACCAATAAGTGAAATTCGTACTTCTTATCTGTAAGTACGATGGCGGAAGGTCCATCTTTGTCCTCAGAACCTGAAGCAGCTTCCAAAGTCTCGCGAGCCTCCTTCAACTTTTGAGAAATTTCATCGTCTGTATAACCTTGGTCAGTGAGCTTGTCCTCAAGAATGACAAGTTTGAGCTCAATCTGACGCTTGCGATCATGTTCAAGAATGTCTTTATTAGGTTTCTTGGAAACACCAGCAGTGCCCTGATCTTCATCGAATCCTCTGGTGTTTTCAGCAACCTTTCCAGTCTTCGGCCTCACAAAGAACTTGTTTGTCTGAATGTACCCATTAGTGCCAGACCCTCGCGGCGTCTGTAACCCAATACCGTTATACATCGCCCTGCTTCACCGACCTAAAAAGAATTCAACCCCAGTCAAGATCTACCGAATCATTCAACCTCATGCACGAAAGAAAACCATTCAATCACTACAAGAGGGAATATAATTAATCGCAAGCAAAAGAATTTCAACGAATTCAGTGAATTTCTTTGAAAATCGTGGCAATCTCTTTCCGATGATTGAAATATATACTATCGTCAAGAATTATAGGAGATATAGAGATTGAAAGAGATCCAAAATCAAAGAGTAAAATTTAGGGTTACCAGCGCTTCGAATGCTTCTTGTCCGTCCTCACTCCTTCTGGATCTGATGGAAGAAAAAAGAATCGTTCGGTATGGCGCTCCAAACCCTGGAAAAAACGAGGGGCCTAAGTCGATGTGGTACGGAAATCGAACCGGTTCGGTTCGATCTTCCCTAATTCCCGACCAAGGTTTATTTAAAATAATAAATAAATAAATAAAGCATTTACATTTTTTTTAAAAAAAAGTATTTATATTATATTTGTATTAGCGCATTGTATAATTTATTTTTTAAGGAAATAATTGCAATACCAATTCACCGTAAGTACGTGAAAATATAGATATTTAAAAAAAAAATTCAAACATTTTCATAAAAAATTAATATTTAGACCTTTAACGATCACAATATATATTTAAAGGCAATATCAAATAAAGTAGTATACATGCACATAGTTTTAACTTATTTATGTTAAAATTTCTCCAATTTTAATGATAATTAAATTAATGGTAGAAAATGATAATTAAATTAATGGTAGAAAATGATAATTAAATTAAAGGATAGAAAATTAACGTAAAAGAATTAAAAGTGAGCGTTAATGAGAAATTATGAGTTTATGAAAAATGTGAAAATGACCAAGGAAACCAAGCTAAAAATTCAAGGCAACATAATATAAGTCAAGGATCCAAATGATTTTTTTTTCATTTCTTTTTTATCTTGTTTTTATAGAAACCTTGCAAAAGCACATTATATGAAATCGAAACGACTAAAATAAATAAAATTGACGAATATATTTTAAATGAAAATTATTATTAAAAAAAAAACTGAACGGTAAAAATGTTCAAAGAAGATGCATTAATATTCAAAACATTAAGATTTTAACTTGAAATCTTTTTATTCGTGAATAAAATTCATTTTTCCTTTATAAATTCAACAGCTATAAAAAGTAAGGATTCGAACAATTTAGAAATATTGTCTTATCGAATAAATTATATTTAAATTGAGAACCATTCCTCGAGTTTCTTTAAAAGAAATTACGAGACGTATATTTTATCCTGGAGAAAAATCCAAGCAATAATTTCTTTTAACATAGTTTTACATTGATTTGTAAAAATATAATATGTTTTTAACATCTAAGAGTTCATATCAGCTTAAAATTATAAATTTAGTTTCTAAACTTAGATATGCTTCACCTCATAAGGTGCTCGGGTCAAGCTCAGTGTGAGGGTCGAAGCAAATGCTCCAAATCTCATTTGGCCACTCCCACAAGTTTAATCTCCAATTTCTACTTGGTTGGAACTCAAAGAGGATTATATAGCTCATGCTTTGTTACCTTCCTGTTGTGCCTTGTTTAAAGCCCAAACCTGTAAAAAAATAATAATTGGGAATTGGGATATGAAATATACAACCCTTAAGTTGAAAAAACTTGTGAAGAAATATGCAAAAAAAACAATATCCCAATTCTGATAGAGAAAAATTTCTAGCACTCCGGTAGTATGAAAATTTTCGATATTCCTTTACATTATTGGCCATAAAAGAAGCATCAAAAGATAGTGCGAAACCGCGAAATCTATGGAGTAAAATAATATATCATCTCATGATATGTCCAATATTGAATGAAAAGAGATCTTACGAACGCCTTTTTCAACGACAGGTTCGTAAATTCGACTGATCTCAGTAGAAAAGTTACCTCTACTATGAAGTTTCTCTTTTTAGCATTCCCATTTGAAATTTCCGGAGGTATTCCCTTGACCTAATGTCAGCCTGAATCATATATTAAATAAAGAAGGCATTTCAGTGATCTTACATCAAAATCTCACCCATAAGGCAAGATTCAATACGAATAGAACAAGCATGATGGATATTCATTCAGTTCATGAAAGAAAGTTGAGAAGGCTCAATAATATCTCTGCAAAAGTTCTAATGAAGAAGTAATAACCATTATGGATATCTTTCAAGCAAATTTATGTTCTACCTGTCGAATAGGTTCTGGAACACGAAACTTGCACGTGATTTTAACAATCCTGATGGCAGTATCGAGTGAAACACGATGACCAATTGAAACGTATATGGGCTTCAATGAATCAACTGTAGATCTCATAGCCTGAAAAGGAGAGGAAAAGCTCAACCAATGTTCCCAAACCGAAGTTGTACTTGGAGGCTTAGTGTGTGAAATACGAAAACCACTAATCTTGTCTAATTGGCTTTCGAACTCGGCCAAATTAAATTACCAAAAAAGATTTATAAATCGTTTACCACACCCCAAATGCATCCAGAGGTACCCCTCAAAGTTACTATCGAATCATTATTTTTGCTCTCCGAAAGGAGTTGCCTAACACCGGACTGGGTAAGACCATCAACATGGTGCAGCTGAAATTCACATTATGGAATACATCAGAATAAGAACTTCAGAACAAGACCAAGAAAATGGCGACAGAATAAGCATCCAGGGTCGGTTTTCAAAATCTAGGCTAAGCTAAGCAATGCTTGATGGGGTTAAACATTCAGATGCATGCCAAGTTAGATGAAATCAAAACTCACATTCTTTCCAATTCCAATGGTGGGCAAATTAGCAAGAACGCCAAGATGACTGGCCAGACCAAAACCTGCACGTTCCTCCCCCCATGGAAGAATCAGTGTTCCAAGATAACATATTATGTTAATATTACTGGTACTACAGATAATCAATCGACCTTTAAGTTAAAGAACAAGATCAAATAGTGCCAGCAGCCAATCCGAACGAATTCCTAAAACACGCCGAATCCCACCACTAATTCATAAACATTTTGAAAATAAAAAATACCTCGAGAATGGAGAATTCCATTTCCATCAACCATCAATAACTGCTCGAAAAAAGAAAAAAAATCATGTTATATGAAAAAATGTACAGAGTCGATTATTATCACGATACAGAATGATAAGTGCATTGGTGATAAATTGAGATCAAAGTAGTGAACAGTATTTTCTAGAATTGGCTGTTCATGCAGTTCCATACGTGGAACTTGAAAAATTATGATGACCTCCACAAGGAGGAAGTATCTCAAATGATTTCAGCATAACATGCGAAGAAACGGACATTGGAACAGCGAGAAGATTTTGTTTTTGAGTGTCATAAACCATGTCAACCCAGGCATTTAAACATTCACCTGAGGATACAGATGAGGATCTCTCTTTTTCATCCTCTCCAAAAGCTCCAAAAGAACTGGGGCCTGAAGAACCGAAGCAACAAATTGTATCTAATTACCAAGAGTAAAGCGCTAATGCCACAAGATTTCAAATACGATTAGTAACATTCGTGGAAACATAGGAATTCTACCGATATGTAAACAAATTAAGAACAGACAAAGTAGGAGATCGACAAAAGCTTCCAATCTGCAAATAAGTAAATGAAGCGGGAACGTACTTGAAAGAGAAAGGTGCTTAAGAACAAATGAAGGAAAAGAAACCTCTCTAAATGCTAGAAAGCCAGGGACATAAGGAACTTGAACGGTGACAAGTGAGAAATCTTCATAGACAACTTGAAGATTTTGGAGGTTTAAAACCACGAGTGTACCACACGCAACTGATGAATCTTCCTTTAAGAAGCTTATATCAACGCCACCGACGTACTTCAAACAATCCCCTTCCAACTCATCCTCTTTGATCAGTTTCTTCTTCAGCAAATCCTGCGCTCTGAGAAACATAGAAAAAAAAATTAGGCCGATTCCAAATGAACGATTCTCTAAAATGGAAAATTTTCCGATTACTCTATCCAATTCTGAATTTCAACCGAGGAAGTCGTTGCCGCCTCGGGATACGATTTCACTTGTTTCTCTTCTTCGGATAGCATTTAACCCTCAAAATTCTGCGACTACTGGAATACCGCCGACGCGTTGGAACAGGTCGATGCCGGCGAATTGATGAACGGCTGCTAAGAGGATCGAAGTTTCTACGGATAATTAAGTTCCGATTAGTTACTGACCGACCGGCCACGCAGGAAAAATGGTGAAACAATAAATTTGATTTAAGAAAGATGTCCACTCGGCGGGTAGTGGAAGCCCATCTACGCGGATCCAGTTTCCCGTAATTTATCTCTATTTATTATTTAAAAAGTAATTATTTTAAAATTTTCATTTTTTAATATTTTATTTTGTGTAAACGTTCTCCCTGACTTTTAGTTTGAACGAAGATAGTATTATTTAATTATAAATTTATGATCATTCCCAAAATGAATAAGGCTTTGAATTTCATCCTAGGTCTCAATCAAATTAATTCAACTTAGATAAAATAAATTATTATAAACTTTCTATGTTATATCACTGGGTTGCGATCGCTCTTTAAAGCCCTAATTATCCTTTCACAATTCTCTGCATCAAATCGCCGCCTCCTTCCGCCGTTCATCTCCCTCGCCGGTCTGATTAAAATGCCGACGGTCGAAAGCTTGCTCAATCCATCCGCCTCCAAGCTATTTTACTCCAAATCCTTGTTCAATCCTTCCATTTCAAGTTCCTCGATTTTATCGCCCGCTCCGCGATTGCGCAGATTAAGTTCTTCTTCGTCGCTGTCGATTAGGTGCTCGGCAACTCAGCAATTGGAGGCTGTGGTTGATTCTGTTACTCCAGGGCAGTTCCGAGTTGATGTTCTCTCGGAATCACTGCCATTCATCCAGAAATTTCGAGGTAAAACGATTGTTGTGAAGTACGGAGGGGCCGCCATGAAATCGCGGTCGCTCCAGGCTTCGGTTGTTAACGATCTTGTTCTTCTGTCCTGCGTCGGCCTTCGTCCGATCTTGGTCCATGGCGGCGGGCCGGAAATCAACAACTGGCTCAAACGGCTCAACATTGAGGTCGTTTTCCGCGACGGTCTTCGAGTGACCGACGCCGAAACGATGAAAATAGTGTCGATGGTGTTGGTCGGCGACGTGAATAAGAATCTGGTTTCGTTGATCAATAAGGCCGGAGCATCGGCTGCAGGGCTCTGCGGTGTGGATGGGCGGCTACTTACGGCTCGTCCAGCCCCTAACGCGGCACAGTTAGGATTTGTAGGCGAGGTCGCACGTGTGGATCCTACGGTTCTACAGGCACTTCTGGACAAAGGCCACATTCCGGTGGTTTCTTCGGTGGCTGCCGATGAGTCGGGGCAGATGTACAATATCAACGCGGACACAGTTGCCGGAGAATTAGCGGCGGCGCTGGGGGCGGAGAAGCTGATCTTACTGACGGATGTGGCGGGGATTCTTGAAGACCGCGACAATCCGAAAAGCTTAGTGAAGCAGATAGACATTAAAGGGGTGAAGAAGATGATGGACGAGGGAAGAATCGGCGGAGGGATGATTCCAAAGGTGAATTGTTGTGTCCGATCGTTGGCTCAGGGGGTGAGGACGGCGAGTATCATTGACGGGAGGCTGGAGCATTCGTTGCTGCTAGAGATCATGACTGACAATGGAGCTGGAACCATGATTATAGGCTGAGGTCAGTTTTGAAGCTTTGAACTCCTTGAATTTTCTAGGAAATGTATACAGTTCATCAATGGTGATGATATTGTGTGATCTGGGAAAACATATTTGGATGAATTTGTATGAGTAATTGCGATTGAATTCGCCTGAAAGTGTTGATTATTAATGTTATGAAGAAAATTTCATTCTTCTCGTACAAGAACAACATGGATTCTTAGAATATGATTAGCCATTTCCGCAAAGAAAAAGCTTTGCATCATCGTGAGAGTACATCTTCTTCACTTTATTGGACATCTGAATTGAAAAGTGAATCTCTTCTCCACTCAACAAAGAGTCTTTAGAATTCTCGAGAAACTGTTAGCTTATTTTGCAATCCCTTTTTTTTTTTTTTTTAATAATTGAATTTTGGGTTTTTTTTTTTAAAACATGAACTTAGTAGTCATTTTCAAAGTTTGACCACCTAATAAATATTTTTTTAATTTTAGTTGTTTTTTATATCCAAAATCGATATAGAAGAGTATGATTAGTTATCGGTTCTTCCTACTCAAGTTATATGCTATCCAAGTTTGTTTATTAGCTTTTAGCCTACAACATTGCTTCCTTTAAATTATTTTTAATGTATTTTCTGCTCACGTTTTCTAAAATATTTCTCTCAAACGTGACCTGAGCTTGAGTGTAGGTCAAGATTGTGTGTGAAGACTGAATTTCACACAATTGACTTATTCGCTTAATTAAAATAAGTGTCGCACAATCGTTGTTCCACTACTGCAATGGTGCGATTGTGACGCCACTCATCTATGAGGCGATGACATAAATGAATGTCACTCATGGAATAAAATATGGGCTCAATTAGTACAACTTGACAAAAAGAAAAAAACACAAAGAAAAAGAGAAAAAGTGTATGGAGGACCAAAATTGAATTTTCCTTCCAACTAAGGCTCCAAAAATAAGCAACTTGTCGTAGGGAACTTAACATTTTCAAGCAAGCTGAGACCGCCGCCGGGAACGGAATATATTGAAGCCGCCGCCGCCGCCTTCAGTGACCAGAGCCACCCCATTCTCGGACTTCCGATGCATAAGACGACCGTTAAATTAAAAGTTTAAAATTTCTATACCTATTTTTTAGTTTCAATTGCATTTCGAAACTTTAAAATGTTAAATAAAATCTTTCATACATTAAATTTTTTATCTTTTATTTCATGTGTATACAAAATTGAAAACTTAACAATTTATTAAATATTTTTTAAAGTTTGACTTATAAGACATAAAATTAGAAAATTCATGATTTATTACATTTTTTTAAAATCTATACACACAAAGGTTGGAAGAATAGCTTATAATTTAAACTAAATAGAAACTAAATTAGAAAAAAAAATACTAATTTTTAAAATTTTAATTTTAATTGATATAATTATTATCAATTAATAATAATAATAATAAAGTATAAATTAATTTTTTCTAAAATAGCCGAATCCCCATCACTAATATTTAAGTTAAATTACATTATACTTCCAATTTTTATCAAATAAATAAAAATTTATCTTTATATCATTTAATTTTCAATTTTCCATCTTACATATTTTTGGATTTGAAAATATCATATAAAATATAAATTTTCGATTTTGTGTCGATTAAATTCTAGACATACTCAACATTTTATTTAAAGCTAATTAATTTATTTTATTTAAATTTGAATTTTGTGTTTAATAAAATATTATTAAAATCAATAGTATTTTTTTAGACTTTTTAAAAATTTTAAAATAATTTTAATGTTATTTTAAAGTTTATAAACATTTTTTACACAAAAGATGATGAATATTTTTATTAGGTGGGGTTTGACTATGACGTTTTATAGACGGCGTTAAAGCTTCGTTTATATATGCTGCCGTTTAGTGCTTTGAAAGGACGGATCTCAGGATTCTCGTTAACTCCGATTACTAACTTTTTTCCCTTTCTTATTTATTTATTTTTTATTATTATTATTATTATTTTATCACTCAATCACCAAACTTTTGAGATAGTGTATGTGGGGTGGATAAGAGGCATACAAATAATATATATAAAAAAAGACAAATAATAATAATAATAATACCTTTTGAATTAAAATCGTATAACTAAGATATCTATCACGATATTTTAGAATTTTTTTGTACTTTTATATTGTTAACTTATCTTATAATAATTATAATAAAGTTTTTGGTATACAAATTAATACAATATTTTATTGGTTGAGTTTTTCGAATAGAGCCTTAAAAAAACAGAATTATCGGTGCTTACTTGTAACAAGCTAAAAATATTTTGCTAGTGGTGGGCTTGGGTCATTAGAAATGGTATAAGAGCTGGTCATTGTGAAGCACTGGTTGGAGGTTAGACCCTCTCCATAGTAGACACGTTTTAAAACCGTAAGATTTTCGGTTTTGGTTCACACGTGTCGTTCTCACGAGATATCGATAGACAAAGAACTCGAGAAATCCATTGACAAAACCTCCGAGCATTCTCCCAAGTCCAATGCTGACCATGATGAGGACCTTTTTGAAACCAGCATTGGTGGCTTTGCATAAAGCTCGCCTCAATGGCTGGCCGCCATGCCCGTGGTTGACGAACTTGTCGGAGGCAATCGACACGCGCCCTTTCGGTCATCTGTTTGACAAGAGCTGTTTTTATGTCCATTGGTGGCAGTCAAGGATGATCATTTTTGTAAAGTACTGCTTGCTTTGCTTCACTCTCATGGTCTTAGTCGATGATAATCTTTGGTCCTTGTTTCTATCATAAAGTTAACCAAATGCCTTGTTAGTCTGTTTTTTTGTGGCTCCTTCTTGAGCTTTTTAATATACAATCTTTTTCTTAGTTCCGTGTTACACGGGACAGAAGACTTAAACATCTAATTTTTTAGTCGATGACATATATTTAATCTAGTTAAACTATGTTCGGATTCACATCAAAATTTAAATTTTGCTATGATTTTTTTTTTAATGAAAGATATGGTAAATAAATTATTAATTTTTTTTTAAATAGCAAGCTTTTAACCTTGGTTTCACCTAAAATCACCTAAAATATTTCGATACACGGTCTCTCCCAAGCTTTAAACCATGGTCGCAATTCTAATTAAATACGAAGTATATGATCACTTAATTCAAAATATCATGAAACCATTATTCAAAATTGTTGTTCAAGTTATATCTTTTTTAAAAATTAAATAAATTTTATTAAATAACGAACCCAACTAAACCACAAACTTTAGGTTTAGGATTGGGTTGGTTCAAGTTGTTCGGTCCATTTATTCGTTCTTTTAAATAAAAGTAAAATCTTAGTTTATAAAATTTATATTTACTTATTTTTAAACATTTAGTTAAAATTTATAATATATATGTTAAAATATCACATTTTATATAGTTAAAATTTATTTTAAAGAGTGATTAGGAGAATAAATATTAAAAAATAATTACTTATATAATTGTATTTTAAGCAGATAAGTGAATGTTTTAAAATTAACAATTAAATCATAGATTTATTTAAATTTACGAATTGAGTTGAGTTGTTTGAGATTTTTGGGTCATCAAATTTTCTCTATCACGTTCATTTTTGTAATTAATTAAGTCTAAACTCCCATAATTAAACGTGTAATTAATTCCCTAATTTAAACTATAATAACAAAATTACAACAATTGGTTTTTTTTTTTTTTTTTTTTGTAACTCATCGGCTAAACACGCACAATATTATTATTATTATTTAAAAAATATTCTTTTTTTAGAATTTTTACTCGTTCTGGAAAACCAGTATGTTGAGATGAGCAGCCGGTAATTTCCTCCAATTTTCTTTTTCAGCGCCTCGTCTTAGCTTACTTAACTCTCTCCGTTACCGCCATCTTTGTTTTTTTTTCTGTTCCCCCCCCCAATTTGATGCTCTTTCGGCTTCAATTTCAATCTGAGATCGAACTCGATCGATTTCTCCCTCTTTTTGATCTGCAATTGGTTCCTTATTCGTTCGATTAAGCGCGTCGCCGGGATATTGAACTCGTTTCTGGCTGATTGGGTGGAATAGTGATTTCGATCCAGATCTAGGGTTTTGCTTCCATTTCTCTCTGAAATTGGTGCATTCTACCGTTTCCTTTTTTGTTTCGCTAGATTTTCTCTTTGAGGCTTGAGGGACTCGGATCTCGCGGCTGTTGAGGTAATTTAATTGTTTGTCCCACTGGTTTTTTTCGTCGTGAATTTGCAAATTTAGGTGTAAGGATGAAATATTTCGTTTAGATACGTGTAGTTGATGGCGTCCTTGCATCTCTTGGCGTAAGTTGTGGTTTGAATACTTGGATTACTTTGCACCGACATTCTTCTAGACTGATTGGAATAAGGAAATTTCGCTTTGAATCTAGTTTCTTCGAATTTTTTTCTTTTTTTCTATAGGAATGCGAATTCTATACGTCTATTGAAAGCTACGATCGGAATTTTTCCAAGTAATATTGACTAACATTGTGAAAATCAAGAAAAGATTATGGTAACGGAAAATATCTTGGACTAGATGAGTTTTTTTTTAGTTCCGTAGGAGCTTAAGATGACAATGGTCTCAATGTTCGACAATTAAAGTCCATTCATGCGAATGCTTTTCCTGATGTTGTTGTAGAGATAGAGCTTACGCGTTGAAGATGGCTGTCAAAACAGCACAATCATTTAGAGATCGGACACTGGAATTCCAGAACATAACAGAGAGGCTAAAGAAGTCTTTCTCATCGAGCACGGGAACAACTGGACCTAGTGCTGGTTCAAAGTCAGAAGAGCAGCGCTCTGCTGTGGCTCTTCAGTCTGAATTCAACAAGAGGGCTTCCAAGGTTGGATTAGGGATACACCAGACATCTCAGAAACTCTCAAAGTTGGCAAAATGTAAGTAGTTGAATTGGAAGTAATCTATGGTGCATCTGCGCAGTCTTGTATCATGTAGTTCAGACCAGACGCCATTTTCAGTAAATTTGATCATTTAAGACTGTCATATTAATCATTAGTTAAATTGCTAAGTTCTTAAGTTTGAGCAATTCATTGTTAAATTCCATTAATTTGAGGACCGTAATCAGAAAAAGATTGGTAGATTTCATAATGCATTACACCATGGTAGATGTTTGGTAACATATTGGGTGGTTCTAACAATCTAAGTAGGTACTGAACATTTTCCTTGCGATTCCATTTATTTATCGAAAATATATTTTTAACTCTGAAAAAACTGTTTCTGTGGTTCATTCCTTTTGTAAATTGTAACTTCTTGAGACCTTAAAATATTAGGCAGTTGATTTTATTTAGTTTGCAAAATGCAAGGGAGACTAGGGAAGAAACATTTATCTGTTTCACGTGGGTTGATTTTGTTGTTTACGTTATTGAGCTTAATGCACATGGACGAGGAGAATGCCTAATGTTGCATATGAAAATAAAGTTTCTTAAAGGTATTGCATGAAGCATGACAGTGAAAAATTTATAATTTTCTGATTGAATTTTGATGTTCACATTATGATTTCCAGTGGCAAAGAGGACTTCAGTTTTTGATGACCCAACAATGGAAATTCAGGAGCTAACTGCTCTTATTAAGCAGGACATTACAACCTTGAACTCTGCCGTTGTAGATCTTCAGCTTCTCTGCAACTCTAGAAATGAAAATGGAAACATATCCAGTGATACTACTAGTCATTCAACCACTGTGGTAGATGATCTTAAGAATCGACTGATGAGCACCACAAAAGAATTTAAAGAAGTTCTAACCATGCGAACTGAAGTAAGCTCAAATGTTGCACTGCATTTTTTTTCTTCAATTGGCTCTTATCTATCTCAGTGACAGACTTTTCCAGCTTTTTTTTTAATGCTTACGTTATTTGTTGGTTTAATGAAGAATTTGAAGGTTCATGAGAACAGAAGACAACTATTTTCTTCTACTGCTTCAAAGGAATCTACCAATCCTTTTGTGCGCCAGCGTCCATTAGCTTCCAGGTCAGCTGCTGGTGCCTCAAGTGCGCCCCCTCCTCCATGGGCTAAGGCGTCTCCATCTTTTTCTAAAACATCTCCCGGGTGAGAATTTTTTAATTGTTCCTGTTGATATATTCACACTTTTATTTATGCAAAGCATCTTCTTTGTTGTTTTAGATGATAGTGGAATCTGTTCAAAATATAATTTTGGGTTTATGGTGCTTGCAAATGTGCTTTCCCCAACTTGCAGTCATAAAAATGAAAAAAAAAAAAAAAAAAACATCTCCACTGAATTGTCTCATGCACTTTATAATAAGTCCCAAATTACTCAAGTGTAGGAAAGTGTGTGAGAAAGGGGGAGCCGTGTGAGGGTAATCATGTGTTTGTGTGGGGCCCATAGGTTTTGTTAGTTACGTGAGAGGCTTCGGGGGTGGAGGTTTACTGGGGAGAGTCGTTTTGTGGTGAGGGTATCTTTTTGGTTTTGGTTTTGGTTTTCTGGAACTTATCTTTTGAGTAAGAGAGGTGGGAAGCTCTCAAAACTTTTCTTGGCTGTAGTGTATTGATGAATAAAATTGTTGGCTTAGGCCTATCACTTTACTGTTCAACTCTCGTCCACTCTCTTCCTCTCTCTCACACACAAGCACACAAGAGAAAAAATTAGGTTCATCAAAGGAAAAGAGAGTTTTTGGAGGACTCTTATGCAGGGGGTTTTGATCTTCTTTTTGAGAGTAATGAGAATGAGCCTCCAGTAACGAATTCAACAGTCTGTGAAACATCTCCAACACACTTCCTTCACAAGCAATTCCAAGCAAAATTTCCTCTTTAATTAATATCTACGATCTTCAAATTCATAGTATCCCTCCAGCGTCCCCAATTTGATTTTTAAAATTTATTTGAGTTAATTATTGTGAGTTTCAACGATGAATGTTATATCATGGAATACTTGAGGCTTTGGGGATGATTCCAAACAAACAACTTTGAAGAAATTTATCCAGCTTTTCTACCTAGATTTGGTATTAATTCAAGAGACCAAGATTGCAGTTTTTAACCAAAAATTGATCAAATTCTTTGCTTGATAGCATTCTTGTTTCAAAAGAATGAGATCAGTTGTTGGACAATTCAAGGGTATCAAGACAAGTTTGTATTTTTTCTGACTATTCTCCTTTACTTTTGGAAGCTGGAAGTTTTGTTTGAGGGTCTTCCCCTTTTAGATTTCATAACAGTTGGATGTAAATGTTAGATTTTGAGTTGACTTCAGCAGTTATCCTTGGTGATTCAGTGAAAATTATATCCTGGAACACAGGGGGTTTGGGGGATTATTTGAAAATACTCAGTTTGAAGAAGTTTCTGCAGCACCGTTGTCCTGACTTGGTTCTTCTACAAGAATCAAATGTTGGTATATTTTATTCAAAGATCATTAAATTCACGTGGAGTTACAAAGTAGCACTTTATGTTCCAGTGTTTAATGCTTAGGTTGGAGAAAAGGTGGTTGATGTAACATTCATTTCGGCGTTTTCCAATAGAGTTTTGCATGCTCCGATTTTTATATTTTGGCTGGTTAGGGGCTGAAGTCAAATTTCGGTTTAAGTGGTCTTTTCCTTGGCAAAGTTATTGCTACTTATTTGCATGAAGATCTGAAAAGGTGATTGATATAGCATGTATTTCAGCATTTTCCAAAAGAGCTTTGCAGGCTCCGGTTTTTAATATTTTGGTTCGTTAGGAGTTGATACAGCTTATTTGCATGAAGAGCTTTTAAAAGATGCTTCGCTGGAGGAGCTAGTGGCTGATAAGCTTTATAATGCGTGAAGCATTTATAGTTTTATTATTCCCAGGGTTGAGCTCTATTTGACAGTAATTGCCTCTGGGTTCTTGATTTTTCTTTTTTCTCTATCTATTTACACTCCCTTTGGGAGTCTATATTCCTTGAACATTTCATTTTCATTATGCCAATAGAAGTTTCGTGTTCAAAAAAGAAAAAAAAAGAAAAGAAAAAAAGATCTTTGGAGGAAGTGCTTGACTTCGCTCTTTTCTTGGCTCTCTATTGGTGTAAAAATGTTTTACCTTTTAGTAATTATTCTAAACTCTCTTATATCCAGCTGGAGAAGTTTTTTACAATCTCTTTTGGATGGGCTCCCCCTTTTGTACATTTCATTTAATCAATGAAATTGTTTCCTATCAAAAGAAAGGTAAAAAAAAAAAACTTGTGAACTCTAAATTTTGAGAAGAGGCATATGAAGCACACCAAACCCAATGTTTACCTGGTGGTTCCTTGAACAATTTCCTAATCCTTTCTACCCAGTAACCTTATGTCCTGAACAATCGCCCTGCTCCTTTCTTACCATTTTTGTTTGAGCATGGCCCTAGTCGACATAAGCCACTAAATTGTAGCTTAAACTTTTAAAGGATAATCTCAACCATTTGATGTATGAAGTCTCTTAAATTACCAGGACAACAACATTGAATCCCAGTTTGCATTTGTTATTGTTATGGGTGAAAATTGCTGTACTTGTAAAATGATCATTTTAGAAATACTCATCTATCTCATTCACTCTCTTTGGATCAGTATTTGACTTAGAAATTATTATTGTCAACGCAAGGATTTTTAAATTCATAGTTAGTGCCAATTGGAGGAATATTCGTTAGGTCTTTACTTGGATCGATGTCTTCTCTGCTGCTGCGTGTGTTTCTTAACTTCATTGTTGTGCTATATTTCCTTTGTCGTGCTGTTTCTACTTTCCTGTCGAAGTTAATTCAATGATTATTATGTGGTGTAATGAAAATTATGTTGCTTGTAAATTTACAGGAAGCAGGTGGATGGGGAGGGTCAACCATTGTTACAGCAGCAGCAGCAACAGCAGCAGATGGTTCCGTTACAAGACACTTACATGCAGAGCCGAGCTGAAGCTCTTCAAAATGTAGAATCCACCATTCATGAGTTGAGCAATATCTTCAACCAGCTGGCCACTCTGGTTTCTGAACAAGGAGAGATTGCTATCAGGTTCTACCCTCTTGCACCTACTTCAGAATCTCTGATTACATAATTACTTTCATGTTGCAAACAAAGCATGAAGTATATGATGGAACATACAGTAGCCTATATAAATACATTTTCTGTACGCCACAAATCTCCTCCAACTAGCTTATAGTTCAAAAGTTAATTTGGGTCGGTTTTTGCAGGATCGATGAGAACATGGACGATACTCTGTCAAATGTGGAGGGGGCACAGGGAGCTTTGCTCAAGTATCTAAACAGTATATCATCAAATAGGTGGCTGATGATCAAAATTTTCTTTGTACTAATATTCTTCCTGATGGTTTTCCTATTTTTTGTGGCATAGTGGTTGAAGAGAGTTGTAATTGGAAAAATGAAGAGAAAAGAAAATTGGTTTTTTGCTGTCTATTAATATCCCTTCGTATTCTTTTTTCATATACCTCCTCCTGTTAGTCAGTCAGTCAGTCACTCCCTCCCATGCATATTATACTTTTCAGACGGAAGATCTGGGATTCTTCTGGTCCAGTATAATATAATGTTGATAATGTTGTCAGTTTGTGAATTGTAAGAGGCGTTAATTACTTCGTGACAATTGCCAAAACAATTGGCGAACCCTTTTTTTTTCTCAGTAATTTATAACTATGGTTTCCGTCTCCATATATTGCTTATGATCAGCTTTAAATTTTCAGGTTCGTGTTGAGAAGGAACGCGTTTATGCATGCATCGCTCAACAACTCGTCCTATATGTATCTAATTTCTACACATTGATGAGCACCTATTATTGGTCTCGTTTTTTTAAAACTTTTTGTAGGAGGATTTAACTAGGACGAATGGTTTTATTACTTAATTTAGTTCTTTATTTGAGGCAGAAGATTATGGCAGAGATAACGAAAAAGAATCCATTTTGTGTGTATCTCACATGGAAGTGGATGAGCAACAAAGCGTGCAATAAAGAAATGGATGCTAAAAAGGATCTCCAAAATCTGTTGGGACGATTTCGTCCTCCCCCTTCACCAAAGTCTTCGGTACCAAAGTCTTCACCGAAGTCTTAAGTAAAGAGATCCAAGGAAAGTAAGGTTTTGATCTGGAAAATTTTATGTCATTCATGTATCATTGATTGATAGGAAGATTTTCATCTCTTGTCCGATATTTCTAATTTTTTCGTTTTTGTACCATAAAATTTTGAAATAGAGAATTTATATTCAAGAAAGGTCTAACGAAACAAAAGCCTAGCAGTTCCAACATCCTTCCTTCAGAATGATTATGGCAGAGAAACCATGTTAATAGAGAGTCATTCATATTTTTTTATAGGCCGTTCCAACTAATTCTAACTATAAAAGGATTTTTTTTTTAAAGTATGTTTAATAGATACATTTAGCTCATAACTCTATTTAGTTTTTTAAACTATGATTCCTCTTTATTTATATATAGATATATATGTATGTATATATAATCGACTTTTAGTAGACAAATTCTATGGGGCGTAAGCCTCCCAAAAGGTAACGGAGGTATGCACAGGTTTCCTCGAGTGCAAAAGTAGAAGGGAGCTTGACTGCAAGACCCACCGATCGAGCAGGGACGAGAGTCGGTCTTAGTGATTCGATGGTGCCGTGTGGAAGGGTCATCGCTCAACAAATAAAAGTTACTCTAGGGATAACAAGTTGATCCTTCAGATTCAGGTTTCTTCTTCTGATGTGTAATGGCCATGAGCATCATTTTCGAAGTTTTATGCTACCGAAGGTTTTTGGACTTGAAGAAGATGGCAATGAAATACACAACATAGTTTGATCATGGAGAGATCAACTTTGTCTGAAGCTGACCCTTCAAAATCTCTAGCTACGCCTAGATCTCGAAAATGAACTAGAACTCACTCGACAAAAGAATACGATACAAAAATGCTTGGAAATGCAGAGTGGATATAAAAAAATGTCACCAAAATCTCCATGGATCCTTGTATGGAGGAACGTAGTCTTCCGTGGGAGGAAGAAGTCGAAATGACTCGACGGTTTGCTGCAGAAAAGGTCCCATCTGCCCAAAAAAGAGACATTTTATAGGTAATTAGGTACTAACTGATTTTACATAAGAAACATCATTAAAGTCCAGAAAAGGGAGAGTTTACAGAGTTCCATTGCGCGCCAAGAGTTGAAGCATTGATAGAATACAGAAAGCCTGCAATTGAAGCATTATTGGTAGCCTCAGTTCATTGAAGCAAAAAACCTACATAAAGGTGAACAAGCAAGAACTTGCACAAATTTTTGGATGATCCTACACAAAATCACCAACATCAGACATTTCAAATGCTCGTCTTCTCTTTTCGAAGTGTTTGGAACGTTTAGAAATACCTTTCTAGGTCTCGAATTCAAACTCCGAAAGTGAAAACGTAATAACTTAAAACTTTTATCGTCGTTTAAAGTTGACTTTGAGCGGGTGAAGCTTCCGAAAAGTGAGCTATAAGCATAATGCAACGAATATACCTCTGATACCCCAGTTTTCAAGAAGGAAATTGTAATATGCTTTGCAGGTGACAAGATGGGGTTATGCTATAGCAAGTTTTTTACCCATTTATAACTTGTTCGACAGAATGCAGACTAGAAATCAAGAACTTACCATCTCGTTCTGCGGTCGATGCAACATAATGCCTGTAAATGTTGGATTCTCCGACCTGCAGGATTCATTATAGTCCTCAAATAATCAAATATTTGTAATGTTTTCTACTGAGAGGGAACATGGCGATCAGAAAGACGAGACATACGATTTTTGTTGGCGACTTTCGAACAAGGTACTCATAATACCAGTATGGCTCACCATCAATCTGAGAGAGCCAGAGGACTATTAGAAACGCTCTCGGCCAGGCGACATATATACTGAACCTAACAACAGGACTTCATAGTTTACTTACATTACTTGAATGAGTATCTAGAACTGAACTCTCGGCCAGGCGCTGACTCGAAGTGACCCGCTGCAAGATGAACAAGAACATGAATTCAAATGAAGCTTGGTCCAAATATTTAGGGGTAAGAAGCAAGGCAAGACACTATTACCAATGCAGATTTGTCGGATAAAACAGAGTCTGCAACATCTTTTGCTGTCCAAGTACTCTTGTCCTTTGATTTTATATACATGGAATTTGGAGGGCCTATCTGAAACAAAAATGATGATAAAAACTATCAACCTAAAAAGAGAAAGAAATAATTGATAACAAATTGAACAAGAAATTACCGTAACCGAAATGATAAGGTTGTCGATGAAATCAACTCGCTCGGAGACAATCCTCAATCGTGCATCAGCTACGACATGTTCACACACAATGAAGTTAATATGAAGAAAATCCAAATAATTCAAGTTGCTCAAAGAACAAACTATGTTTCTTAAACTTACGAGACAATGGAGCAGCCGAAGAATAGCGTTCGGGTTTTCTTGATTCCACCCTTGAAAAGATAAGGAGTTATGTATCATACTATTTAAGGACATGAAACAATGATGGGAAGAAGAAGAAAAAACTTAAGGAAATGTCAAAAAGAAGTTCAATAGAACAAGAAAAGTGAAACCTAAAAGCCAAAAACACTCAATAAAGAAAATATAGAAATTTTTTCCCAACTAAACTCAGAGTTTTCATTGACTATCCAATCTCATCCTTCATAGATACTAATGTAACACAGCCCAAGCCCATCGCTAGCGGATATTATCCTCTTTAAGTTTTTTCTTTCGGGCTTCCCCTCAAAGTTTTTAAAATGCGTCTGCTAGGGAGAGGTTTCCACACCCTTATACAGAATGCTTAGTTTCCCTCTCCCACCTTGGGGCCCAGCGTCCTCGCTGGCACTCGTTCCCCTCTCCAATCGATGTGGGATCTCACAATCCACCCCCCCTTCGAGACCCAGTGTCCTCGCTGGCACACCACCCGGTGTCCACCCCCTTCGATTGGAAAGGGGAACAAGTGCTAGCGAGGATGCTGGGTCTCGAAGGGGGGTGAATTGTGAGATCCCACATCAGTTGGAGAGGAGAACTAAGCATTCTTTATAAGGGTGTGGAAACCTCTCCCTAGCAGACGGGTTTTAAAAACCTTGAGGGGAAGCCCGAAAGGGAAAGCCCAAAGAGGACAATATCTGCTGGCGGTGGGCTTGAACTATTACAACTAATCTTTCAAGTTTAGATCACATATACATGTTCAGAAACAAATGAGACCTCGGGTCTGTCTGGAATGACTTTCCATTCATTGGAGAACACTTTTTTTTTCACTTGAAAATACGTTTTTAAACTTAGAAAGTCGTTCCAAACAGATTCTAATTGTTGGTTTAGGCGTAAACTCATAAGCCCCATTCCAAGTGGAAAATCTAAAAGAAACATGGTATGACTGCCTGAAAAATCTTCGTCTAGAAAGAAAAAACACCTACTCAATTGATGTTTTACCCATCAAATAACTTCTGCTGCAACTTTCTTTTCCATGAAAGATTACCAAAATTTTGGAAAGGAAATGAAATCCAAGATATAGATTCTTGAAGGGTCAAATAGAACGTTCAAAACAACAATCTGTAGTTTCAATTTAAGTTTATCAAAAGAATGAGGCATAGCCAGAGAAAACACAGTCAAAAGTTTAAACAAAAATCTCTACCATTTGAAGGCGAAATTAGTAGACGGCAATTCCACTGGATAAACATAGGAATAAGCATTTGTTTCGTCGACCATCGTGGCAGCTTTCAACTCTTCCTCCGCAAGAGAACCTGAAATCAAAGCGTTATCTCTTCATCCATCTCAAACCTCAAGCTATTCCATCACAAATTAACATATGGATCATTTTTCAACAGAGGAGAAGCAGAAAAATAAGCAAACCACAGCAAGAAAAACTGACCTAATGATGGAAATGCCAGAACAAATGAAGAAGAAAGCCCAAATAGCAACAAATCCCTTCTGGAAAATACATTTTCTGAGGCGGATTTTGAGATTGAACTCGAACAGAGATTGAATTTCTTGTACATTCCAATTATTTTCCGAGAGGGCAAGTTTCTGGGTCGATTTCTGCGAATTAGAGAACAATTTAGGAATCAATTTCAGTGGATAAGAGGCAATTATTGGTTGTAAGATAGTAAAAAGAAAATGAAGAACCTGAAGAAGGATAGATTTGGAAGAGAAGCGTTGGTGGGAGTAGAAACAGATAGAGAGGAATTGAGAAGCGCCATTGCTCCTTCAGCCTTCAGCGCTCACTCTCTGCGTCTCTTTCTTGCTTCCTCCCCAGGCCACCCGTATGAGTTTAGTTTGTAGGATGGATTTCATCCAAATGTGGGGAAAATTGCTCAAAAATTAAAAATTAAAATGTTTCTCTCTCCTCTATCTCATTTCTCTCTCTTTTCTGACTTCTCTCTCTCCTCTTTCATTTCAGTTAGAATAAATTTGTAGGTTTGATTTTGATTTCTAATTAGTTTTTAGGATTTTAAATTCATTTCTAATATATTACTCAATTTCTAATATATTACTCAGTAGAGTTACGTTAATTTTAAAGATCTCGTGGACTAATCAAACATGTCACATTTAAAGTTTCAAAAGATCAAATAAAAATTTAATTTAGATATCAACAACTAAAAGTGTTCGTTTTATAGAACAAATCAACCAAATAAAAATTAAGCTCAAAGGGTAAAAAGGTAAATTATCTTTTTTGATCTCGATCAGTAGGTCAATTCAGTCTCTATATTAAAAAAAATTGCTCCATCTAAGTTCCTAATTTAAGAAATACTTCAATTTAATCCTCAAATCAACTATATTTATGTGATATTTTTTTAAAAAATAAAATAGTAATAATTTTTAAATAATAACAATAATATTTAAAATAGTCATTAGGAGAGTGGAGAGTTCTTTTTAATAATAGATAAATTATTTTTAATAATCACTATTATTCTTTTATTTTATTTAAAAATCTGTGATTAACAAGAAAAATTATTTTTTAGTATATGTATTTAGTTTCTAAAGTTTCAAATTTATCATTGCTCATTTCTAACGGAATTCGTTAAACTAACTGATGGTCCACGTAGACTTTTAATCTGTTGACGTGGCTTGCTGAATAGACAAATATGTTTAAATTAATAAATACTAATTTATAATCACAATTTGAGCCCTAATTGCAGGTTTTAATTGAAGGAAGTTGGTCTTATTAACTCCAATGTATCCTTCTGGTTATCTTGATGAAGCTCTGGAGAAGACTTTGAATTTTTCACGAGAAATGTTGCTGGGAAGCTCTCTGTGTGTGTATGATTATAACGCTTTGTTTCATAGACGAGGAGATGAACAAGATGGGATGATAAATCCATCCTTCACATGCTTGTCCAAATTGCTTGAAATTTCGATGAAATAGTGTGTAGTTTAGTGGATTCTACTTGGGTATTCAAGTTCGTGTGAGGTTAGACCAACTTTGGGAATTGTTTGTATGCTTTGTGAAGCCAGGATGTTGGAAGAGATGCATATTTCTTTGGTGAGGAGATGAATTAAGATGGGACATGTGAGATCCTACGTGGGGAAGAGAACGAAATATTTTTTATGAGGGTATTGAAACCTCTCCCTAGCAGAGGCGTTTTAAAAACTTTGAGGGAAGTCTGAAAAGAAAAACTCAAATCAGTTTTGATCGTCAAGAAGAATATCGTGCTCTTCAAGAATGTTTCGGGTTGGAAATTCAAACAGTGACTTACAGTACAGTCCCAAAGAATAGCAGTATAAGGCCTTGGAGAAGGGCTATGTGTAGATCAGCAAGAAAAATGTCCTCGACACCCATGGTTAAGTGTTCTTAATTGACCTTTCTCACAAGTCTATCGAGTCATTGACATCGACTTTTGTTGAATGTTTTCCTGTTTCATATGCGGTGTTTTTTAGTTCAACAATTACACAGGATGGGGAGATCAAACGAGCATTAAGATTGGTGATGTTAACAAAGAAGTTGGATTAATTCTTCAGAGCACAGAGGGAATGGATGACTTGAAAACATTCATATTATACTCTAATTATTCATTATCATAGCTATTATACCACAAAACTGAAGAGGGCAATACAAGAGAAAGTGTGATTATACAAGTATATACCTTGTATATACACGAGCAGTCACAACGATCTCCACTCGTTCAAAACGTCGAGCATGCACCATCTGCCGATATTGACATTGGATGGATTTGCTACAAGAGGTTGTCGAAGGCTCTAATGAATGCCGCATAAGAACCGAAAAATAAGGTTGAACGGCTTAAGGAAGGATGAGCTTATACTTACTACACTTGCAGCAGTGAACTTTCAGTTTCCTCCAGAACCCATCCAGAGAACTTATAACACGGTGTGGTGTAGTCAAAGCCGCTTTCCTCACGAATCACCCTGTTGTCTATTAGCCCCATCAAGAGAGCTGATGATACTCTCACCGACCTCGGTTTTGCAAAGTGGACACAATGCGTTGATTTTCAACCATTTATCTACACAGTCCTTGTGAAAAAAGTGAGAGCATGGCAACTCTCTCAGTTCATCATTGTTGGCGTATTTTGCTAAGCAAATGCAACAGACCTGCACATCAATTTTAGAACAATTAGTATTAGTTTTATTTAAATATTCACTAAATGCTACGAGAATGCAACAGAAACGAGGCTCTCATCGAAACATTAGTGGGAACCATCATGAAATGGAAAAAGTATAGTCAGGCAGGTGATGAAAGTGATGTTTTTAATAAAAATTTCAAAACTTTTATCCTATAATTTCCATATCAACTGATAATCCATTTCATGCGGTTGCATTAAGTGAGATTTCCCTACTGACAGATTATCACTTTGCTCTTTTAAAATTAAACTAACACTACTTCCTCCTATAGACTATAGATTTTTGGGTTAATGATAACTACTTTTGAAAGTGTTTTTAAAACTCAAACGAAATTCAAAACCTTATTTTTGGTTTTGAAATTTGACTAAGAATTTGAATGTTTGCTTAAAAAGGATAAAAACTATTGTAAAGAGGTTATCAATTATGGCCTTATTAAGTGGCTGCTGACCTATCAGACAACTAATTTTGTGGCAGAAACCACGCAAACAGAGTAGATAAAACAAAGAAACTGAGACTTCTAGTTATATAGTAAAGAAAATAAGTGCGTAAAAAAATTGTGTTTCACGTCGAATCATTGGTCTTAGAGACCATTCCAAACTAATACTAATGGGTCAAGATGAATATTTAAGTTGGAGGGAAAAACAAAAGTTGTGACGAACTTTTTAGAGAGACGTTGAAGAGGGGAGGATAAGTTAAAGAGAGAAGGAAGAATTTTCCAGAGATTAAAAAAAAAACAAAAGAAAAAGAAAAAGAAAAAGAGAAAAGTTGGAGAGAGACGAAATTTTAAGGAGAGGGAAATATTTTAAAGTGAGGAAAGGTAGGTTGGAGTGAGAAAATGTGAGATTCTGAAAAGCAAATTTTGTTTTTAAAACAAAAAATTTGACGAACAAATAAAAACGTACCCTACAATTTCAATTGCTTTTCAAATTAAAATTTGAAAGCCAAAAGGTGAATAGTTATCATTTTTCAAAAATAAAAAATAGAATACAAACCGGTTATCCAATGATACCCAAGAAACAGATGCTAACAAGAACAATGATAAAATTAGTATTGAATAGAACAGATTGTAGTGTACTTACAGCATCTTCTCCAGAAATCACTCGCTCCTTCTCAGTTCCAGCAGCCACAACCCCTCCTCCTTCACCAGCCCCGGAGTTGTTTTCTCTATCATCTCCGCTTCTACTTTTCTTCAGCTTAAACTTATAAGCTGGTAAAGCATTAATAGATTCTGTTGTGGCTCCTCGGGTCTGTGTCAACTCCTCTCTAAACCCAAGGATGGAAATTATACACGGTAGGCAACAGCAGATGGTTACACATAGAATGAAAGGCATGGCGTAACCAATACAGCTAAAGGTAAGAAACACTATACATAGCCTGCAAAGAATGAGAAAGAAATTAATAAAATCCATTATAGAAACGCCAATGTGCATCTACAAATACATATGGTCTAACAGCACAAACCTGTACAAGTTAGGAGCCTCGGAGACTGATGAATGCCCTCCAAAGATCCAAACGTTACCAACTACAAACCAAACAGCAAAGAAGCAATCTAGGCCCATCTTGAAATATTCGACCAACACTTTAAATCTGCATGCAAAATTACCACAATCCCAAATGTAAGGACAATTATTGCTTAACTTCTGGAAAAGCGAAGGGAAAAAAAGGCATCGAGAAAAGATCAAGAAACAAGGAATTGAGCACCTATAGTATGCAAAAGACTGCCACACCCTTGAACATGACTATTTTTATGCTTTGTACCCTTGAACATGATTATTAGAAAAGATCAGTTCTGGCATGCGTTTAGTTTCTATGTCCGAAAGAATCAAATAAAATAAACGTGTAATGATGAATGTGTGATTCAGTCAAAACGGCAACCTGCCTAATGAGATTGCCACACCCCTATGAGGTTAGATTAACTGCTCTAATAATTGAGCTACAAGCCATGTAATAGCGTACGGGAATCAGGATCTCATGCATAATTTGAAGCAAGGCAATAAAAGAGAAGATAAAAAGTGCAGGAAGTAAGAGCTCTTATGCATGATTTCCCATAATTATTACAATCGTGTTTTCTCTCTCTCTCACTCCCAATTCAACTTTCATGATCTAAAACATCAACAGGAAATAGCTATCAGCAAGTATAAATTGATGAACTAATCTCATGAACTGAAAACCCAAAACCGATCAAATAAAAGTAATGCCACAAGACAACAGAAATTGGGTTATCTTTCAATCATGGCTGATAATTAAAGTACACTGGTACAGGCATAACAAACCCATACCTTCCTGTTAGTACTCCTGACCCTTGACTGCCTCTAGGGGATGGGGCAGGATGCTGAAGTTCTTCCCCTTCTGACGCCCTAGAAACAGAAAGAGGGAATGGCCCAGCAGGAGCATTAATGCGAGAAGAATTCTGGCTGGACTGAAGAGAACCTTGTTCTGAAGCTTGATTGCGGTGTCGATAACGCCAATAGAGGAGAGGAAGGGTGGCACCACACCCAGATGCATATCCCACAATCCATGCAAACAAAGGTGCACGAGGTTTTTCGCTCTTTGACAATGATAAGACAATAATAGCTGCAATAATCTGGCTCATAGTGAGTAGTAATTCAATAGATATCCATAAGCCAGAATTTAATGGACTTCTACGCCGTCGCGCATCTCCTCTTCTTATGAATGAGGAATTTCTAGAATTTGATCCAGTAGAAGAAATTGAAGGTTGAGACGAGGGAACTTGTGTACTACTTGAAGGTCCATCTTCAGGTTGTGATAAATTTAAGCCATTTGAAGTCCTATCATGAGGTAAACTAGAGGGGGCAGAATCACCAGTACCAGTTACGTCAATGATATGCTCACTGCTGTCAGAATTCTCTGGTTGTGCCATTAATAAAGGGTAAGAGTCTCCTTCACTTTCACAATTTAGTTCCACTGAGGGAACGTCCATCTAAGTCCAGTAACACAATAAAGGACAAAGAAAGCATAGAACTCTAGAACAAGGCAGCAGTGTTTGGCCCACTACATGTCAATTCCGATTCACAACTACTCACAGATTCAACACCAATGTGATATATCGGTCGAGTCAAAGGCGTAAGCAGAAAACCAGTTTGGCAGACACCACAAAGAGATGGAGAAAAGTAACAAATTTTGATCTGCTAAAAGAGAAAATAATTATACGACAATAATTTCTGTCATACAATTTATGTATGCTGGCTGGAAACAGAAACATTGCATTTTATTACACTTGCCTTTTACAATTTTAAGCAAGTGAAAACAACAGAAGAATGGAACAAGACATTGTACAATTTATAACTTAAATTAGCATCACTAGTTTTTTATTTTTTAAAATAGCATCAATCTGACTAACTAGATCAAATCAAATAATAAAACATTCTTTAATTAATTCACATAGAAAAGCCAAATTTCAGAGATTAATAAAAAATGAACAAAACATTTCACCCAACCACTGCTATACAGTAGACATACAACATTAGACTAAAAAGAAAGATTCTCAAAGATAAGAACATCACTTACAGATAACTTAAATTGATGTTGCTGCAGCCCTTTGATACAACTCTGTCAATCCACAAAGCTTCCAATCTGAATAAACATCATATTAAAGAAACAAATAACCCTCCAGAAGTTTAGCAAAAGCTCTCATAAAAATATGTAATATCATACTGGTGAAAGCAGATATTGCATTCCATCAACTAGTAACTAAATTCTTTTCGGCACATCATACACAACTCGTATCGTGATTTCCAAATAAAGATTAAGACGCCTACAGAAAATGGAAAATCAAACAAAGAATTACATGTGATAAGTTAATAACAATTTCACCCCAGGATATTACGCAAATGTAGCTCTGGCTTTTCACAGATATAAGCCCCTCCAAACCACGACAACCACAACAGAAAGAAAGGAAGAAAAGGAGGAATTAAGGAAAGAAATCACATAACGGATACGAAGGAGCCCTTTCTTTCTCAAGCAATTTGGCATTTCTAAAAGTAGCAATACTCGCGTCGTTGATGAAAGACCTCTGAGGTTTCTTTAAAAAAAAAAAAGTTTAACGCGACTATAAGAAAAAAAGAAAGCTAAGATGATTAAAGAAACGAACTCCCCTAGGTGCCGTACCCTCAAAATCTCCATCGGTTTCTCGGAATCATATGAACCAAACACAAAGACTAAATGCACAACTCCAATCATTGTTTCAAACAAAATACAAAAGACAATTCCATATACAACCAAATAACGAATTGAATTTCCCAAAGTACGCAGATCAAAACCCCGAAGTCCACAACGTTGACTGATCGTCTCATAAATTAAAATCATCCGCCCAAAATAATCATCAATTCAAACCCTAAACCCAAGACCGCGAAGACAAAAGCCATTTCAAAGTAACCTCCACATTCAAAGATACAAACACAAAAAACATTTCGCGAGTACGAAAAGAAAAGAAACAAAAAGGTAATCCCGGCCGGAGACAAGGAGCTCACCGGACTGAGCGAACGCCGCCGATGGAAGCGGGCGGAGAAGACGACAGAGAGGAAATCAGAGGAGTGCAGAAACGACGGCGTTTGAAGAATTGAAGTGAATGGTTGAAATTTCTTTATCGGGGAGGGAGGGATTGAGTCAGCTTTAGACCTCCATTGCTTGCCTGCCTTCGCCTGAGAATCTTCTTTTTTTTTTCTTTTTCTATTTATAGAACACATCTTTTTATTTTCTCTCTTTTTTTAATTATAAAAATAAATTTTATGTCAGATATTCTGATATTCAATTATTATTATTATTATTATTATTATTTAATTGGTAGGTTTGTATTTTTCCAGTTGTTATTATTATTAGTTCTTTATTTATTTATTGCTATATAAATATATGTCAATTTCTAATTTTTTTTCTATTAATTATTTTTAAGAAATTTGAAATTCTTATTTCATGGTCAATAATACACGTGGTCAAACATGTAAAAAATATGTTGACATACGCTTAAAAAGGCTAATGACTTAACCCAACTCAATTAAATCGTTGGACGGTAGAGCCATTAGATTTAAGGTTTTGTTTATGATGCCTGAGAAAAAAATATATGATACTATAATGTAACATGTAACCGTAACCGTGGTGTTTCATAAAAATATTATCAAATTTTTATAAACAATTTTATTACCTTATTTAATTTTAGATAATTAATGGTTAACTAATTTACTTTTATTAAGTTATATTATTAAAATAATTTTAACTAATTAAATTTTAACATATTCATACCCTTCTTAAATTTTAGGTTTTTTTAGTTTATTTTGTAAACAAATTTAATAAAATTATATAACCTTTTAATTACAAAAATTTAGTCAAACTTTCAAAATTCAAATGATGTATAAGGTGGAGTAAATTATATTAAAAGAAATATACTTATAAATAGTGTATCATTATAATAATTTAATAAAACAACACTATGCCTTAAATTACATTCATTAATAAATATATTATAAATAATATTAATATTCATTTAGTCATCAATATTAATATTTATTTGGTCATCAATATTAATATTTATTCCTCAATAAATGATTTTAATAAAATTATACAAAAAAAAAAGAATCATAAATAATTAGTACAGTCACAAAATTCAATAATTAATTATTGATGTTATAACTTAAAAATCAAATATCATGATCATATGATAATAATAATAATAATAAATAAATTGTAAAATTGTAAAAAAAAAATAATAATAAAGAAAATGAAGATGAAAAATAATAATGAGCTGGGCTTGCCAAGTCAAACAGACTAAGCGGGCCCATTCGGTAATCAGCCCAATTAGAATGGAGTATCCTATGTGGGCTAGTTTAAGGCCGAGGATTGGGAGGCCCACCATGAAAACGGCGCCGTTTTAGACAGAGTTAAAAACAGACACCCGTCAATTCATTGACCAAAATGACGTGGCAGAAGGTAATAAATCACACCTTCCAGCACATTCATCAATTGTCCCCAATTTTTTTAATCATTACCCGTCGCGCTAAATAAACCAATGAATATAATTAAAATAAAAATTTAAATCTCAAGTTATTATTTTTATTTTTTAAGGCCCAATAAAAATATTTTAAAACATTATAGACCAAAATAAAATAAATTTAAAACTTCATACACCAAATAAAATTTGAATCGAATTTTAAAACATTTATCATGTCTATAAAGTTGTGAAATTTTAAAATGTCAAATACATTCATAAAATTTCAATTTTATATCTAATAAATATCATACATATTTAATAAATCAATTTTATAAATTCAATTTGATGTGAAACTGGTTCATAAATTAAAAAAAGGTTCAATAAATTAATGATTTATTAGACATAAAAATTAAAATTAAAAAAAAATTAACTAGACACGTTTTAAAGTTTATATTACATGGTGGAGATGAGTTAGATTGCACGAAAATAGTTTTCTTAAAAAAAGGTTAAAAATTTATGGATGAAAATGGTGATTTTGAAAAAGAAAAGAAAAGATTGAAATAAGATTAGAGAGAGAGAGAGAGAGAGAGGGAGGAGAGAGAAGAGGAGATTAAATGGAAAATTGGTGTGTTGTAAAGTTCTTGCATTTTCTCGAGAAAATGCCAATCAGGGTTCTCCCATTCCCATCTACCAACAAAAAACAAAAAGGAGAAAAAAAATCAAAACCAGAGAGAGAGAGAAAAATGGAGCTCTGTTGATCTTCATTGCTCCATGCTTTTCATGAACATCAAAGCATTTTAGATCATTTTGCGACCGGATGAACGCTTAATTCCCTCTCCTTTTCGCTTTCTCAATCTCCGCCATTATCCAACATCTCTCTCTCTTCATCAATCCTCCTCGTTTCCCTCTCTGTACTGATTGTTTGATTTTGAATGTTGCGATTTCGCTTTGCTTTTCTGTTTCTCAAACCCTAAATCTTTCTCTGCTTCTTTCCTCTGTTTATGGCTTTCTTTCTCTGTTCTGCGATTGTTGCGTTTCTTAACGTTTGTTGAACTTGACCCATTTCGTTTTCTTCAAATTACGTTTTTCAATGGACGGGATTTTTGTGGATCTGACATTCCCTCAATGTCCTCTGCAATCTCTATATTTTCCATCTTGAATTTGCTTCTTGCTTTTTGATTCGTTCAAATTCATGGCCGAGACATAGGGTTCGTTCTGGTTTCTATTTTGGGCCTGTAGTGATTGAAGTTTTCTTTCTGGGTTTGATCTTTCCCTTTGATTCCATTCTTCACAATGCTCAAGCAGATCTTCAGCAAGCTTCCTCGAAAGTCGTCTGACTCGTCGGATTCACCAAAGACGCCTCGGTCATCGTCGAACCGTTCAAGTCCGAGAAGTAGCTCTACATCCTCCGGCCATGGGACTCCAAAATCAAGCGGTGGCGCTTCTGCCTCTGGCCGGTCCAATGCTACCAAGAAAACTTCTTCTGCAGTCTTCCCTGCGAGTCTTGTGGCCGGAATCGAGCCGCTGGTGCCTTTCAATGACGTGCCCTCGTCTGAGAAGATGAACCTCTTTGTGAGTAAACTGAGTCTTTGCTGTGTTACCTTTGATTTTACCGATCCCAGTAAGAATTCCATTGAAAAGGGTGTTAAAAGGCAAACGTTGGTTGAATTAGTGGAATTTGTTGGAGCTGGAACTATGAAATTCAACGAACCTGCCATTCATGCATTGTGTAAAATGTGTTCTGCTAATCTGTTTAGAGTTTTCCCTCCGAATTATCGATCTAACATGATTGGTGGCGGCGGCGGCGGTGGCGGTGGTGGTGGTGGTGAAAACGATGATGATGAGCCCACATTTGATCCTGCTTGGCCTCATTTGCAGCTAGTTTATGATTTGCTACTCAAATTCATACATTCTTCAGGTGTTGATGCTAAGGTTGCAAAGAAGTATATGGATCATTCGTTTATCTTGAAACTGTTGGAGTTGTTTGATTCAGAGGACCCCAGGGAAAGGGAATGTTTAAAAACAATTCTCCATAGAATCTATGGGAAGTTCATGGTTCATCGACCGTTCATACGAAAGTCGATCAACAATATATTTTATCGATTCGTAACCGAGACCGAACGACATAACGGCATTGCTGAGTTGCTGGAGATATTTGGAAGTATAATCAGCGGGTTTGCTTTACCTCTTAAAGAGGAACACAAAATCTTCTTGTGGAGGGTTTTGATTCCTCTACATAAGCCGAAATCTGTAGGCGCCTACTTTCAACAACTTTCATACTGCATTATGCAGTTCGTGGAGAAGGAACCGAAGCTAGCGAGCGTCGTGGTTAAAGGACTGTTGAAGTATTGGCCGCTTACGAATAGTCAGAAAGAGGTGATGTTTCTGGGCGAGTTAGAGGAGATTTTGGAAGCAGTTAACATGATGGAATTCCAGAAAGTCATGGTTCCTTTGTTCTGGCGCATAGGATGCTGCATTAACAGTGCCCACTTTCAGGTATTCTCCATAGTTTCTCATCATGGATGGATCTATTTCATTGCCAGAGTCACATATCATTGCATATATTTGATGTTTGTATAGTTCTATGAATGGTTCATATGTTTCATCACTTAATCTTTTTGCTCGACGTAAACAATTTGGTTTGGTTTAGTTTCGTTATGGTTCATTCAGTCGGATCATCTTTCGCGTTCTTTCAACACCATTGTTGCTGAAACTGTCATTTTCAGGTAGCTGAAAGGGCCCTTTTCTTATGGAACAATGACCACATCGTGAACTTGATTGCACACAACCGACACGTGATATTGCCCATCATACTTCCCGCCTTAGAGAGGAACGCGCAGAGCCATTGGAATCCAGCAGTGGTGAACCTGACCCTTAACGTTAGGAAGATATTCATGGAGATGGACGATGAGCTATTCATATCCTGCCATGCACACTTCAAGGAGGAAGAAGCAAAAGTAACCGTAACAGCGACGAAACGAAAGCAGATATGGGAGCGACTCGAGGACGCAGCAGCCAATGTCCAACCGATGGCTGGGAGAACTGCCGTGCTGGTAACTCCTTTAACATCCTCAATAGCCTGCTGAGTCTGCTTCCATTGATAACAAAACATGAAAACTCATTCAATCTCAATCTCACTCTCAAACCAGTCCCCACCCCATGTTTTTTCTTTTCTTTGTGCCTGTTTCTTCCATGTGGGTGTCTCTGCAATGAGGGTGGAAATAGCAGAGGGAAGAGGGGACATGGTTGCTTGTAATCTTATTAAGGGTCCTGTAATTTCCCTGTCGTTATATGATGTCGGATATCTTAGCTTCCTACTCTGCAAGTTTCTTGCACTGCATTTCACTTATGGCTGGCCCTTCTTAACTGTTATTTCTCCTCTGATAAATGTTCATATAAACTGTCACTTAATTTATTGCAAAAAAAAACACTGAGAAAGAGAACAGTCTTTTTTTTTTTTTTTTTTTTCTTTTCGAACAATGAGGTAAAAAACATGTTTCTTCTGGAAATTGTTCTTGGAGGAGGAATTCATCGCTTTCAGATCTAGAAATTGAAGGGACCTATCAATTTCTAGATGTGTTCCAAACCCTTTGATTTCCTAGTGGGTCTTGCTGGAGCTTGCATTTTGTAGTGCTGAAATAGGAGAAAGATCATGGAGGAGGAACTGGACGACATTTGATGCAGGTTTGTGAGTTTATTTGGTGTTGTTCGTGGGTCACTGTATATGAGTTGATTTAGCCTGACGTTGTACGTGGGTCACTGTGAGGGTGCTCATAGTTGTCGAAAATGGTCGTTGTGGCCCTTGTTGCGAGTCTTTACCGTCGACAGGACAATGTCGATGGAGAAGAAGATGGGACATCCTTACGAATGTTGTTTATTATATGAATGAGGATGAGACATTTAAAGAAAAAACTAATCGAGGAACTAAAATGGAATTCAATTCAAATTCAAATGTTCTAGTTAATTTGAACATCACAACATCTTATTGTATAGAAATCAAAAAATGGCAAAGAAAAAGAAGAGAATGAAAACAGGCAAAATTCAAGGGGGGGTATTGATGATTCAGTGGAATTCACGGCAAAAGTAAAAGGCTAAAAAAAGAGGAAAGTCAATCCATAAGTAGGTAGGCATTCATGCAACTGAGTGAAATTGATGCTTCAGTTTGTGGTCATAAAAGACGACAACATTGTGTTTTAATAATCATATGATGTTTGGTTGTCCATCCTATGATGTTAACCAAACACACTTGGATGCTCAGTTTTTTCCTGTTTTAAATTACCCACTTGCCCTCTTCAACAATATCTAACCCCACGCCCTTCACAGACAGAATCTAGTGGTAACAAAATAAGCCAAAAACACACACACAATTATTTAATTTACCCTCTTATCTTTTTCTCTTCTTTTCCCCCTTCCTTGCCACCACTCATTCTGAGAAGACGAGGTCTCGGTTTCGGAGCGTGGCTAGTTGTGAAATGTCTCAAATGCCCCTAGAATTCAGGTATCTATCTCGTTTGGGGGAAGCTGAGAGAACTGATTTTGTGGAGGTTAAAGTCGTCACACTTTCCAACTGTCACTATTGAAAAGGATTTGTAAGACAGATAGCCCCATAACATTGAAGTAAGGTCTCTTTCAACTACAATTGAAAAGGGTTAAGGCCACTTTTGACTTGATCAAAACCACTCCCGGATATGTCTCCCAAATATATCGTACTATCAAATTTGATTCTGAATGATTCAAAACATGTTTTGGAAAGATTTTGAATGATCAAAATGTGTTTCTAACCTTCCATAGTCGATACTTGTGGAACACGGCATTTAAAGGGCGACCTGTGGAGTTCAATCTTAGATCTTCTCTGAGGCAAGTACTGGAGTTTTTAACATGCTCTAGAGCCGAGTTCTGAAAGTTGAAGAAATGCATGAAAATTAAAAAAAAGTAAAACCTTGCTTCGTTATGTCCGTAGTCTAATTGAATTATTGTCCCATTGGGACCCCAAAGGAGGGGAAAAAGGAAACAAGAGACAAAAGAGAACAGTGAAGGGATAAAGGAAAACAGACCCATGAGTGATTTGGCTGATTCAGAACCCATCTGGCTAAGAACACCACTGATACAGCTACTGCTAAAGACAGAAACATGAGGAAGTCGTACTTGTCAAGAGTCAACTCTGCTAGATAATTTGTTAAATGCTCGAACGAACCCGACACAAGGTTCCTGGTAAAAGAGTTTGACCGTATGAATTCAACAATAGATAAGAACGACATTCAAAATAACTTTAAAGAGTTTATTTCGTTTAATGTTTTTAATATAAACGTCTAGTAACTATTTCTCCTTTTTTACCACATAAAATTTTATGAACAACAAAATCAAGTTTCTTGTTTCTTGTTTTCATTTTTTTTCAACATAAGCAAGAGTATCAGTCTACCCAACATGAACATAGCTCAACTGGTTAAGATATATACATAGCTCAACTGGTTAAGATATATACCATCAACTAAGATATTAAAGATTTGAATCCCTCCACGAACTCAAAAATATAAAAGCATTATTTTATCATTACAAATAGTCAGACTCCAATCAAATTAGTTTTAGTCATCTTGTAAATGCCACCAAGCCTTTTATTGCTCTATATGGAATCACATGCGATACAGGACAACAGGATTGCATATCCATACACTTTTCTAAATAATCATGTCTACGTGTTTCCAGGTCTAATTGGCCTAAGCATGAGGAAGACAAGACAAGCTTTGGCTTACGAAGAGACCATTATGATAAGAAATTAAAAAAAAGTATCAAATCCAATGGCATATTATAAAATGAGAGCAGATGAGCTATCAATGTCTGTCAATAATATTGCTGAAAAAAATATGGATGCCAATTGACCAGGAGCCTACCTCTTCTCTCGTATAGGTGTTGTTTGTGATGAAGCAAAATTCTTCCACAAATGGTGCACAGACTTCTTCATATTTACTTCAAGCACCACGAAGCAAACATATCACAGGCTGCACACTAATTAGTAGGGTATACGGATTCATCATTTCAATAATTTGCAGTGATTCAGGGAAGCTTAAAAGACAGTTTGTGCCTTATACACGTGAAGATGAAATCACATTGTTCCTGAGAGAAAGTCCCAAAATAATGAAAAAGTAAAATAAATTAAAAGCTGACTAGCAATCAAAACATTTGATTTGGAATCCATGTTGAAAGTTAGACTCTGATGTTTAAAGATCATGTAGACGTACAAGGCTTCACACATAAGACTTTGGTTCAAGTCTTGGGAGCTTACAGCTTTTTCCACATTCATTTAATACCTGCTCGGGCTTTTGGCCGCATCGGCATAAATGTTTGCAAGGTATAAGAAACCTCCACAACAGAATGATATTATGACTTTGTTTTTTATTTCCCCAAAAGGCATACCAATCGAGATAATGTCCCTTACTTATATATTCATGATCTTACCCTTAATGAGCCTATGTAGGATTCCAACAATCCTCAACAAGTACTTTTCGTGTTTAATATCATGAATATCAGTCCACTCCAATAGATTTGGAACTTACGAGGTGATTAACACCAAGAAGCTGTAATCTATGCCTTTCAATGTAACTATGAGAGAGAAACCAATCAATGAGATTCATAGTAAGGTAAAGTGTGTCAGAGACCAGTTTGTATTCTTCATAAACCTGAAATAAGGAGTTTGACGTCTGCTTAGAATTCAAGATAAAATGAGCTCTAGCAAGATTCTATTCTTATAAAACCACTTGTGGTGTTCTCGATGAAAGAAGAACGCGTATGTTTCAAGCCTAAATATCTGAATAAAATTCAATACTTTTTTTTGACAAGCTATGAATTACTACCAACCTCCACTAACCAATCAATTAGAACCCCTCACATGATTGGAGACATATATTACACGACAGTATCATATATATTATGGGCGAATTGGGTGCATGCTTGAAGATCTTCTAAGTTTGAAACAGCATCCAAAATTACCGAGATGGTTTAATTCCTCACAAACAGTAGCCTCATCTGCAAATCTTTTAATAACCTAATAATAAACAAATGTGGCATAGATAATTTGGGCTTCAACGTTAGATATCATGTTCTTTGACGTTGAAACAAAATATCATTCGAGTGGATGAAAATTCTGGAAAATCAAAAAGTCTGCAAGGATCTAACACATTGATTTTCAGGCAACGATGCAGTAACTGAAAGCCATTACCCTCGCCTAAACAATTGCTGCAGGTACGCAATCAAATGAAGCTTATACCACAGAATTTCATTCAACCAGATGATAAAGAAACATGGAATCTACTGCAAGCACATTTTGTAAGGGTACTCTAAATACTGAAGTGGTAATAAAAAATAGCATACAATTTTAAAACTGAAGTGACATACGAATTGATATAGTTATCAATCATTATACGATTTGGGAGATTTTATTGACTACATTCCTAAAGACTGTCATTCAAGCAATTTTGTCTACTTCTCTTACACCATTGCATAAATAAGAAACTTTATAAGGAACGCTAAATTTGTGCATCCTATGACACTCTCAAACTTGTTCTCCTGCGTTATCTTTTTTTTTTGTTTTTGTTTTTGGACTTCATCACTGAAGAGGTACCTTGTGACTCTACCATCCTTTTGATTTGTGCAACCTCTTGCACCTATGAATTTCACAACAAAAAAATCTCGCACTTTTGTTCATTATTGATAGGCCTAAGTTATGAATACTGTCGTGAACGGTTAAAGGCGCAATTCGTTTCCCCATTCTTTCAGCTAGAGGCTTGAAGAATCACTTGAGAAATGTAAGTGATTTCATGAATGTAAAATTCAAACACCATGATGCAGACATGCAGTTGACATTGTTTTAAAAGAATTGAACCTGAATTTTAGAAGCACGCAAGCAACCCAGATTACATGTTAGTAACCTCCTTGAGCACTGCTCTTCTTGCATTACTTCCATCTAGTTGTGCTCGTTCAGATTTTGCTGTATGACCAGGTTTGCGCAGTTCTTTGGATGAAAGTTGTTACAAGGTGAAATAACTCACAGTCTAAATCCTCGAGAGGACTGGGATTGTGTGATTCTGACCGCAAATGAATGGCTATAACGTCAACAACCTGCAGTCGTAACATCAAATTAATGTTCATGATAGGTCAAACCATGGCATTTGAACTGGCAAAGATAATGTTGCTAATCATTTGAAATCAAAACTGCATCTTATACACATGAAAAGGAAATGAGCACAGATATGAGCATGAAGATACAGAACCATTTTACGTCTATTCTTGAACTATTGAAGAATATCTAAGAAAATTCACACTTCTACACATCGTTCTTGTCTCTAAGAACATCCTGAAAATCCCTTGCTAAATTTTGATGAAACATCGATTCCTTTTTTTGTTCTTGCTGTCGAAGTCTCAGATTGGCTCTGCTATGAGAGCGATTTCATTTGCATTATCTGCCATGGGAATGAAAGGATCTTATTACGTAGATGCAAGCATTATTCATCCGATTAGAGCTCACCTCCAGCACCTGCATTTCTTTGTTTCTTTCTTTCTTTCACGAATTTAATAATTTGCAGCAAGGAGCAACCAACAGACAAAAAATCAATCAAAGCTAATTGCAGCATTCAGGGAATTTACAAGCTATCCGAATAGTTATTCGCATGCACATACATCAATTCCGATTACCAGCTATCAGCATACCAAGAAGAACACACAATGAACGAAGAAAAACTCCCGAGTTCACAAAACAGGAAAACCTTGAAATCAAGAAATCGCAAATGCAAGACAATGGCGTACATCGCAGAGGTCAAAGAAAAGAACAACAAAGCTTCCATTGAATCTAAAACTCACCGCCAATTAGTCTACAAGCATACGCCAGTGAGAACGGAGTTAAACCGCAACTAAGCTTACAGCATCACAGGAAGCTCCATTCCAACACCTTCTCCGATCAGCCAGTTGCACATAGCTTTGAGTGCATATAAATGGAATGAGACGGCGGCCATAGGCATTGGAGCTATGTTTCATGTCCAGGATTCATACTACAGTTTGGAATCCGATTGATAGTCCTAATATTTCAACTACATTATACTTGTTCATTTGCTCCTTGCAAGAATTTTTAAGAGATTCTTACTTAATTTTGAAAGTAACTACCAATTATTTTAAGCATTTATTAACTATAATTTTATATAATCGTGGCCATTCTCTCAAATGTGATATCGATTCATTTAAATATCACTCATTTATTTAGACGTCAATTAAAAAATAAGAAGAGTTTCTTAAGAAAAGAAACTGATTTTAAAAATTCAAAATAATTACTCCTCCCTTAAAACACTACAAACTCAAAACTCCAATTAAAATTGTTTTAAAATTATAAATTTAATTTTTTGAACTTTTTAATATTTAAAATTTACAATTTTACAAAAAAATCTAAAATTATATTTGATAAAATAATTTATTAATAACTCAGTCATATGGTTTAAATGGAAAAATATTTTTATAATAATATTACTAAATTGGGTACTTTCTCTTTCGATTACTTTTATACTTTCAAAATTTTCAATAATACATTTTAACTTTTAAAAATATCATTATCCTTGATTTTTTTTTATAAAGAATAGTTAATAATTTATTTCAAAAATATCCCTAAACTTTCCAAATACTTTAACAAGTACCCTTAAACTTTATTAAATTTCATTAATATCCTTTCACTTTTGAAATTTTTTTTTTATAAAAAAATACTGTTTCTAGTATGGTGTTTAAAAAATAGCATTAGCACTCCTAATCATTATAGAAAAGTTTGTGCATCCAATGTATAGACAAACAGTGTCTATTTATACATCATAGATAATTTCTCTTTTTAATTTTAAGGGCTAATGGTAAAAAAAAATTAACTTTCTTTTTTCTAAAAGTTTAAAAATATTAATGTTATTTTTTAAAGTTTATGAATATTTTTAAAATGTAATATTAATGTTGCGTCACATATACTACTGATGAAGAATATATTTTTTTTTTTTACTTTTTAATTTTTAAAAAAAATGTTATTGAAGTTTTTAAAAATGTTTACGAGTAATGTTCACGAATATCCATGAAACTTTTGAAAGTTCCAGGTATTAACATTTTGAAAATTTAAAAATATTAATGATACCTATCCAAATCTAACCTTCAAAGTATTTTAATTAGCTATAAATTCAAATATCAATATGAAAGTTGTAAATAATAAATGGTGAGAAAATCAATACAAGTCCTTCCAACATGCACTGTTCTTACTCACATGCATCTTAGCAAAATTTTCTAGAGATCACACAACATAGAATTGTTCCAGATAAATCACTCTTAACAATAAAATTCCTATGATTTAACCATCGAAAAATAAAAGTGCACATTCTTAGTATATGTAGTAACTTTCATTTACTTTAAGCATTTCTTAGTCATTCTATTCTCATGATTACTCTCATTTGAATGTAGTCTCGGTTCATTCATGTACCCCTCATTTACTCGGGTATCACTGAAAACAAATACAATTTTCTTAAACGGATCAAAACCTAAAGTCAAAAAAATTTAAATTATATTTTAGATTTTAAAATTTGACTTTGTTAAAAGATATATATATATATATATTTTTCAAACATGGAAAACCTATAGCCAAACCTTGATTGAGTAGTAAAGTACACTTTAATTTTGTAGCCATAACATTTTCATGCAAGAAAATTTATTATAATATAAATAAATAAATAAATTTTTTATCCAAAAAATTTGTTGGTTACATTTATAATTCATTTCATTAAACTAAGCAATGGGCTAATAGTAATTATATCAACGGGCTAATAATAATTATATGATCTTTTATTAGGTTGTAAAAATTAATGAAGCTTTAAAAAGTGTTAATTAATCTTCTTTTTATCGTGGAAAATTGAATGATAATAAACAACAAAAATTTAATTTTTTCTAAAAAAAATAAACAAATTTATTCGGAAAATGATGGTGACATAAATGCAAATTAATATAAGATTTTCAATTAATTACCTAAGTCTCAACAATAGATGAATAGTTGACCCTTAGATTACACAAATAATTAAATGCAATTATCACTCTTCATTAATAATTAATTTTATTATCTGATATATATAATTTTATATTATTAGAGCCAAATTTTAAAAAAGAAATGAAAATTTTATTTTAAAAAATTAACGAGATTAATTTTATGATAAAATTTTATCGAATAAAATATGAGTTAATATAAACTCAACTCTACGTAACATTTAAAAGTGTAATTTTGATTACTATATTTTAAAAAATTGACAATTTTTGTAGCAGCCCAAGCTTACAGCTAACCGATATGGTTCTTTTTTGTCTTTCTTCCCCTCCAATGGTATCAGAGCTGAACATCGGGTAGTGTACCAGCGAGGACGCTAGACCTCGAATGAGGTGGATTTTGAGATTCCAAATCAATTGGAGAGGGGAACGAGTGTCCAACAAGGACGCTAGGCCTCGAAAAGGGGTGGATTGTGAGATCTCACGTCGGTGGGAGAGGAGAATGAAACATTCTTTGTAATGGTGTGGAAACCTCTCTCTAACAGACACGTTTTAAAACTTTGAGGAAAAGCCTAGGAGGGAAAGTCCTAAAAGACAATATTTGTCAGCGGTGAGCTTGCTCTTACAATTTTAGTCGACTCCAATCACTTTCAACTTTTTTTTATTTTTTATATCTGAGTCATTTATTAAACTTTTTAAAAAAATAGTCATAAATTTTTAATAATGAATTTTTAATGGACACAAAGACCAAAATAACCTTTTTAAAAGTACATAAATTATGAAGTAAAAAGAATCCCTATTTAAACCATATAAATTTAACAAAAAAAGAAATAAAAAAATTAAAATAAAATAAAGTTTCAAATGTACCAATCATTTTCCTTATAGAATAAAATAAATAATAATTTGATTGATGATGGAAGCAAATAAGTCCAATTTTGGATGCAAAGAAAGCCACCAACCTTAGTTTAATAAATGTGATGGAATTAAAGTGCTTTTTCACTTTGCATCTTTTTTTATTTTTTTTAATATAAGGTTAAGATTTGGAGCATTTGTCACGCTCCGTTTCAATCCACTTTCTTTTTCATTTCCTAATCTCATATCGTATAGTTTAATTAATTAATTATCATATATTATATAATGGGCGTGACAATGAAAATGCTTACCCCAATGGAATCCACCTCTTTATTTATTTATTATAAATTCATCATCATATGTGGCTTCTTTTATTCAACCTAATGGGGAGTGACAAATAACTATTAACTTATTAAGGGCGTTTATGTAATTTTAAAGCAAACATACATACCAACACGATTTAATCTAGCATATTTTGTCCTTACTTACATGCATGCACGAAAATTTTTAAGAAGTCACCCAACATAGAACTGCTCCAAGTAAAACACGCTTAATCATAACGTTCCTATTATTGAGCCATAGACGAAAAGGAAGGTGCACATTGTTAGTATAAGTATTGACTTTCAATTCTTCAAGTCTTTTTTAATCATCATATCTTCTGATCGCTCTCATTTGAATATAGTCACGGTTTATTGGTAATTAGCTATTCGATTATTGTACAAAAAGCATGTTTGAGGGAGCTACTTCACTCACCGCACACTTCCATCGCTACTAGAGCTTTGCTAACACTTAGCCTAGCTCGTATGTCTACCAATGAGTTTCGAAGTGATCCTCATTCACGTCGGAGATTCCAATTCCGTGAGTGCTATATATATAAATTAGTCCATATTACTTAGAAAGTTGTAATATAACCCCTTATATTTTAATTTAATCTACAAAATTATTAATTGATGGATGATAATCACAAAAAAAATTATGTACGGTAAATCAACAAAAGTGATCTAAGAAAGAAAAACTTTATATTCTCTTTTTTAAGTTTTTTTTAAAATTTTTTTATTTGTTTCTTTACACTAAATTTCTATTTCTCAAATATTAACATTTATAAATATTATTAAAAAAATTATAATATTAGAGACTAAACCGAAAAAAAAAACATAAAGTCATATCTTTAGTCAACTAAAAATAAAAAATAAATAAACAACCTAATATTCACCATTTGAGAAAATTTAAAAAAAATAATATTTAAAAAAAATGACGTGAAGTTCATGAATAAATTAATAAATTATTTAACATTGTGTCAAATTATAATACTTAACAAAAATTATTGGTATTTTCTCTGAGTTAAAAAAAAATAATTATTAGACTCATTAATAATTGATATATATTCCTCTCTGATAATTCTTACACTAAAAAATTTATTAATGCATTAATTAATTCAACTATATATATATATTTTGACAATTAAGTTAACCGATATTGTTCTTTTTTATCTTTCCTTCCTATACAATGATATCAGAGGTAGACATGGGGCAGTGTGCTATACATAGGCCAAAAACTTAAAATTATCATTTTGGAATAATATTGTAACGACTCAAGTCCACTGCAGATATTGTTTTGTTTGGACTTTCTTTTTAAAACTTACGCTCGTTTTTAAAACGCATTTATTAGGAAAGAAGTTTTCACACTCTTATAAATGATGTTTCGTTCTGTTTATACCCTCGTGGAATCTCATAAATATATTACTTTCATAAATATATTAGTTTTATGGGTAAATATTTTGAGAGAAAAATAGATAAAATAAATAAAATAGTAATGGAATTGGTGACATCCTCCTCGTATTCCCCAACCCAAGAACCCTAAAAAAGAAATATAAAATAAAAACCAAAGGTTTGAAATTCCACTGAGAAAGAGAAACAGAGGGGCAGCTGAAGAAAGGAGAAAGAAGAAAGGTCCATTAAATTTGCAGAGAACACATGTCAACTTTTGCTTTTTATTACCCTCTTTCTCTCTCTACAAAGCCCCCCTTCCTTCTCTCTCCTATAATTTATTTATCCCTCTTTTATAATTGGTTTTCTTTTCACAAATCTTTAATTTCCCTTTTCTTTTTCTTCTCCGCCCCTCAAAAATCGAGCTCCCACTGTTCTCTCCTCCTCTCCCCTGTTTTGCTATGGGGGCTGTTTTAATGGAGTGGCTGTACTACTCATAAATGGCTCACCACACTATGCTAACCAATGTTTCTAAAAATTCCACTCACCCACATCCACAATTACCTCCCAATCCAATTTTCCATGATTTTTTAGGCATGAAAAACCCTGATTCTCATCTGGGTTTCTCTCCCCGGAAGGCGGCGCCGCCGGATTTGCGGCCGTCCGAACACTTTCCGGCTGCCTCTGCCTCCCGTGGTTCCTCTTCAAGCGGCGGCCGTGGCCTCATCTCTACTACCTCAGATCTTGCTTCTGGTCTTTCTCTTATGTGATGATTTGTTACTTTACTCCCTACTTCTTGTTCTTCATTTTGTAACTTTTGGATGATGTTTTTTGCTTACTTTTTCTTAAAAAATGGTAGAAAGTATTGGGTCTTTTCGGATTTCTTTTGGTTTGTTCATCATATGGTGAGGCAGTGTGTGGCTATCGTTATTAACCCATTATGAGTTTGGTATTGTTTATTGATACTCCTGTTCTTCCCCTGATTTGGGGGATGATTTGTGCGATTTCTGGTCTGGTTTTAATGTGTTCTTTCACTAGTTTTGAGCGTTTTTGTGTTCTTTGTTTATGGATTTTCTCTTATATGTTCATAATGTTCGACTTTGAATGAGAAATTTATTGTAAACTTAACCCAAATAAGGCATTGACATTGAGTGTTTATGTGAGATCCCACATCGGTTGGGGAGGAGAACGAAACACGCTTTATAAGAGTGTGGAAACCTCTCCCTAGCAGACGCGTTTTAAAAACCTTGAGGGGAAGTCTGAAAGGGAAAGCCCAAAGAGGACAATATCTGCTAGCGGTGGGCTTGGGCCGTTACAAATGGTATCAGAGCTAGACACCGGGCGATGTGCTAGCGAGTAGGCTGTTCCTCAAAGGGGTAGACATGAGGCGGTGTGCCAGCAAGGATGCTGGGCCCCGAAGGGGGTGGATTTGGTGGGGGTCTCACATCGATTGGAGAAAGGAACGAGTGCCAGCAAGGACGCTGGGCCTTGAAGGGGGGTGGATTGTGAGATCCCACATCGGTTGGGGAGGAGAACGAAACACCTTTTATAAGGGTGTGGAAACCCTTCCCTAGCAAACGCGTTTTAAAAAAACCTTGAGGGGAAGCCCAAAAAGGACAATATCTGCTAGCGGTGGGCTTGGGCCATTACAGTTTAGATGGATTGAGCTGAACTTGTTCTAACGATTCAAAATCTGTGTTGAAGTTTGTATGATCACTGACTTGAAAATTGGTGTATGAATGCAAAGTTTGATACCCTTTCTCATTGGTATGAGTAGATCGGCAGGTAGGTAGTCATCTTGAAGGCGTTCCGTTTTACGGTCCGAGGGGCGATATCTCGACTACGGAGATCCATAGTAGGATTATAGGGAGTAAGAGAAGCATATCGGATTCTGGTTTTATGTCGTCGTATCGAGATGGTGTTCCACATATGTCTTCCGAGTCGCATCATAATAGCTTGCATCTGATGAAGGTTTGGATTTATGTTCTATTTTTGTAGTAGCTGAATTGCTGCTTGCTGCACTCCATGTTTAGTGATATTGTTGTGTTTTAACTCAGACGTTACGAAATGGAGCAGGCGGGGATCGAAATCGAAGATCCAATGACGATGAAGTGATGGTTGGGATGCAGCATCCAATGAGGCCGAACGCTGCATCGCTCATCTTGCAATCTCATGTTGGAAGTGGCAGTAGACTTGATGCTGATGTTACCAAGTGGGAGAGATCCACGCTTATGAACATCGGTCCTGCTCCGACCGTGCAGTGTTCTCCTCGTGGGACGTTTGTGCCTTTTCCCCCTCAGTTACCTACAAATCGATACAGAGAAGCGAACGTTATTCCTCCGAATATATCTCAATCAGCTGCCGATGAGGGATCTCGTACCGGAATCAAAGGTCCTGGAATCTTGAGTTCGAGTAATCCTGGTGGTGGAACCTCTGAACGAAACTCGTCGATCCTGCTCAAAAAGTCCGGGACTAATATCGTAGAGCACGATATTCCTTCAAGGTAATGCCTGTGTTGATAGCTAAATCAGATAGTTCTTTAGTAAAATGTTATTCTTTGTGCTACTCATCTCGTTGGCTTGTTATCGCAGTCGACGTGGTCTTACATCGGTTAATCGGCAGATGACGATATTTTACGGTGGTCAAGCTCATGTCTTCGACGATGTTCATCCAAACAAGGTTCGTGTTCTAAATTACCTGGTTCTAGGCGCATGTTTGGCCTTCTTTTACTATCCAACTGCCACTCATTTCACACTAATAGAAGCCTAGCAACTTCATAACACATTTGAATGCCAAATTGATGGTATCTGATCGACCATTCTTAAGATCGCTTTCCCTCAATCTACTCGTAAGTTTGAATGTGTGAATTACCTCGGCACCCATAATCTGTCACACGGCTAGCACGGTTTTGGGTTCACTTGCAACGTTCTTTTATGTTAATCCGTTTTGAATCTCTGCTCGTTTGAGAACTTGTGATGCTTGATGTATGGTTGAGCTGCACTTTTCAAGATTTTGATTTTCATAGCTTAAGCAATATCATAAACGCTTTCAACGGTAGGATCCGCTGTCATCCGTGAACGGATTAAGCCGAAAATTGCAATGCTTTCCACACTCCATAGATCCCATATGCCCAACAGGTTAGAGCGTTATCACAGACGAGAAAAGAACAATGTAGCTCGTTCGTGACAAATGAACAGATATTTAGAATCCATGTTTGTTGCGAGCGTTCAATATTCACTCGGTCGATTGCCTGATCGAACTATGTTTTCTTCAATGCATTTCAGGCAGATGTTATAATGGCCTTAGCTGGATCGAACGGCGGATCGTGGTCGACTAACTATGCAACAAAGTCAACTTCTAGGCCAATCAACGAAAACCAAATGGCAAGTGGAGAGCTCGATATCGTCGCCAAAGAATCACATGGAAAGCTGTGTGTTGCTGGGAGTTCCATGCCGCAAGTAGGCTCTGTTGAGAGAATCTCAACAACATCAGCAGGTTGGTGCTCGTATCTATATCTATGGCACTGCATCATACACGGGATAGAAACCGACATATCTCGGGAAATCGAATCGTTGTATGACATGTTCTTGTTCTTTTGACAACAAAAACAGGAGCTCCTCATGGTAGCAATGCTGGCAAAGGTGGTAGAGACCAAGCTCAAGCCACAGATTCGAGCATGGAGAAGAAGAGAGATTTGTAATATTTGTTCTCCAACTCGAACAAACTCTCGCCATGCTCGCCCGTGTTTCGGTACTATCTAGCTTCAATTTTTATCGTATTTTCTTACTTTTTGGTGGTGGGGGTGCAATTTTCTTGTTCATGGGAATGTGGAGATATGAGATTATGGATTGGATTCTAGATTAAAGGAATGGTTTAAGCTTGATGAGCAATGGAAAAATTAGTCCCCTTTCCTGTTTGATATGTAGTAGCAACTACTAAACCCGAGAAATAGCAAGAGAGTCGATTGAATCCTTGGAAACTAATACGATCGAACTACCTTTTGGTTTACGTACTTGGTGAGGAGGAAAATGGAAACTTTCTGGAATTACAGATTGCTCACGAGCCTCCTATCATTTGAAGATTCTGTCGGGACTTTGCTTGGTCTTTCGTATATGAGATATAGAATCTAACCATTTCGCAGATTAGGATTGACTCTTTCTCGTTGCATATTTATCTAACACGAGGACTAGCCAAAGTGAATATAGACACGTACTCCTTCCCTCAGAGTTGGAGATTCAAATATTCGTACCCACTTGTAGTAAAAAAAGACCGACTTTCATAAATGAACCCTCGAGTCAAATATAAGTTATAGACATGTTTAAGTTTTCTAAACCTAGATTTGTTTAAACCTCGAGTATGTGATTATCATTCAAGGAGAAAAATAAAAATTTATAATATATATATAAAATTAATAAAAAATTTCAAATTGTCGAGCCAAATCATTTAACTGCCATGTCTTTTTATCATATTTTCTTTGTGCAAAATATGAGACACGACGATTTAAACCTTCAACTTTAAGGATTGCCTCTGCCAATCATCACCGAGCTATACTCACTTGCATCAATTTTTTTATTTGTCAATTTGATCATTACCTTTTGAAACCAAAAATAAAATATATTTTGTTTAAAAGAATAATAATAATAAAAGACTTAGACTGGAATTGCTCGTACAAGAGCCTATCCCATGGGCTGAAAGTGACTGGGCCGTTTTAGCTATGGGCTTCAGCCCAGTTTACAGTTAGCTTTCGAATGGGCCTTCTAGCCCAGCTGAAAGGATCTTTTCTAAATATTATTATTTAAAACTAATTGAAAATAATTAAAAAAAAATATAATCATGATTACAATTAATAATCACAATCAAATTACAAATTCAAAAAAATTAAATTATTCTAAATATTAATGGTTTCGTGACAATTAAATTAATTGAGTCATAACCACGTTGACAACTCTAAACCTGCAATTCTTACCAACCCTGTTATTCACTACCCGACAAAGTTTTTTTTTCGAGTGGGGATACATTTTTTTTTTTATAATTTACATCATTACATAAAATACTATTAGTGGGGTTTACGCAATGATTATGAACCATATATTAAAAAAAAATTGTTTTGTCACACAAATATTTCAAAAAGGAAAAAAAAAAAGTATATTATTTAAGGACTTTAAGGGAAAATATAAGATGATAAAATAATGTTGATAGTTGGGTGGTATTCTCCATTTGAAAATAGACAAAAAAAAAAAAAAAAAAAAAAGATATGGTAATAATTAGATTCATTGACTTTTAGTTAATGGACCCATGAGTCTCCCATTTGATTGGTCCTAAGAAGACAAAACCAAAAATAAAATAAAAATAAAAATAAAAATAGAGAGAAACAAAAAAAGTCTTAATTTTTGTGCAACTGTTTTTGGACTCATTACCAAAATGCTAAGAGACAAAAATTTATCTTTGAATGCCCACCAACAAGATTATTTTGCTTCTACACCCCTTTGTATTTGGATCACGACCCGACCCTTTTTAGCTTTCAGCTCCACTCGACATCTCGGCATGCCTGTCTATTACTTGTTGTCACTTATATTCAATATTCTTATCTACTTTATTGTAAGTTCGGGTTTTGAACTTTTAAGTTTCTGTCTATTTTATTGCTGAATTTAACCGTTTATTAAGTTCATAAACTTTTCAACCTTGTTGTTGATAGATTATTGACCTGTTCAAATTTTATTGACCAAAATTGAAGATTAGGGTTAAACTAAATAGACACAAACTTAAAAAATTTAAGGCTGAATTTATCATTTAATCTATTTGTTAGTTTTTTTTAAAAAAAAAAGAAATTAACCAAACGTTTTAATAAATAGTTGTTACATGTCCTATTAGATTCAAACTTTTGACCCCAAAGCTCACTTCCAGCCGATATTGTCCTATTTAGGCTTTTAGTTCTGGGTTTCCCCTCAAGGTTTTTAAAACGAGTCTACTGGGGAGAAGTTTTCACACCCTTATAAAGAATGTTTCGTTCTCCTCTCCAACCGATGTGGGATATATACCTTAACGGATTGAGCTGATGGGTTGAGTATAATAATTATAATAATTAATTTAATAAAATAAAATAAATAGTAATCTTGTGAGTGATTTGCATTGAGATTGCCACAACCTTGTTTTGTCCCTTTCTTGAACCTCATATCAATTTTCCAAAAAAACAAACACCACTTTGTCCAAAATTGCCACCATTTTTAACCTAATCTTCATCTCTTTCTGCCACTAAATTTGTTTTAAAATCCCCCAAATGCTCCAAAACTCTAATACAAACAAACCCATTTCTTTGCTTTGCCAATCCATCAACATAATGACTACTCTCTCTCAAGCATATAGAGAACACCCTCTTATTCACCTTCACCATATCGTTCCTTTAGACTTCGATTCATTACGAACCGTTCCTGACTCTCACGACTGGCCTCATTCCTCGTGCGATACCTTTGAGCTTCATACTAATGGAGATGTTCCCATTCCCTTGATCGATATGGCTGACCCTAATGCAGCGATGCTCATTGGTAATGCATGTAAGACATGGGGAGTGTTCCAATTGACCAACCATGGCGTGCCGACGAGTCTGGTGGAGAGAGTTGAAGTTGAGGCGGGACGACTATTCGATCTTCCAATGACACGAAAGCTGAAGGCGCTTCGAGCTCCCGGCGCCGCCACCGGCTACGGCTTGCCTCGAATAACGCCATTTTTCTCTAAGTATATGTGGCACGAAGGATTTACTATTATGGGATCCTCCGAAGAACATGCTTCTCAACTTTGGTCTTCTAACTACCAACCGTTCTGGTAACTCCTTCATGCATTTTCATACACGTTTCTATTTGTTTATTTTCTTTTCTTTTCTTTTCTTTCTTTGCTATTTTAACTGCTGGAATTAATTCATACACGCGGCTTTTTATTTATTTTATTTTTTTATTACACATTCATGTTTTAAAATATTAAAATATTTAAATTTGTGTTTAATAAATTCATAACCATTCGTCTATAACTTTCAATTTTATTTTAAATTATTATATTAACATTAAAAAGAATGTTTAATTAAGAATCTGTCAAATAAAACGATGGATTTTAAAAAATATTGAATAAATCGAAAAACACAAAATTAAAAATTTAGATATCTAATTAGACATGGAATTGAGAGTTTAAAAAATTAATCAATACTTTCTACGTATGTTTTAAAGTAATAAATACGAACTTAATTTAATATAATCTATTATTATTTTTGTATGATAAATGATATCTTAAATCACTTTTAGCTTTTAATTTTTTTCAATAATCACTTATTAACTCTATTAATTAATTATTTGAAGCGATGTAATGGAAGAGTACCAGAAGAACATGAAGTCCTTAGCTGAGAAAATCACACATTTAATCTTAAATTACCTTAACATCCCCGACGACGCCGAAATCACAAACTGGCTCCATTCCGCCGGAGCCGCCGCCTGCAGCACCGCCCTGCAATTAAACTGCTACCCCCGGTGCCCGGATCCAACCCGGGTCATGGGTCTGGCCCCACATACCGACACCTTTCTATTGACAATCCTCCACCAAAGCAGCACGTGCGGGCTCCAAATCTTCAGGGACGGGTTCGGCTGGGTACCGGTGATGCCGGTAGCAGGTGCACTAGTCCTCAACGTCGGCGACCTGTTCCACATCCTGTCGAATGGGCGGTTCCCGAATGTCCTCCACCGGGTTGTCGTTGACCCGACCCGACGCCGGCTGTCTATGGCGTATTTCTTTGGACCGCCGCCGGATTTCTGCGTGACGCCGTTGAATAATCCACCGGAATCTCCCCGGTACCGGTCTGTGGTGGTGAAGGAGTATGTCGGGTTGAAGGCGAAGAATTTGGAGTGTGCCCTCTCTATGATCGGAATATGATAATTATTTATTATTGAATTTTGTATCATAATTATATATTTGTTTTAGTTAATATTTCAATTTTTGTAATCTTTCCCTTCCCACTATCTTCACTATCTCCATTACCATTTCTACCGGTAATAAGAGGTTTAATTTCACTATAATAATAATAAAAATATATACATTCAATTATTATTTGTCTGATAGTTAACTTTACCATAGTTTAATACGTATTAGTTCGTAACCCTCGAACACTGCATCTGAATAAGAGCGATCATTAAAGTTTTAAATTATGATTAAAAAAAGCTTAACATATCGATGATTTCTACTTCGAGCAAAATCACAGGAACTCCAAAATTAATTTGGGTCTACATAGATAGTCTTCACTTTTAGAAGTTATTTAAGATAAATATATAATATGGTAATTTTGCAAGAGGCACGGGAAAATGTCAGTATCATTGGGTGCTAGGATTCCACCATTTATTTAAAATTCAATTTTACAAAAATTTTCATTTATTTTCGTGAGAATTAGAGCGAGGATTTCTGTTTATATATATGTATATATTATATATATAAATCTATTCATTTGAAGAAAATTATTAACGAATATTAAAAAAATGTAAAAGGTCCGAATAAATTTAAATAATATTTTATAATAAACCTATAATATAATGTTTTATTAATATAATTTTTGAAAAATTTAGATTTTAATACCGTCCTCCTAATCTTTATTTTTAATATTATAATATAATATAACATAAATAAAAAACGAAGCATTTTGTATAAGTGTGTGAATACATCGGTTAAGATCTCATTCTTTATAAGATCGAAGGGAAGAAATTATGGTAGGAACAAGGACGGGAAATATAATCTCCGTATGAGATTTCACATCGGTTGGAAAGGAGAACGAAGCATTTCTCTGAAAACCTCTCCCTAACAGACAGGTTTTAAAACAGTAAGGCTGACGACAATATGTAACGAGCCAAAGCGGACAATATTTATTAGCGGTGGGTTTTGAATGTTACACTACGTCTCGTGTCCCATTTAGCTAATGAGAAAAAATCCGTCAGTACTCTCTCTCTCATTTGTAACAATAACGATATGGTTAATTCAAACATAATTTAATAGGTAATACACCAACAACTGTCGATCGGTGTGAATTTTAAAAAACAATATAAAATCTAAAATCGTCCACTAAATTAATCGAATAAATTATTAATGTTGGTGCTTATGGTGTTTAAGAGACCTTTGTTGTTGTATTCAAAAGAGTTCCACACTAATAATTAAATATCATTAATGTTGTCACCATAATGGTACCGCCCCATATATAATAATTTTCCGATCTGAAATTTTTGTTTTTATTCTCTTGAGAAATATAATAGTTTTTTTTTATATTTTATTTTATTAATATTGTTTTTAAAAAATTATACCTTTGTTTTCATTCGGTTGTTTCCAATTAGGTGTCTATTTGATAACGGTTGGATTTTGCCAAGTTAGAGGTCCTAATTTAACGAATTGATTCCAACCAAGAGCTGGTTAGAAAATGAATAACTTCTAGATCGAATTTGGAATCTATGATGGTCACTCTTAGGTCACAAAACGACTCACTCCAGAATTAGCTTAATCATGACTAATCCAATGAATTGATTTTAACATCAAACCTAGAACAAGGTTTGAAAGAAACATAACACAATGTTTTTATATTCCACTATGATTTAAAAAATGAATATTAAATACAAATGGAAGAAAATAAGGAAGGACATACATAGTGTTAAATGTAGTTCAACTAGCAAAAGCCTTCCAATCAGTTTCCAAGCGATATTTATTATAATTTTATTATTTTTTTGATTTGATACTTAAATCTTCTTTGCATTACTTCTTTAATTACTCCGCTCGAGTCTATGCAAATGATCTGACTATTTTATCACTATTTTTAAAGAGGGATAAAATTTACTTTTAAATATCTTTTCATAGTTTAATTAATATATAAAATTGTAATTATAAATCCGTCTCTATCTTACAGCCTTAATTATATTTATTTTCAAATTTCCCCTCATTTTTTTTTTATTTTTCTTGTGTCAAATGTTTTCTTTTTCTATATGGCAATAAATTTGTATTTTCAAAATTAAAACAAATGATTTTTAAGGTTTAAACAAATGATATTGAGAAAATTAAAACTTTATAAGTAATGAAACAAAAATTAAATTTTAAGTTAAATTAATAAAAATAGTCTTCAAATTTACATTTTCTCTTAAAAATATGTTTCAACTTTCAAAAGTTCGAATAATATTCTTAAATTAAAAAAAAATAAAAAATATATTTACCATTAGTTATGGATAAAAACCATTTATAATTTGTTTAAAAAATAAGAGTGTTTCAAAAATATCCTTTTAACTGTAAAAAAATGTTTCAAAAATACCCTTAAACTTTTAAAATTGTTTAAAAAATACCATTGAAAAATAAAAAATATCTTTACCATTAGTTTTGGATGAAAACCGTTAATACTTTATTTCAAGAATACCCTTAAACGTTCAAAAGTATTTCAAAAATACCTTTAAACTTTTAAAATTGTTTAACTTTCAAAAGTTTCATTAATATCCTTAAATTTTTTTAAATGTAAAAAATACCTTTAAATCTTTTTCTAAAAGTACAAAAGTACTCATACTATTAATATACGAAGGAAACCATTAGTGTCATATTTCATAAAGACGGATGAATTTTCAAAAGTAACATTTTTAAAGTTTAAGGGTATTAATACTCCTTTTAAGAGTTTACGAGTATTTTTGAAACATGGTTCTAACAATTTCGTTTATATACTAACGATAAGGTAAGGTATTAATGAAATATTTGAAAGTTCAAGACATTTTTTAAAGTTCAAACGGTATTTTTGAAACACTTATAAAAGTTAGTATTTTTGAAACAAAATACTATGATTTCTGTCTAAAACTAAAACTTCTGAAAGTTTAAAGATATTTTTAGATAGACAATTCTAAATTTTGATATCTTAAAAAAAAAACTTAAAGTTAAATAAAAAATAAGGGTTATATTGAAACGTAGCGTATTGAAATTATAAATGCATACGAAAATTAGTTCAATATTATAATCAATTATTATTTTTATCTACTTATTTATATTAAATTCATTTATTATTTAATCATACAAATGTATGATTTTTTATTAGAGGGCCATTATGGAAGAACATTAGCAAAAAGTGTTTCTGTCACGTCCAAAAAAAGCAAACATATATTAATTAAAATATTAATAGAATTACTAGGGACAAAAAATGTATATTTTTCTTATTATTTTATTAGAAAATATTATAAATGTTTTAGTTTTCTTTTGTGTTTGTGATCCACAATTTTAATAAGAATTCCATTTAAAGGAATATTATGTTTCCTAATTTTTTTCAATTCTCTTAATTAATTAAAAAAATCATTAAACTTTAATGAAAAAAACCTAAACATGGAAAATACAAAACAATAAAACATGCGTATTGTGTTTATTCATATTTAAAAAATATTTATAAACTTTCCAAATACAAAAATATTCTTCTTATTATGAATTTATGTTTGTCTATAAATGGAAAACAAGTACAGGATGACTAAGAAAAACTCAACAAGATGCCGTTAGAAATAAGGACTCTACAATGGTATGATATTGTCCACTTTAGGCTAGGCTTTGCCTCCCTAAATGAGGGAATGTGGGACTCACTCTCGAGCCCTCGGACAAAATACACCCTTTATTCGACACTTTAGAGACTCACAATTCTTTGTTCGATATATTGTTCACTTTGAGCATAAGCTCTCATGTCTTTGCTTCGAGCTTTTTCAAATGGCCTCATAACAATGAAAATGTATTCTTTTACTTATAAACACATGATCATTCCCTAAATTAGCCAACGTGGGATTCACTCCCAACAATCTTACGCATATGCATCTTTCTTTTTAGTTGCTCAACTAGGTGACGAATGCTCGATATGAGTCGATAAACCTTGTTTCTCTGATGCCCTCTTAATCCTCTTATTTCATTCATTTGAGTTGAGCGAGAATTAATTTGAAAATAACTCATATATACTTTCATTTTTTTTTCCGTATTTGTTCGATTCTTAGCCAATTTTCTCACCCACCAAACAAGACATATAATAAAATCTCATAAAATCCTACCAATTATAAAAATTAAAATCTCTCCAAATTCAGTAAAATAATGATGAATAAAAAATTGCACCAAAGGAAAAAAAATGGATATAGAAAGGTGTGAGGTGTAGATAGACCGGTTTCATTTGCTTTTAATTTTTTTTAAAAAAAGAAATTATGAATATTAATGCATTTCACAAATCTACCACATGACTTCACATGACATGACATAATAGGACATCGCATAACATACATAGCATAGCATCGCAAAGTAACCGTACGCCGGAGAAGTTCACGAAAAGGGTTTGCATGTGAGAGTTCTGTCCTCTCTCTGGGGCGTTGGAGTACTAAGTGTGGAAAAGGGTTTGGTGATTAAGGAAGCATGTGAGTTAGTTACCTTGCGTGATCTTCAACGCTCGTTGGAAATCTCAGATACTAAACGATATCTAATTCAATTATTTTTTCATTTTTCAAATAGCGGCTGTTACAATACATCCAAAGATATCAATTATCAAAAAGACCTAAACTGCCTTCCATAACAATCCATTCTTATCATATTTCCTTGTTATTTGCAAGAACATTAATCTCCTCTAGACATTCAATTTAAATTAATCTCTTTATTTCTTACTTTAAAAAGCAATCCTTCCATAAATGGTGAGCTTGCCAAAACTGGATCCTCTATGATTTCTTTTTAAGTTTATAAATTGGAGTGGTAAATAAACTTACTATTTCAATATACCTTCATCTTAATCTCGTTGGATTTTTTGTGCAGCAACCTAGATATGGCAGATCAAGAGTATCCTATCGCAAGCCAATTGATTCCTCTGGACTTCAGCTCAGTTCAAACTATTCCTGAATCTCACTTATGGCCTCACCCCGATGATTCATCGCGGAAGATCGAACCGGACAAAATGCTCTCGATCCCGGTTGTCGATCTTAACGACGATAATGTGTCGGAGCTCATAGGAAAAGCCTGCGAGGAGTGGGGAATGTTTCAGCTGATTAATCATGGTATCCCGAAAACCCTAATAGCTGAAGCTGAGGAGGTGGCTCGATGTCTTTTCGCTCTTCCAAAAAGCCAGAAGATGAAGGCATTACAGGCTCCCGGAACCTTCACCGGCTACTGCATGGCCGGAATATCGAAGTATTATGAGAAACTGATGTGGCATGAAGGATTCACCGTCGTAGGTTCTCCGGTTGATGCTTTTGAGAAACTCTGGCCATCGGACTACCAACGGTTCTGGTAAATCCATGCAACTTTTTTCATGCATGTACAAAATTAGGGTTTAGGGTTTATGTTAAAACGTTTATTACCCATTTTTATATGACCTAATTGGATTCTTACTTTTATTTATTCATTTTATTTTTTTTATCAAGTGATATAATGGAAGAATACCAACTCAAATTCAAGGCTTTAGCTGATAAGCTAATAAGGTTAATTTTCAAGTTTCTTGGCATCTCCGATGAAGAGATGGTGAAGTTGTTGTCTTACATCGACCCGACCACCGGAAAACCCCACATGGCTTTTCGCTTGAACTCGTATCCGCCATGCCCTGATCCAAGCAAAGTCATTGGCCTCGCGGCCCACACCGACACCTCCCTCTTCACCATGCTTCACCAGGCACGCAAATATGGGCTACAGATCTTCAACGAGAAAGAAGGCTGGATTCCGCTGGCTCGGAGGAGCGACACGCTCATTATTAACATCGGTGATTTCCTCCAAATTATATCGAACGGGCGGTTTCACAGTATTCCTCACCGGGTGATGATACGAGAGACTGAGGAGCGTACGTTGTCGATGGCATTTTTCTATTATCCACCGGGTTATTTAAACGTAGCACCTTATTGTAAGCCATTGAGTGAAACCCCACAGACTCCTATTTATAAAGGAGTGAACGCGAAAGAATATTACGTCATCAAGGCCAAGAACTTGGGGAAGGGAATTGCTGCCCTAACAATATGATGTTTCACATTGAAGCCCTCTTGTTTGCTTCATTTTCAGATTGAAATAAGTTAATTAAACGGTTCATGTGGGACAGCTTTTAATTGGTTTAGTTTGTGAATCATACACAGCCAGGCAATAAATAAATATGTCTGTAATATTCTTGTTTTTTTTTTAAAAAAATTTCTGTCATTTCATGCATGTTCAAAACATGATGTGTATTCATGTTAGACTTATAAATAAAAATTAAAAAGGCAAAGACTTTGTGCACATCCCTTCTCTCTCAAACCCAACCAACCATTAAATTCTAACTAATTTATATAATCTCACTATGGAAGTTTTTTTAAATTTTTTGGAATCTATATATTTTAGTATACTTGTGACACCCCAGTAAATGAGAGGTATATGAATGAATCAAGACCATATTCGAATGTGAGTGATTTTGAGGATACGATGACTAAGAAATGCTTGAAAGAATTTAAAGTTACTACTTATAGTAACAAGGTGCACCTTTCTTTTCTTTTGGTGACTCTATCATAGAATTTCAAGGTTGAGTGTGCTTTTGATAAGAATCAGCCCAAGGGAAAGCTGTAATGCCAAATGATAAGGAAATCGGCCCAAGGGAAAGCTCTGATACCAAATGATAAGGAATCACTACAAGGGGAGTAAGATTCAGATTACCTTGTTGATCGAATATCTCAAGACAAGAACACTTGTTTGAGATTCGAATCACTCCACAAACAAGATCAATCATATCTATCTTTAATGATTCTTGTTGATCAAATATCTCAAGACAAGAACACTTGATTGAGATTCGAATCACTCCACAAGCAAGAATGATCATGTCAAGCTTGAATGATTCTACATGCAACCTAAACTACATAGAAAGAGTTCAAAAGTATTAACTGACCTTGGGGAACAAGATCAACACAGTAAGCACCGTCTATTTTTCAATTACTCTGCAATATTTTAAAAAAAAAACGTGCATCGATATGTGTTTTGATCCTATCTGAAAGGTTCTATCCATTTAAACGTTAGATTGTCATACAAATGCTCTATTCCATGAAAAGTTATAAAAACGTGCAAACATACGCATACATGATAGTACATATCCTTCTTAAAACATCATAGCATGACCTTGAGATCTTTTTAGTCCAGGTAGGGTTGAACATGTGATACTTCCTCACACACGGCTCACGCACGTGCACATGAACCCACTAGACGAGCAGACCACAGAAGAAAAGACCTGCATGATATCATGGCAAACATAAATATCAAAGCTACGCGTCCAATTTAATATAATATAACAAAGAAGTATCCTGATACACATGACACTCATAAATGCATGAGATCCTCGTGACTTTTAATTACAACATTTAATAAGAAACAATTCGTTCTTCCTTTTATGTCATAATAAACATACAAGTTGTATATGTTGGATCCGTATGGCAACCCTAAGGGGACTAAATAGGATTTTAACAATAAAAATATGTAAACTTGATTAATTTTTCTAATTAGGATTTATTTTGTTTTAATAACTAGAATATGATAATTAATACAATAAAATAGTTCAAAAAATAACCCGATATAAAAAAAACTTAAAACGTGCCCTAGATCTTAATAAGAATTTCGAAATTAAATAGGAAAGAGTTAGAGTTAGAAAATATAACACCGTGGTTTTATAGTGGTTCGGTCAAACTCGACCTACTCCACTCCTCAAGTGCCTCTTGGGAATTTGAATAAACCTTTCTCGACTCTTTTCTCGGAACAGAGTTCAACCGCTACCCCCCTCTTTTTACGAGTTCAAGAGCAAACTCAATCCCTTTCACGATTCAGGATCAAACCGGTACAAGTATCATTAGTATAATATAAATCTACATCATAGCTTCACATGACATGACATAGCATGACATAATAGGACATCATATAACATACATAACGTAACATCATAGGACTATGACCATTCTATGTGTTTGTCGACCGTAGACCACGACGATGCTAATTATGGCTAGGGACGCAAAGTTACCGTGCGCCAGCAAAGTTCACGAAAAGGGTTTTCATGTGGGAGTTCTGTCCTCTCTCAAGGGCGTTGCACTACTAAGCGTGGAAAAGGGTTTGGTGATTGAGGGAACGTGTGAGTTAGATACCTTGCGTGATCTTCACTACTCGTCAGAAATCTCACGTTTTGAATGATACCTGATTCAATGCATCCAAGGCATATCAATTATCAAAAAGACCTAAACTACCTTCCATAACAATCTATTCTTATCCTATTTCTTTCTTATTTGCAATAACATTAATCTCCTCTAGGCATTCAATTTAAATTACTCTCTTTGTTTCTTACTTAAAAAAAAAAAGCAATAATCCTTCCATAAATGGTGAGCTTGATTTACTACTTCTTTTTAAGTTTATAAATTGAACCCGAAGTAAGCTTAGTATTTCAATATATCTTGATCTTAATCTCATTGGCTTTTTGTGTGCAGCTACCTAAATATGGCAGAGCTTCCTCCCGTAGGCCTTTTGGTTCCTTTGGACCTCAGCTCAGTTCAGGCTGTTCCTGAATCTCACTTATGGCCTCACCCCAATGAATCATCGCAGAAGATCGAATCAGACAAAATAGTCTCGATCCCGATTGTCGATTTTAACGACGATAATGTGTTGGAGCTCATAGGGAAAGCCTGCGAGGAGTGGGGAATGTTTCAGTTGATCAATCATGGTATCCCGAAAACCCTAACAGCCGAAACCGAGGAGGTGGCTCGATGTCTTTTCGCTCTTCCAAAAAGCCAGAAGATGAAAGCATTAAATGTTCCCGGAACCGCCAACGGCTACTGCATGGCCAGATTAACGAAGCATCATGACAAAATGATGTGGCATGAAGGATTCACCGTCATAGGTTCTCCAGTTGATGATTTTAAGAAACTCTGGCCATCGGACTACCAACGGTTCTGGTAAATTCATGCAACTTATTTCGTGCATGTACACAATTAGGGTTTAGAGTTTATGTTTAACTCTTTATTACTCTAAATCCCAACAATTTTTATATCCCCTAATCTGATGCTTACTCTTCTTCTTCTTTTGTTTGTTTGTTTTTTTATTTATTATTATTTAATCAAGTGATAAAATGGAAGAATACCAACTCAAAATGAAGGCCCTAGCTGATAAGCTAATAAGGTTAATCTTCAAGTTTCTTGGCATTTCCGATGAAGAGATGGTGAAGCTGTTGTCTTACATCGACCCGGCCACTGGAAAACCCCACTTGGCTTTGCGCTTGAACTCGTTTCCTCCGTGCCCTGAACCGAGCAAAGTCATTGGCCTCGCAGCCCACACTGACACCTCCCTCTTCACCATGCTTCACCAAGCACGCAGAGAGGGGCTACAGATCTTGAACGAGAAAGAAGGCTGGCTTCCGCTGGCTCCGAGGAGCGACGCTCTCATTATTAACATCGGCGATTTCCTCCAAATTATATCGAACGGGCGGTTTCATAGCATTCCTCATCGAGTGATGATACGAGAGACTGAGAAGACTACGATGTCGATGGCATATTTCTATCATCCACCTGGTCATTTATACGTATCACCTTATTGTAAGCCATTGAATGAAACTCCACAGACTCCCATTTATAAAGGAGTGAACGTGAAAGAATATTTCGCCATCAAGGCTAAAAACTTGGGGAAGGGAATTGCTGCCCTAACAATATGATGTTTCATATTGAAGCCCTCTTGTTTGCTTCATTTTCAGAAGGGTTTCCAAAAAATAAGTTCGTTAAATTGTTCATGTGGGACAACTTTTAAATGGTTTAGTTCGACGATCATACACAGCCATGCAATAAATATGGAAACTTGTATGTAGTATTCTCGTGTGTTTGTTTTTGTTTTTTAAATGTCTGTCAGTTCCATGCATGTTCAAATCCCTTCTCTCTAAAAGCCAACCAATCATTCAATTCTAACCAATTTATATCATCAAACTTTTGAAATTTTTTTGAAATTTTTGGAATCTATACATTTTAGTATATTTGTGACACTCGAGTAAATAAGTGGTACATGAATGAACCAACACCATATTCGAATGTGAGCGATCCTGAAGATATGATGACTAAGAAATGCTTAAAAGAATTTAAAGTTACTACTTATAGCAACAAGGTGCACCTTTCTTTTCGGTGACTCCATCATAGAACTTCAAGGTTGAGTGTGCTTTTGATAAGGAATCAGTCGAAGGGAAAGCTCTGATACCAAATGATAAGGAATCACTACAAGGAAAGTAAGATTCAGATTACCTTGTTGATCGAATATCTTAAGGCAAGAACACTTGTTTGAGATTCGAATCACTCCACAATCAAGATCGATCATATCTAGCTTGAATGATTTTTGTTGATCAAATATCTCAAGGCAAGAACACTTGATTGAGATTCGAATCTCTCCACAAGCAAGATTGATCATGTCAAGCTTGAATGATTCTACATGCAACCTAAACTACATAGAATTGCAAAGAAACTTAGCCATTGGTTAAGGCAAAGCACAAATTCTCCTTTTACTACATTTTTCCAAGTCTATCTTACAAAGTTAACATATTGCTTTATATAGCCTCAAGAGGGGTAACATTCATACTTGATGACTATAATTAGCCACTATGTAAATGTAAGTTTAAAGTAAATAAAAAGTCTTAAAATACATTAATGAAATACAATAATTCTAAATTACTTTCAATTGTAATACACCCAAAATTTATAACAATGAAGTTTCATCCTTGTTCAATGTGGCATGAATTGATGTCCTTTCATAATTTCAACAATATTTTCTTCGCATCTTCATTGAAGTATATTGTATGATTGATGTCTCTTGGTTATATCAGTTTTACTTGAAGCAATTCTATGTTGGGTGACCTTTTGGAAATTTTTCTAAGATGTATGTATGTAATAACAAAATATGCTGAAAGAATTTATCTGTGTGGATAGTCTTCACTCTAAAAAAGGGAATGTATGTCGTATCTGAATTCTAAATCCTGATCTGATTCCTAGGCATGGGTCGTTACAAATGTTATTAAAGTGGTACCTCTCTCACTAAAATGTAGTTCGGAGATAAACTAAGGCAGAAGCTTATGGACATGAGACACTAGGATACATGTAACAATCCATTAGTCCACTAACTTAGTTTGTAACCAATTTTATAACACTTTTATTTATATTTTAAAATTTATAACAATTAAGTCCTTATCATGAAAATTATGGTTGAAATAAAATGAGATCTCTTACACATGTAGATCCATAAATTGATTACACATTAAATGTGTTCTTAAAGTCCAAAGACAGTAATCACATATAAAGATTGTCGTATAATATTAATAGATTATTTTTTTTTATAATAGGGACAAAATAGTTATACATTTTAAACATAGGGATTAAATGGTTAATGCATAAATTAAAAAAATCATTACAAACTTGAACATACATCGATTAATTTGCCATAAAAATTCAGATTTAGAACTAAATTGACAAAGGTGATATATTAATTAATTTGCCATAAAAATTTAGATTTAGAGACTAAATTATTAATTTTATAAAGACAGACAAAGGTGATAAGGTTAATTCAAGCTGTGACCTAAATTAGGAACAAAAAATTCTAATTTTTAACGGTTTCATAATATTAGACATTGAGAACGTTATTTTTTTAATTATAAAATAATAATAGTAAGGGTCAAATGAAGTACTAGCACACCAAAATTATGAGTGAAACTCAAAAATATATGTAGCCAAAGCTTATTTTAATACAAAAAAATAAACCTTCCCAAAAAAACATTCTTATTACAAAATATGGAATTATATATTTAAAATAATAATAATAATAATTCTGGTGCTTTGAAACCTTAATTGACCACTAAATAAGATTATGTTATTTTAAGATACCATTAAATCAGATACAAACAAAAATGATTCTCGAAATCTCTTCACAACCATCATTTATGCGTTTCATTTCTATAATTAAACAATAATTTTTCTTTAATTACAAAGTCTGAGAGGAAAATATAGAAAAATAATTAAATTTTTGTAACATAATCTAATTAAACTAAGTTATTATTGTTAATTTCAATTAAATATGATTAATAATCTAGTGAATTAATTCATGAGTAATTCTTTACTAATTTTATTCCTAATATTAAACTATATTATAAGTTGCTAATATCTAATATGATGCAAAAGTAAGATGAAAGAGTTCAAAAATATTAACTGACTTTGGGGTACAAGATTAACACAGTAAACACTGTCGTAATCTGATTCTGAGGCTTCTCTTCTAATCTTTAATTACTTTGCAATATTTTTTAAAAAAACGTGCATCGATATGTGTTTTGATCCTATCCGAAAGGTTCTATCCCTTTAAACGTTAGATTGTCATACAAATGCTCTATTCCATGAAAAGTTATAAAAATGTGCAAACATACGCATACATGATAGTACATATACTTCTTAAAACATCATAGCATGGCCTTAAGATCTTTTCAGTCCAGGTAGGGTTGAACATGTGATACTTCTCCACGCGCGGCTCACGCACTTGCACATGAACCCACTAGACGAGCAGACCACAGAAGAAAAGACCTACATGATATCATGACAAACATAAATATCAAAGCTACGCGTCCAATTTAATATAACATAACATGGAAGTATCCTGATACACATGACACTCATAAATGCATGAGATCCTCGTGACTTTTAATCACAACATTTAATAAGAAACAATTGGTTCTTCCTTTTATGTCATAATAAACATACCAGTCTTGGATGCATATGGCAACCCTAGAAGGGTAAATAAACCGTAAAGATATTTAAACGTGATTAATTTTTCTTATTGTGATTTTTTTTAAATAGGGAGAATATGATAATTAATACAATAAAATAGTTCAAAAAATAACAGAAACAATTATAAAAAAAACTTATGCAATAAATCTTAATAAGAATTTCGAAATTAAATACGAAAGAGTTAGGGTTAGAAAATATAACACCTTGTTTTATAGTGGTTCGGTCAAACTCGACCTACTCCATTCTGCCTCTTGGGAAATTGAATAAACCTTTTTCGACTTTTTTTTCGGAACAGAGTCCAACCGCTACACCCCTCTTTTTACAAGTTCAAGAGCAAACTCAATCATTTTTATCTTTTAGGATCAAACCGATATAAGTACTAAATTTTTGTAGTAACACACCACAACTCTATAAGAGAGTAGATTTACCATTTCTACTCTTAATAGATTTACAATGTCTACTCTCACCTAAATGAGTAAAGAGTAGATTTACAATTTCAGTCTTTACTAACGAGGTGAAGTAGATTTACAATTTCTACACTTTTAAAAAGAGTAAAGAGTAAATTTACGAGTAGATTTATAATTTCTACCCTTTTCTAAACGGTATATATACAATTTCTACCCTTTTCTAAACGGTATATATACAATTTCTACCCTTTACTAAAGAGTAGATTTACAATTTCTACTATTTCCTAAGAATACTCCTTACTAAAAGAGTGAAGAGTAGATTTACTATCTCTATTCTTTTCCAGAGGAGTAAAGAGTATATTCACAATTTCTCCTCTTTTCTATTTATAAATCCTCTTTCCTATTTATAAAGAGTAGATTCACAATTTGATCCAACTATTTACTTATAGGAAGAGGCTTTGGAAATTAAGATGGAACAAATAAGAGAAGTGGTGTATTGTATTGTAAAAAATATGAGTTTAGACCGAGGTGGCCGAATAATTTTTTTTTTTTTTAATATATGGTTATGGAAGGTGGACCACATGTTTATTTATATATATATTAAAACATTTCAAATTCATTTTTATTATTTATATATATATATTTAAATATAATAATATAATAATAAAAATAATGTGAGTAACAATTTAATTTTATATAATTCAAATAATTTTATTTCCGTTGATGTAATTGAAAACTCCACTATTTGTTATTCTTCCAAATTTGTAAGTGTCATATTTTGACTGGTCATGATGTCAATTTTGTGGCCACATCATCATCATGTCCCGTATTTTTTTTTACTGAAACTTCTTTATTTTAGCTCTAATTTGAGTGATTGAAAAACACGTTGAAATCGTTATTCTCAACCTTACACTTTGTACAATTCAAAATACTTATAATTGTTAATAATCAGTGTAGGTTTGTTACATCAAAACATCAATTCATTAATTAAAATTAATTAATTTGGGATTAAGGGCCAAAAAGACAATAGTATATGCATAATACTAGTCATAGCTTTCATCACGCATTATCATTAGTATAATATAAATCTACACCATAACTTCACATAACATGACATAGCATGACATAATAGGAAATCGTATAACATACATAACATAACATCATAGGACTATGATCATTCTATGTGTTTGTCGACCGTAGACCACGATAATGCTAATTATGGCTAGGGACGCAAAGTTACTGTGAGCCAGCAAAGTTCACGAAAAGGGTTTTCATGTGGGAGTTATGTCCTCTCTCGAGGGCGTTGCACTACTAAACGTGGAAAAGGGTTTGGTGATTGAGGGAACATGTGAGTTAGATACCTTGCGTGATCTTCACTGCTCGTCAGAAATCTCACGTTTTGAACGATACCTGATTCAATGCATCCAAGGCATATCAATTATCAAAAAGACCTAAACTACCTTCCATAACAATCCATTCTTATCCTATTTCTTTCTTATTTGCAATAACATTAATCTCCTCTAGACATTCAATTTAAATTACTCTCTTTGTTTCTTACTTAAAAAAAAAAAAAGCAATAATCCTTCCATAAATGGTGAGCTTGATTTACTACTTCTTTTTAAGTTTATAAATTGAAGCCCGAAGTAAGCTTAGTATTCCAATATACCTTGATCTTAATCTCATTCGTTTTTTGTGTGCAGCTACTTAAATATGGCAGAGCTTCATCCCGTAGGCCTTTTGGTTCCTTTGGACCTCAGCACAGTTCAAGCTGTTCCTGAATCTCACTTATGGCCTCACCCTGATGAATCATCGCAGAAGATCGAACCGAAAAAAATGGTCTCGATCCCGGTTGTCGATTTTAACGACGATAATGTGTTGGAGCTCATAGGGAAAGCCTGCGAGGAGTGGGGAATGTTTCAGTTGATTAATCATGGTATCCCGAAAACCCTAACAGCCGAAACCGAAGAGGTGGCTCGATGTCTTTTCGCTCTTCCACAAAGCCAGAAGATGAAGGCATTAAATGTTCCCGGAACCGCCAACGGCTACTGCATGGCCAGATTAACGAAGCATCATGATAAAATGATGTGGCATGAAGGATTCACCGTCATAGGTTCTCCGGTTGATGATTTTAAGAAACTCTGGCCATCGGACTACCAACAGTTCTGGTAAATCCATGCAACTTTTTTCATGCATGTACACAATTAGGGTTTAGGATTTATGTTTAACGGTTTATTACTCTAAATCCCAAACATTTTTATATCCCCTAATTGGATTCTTACTCTTCTTCTTCTTGTTTTGTTTGTTTGTTTTTTTTTTTTTTTTTTTTTCAATCAAGTGATAAAATGGAAGAATACCAACTCAAAATGAAGGCTCTAGCTGATAAGCTAATAAGGTTAATCTTCAAGTTTCTTGGCATCTCCGATGAAGAGATGGTGAAGCAGTTGTCTTACATCGACCCGGCCACTGGAAAACCCCACTTGGCTTTGCGCTTGAACTCGTTTCCTCCGTGCTCTGAACCAAGCAAAGTCATGGGCCTCGCGGCCCACACTGACACCTCCCTCTTCACCATGCTTCACCAGGCACGCAGAGAGGGGCTACAGATCTTGAACGAGAAAGAAGGTTGGATTCCGCTGGCTCCGAGGAGCGACGCTCTCATTATTAACATCGGCGATTTCCTCCAAATTATATCGAACGGGCGGTTTCATAGCATTCCTCACCGGGTGATGATACGAGAGACTGAGAAGACTACGATGTCGATGGCATATTTCTTTCATCCACCTGGTCATTTATACGTATCACCTTATTGTAAGCCATTGAGTGAAACCCCACAGACTCCCATTTATAAAGGAGTGAACGTGAAAGAATATTTCGTCATCAAGGCTAAAAACTTGGGGAAAGGAATTGCTGCCCTAACAATATGATGTTTCATATTGAAGCCCTCTTGTTTGCTTCATTTTCAGAAGGGTTTCCAAAAAATAAGTTCGTTAAACTGTTCATGTGGGGGCAACTTTTAAATGGTTTAGTTCGACGATCATACACAGCCATGCAATAAATATGGAAACTTGTATGTAGTATTCTCGTGTGTTTGTTTTTGTTTTTTTTTTTTTTAAATGTCTGTCAGTTCCATGCATGTTCAAATCCCTTCTCTCAAAAAGCCAACCAACCATTCAATTCTAACAAATTTATATCATCAAACTTTTGAAATTTTTGGAATGTATGGGATAAATAAGTGGTACATGATTGAACCAACACCATATTTGAATGTGAGTGATCCTGAAGATATGATGACTAAGAAATACTTAAAAGAATTTAAAGTTACTACTTATAGCAACAAGGTGCACCTTTCTTTTCGGTGACTCTATCATAGAACTTCAAGGTTGAATGTGCTTTTGATAAGGAATCAGTACAAGGGAAAGCTCTAATGCCAAATGATAAGGAAATCGGCCCAAGTGGAAGCTTTCATACCAAATGATAAGGAATCACTACAAGGAAAGTAAGATTCAGATTACCTTGTTGATCGAATATCTTAAGGCAAGAACACTTGTTTGAGATTCGAATCACTCCACAATCAAGATCGATCATATCTAGCTTGAATGATTTTTGTTGATCAAATATCTCAAGGCAAGAACACTTGATTGAGATTCGAATCTCTCCACAAGCAAGATTGATCATGTCAAGCTTGAATGATTCTACATGCAACCTAAACTACATAGAATTGCAAAGAAACTTAGCCATTGGTTAAGGCAAAGCACAAATTCTCCTTTTACTACATTTTTCCAAGTCTATCTTACAAAGTTAACATATTGCTTTATATAGTCTCAAGAGGGGTAACATTCATACTTGATGACTATAATTAGCCACCATGTGGTAAGTTGTAAATAAAAAGTCTTAAAATACATTAATGAAATACAATAACTCTAAATTACTTTAAATTGTAATACAACTAAAATTTATAACAATGAAGTTTCATCCTTCTTCGTTGTGGCATGAATTGATATGTCCTTTGATAATTTCAACAACATTTTCTTTGCATCTTCATTGAAGTATATTGTATGATTGATGTCTCTTGGTTATATCAGCTTTACTTGAAGCAATTCTATGTTGGGTGACATTTTGAAAAAATTTCTAAGATGTATGTGTGTGAGGGCAAAATATGATGAAAGAATTTATCCGTGTGGATAGTCTTCACTCTAAAAAAGGGAATGTATGTCGTATCTGAATTCTAAATCCTGATCCAATTCCTAGGCATGGGTCGTTACAAATGTTATTAAAGTGGTACCTCTCTCACTAAAATGTAGTTCGGAGATAAACTAAGGCAGAAGCTTATGGACATGAGACACTAGGATACATGTAACAATCCATTAGTCCACTAACTTAGTTTGTAACCAATTTTATAACACTTTAGTATTTATATTTTAAAATTTATAACAATTAAGTCCTTATCATGAAAATTATGGTTGAAATAAAATGAGATCTCTTACACATGTAGATCCATAAATTGATTACACATTAAATGTGTTCTTAAAGTTCAAAGACAGTTATCACATATAAAGATTGTCATATAATATGAATAGATTATTTTTTTTTTTATAATAGAGACAAAATTGTTATACATTTTAAACATAGGGATTAAATGGTTAATGCATAAATTAAAAAAATCATTACAAACTTGAACATACATGGATTAATTTGCTATAAAAATTCAGATTTAGAACTAAATTGACAAAGGTGATATATTGATTAATTTGTCATAAAAACTCAGATTTAGAGACTAAATTATTAAATTGATAAAAACAGACAAAGGTGATAAGGTTAATTCAAGCTGTGTCCTAAATTAGAAACAAAAAAAATTCTAATTTTTAATGGTTTCATAATATTAGATATTGAGAACATTATTTTTTTAATTATAAAATAATAATAATAAAGGTCAAATTAAGTACTAGCACACCAAAATTACGTTATGGAAACTCAAATATATATATATATATATATATATATATATGTCGTCAAAGCTTATTTTAATACTAAAATAAATCTTTATAAAAAGCATTCTTATTACAAAATATTGGATTATATATTTAAAATAATAATAATAATAATAATTCTGGTGGTTTGGACCGTTTCATTAGACCCTTAATTAACATTACGCTATTTTAAGACACCATTAAATTAGATACAAATAAAAATGATTTTTAAAATCTCTTCGCAAATCACCCTTTATGCGTTTCATTTCTGCAATTAAACATTAATTTATTTTTAATTATAAAGTCTAGAGAGCAAAATATGGAAAAATAATTAAAATTTTCAAACATAAATTAAATATGGTTAGTAATGTAGTGAATTAATTCATTAGTAATGCTTTACTAATTTTATACCTAACATTTATAAAGGTGCCAAATCTAATTTTATACCTAACATTAAACTATATTATAAGTGGCTAATATCTAATATGATGCTGAAAAGTAAGATGAAAGAGTTCAAAAGTATTAACTGACTTTGGGTACAAGATTAATACAGTAAACACTGTCGTAGTCTGATTCTGAGGCTTCTCTTCTAATCTTTAATTACTCTGCAATATTTTAAAAAAAAATGTGCATCGATATGTGTTTTGATCCTATCCGAAAGGTTCTATTCCTTTAAACGTTAGATTGTCATACAAATGCTCTATTCCATGAAAAGTTATAAAAACGTGCAAACATATGCATACATGATAGTACATATCTTTCTTAAAACATCATAGCATGGGCTTGAGATCTTTTCAGTCCAGGTAGGGTTGAACATGTGATACTTCCCCACACACAGCTCACGCACGTGCACATGAACCCACTAGAAAAGCAGACCACAGAAGAAAAGACCTGCATGATATCATGACAAACATAAATATCAAAGCTACGCATCCAATTTAATATAATATAACATGGAGGCATCTTGATACACATGACACTCATAAATACATGAGATCCTCGTGACTTTTAATCACAACATTTAATAAGAAACAATTGGTTCGTCCTTTTATGTCATAATAAACATACAAGTCGTATGTATTGGATTCATATGGCAACCCTAGAGGGGTAAATAGGGTTTTAACCATAAAAATATTTAAACGTGATTCATTTTTCTTATTATGATTTTTAAAAAATAAGTAGAATATGATAATTAATACAATAAAATGTAAACAATTATAAAAAAAAACTTAAAACATGACATAAATCTTAATAATAAGAAATTTGAAATTAAATAGGAAAGAGTTAGAGTTATAAAATATAACACCGTATTTTATGGTGGTTCGGTCAAACTCGACCTACTCCACTCCTCAAGTGCCTCCTAGGAATTTGAATAATCTTTTCTCTGACTCTTTTCTCGGAACAGAGTCGAACCGCTGCACCCCTCTTTTTACGAGTTCAAGAGCAAACTCAATCCTTTTCATGATTCAGAATCAAACGGATATAAGTGTCTAAATTTTTTGATAAATTTCTACTCTTCCCTGGCTCTTTAAAAAAAATAGATTTACACAATTTTTACTCTCCTAAAACAGTAGATTCATAATTTTTCCCTATTTCTACTCTTTCCTAAAAACTATCTAATAGTAAAGAGTAAATCTACCATTTCTACCCTTTCTTGAGAGAGTAAAGAAGCTTCTATTTTTTCGAGTATAGAGTAGATTCACAATTTTTCCCTCAAATCGTAGATTCATAATTTGATTCACAATTTCTCTTTAAACGAGTAGATTCACAACCTTATTCATAATTTCTCTCGAAATAGAGTAGATTCATAATTTCTACATTTACTAAAAAGGAGTAATTCACAACTTCTACTCTGACTAATTCACCCTTTCTAATTTTTTCTAAAAGAGTAATTCACCATTTCTACTCTTTCCTCAAGATACTCTCTCCTAAAAGAGTGGAGAGTAGATTTACAATCTCTATTCTTCCCTAAAAAGTAAAGAGTAGATTCAAATTTCTCTCTAAACGAATAGATTCACAATTTGATTCACAATTTCTCTCCAAAAGAGTATATTCACAATTTCTCTCTAAGGATATATTCACAATTTCTCTATAAGAGTATATTCACAATTTCTGTCTAAGACTATATTCACAATTTGATTTGTTGCAACTATTTATTTAAAATAGATTTAGATTGAACAAATAATAGAAGTTGTGTACTGTGAAAAATATGGAGAAGAGATGAGTTTAAACACTGAGAGGTGAAACGTGGACCACTAAAAATATTTTTTCTTTTTTAAAGTTTATGCTTATAAAAGGTGGACCACATGTTTATATATATATATATATAATATTTATTTATTTATTTATTTAAATAAATATTAAAACATTTCAAATTCATTTTTATTATTTATATATTTTTTTAAATGTAATAATATAATAATAAAAAATATTAATAAAAATAACGTGAGTAACGGTTTATTTTTATAATTTAAATAATTTTATTTTTATTTAACGTAATTGAAAACTCCACTATTCGTTATTCTTCCAAAGTTGTGTCATACTTTGATTGGTCCATGATGTCAATTTTGCGGCCACATCATCATCACGTCCGATATCTTGTTTTGACTCAAACTTCTTTATTTCAGCTATGATTTGAGTGATTGAAAAAGACCTTGAAATCGTTATTCTCAACCTTACACCTTGTACAATTCAAAAATAGTTATCATCCAAACAAAACATGAATTAATTAATTAAAATTAATTAATTTGAGATTAAGGGCGAAAAAGACAATATTATATGCATAATACTAGTCATAGCTTTCATCATGCATTATCATTAGTATAATATAAATCTACACCATAACTTCACATAACATGACATAGCATGACATAATAGGAAATCGTATAACATACATAACATAACATCATAGGACTATGATCATTCTATGTGTTTGTCAACCGTAGACCACGATAATGCTAATTATGGCTAGGGACGCAAAGTTACTGTGAGCCAGCAAAGTTCACGAAAATGGTTTTCATGTGGGAGTTATGTCCTCTCTCGAGGGCGTTGCACTACTAAACGTGGAAAAGGGTTTGGTGATTGAGGGAACATGTGAGTTAGATACCTTGCGTGATCTTCACTGCTCGTCAGAAATCTCACGTTTTGAACGATACCTGATTCAATGCATCCAAGGCATATCAATTATCAAAAAGACCTAAACTACCTTCCATAACAATCCATTCTTATCCTATTTCTTTCTTATTTGCAATAACATTAATCTCCTCTAGACATTCAATTTAAATTACTCTCTTTGTTTCTTACTTAAAAAAAAAAAGCAATAATCCTTCTATAAATGGTGAGCATGATTTACTACTTCTTTTTAAGTTTATAAATTGAAGCGGGAAGTAAGCTTAGTATTCCAATATACCTTGATCTTAATCTCATTCGCTTTTTGTGTGCAGCTACCTAAATATGGCAGAGCTTCATCCCGTGGGCCTTTTGGTTCCTTTGGACCTCAGCACAGTTCAAGCTGTTCCTGAATCTCACTTATGGCCTCACCCTGATGAATCATCGCAGAAGATCGAACCGAAAAAAATGGTCTCGATCCCGGTTGTCGATTTTAACGACGATAATGTGTTGGAGCTCATAGGGAAAGCCTGCGAGGAGTGGGGAATGTTTCAGTTGATTAATCATGGTATCCCGAAAACCCTAACAGCCGAAACCGAAGAGGTGGCTCGATGTCTTTTCGCTCTTCCACAAAGCCAGAAGATGAAGGCATTAAATGTTCCCGGAACCGCCAACGGCTACTGCATGGCCAGATTAACGAAGCATCATGATAAAATGATGTGGCATGAAGGATTCACCGTCATAGGTTCTCCGGTTGATGATTTTAAGAAACTCTGGCCATCGGACTACCAACAGTTCTGGTAAATCCATGCAACTTTTTTCTTGCATGTACACAATTAGGGTTTAGGATTTATGTTTAACGGTTTATTACTCTAAATCCCAAACATTTTTATATCCCCTAATTGGATTCTTACTCTTCTTCTTCTTGTTTTGTTTGTTTGTTTTTTTTTTTTTTTTTCAATCAAGTGATAAAATGGAAGAATACCAACTCAAAATGAAGGCTCTAGCTGATAAGCTAATAAGGTTAATCTTCAAGTTTCTTGGCATCTCCGATGAAGAGATGGTGAAGCAGTTGTCTTACATCGACCCGGCCACTGGAAAACCCCACTTGGCTTTGCGCTTGAACTCGTTTCCTCCGTGCTCTGAACCAAGCAAAGTCATGGGCCTCGCGGCCCACACTGACACCTCCCTCTTCACCATGCTTCACCAGGCACGCAGAGAGGGGCTACAGATCTTGAACGAGAAAGAAGGTTGGATTCCGCTGGCTCCGAGGAGCGACGCTCTCATTATTAACATCGGCGATTTCCTCCAAATTATATCGAACGGGCGGTTTCATAGCATTCCTCACCGGGTGATGATACGAGAGACTGAGAAGACTACGATGTCGATGGCATATTTCTTTCATCCACCAGGTCATTTAAACGTATCACCTTATTGTAAGCCATTGAGTGAAACCCCACAAACTCCCCTTTATAAAGTTGTGAACGTGAAAGAATATTTCGTCATTAAGGCTAAAAACTTGGGGAAGGGAATTGCTGCCCTAACAATATGATGTTTCATATTGAAGTCCTCTTGTTTGCTTCAGTTTCATTTTCAGAAGGGTTTCCAAAAAATAAGTTCGTTAAACTGTTCATGTGGGCAGCTTTTAAATGGTTTTGTTGGATGATCATACACAGCCATGCAATAAATATGGAAACTTGTATGTAATATTCTCGTGTGTGTGTGTGTGTTTTTTTTTTTTTTAAATTTTCTGTCAGTTCCATGCACGTTCAAATCCCTTCTCTTAAAAGCCAACCAACTATTCAATTCTAACCAATATATATCATCTCATTTTTGAAATTGTTTTGAAATTTTTGGAATCTATGCATTTTAGTATATTTGTGACACTCGAGTAAATAAGAGGTACATGAATGAACCAACACCATATTCGAATGTGAGCGATCCTGAATATATGATGACTAAAAAATGCTTAAAAGAATTTAAAGTTACTACTTATCGCAACAAGGTGCGTCTTTCTTTTCAGTGACTCCATCATAGAACTTCAAGGTTGAGTGTGCTTTTGATAAGGAATCAGCCTAAGGGAGAGCTCTAATACCGAATGATAAGGAAATCGGCCCAAGGGAAAGCTCTGATACCAAATAATAAGGAATCACTTCAAGGAAGTAATAATACAAGAAATAATGGATATGATTGCATACGAAAAATGTTATTGTAGACTTTTTATAGCGTTTTTTGTACGTCGTGACAGCCCAAGTTATTAAAAGTCTAAGACTTATTATAGCGTTTTTTCATAGCTAGATGCTATAATAGAGTTTAAAACTATAGCTTATGTATATGTTGTTATAAAAACATTCCATAGAGTTTTATTAAAGCTATAATATGTTAAATATAGCTAAAATATTATGTTATCTTTAATTTATTATAGTATTTTTTTTAACGCTATAATATAGTATTTATAGCTCTAATCTTATGTTATTTGATCATTTTATTTATTTAAATGTTATTTCATCAATTATATTTTGATAAAGAATTTATTCAAGTATTCATTTTAGTTAAATCCACACTTGAGTTACTCCATTTCACATTAAATACTGTCATTTTCATTCACAATTGGAACTTCATCATCTATTTACATTACAAAATGATTATTCAGTAATTTCATAGAATAAAAATGTTGTTCAAACAATACAAAATAAGGTATTCTCCATTATTTGTATTGATGCTCGATTGTCTGAGACTGCTATCATGTCATGCCTTTGTATGGTAAGTTTTCTATCACCTTCCATATCTTATAAATAACCAAAAATCTTTTCTTTTATATTGCATTTTCTTTATTTAATAAAGAGAAGGTAGTGTATGTACCTCTATATGTGGAGATCATAGCCTCGTTAACGTAGGAGATATTTTTGTAAACCATAAGAATTTTCAATATTGCGAAAAGAAGTTTTAACAGCCAAATATTGAGCCAAATATTGAGAATAGTTAATCAACAAGCTAAAAATATATAATTACATTTTTAAAAAAAAGGATAATATATTGTAATTAACCAAAGTAAAATTAAATAAATTTCAGACAGAAATTACCATAATCTTGTTAGAAAGATGAACAAGATATGTCGGAGGACACAAGAACCCTCTTGGTATAGATTGAATTGATCTCGTTGCTGTGATGAACAGAGTGTTCTGCCACAGTCTTCAGTACTCCTATTTCGGAGGGAAAGACCGTCTCTTTGGAGGTCGTCAGTATAATGCTCCCCCGGACGTATTCCTTGCGGAGGAACCGGGATACCAAAAGTCGCGATATGAATAAAGGAAGTTTGCAGGGTCATCCCTTAGGAGACACCATTTCTATACTACACCAAGACTTAGCCCCACCAATCCCATTCTTTAAGAAATTGCTCACTATAAAAGTCAAACCATAGAAAAATATGAGAAGCTTGACAATAACATCAAACTCTCAAATCTACATAACAACAACAAGTTATACCAAACTCTCATGCGCAAAGAAAACTTTGAGTTAACAATAACAAAAAAAAAAAAAAAACTTTGCATCACTTATGTAAGTCTTTCACCGGTATTACATTGCAAATCCATTCCCCCTACCCACAAAACAGAAAAAGAATTCCCCACATATTTGTGTTCTTATCAAACTAATATCATGTGAAAGAAAAAATACGAGAAGCAAAAATCAAAAGGATATATTTCAGCACGATACCTGATGTAGGAGTCTTCACATTCCTCGTGTTACTGCTACCTTTTAGTACTGATGAGTTTTTTAGGTCTATCTACAAAAAGGTTCCAATGGACTAACCTTACTCTATGTCATAACTTTGAGAGAATTTTAAGTAGCGTAGGGCGGTAACAAACTCTGAAAACCATCACCTATGATATGAAGTTTGTCACTTGTAATATGAAGACAAACCAGTAGAACAAAGAGGATTTTTATGGTGTATTCTAGAAAATATGACTAACACATAATAAGAAAATATATGGTTTTGGTGGTCTTGTGTCTCGGCTAAATGTTGTTAGGACAATTCCTTTTATAAAAAAATAGAAATAATACCACAACAAGACAACTAATAAAAACAAGCTGGATCATGCAACTTAGCCACAATATCACAACACTTCAATAAGAGATAGTGCACTTATACTTAGAGTTGTACTATAAGTTGTAGGTTATAGGTTACATCAATAAGCAAGATTCTTACTTCAACAAATAATATGACACAATACATTCTTTCAAGCTCTTGTACACCTAAATCAACTAAAATAGGTGATGAGCAGACCCCCACGATATATCATGGCAGACATAAATATCAAAGCTACGCGTCCAATTTAATATAACATAACAGGGAAGTATCCTGATAGACATGACACTCATAAATGCACGAGATCCTCATGACTTTTAATCACAAAATTTAATAATAAACAATTCGTTCTTCCTTTTATTCATGTCATAATACACATACAAGTCGTATATGCATAATACTAGTCATAGCTTTCATCATGCATTATCATTAGTATAATATAAATCTACACCATAGCTTCACATGACATGACATAGCATGACATAATAGGACATCGCATAACATACATAACATAACATCATAAGACTGTAGACTCTTCTATGTTTTTATTGACCGTAGACCACGACGATGCTAATTATGGCTAGGGATGCAAAGTGACCATGCGCTGACGAAGTTCACGAAAAGGGTTTTCATGTGGGAGTTTTGTCCTCTCTCAATGGCGTTGCACTACTAAGCGTGGAAAAGGGTTTGGTGATTGAGGGAGCATGTGAGTTAGATACCTTGCATAATCCACAGCGCTCGTCGGAAATCTCACGTTTTGAACGATACCTGATTCAATACATCCAAAGCATATCAATTATCAAAAAGACCTAAACTACCTTCCATAACAATCCATTCTTATCCTATTTCTTTCTTATTTGCAATAGCATTAATCTCCTCTAGACATTCAATTTAAATTACTCGCTTTGTTTCTTACTTTAAAAAAGCATTCCTTCCATAAATGGTGAGCTTGATTTACTAGTTCTTTTTAAGTTTATAAATTGAAGCGAAGTAAGCTTAGTTTTCAATATACCTGGATCTTAATCTCATTGACTTTTTGTGTGTAGCTACCTAAATATGGCTGATCAAGAGCTTCCTCCCGCAAGCCTTTTGGTTCCTCTGGACTTCAGCTCAGTTCAGACTGTTCCTGAATCTCACTTATGGCCTCACCCCGATGAATCATCGCAGAAGATCGAATCGAACAAAATGCTCTCGATCCCGGTTGTCGATCTTAACGACGATAATGTGTTGGAGTTCATAGGAAAAGCCTGCGAGGAGTGGGGAATGTTTCAGCTGATTAATCATGGTATCCCGAAAACCCTAATAGCCGAAACTGAGGAGGCGACACGATGTCTTTTCGCTCTTCCAAAAAGCCAGAAGATGAAGGCATTACAGGTTCCCGGAACCTCCACCGGCTACTGCATAGCCAGATTTTCAAAGTATTATGAGAAACTGATGTGGAATGAAGGATTAACCGTCATAGGTTCTCCGGTTGATGATTTTAAGAAACTCTGGCCATCAGACTACCAACGGTTCTGGTAAACCCATGCAACTTTTTTCATGCATGTACACAATTAGGGTTTATGGTTTAGGTTAAACGGTTTATTACTCTAAATCCCAACAATTTTTATATGCCCTAATTGGATTCTTACTTTCTTTTTTTTTTTTTTTTTATCAAGTGATATAATGGAAGAATACCAACTCAAAATGAAGGCTCTAGCTGATAAGCTAATAAGGTTAATCTTCAAGTTTCTTGGCATCTCCGATGAAGAGATGGTGAAGTTGTTGTCTTACATCGACCCGACCACCGGAAAACCCCACATGATTTTACGCTTGAACTCGTATCCGCCATGCCCTGATCCAAGCAAAGTCATTGGCCTCGCGGCCCACACTGACACCTCCCTCTTCACCATGCTTCACCAGGCACGCAAAGATGGGCTACAGATCTTGAACGAGAAAGAAGGTTGGATTCCGCTGGCTCCGAGGAGCGACGCTCTCATTATTAACATTGGCGATTTCCTCCAAATTATATCGAACGGGCGGTTTCATAGCATTCCTCACCGGGTGATGATACGAGAGACTGAGGAGCCTACAATGTCGATGGCATATTTCTATTATCCACCAGGTTATTTAAACGTATCACCTTATTGTAAGCCATTGAGTGAAACTCCACAAACCCCCATTTATAAAGGAGTGAACGTGAAAGAATATTTCGCCATCAAGGCTAAAAACTTGGGGAAGGGAATTGCTGCCCTAACAATATGATGTTTCATATTGAAGCCCTCTTGTTTGCTTCATTTTCAGAAGGGTTTCCAAAAAATAAGTTCGTTAAACTGTTCGTGTGAAGGAGCTTTTAAATGGTTTAGTTTGATGATCATACATAGCCTGCAATAAATATGGAAACTTGTATGTAACATTCTTGTGTTTTTATTTTTATTTTCTGTCAATTCCATGCATGTTCAAAAACCTTCCCTCTAAAAGCCAGCCAACCATTAAATTCTAATCGATTTATATAATCTTAGTTTTGAAATTTTTGTAAAATTTTTGGAATCTATACATTTTAGTATATTTGTGACACTCAAGTAAATAAGAGGAACATGAATAAACTAAGACCATATTTGAATGTGAGCGATTCTGGATTAAGAAATGCTTAAAAGAATTTAAAGTTACTACTTATAGTAACAAGGTGCACTTTTCTTTTCGGTGACTCTATCATAGAACTTCAAAGTTGAGTGTGCTTTGCTTGAAGCAATTCTATGTTGGGTGACATTTTAGAAATTTTTATAAGATGCATGTGAGTGAGAACAAAATATGCTGAAAGAATTAATCTGTGTGGATAGACTTCACTCTCAAAAGGAGAATGTAGGAGAATGTCGGTACATTCATGTGTCGTATCTGAATTCTAAATCCTGATCCAAATTCTAAGTATGGATCGTTACAAATGGTATTAAAGTGGTACCTCTCTCCAAAAATAAACTAAGACCGAAGTTGATGGACATGAGACACTAGATGCATGTAACAATTCATTAGTCCACTAACTTAGTTTGTAACCAATTTTATAATAATTTAGTATTTTTATATTTTAAAGTTTATAACAATTAAGTCCTTATCATGAAAATTATTAAAATTATTGTTGAAATTAAATGAGATTTCTTACCATGTTAATTTTATAAAGACAAACAAAGGAGATGACGTTAATCCTAGCTGTGCCCCTAAATTAGGGGGAAAAATTCTAATTTTTAACTGTCTCATAATATTAGAACATTATTTTTTTTAATTATAAAATAATAATAGCAAGGGTCAAATTAGGTAGTGGAAACTAAAAATATGTAGGTTGACCAAAGCATATTTTAATACTAAAAATAAACCTTCCCAAAAAAACACTTATTACAAAATATGGAAAACTTTTAAATATTTTAATAGACTCAACTAAAATAAATTAGAATTATATATTTAAAATAATAATAATAATAATAATAATCATCTTGCTGCTTTGAACGGTTCATTAAACCCTTAATTGACCACTAAATAAGATTTCAAGACATCATTAAATCCGATACAAACAAAAGTGATTTCCGAAATCTTTTCATATTTCATTTATTTTATTGTAATCATCATTTGTGCGTTCCATTTCTGTAATTAAACCTTAATTTTTCTATAATTACAAAGTTTAAAAAGAGAGTTTTTAAATATGGAAAAATGATTAGTAACATAATCTACTTCAATTAGTTTCAGTTATTATTTGTTAATAATCTAGTGAATTAATTCATTAGTAATACTTCAATTCAATGGTTCCAAAAAAAACTTAAAAAATCCAAAAACTCAATTAATTACTCATAATTATACATATATAACATACTTTATTGTAATCTTGTTGAATCTTACACAAAATTTAAAAATATATATTATTTTCTCCACAATATAAATAAATCAGATGGGCAAATACCTGCCACAGCATTTATTTTAAAAGGTGCAGAAACAAAAAAGGGAAGATCTTGGCTATATACACTAATTTTATACCTTCCAAAAGTATTAACTGCTGACCTTTGGGAAACCTTTGAGAACAAAGAACACAGTAAACACTGCCGTAATCTGATTCTGAGACTTTCTTCTAATGAGAATTGACAGCAGAAGCCTCAAATTGGTCCGTTCCCAAAGGTCTCTTCAATTACTCCGCAATATTTTTTTTTAAAACACATGCATCGATATGTGTTTGTTCCTATCCGAAAGGCTCTATCCCTGTTAGATTTTCATACAAATGCTCTATCCTTTAAATGTTAGATTTTCATAGAAATGCTCTATCCCTTGAAAAGTTGGGTAATTACATATCAGAAATCATTAATGAGGGCTATTATTTTCACATACCGGCTTTGAAGTTGGAACGGGGCAAGGCAACACGTTTTAAGTTGATCGACACTATTTTGAAGTCCTCTAATGAACTCTGCACAAAAGCTCGCTCTAACAAAGACCAAATCGAATGAAGGCTACACAACACAAGCATTGGTAATGGTTAAAATCTTTTCACGTCGAATTTTGGGTCCGAAGTTTTTCGTTCTTTGCACATTCCTCCTGGAAAATAAAGAAAATAAGCAAGGACAGAAGTGGTTTAAGAGGGATTATACTACTATGGGAACCTTCATGTATCAAAACTGAACAGCCTGGCCTAAATGTTTCTGCTCATGCAATGAACTTCCCCGCTGGGTGAAGGGTAATTTTTAATATTTTTTTATCAAATGAAACCACCTTTTAAGAACGTGGTTACCACAACATCAGAGAGTGAGAGATTTGAACCTCTAATCTCTCCGTTGAGGATAAATGTCTTAACCAGTTGAGCTATGTTTAGTTGGCACATAGTTGGCACAGAAAGTATAATACCAATCACAAATCACAACGCTATAGTGCTCACCTGGAAAGCTTTTAAGAGTGCATAGCAACGTCTTTGCTCTGCAGTTGCTGCAGCATATTTCTCTTTCAAGGCATTGCAGACCTGCTGCTCTTCTTGATGAGAAAGAAGCACCTTATCTAGTTTCTGCATATATCAATAACATCTATTAAACTGAGATAAATAATAATACTAATAAAAGACTACAACTCAAGAAGGTCCAATAGTATAAGAAAGGAAAAATTATTTATTCCTCCATACTTAGCTCAGTTATCAATTGTAAACTCAAAATTTTAATTTCATAAATTGAAACTTGAGCTTAAATAAAATTTAAATTTTAGTTTGGAAATTTTTTGCTAGGTTTGATCTTTTTGGCTCTTTTATATTGGTTAGTTCAATGACAATATCTAATTTAGAAGTTATTACTTTTACCAATTATAAATCTTCATTAGAGTTGGTCCACTCTTGTATGCCACAAGCTCAACAGTGGAAACAAAAAGTACCTGTTGAATGCCTTTCAGAATTCCCTCCATGGATTCGATAAGTTTCATTTGACTCGTGGAGTTGGCTATGGCATCTTGAAACTACAAAAGTTGGAAGGGAACATCAGTAACAGAGTTTCTTAAACAGCCACCAAACTTGTCAACGAATGGCAACAAAATTATTGATGAACACGGCACATTGGAGTTGATCGCCTAACAAGATTGATTAATCTTTCTGGATATAAGTTTATGATGTCTCAAATATGTGCACAGCAATCACGTCTAACTTATAGTAACACAACCTCACAGGGCCACAATTGAGTATAAAGTGACACATTAGCCTGGAAAACAGTAACAACCACAGCTGCTATCAGAAATGGGAGTGGCAAATGACTAGTACATTCTAGGACCAACATCACATCCCACCAACACTAGATTAAGGTGGGACACGATAACATATCATTGCATGGGAGGTCGATACTAGATAAGTCCACTAAAAAATATTTTTAATCATGCGTTTCACATATCTATTGGCAATCCTTGCAACTGTTGGCTACAATTTATTTAATATCTTTAAAATAAAACTATTACAGCATAAGGATTCGTAAAATCTATCCTTCAAATGGGAAACAGAAAATATCACAGCATACAACAAAACTGTACTTGCTTTAAGAGAAACTCTTTATGCAGATAAATAGTGTGTATATAGACGCCGCCTTTTTTCTTGTTGAAATGATCACCATCACTAGCCCCAAACATAAAAATAATCATCACAGAAGACAATAACAATAGTCTTGACCAGATTACCAAAAGGACGAAAGGAGGAGGCTGGACTAAATGTCCCAAATAATCGGACTAGAAATAAAAAAAATCCAAAGACGAGCAATAAATTGGCAGATAAAAGGAACAAAATTTAACATGCAGAAGAAAGATGAATTATTCCTAGTGCACCCATTACAAACGAAAATTCCATACACCTTGATAAAGGAGTCATCATCACATTAGCAGTCATGGAAAATAGTTCCTTAACGTATAGATACTGAAACAAATGACAAAAGTGTATCCTTTTAATGATCATTAACCTGTGAACTTATGGAATTCAACAAGGATGTCTCCTTCAACATCAGATCCTTTATCTCCAAGAGTGCATTGTAGGTTGCATAGTATCTGCGTGTTTGCCTAAGTTTATCCTGCATGATGGAACATCTTTAGCTGAAGAGTAAAATATCATCATCTGAAGAAGTTTGACAAATAATATGAATCAAGACAAACAAGTAGTTCATGGAAAAAAAAAATAAGTGAACCTGGATGTTTATGTATAGCTCTGAAAATCGGCGCTTGTACCTGCAAACTGAGATTAAATCAGAAGAGGATGGCTTTCCAGCTAATGTAAAGCATTTAGAAGTATTTCAAAGTGCCCATGTGAACATTTGAGAAGAAAAAAGAAGTTCAGAATTCTCCGAGTTGATAGCACAGAAATTTAGAAATTCAGAAGTCAGAGTTGAGGAATAAAGAAATGAGTGGAATGTGTCCACATCTAAAATTGTGTACCACGTGCAATGAACTGAACACTATCTTTAACACAAGGCAGTCAATTTGTGATGAGAAAAATAGGGGGGGAAAAGAGAAAAAAAATCGTAGCTCCATACACAGGCATGTGATGGAGTGGCCATTAGTCCAATGGTTGAATAGACATGATGTAAACTCATGTCTTTAACGTCATGGATTCAAATCATGGTTCTCACCTACCAACAATATTAAACATTCAAGTTTTGTAAAATCAAATAGTGTAGAATCAAGAATGGTCTCACATAGAATAAATAGAATGCAGGTAAGCTAAAACAAAAACTCATGTGTGTGAATGTATATATACAAAGAAGAAGAAGATGAAGAAGAATGACATAGACATGCCACCACTACTTCGGTAAGAAGCTGCATTCATCTCTGCATGCAATTAAGAGCATAAACAATAATAATCAAAGCAAGAATGAAATGGGGCACTTATTTGAATATATATCAACTAAATGCTCCTTAGTTTCCAGCCATTCCCAGAAATAGGAGTTTTACATGTTGCTTCTGCATGGTCGTAATCCAACACTAATCAACAGCCAGAAATAGATCAGATAATGACACCTCGCTGAGGCTATTTAGATTTCGCCATCAAGAAGGTACGAGTTAGAGGCTGAGAATTGTTACTGACCTAAAGATTAAGTTTCACTTCTCAAAATGAAGTTCTAGTGTTTTAAAAAGCACACAAAAACTTCATTAGGTCCTAAACTTTTAAGCAAGATATCAGCCGCAGCAGCTCAGAAAACTGGATAAGTGTCCAAGATCAACTAAGGAATTCAAACTACGACCAAGAAAAAGTGACAACAATGCAATCATCGCTGAGAAGAGGTAAGATAATGCAATTATCACCAAGAAAAATTGAAGATAATATCATAATCATCTAGAAAAAATGTAGAACAAACAAAATAATTTTTAGGAAGGAAAAACAGAAGGAGAATAAGAGAACAACAAACTGGATGAGTTCAGTTTGGGTTGGCACATCATCAAGAAGCCTCTTTAATGCAAGTGTTTCCCTTAATCTTGAAGCAAGTGCCTATAATAAAGATAAAATACAGAGTACTTACAGTCAAGATAAATAGATCAATGAATTGACTAGATCTAATGCAAAAAGGATAAGGATTCAATGATGGAATTTTGAGTGATAGACAAAATCAATCATGACATGGAATGGCTTCAAGCCTTGATTTTGAATTATTCATGCATAAAAAGGAGAACACAGTAAAAAACTGCTTTGGGGAGAAAAAAAAATTTACCTTCTTTACAGAATTCAATTCCTCCTCAGATTCACTGATAAAATTATCTAAGCTATCCAAGAAATTTGAGCATTCGTGGTCTCCTGTTAATCTTCCCTCCAGCTCGAAAATCTCAGCTTGCAATTTAATACGCTGTGCATCACATGTAGATAGGAGTTCAGATTCCTGCTTTCCAAGATCCTGAAACAAACCAAGGTGCATTTGAAACACAAAATTATAAGTTGTATATAAATATAACTAGAAACACAAAATGATAAGTTTTATATAAATATATTACAAGAATAAGTTGAATAAAAAATGGTCGATAGTTTTCAAACTCAAAGAATGCGGGTTAGTTGTGTATGTGTGTGTCCAAGTAATTATGCAATTTAACATTACAATGTAGAATAAAAATGAAAAGGAACTTTTCAAAATGACTTGTAGTATCAATTTCTGACATAAATCGGAGCCCACGCCTCCATCACAATTTTTTTTAATTTCTTATATTAGATGAGCCACAGAGGTAAATTGTGATCATAGATGGCATATACAAATAAAAAGATATGGATGAGAAAAAAAACCTATACTGAATGCTGTTCCAATTCAAGTATGGAAGATGTTTGGAAACAAAAGCTATATGCATGGTACAATTATAAGCTTTAAAACACAAATCTGATAAAGCACAAGAAAAGAAATTGGTAAAATACATCTTGCATGTGAGAATGCATGGTATTAGAAAGAATATGATGGCTGTCAACAGAGAGAGAGGAACAAAAAAAGTTCTATCCAGATGGTTATTAAACAGAAAAAAAAAAAAAAAAAAAAGTTCAGTTGATTTAAATAGAGAAAGATACTTCAAAGAACCCTGAAAATGTTCAAGAAACTTTTCCCAAGAGATGTCCCTTCAGTGACTAGCACTCTTCAACTAAATCAGAGAAAATATAAAATCTTCAGCCCCCTTAGGAAGAACAGAAAACCGGTTTAAAATAAAATTGTAAAGGACACTACAGAAAATCACAAGAACTACAAACGAAATGCAGAGAGACAATACTATTCAGCGAAAAAACAAGACTGTAAGTGCAGATCAAAGGTGCAGACCTCCAAAGTCTTCAAGCATGACATCAAATTCTGCACCACATGATTAGCATTCGCCTTACTGACTCTATCTTGAAAAAAGTGCAAGTCCTTCACCACTGCAACTTTCTTCTGGTTCTAAATACCGGAAATAACAAGAAAGAAATTCATCGAGGGAAAAAATTTCTTAAGAGAAAAAACTGATAATTATGTTTGATCAATTATATTCTAATATACGCTTTTTAGTGATCTTGAGTACTCAGGACTTCAAACCAAAGCCGTGATAGATCCTATTATACACTTGAAAAGGAAGAGAAAAAAGGAAAAGGAAATGATTTTTAAAAACTCCGACCAGTTCATCCACGTCCTCCTTTAGTATATCCATTGAAACTCCATTGTCGGAATCCACCTGAAGGGATTGTAAACATTTGTTTTCCTCAATCAAGCGCTCACTGCAAGTACCCTGTGATTTCCAGTAAGTGAGCGCCACAGCAGTATGAAATCAGACAACATACTGAAAACATCAAGACTATTTTAAGAACTCTCAATACTACCAGCAAAAACACGCCGCAAGTCCAAGCCCAAGTTCCTAACACAGAATTGATATTTACCGAACCTAACCATCACAACGGATACAATACAAAGACTAAGTACCTGGCTCTTGATCGCCTCAGACATTACACGGACCACTGATGCGGATGGAAAGCAACCGGACGAAGGAAAATACGACCTCTGCAGAAGACACTGCAATCGTACATGAATCACAACGATATACAAGTCATTCTCCGATCAATCTAAAGCTCATTCAATTCTCTAAAATCGACGCTAACAATTAATTTATGATTCGAGAAGTCCATCAGAAAGTTCCGTCCCTCGCTTTCAGCATGGAAATGGTATAAAAAGGAGAGGGATGACATCGAATTGATAATGCACACCTGTTACGGTTTGATGCAGCAGGCAGTGCCGGAAGCCAGCTTCTCGGATGAAGAAATCACGGATTTCCAAACGCCGTCGAAACTGATCGAATGGCAAAGGTCAATGTCGCCTGAAAATGGAACTCCGATAAGTCAATAAAATTGCTAATTTTATATGAACTGCTTAGAAGAGGATCCTCTTCTTCTTCCAGGTGATCGGCGGGCAGAACTATGGATCGGAGCACCATCGCTTCGTACTGGGCCGTGACTTAAATGGGCCTGGCCCATTAAAGATTAAAAGCAGGTCGATAGATCGCTGAACTAAATTTGAAGGAAATTGGAGTGTATTGCCAAAAATAGCCAATAAAAAAAACTCCATTTTTAGCAAAAAAATAATAATAATATTATCAGAAATTACATACTCTAATTTTACGAAGGGTATATTTGGAATTATACTATACTTCCGTTAACTTAGCAACAATCCTATTGTCAAAATTTAAATTAATTAAATTTATCGAAGATATATATTTATTGTGTCTCTCAATTATATCATATGATATTTTTAATGATATATTTATATGCAAGATAAATTGTGTAAATAATTCAAGTCAACAAATCTCAGTCCACAATTTTGATTTTTGAAAACTCTTTTTTAGTTTCAATTTTTCTTTTAAAAAGTAGTTCTCGAATTTTAGATTTTGTATTAAATTTAAATTGATATATTTTATTAGTTTAAATTTTATTCTCCCTTACATTTCAAATCATTATTTAAAATTATTATTTGTCTTAATTACGTTTTTAATGGCGTATTTTCTTAGATTTTGTGTTAAATTTAATTATAGCTCTCATCACTATTTCATGGGTTTTATTATTGGTAATTCATTTTTTTTTAAAAAAATCAATTTTTTTAGAGTTAATACTATAACAAAATTGAAATTCATCTCCAAAAAAATTGTTCCCAAAAATTTTAAAAATGCCCTAAAATCATGTTCAAATTCTTTTAAACAAAAAAATAATAAAAATAAATAAATAATTCTACCTATCAAAATATATGCTCATATGCTCATGTCTTAAAAAAATAAGCTAAAATATATGCTCATATGCCCATGTCTTAAAAAAATAAGCTAATCTAAGCTCAATTCATTTAAACATATACCTTCAACCAAGATATCATATATTCTCAGCGTAATTCGTTTTAAGCGTATAACTTAATCAAGAAACCAAATGTATACTTTCAATCAAGAAACCAGATGTTCTCGAGAACGGGCTACATGTAATTCATAAGAAGCAAGCTAAGCTCAATTCATTCAATCATACATATGTTCTAAAAAACAAGCTAAGCTCAATTCGTTTAAGCATATATGTATAGTTGTTCAAAACTCCGGACTCACATGAAGTGGATAGTTAGAGAACGGTTGAAAGCTATAAGAAAAAGGTAGGGGTGTAGGGCTATTGATCAAGTAATGAAATCCTTTCCACTACATAGCCTTTCTTTTTCATAAATGATCAGAACCACTTTTCCTCAACATTCAGCTTTATCAAACACAACTCATTTCCCTTTTGCTTTTGTTCTGGTAAGCTTTAAGCCATGTTCTTGTTCTCTCTAGTACATCAATAATGAGAGGCTAAAGGCTTTTCAGAGCACTGTTTGTTTTAGGATTTGAAAATGAAAGCAGCACAGAAGGCATAGCAGAAGAAGAGTAAATAGTATACATTCTACCAGTGGATGGGAGTCCAATTACAAGAACAGTTATGTCAGAATTTGGGGTCCTATCACATTCACCTCAAGTTTCATATTCTACTAATAAACCCAAAACAGGAACAAAAAACAAACAAAAATTACAAGTCCTGATAAAAAAAACAAGCCAGTACCAGATCACTCACTGCCTTAGCTTTTCATTCTAGTAGTAGTGTGATGTGATGATTACCTTTTCTCTGTCTTTTTTTTCTTTCTTTTACTTCCACAGCTTGATGAACTTGTCGTGGCTGGCCGATGCAACCAGACCCGATGCTGTAGACCCTGCTAACGAAGATATTAAACCTTCATGGGCCGAGACGAACATCGTCTTGTTCTCGGTCGTGTTCCAAAGCTCTAATGACTGCAGCAGTTGAGATCAAAAATGGGGGTGAGAGGGGAATAATTGATTGATCCTTTGAAGCTTAATCAACAAGATTGGACTTGCCTGGTAACATCCAATGACCAGCAAACTAGATTGGATGGGATGAAATACGCACGAGTGGAACTTATTGCCGTTACAGCTCAAGTCGTGAATGGATTCGCCCTCGTTGCCTGAAGCAAGTGTCCATACTCGAACGGAATCCTCGCTAACAGATGCCAGGAACTCTCCAGAAGGATCCCAACAAAGAGAATTAACCGTTTTGGTGTGTCCCTATACTTAGAACCACATATTTCATCCAAAAAGGTAAGTTGATGCACATGAAATTTCAGAAACATAAAATTAATAACTATGCAACAAATTGGCACTGAAAAAGCATATTGAGAGCTGTTCAAGTCCAACAACATGTGGGGTTCGATGGCTTCGAACCCCTCACCTCTTGGTCGGTCAAAGGTATATATCTAAACTAATTGAGCTATATTGATTATTTAAATGAGCGGTTAAAAACCAAGAATAGGTGGAACAACTTCAAATATAAACAGACCTGAAACGAATGCAGACGAGCTTGTGTCTCGACATCAAAAATTGAAACGATATTATCTACAGCAGCAGCGAAGTATCTCCCGAGCCGAGGTTGAAATCTCAACTGGCCAGTACCGCCCTAATTTACACAAGCAATTTAGAAACTATGTACTAGAGCCGATATGCAAATAATTACCGATTTTTCAGCATCGACCAACAAAGAGCATGGAGAAAAGGATTAGTTACTTATAAACCAAGATACCTTGAATACTGCTGCACAGCTGCCATTAGTGATATTCCAGTATCGAATCTCACCGTCACCGTCACACGAGCAAATAAAGTCGTCCTTCTTTGGATGGAAGTCCAAAGACATAACAGATGCAGAATGTCCCGTAAAAGTACGTAGGGAATAACAATGCTGCAGGTCGTAAAAATGTATGGTAAGCTTTATCCATGCTTCATAAGCAAATACTTGTGAACGTTATCTAGGTTATTTGAATGATGCAAGACCAATAATTAAAGAATAAAGACTTGAGAGAAAGACATAGATAGATGATCACTAACATTGTCGGCATCCCAAACCCTGACTGTTCGATCGAACGATGATGTTGCAAGGCGGGGCATGCTAGGACTAAAACGAACATCAGTGATCATGGACGCATGTTCTTCGAGTGAAGTTTTCGGTTTTAAATTTTCTGTGTACCACAACACAGCCTGCAGAACCATCATAATAAACCCGTCAAATACAACACATGGATCGACCAATGCTGCAACCAATAACAGGATCTTTGAAATCTTACATAATTTAACCATTACACTCCTGATATAGTACAGGTCATCGTCATTGGGTTCTCACCTTTTTATCATGGCCACCACTAGCAAGCAGTTTTCCATCAGATGAAAAGTGGCAAGCGGAAACTTTGCTCGTGCTTGCTCGAACAGAATTCACCTCCGTAAATGTGAATCCTGAAGGTTAAATTCACCCTTAAAGATAAAATAGAAAAAAGTAGACCAAGCTCAAAAACAATGTTCAATTATCTGGAGGTTACCCTAAGTGCTATTAGTTTAGTAGTTAACACACCATAATTATCCATTTATTATTCTTTCAAATCGCCTAGATTAAGATATGTTAAGCCAAGAGGCAAAGTCTAGAGATGTACGCATGGTGCGGTGCCACAAAGCATCTAACAGGGTCTTCTCGAAGTGCTTGTACTACTACTATATCACTCGGGGCAGATAAAATACTTGCCACTCTCAAATATTCATTTACTTACTGGCAATTGCAAAGAAACAATCAGAAGAATAAGAAGAAATCACGGTATAGCATTTAGTGCACCTTTTCCGCCATCCATACAGCGCCCTACAGGATCTCGAGGGTCCGTATCATCATGGGATAAAAAAGAGTCGACATTGTCATCAAGAGACCCATCCTCCACAAAGCGATCCATATCAGCCTGCAATTCAATTTCTTTATCATCCCACTGCCAAAATGGAATGCCAATGAGCAAGTGCAAAAGGAATTGTTTATAATTCCTTTGATACAAACAACTACCAAGCTCCACCTACCAACTGATTCGAGGGGGATGTAAAAGTGCCAGTTCCGTCGCTGTTGAACATCATCAAAGGTTTAGATGAACTACCACTGTGAGGCAAAGCAGGCATTGAGATTGCATCTCCAGGTGTGTGAGTTGAGGGAGTTGAAGGAGCAGAACTTGGGGATGGACCCGCTGTATTTGCTGTTCCTGAGCTATTTGCTGGACCTGAAGACGACAATGGCTGCTTCCTCTTTCTCCCAGGCTGGTTTTTTGAAACCTGTAAATGAAATGTCAAAAAAAAAAAAATTAACCCCAAATTAAGACAGAAAATATTTACTTATATACTTCACACTATTCACTACCAAACCTGATCATTTCCGCGAAATGAGTTTGTCATGCTACCATCCATTGTAACACTGCCAGCACCCCCGATTTTTTCTTGCTGGTGCATATTGTGGTTCGAGCTTTGTGATTGTTGATTAGAAAGAGAATGCTGTTGTTGTTGCTGCTGGCTGCTATTCTGTTGCTGCTGTTGTTGCTGCTGCAATTGAGCCATTTTAATCTAAGGAAAACAAGACATGCTTAGAAAACTGGACCACGAAGTCTATAATGTGCTCTAAAATAAAAACTGAAACCGAAACCGTCCGTAAAAAAGTAATTGGCAGAGTAAATTAACACCTTAATCATCATGTCATTGTTGTCTCCACGGGGCAGGAGAGGACTGCCAGCTTGGAGAGGAGATCCAACATTTGGAACAACATCACCAACAGAATTTGGAAGTCCATCTTTCGTCATTCGACTATTCAAAAGCATTCTCAATCTTCTACCATCATCATTAACAGAAGGTGACGTTAAATTCTGTTGTGCGAGCATAAGTTGTTGTTGGTGTTGCGGTGTCAACATCTGAAGCTGAGGAAAAGGTTGAGGAGCCTGTATGAAAGGTTTCGGTTGCTGAAGGATTCCAGAACGTAGCTGCTCTAGCCCCTGTAAAAGAAAAAGGGGAAAACGAATGAGAAACCCCATCAACTTGGAATCCGTACATTTTACACATTACCGTAATTATCACAGAAATGAAGAGAATCGGGTCATTAAAAACGTACAGTGAGGGGCCATCCCTTTAAGGTCAAATTATTGCCACCATGATTTGATCCTGAAAGATATTTTCATTCAAAATATAAGACATGTCTAATAGTAGTCCACAAAACCCTAATTTGACGATTGAGTGATTAAGACACAATGTATTAAACGAAAACTCCTCAAAACATCAATAATTTGACAGTACCAGGAATACCCATCAGTGATCCCTCAGCTCTAGGATTCAAAACTGGGTTGATCTCACTCTTTATATCCTGCATTTACAAATTTTTCAAGAAAAAGGGAAACAATATAGCATATAATGAACTTAATAGAAGTACCGTACCGGTGTGGAACCTGGCAATTGTTGGCTCCTCGATTGAACTTGAGGAGACATTCCCCCAGCTGTACCATGTAACACTTGCCTGTAATTAAAATTTAGAACTCGTGAGCAGCAAGAGAGCGCACAGGCATCCAATGCAACGGTTAGTGACATCCAACATGCAATTCTTAGGAATTTCTGCAGATCCTCATCATGCAACAATATTAATACCTAAGTTACTTCCTCCCATGAAATTAAAATTAATACCTAAGAATATGATTAATGAAAGAAAATATTATTATGTAAAATATCCCATCAAACGTAAATCAAACTCATCAATAATCAGCAAGGGCGTCTTTATATAAGCATGCCCATTGTTTTTGTTTTATGTGAATGCAGTGATAATGAAAGAAATATCTACGAGGAAAGCACCCTGACGACTGGCTGGTTGCTGCAGCTGACTTCAGAATCGAAGCATGATTTGGATCTAATAGCTGCCCAACATTTTCCCCATACCTTTGCTGTAAGATATACAGAGGAAGAACAATAAGAAAAAGTAACAAAACCTTGTGCTTGCCAAAAATCTAGCCAGTATACCTACTTTCATAGCCGCATCATCGAGTGAATCCCTCTGAAGGGGCAGTTTTAATCTGTCCTCATACATTTTTGTGGCCAATGCATTTACAGAACCGGGATTCTGGCGCATAAGTGGATCGTTTCCAACAAAACCATTTGAAGTACCATTTAAAAGTTGGGCTCCATCTCTTCGCTGCTGTTGCTGTTGCAGAGTCTGTTGTTGTTGCTGCTGTGGCTGCTGTTGCTGTTGATGCTGTTGCTGTTGTTGTTGTTGCTGCTGCTGCTGCTGCTGCTGCTGCTGCTGCTGTTGGGCATGTCTCTGCATCAGTAGCATCTGCATGTGTTGCGGTTGCTGTTGTTGTGGCTGTGTTTGCTGCTGCTGCTGCTGCTGCTGTTGATGTTGCTGATGTTGCTGTTGCTCTCTAGCTTTTATTAATTGTGTCTACAAAGTTCATACACTGTAAGTATCTTTTGCAGAGGAATTTGTCGACGTGAGGGAATATTTCAATGGTTTTTATACACAAGGGACAGGATTCATATATGTTACTCCCAATGTTGTATGCACAGAAAGGGAGACTGAAGTAGTAGGTTACAATTTCAATCAAAAACTTCGAAGAAGACACCGAGTTTGACCAATATAGACTTAAGTCAACAACGAACACATTCAACTCCAAAACGGTAACAAAAGAAAAGAAATCAATAGCTTTGAACAGCAATCTAATAACAAACCTCAATATAAGATGCAGCAACATCAGAGTGCTTCTCATTGGTTCTAGCAATGAATATATCCCAGAAAACCGACCACCATTCGAAAAGAAAGCCTCCGGGCGCATCGATCGCTGTAATCCACAACTCGAAAATCAATATGAACATGAACAAATGGTACAATACCACTCCATATTGAACCAAACAGATGAAAAAACATCCAAAAACACTCACCCACAGGCTCCGAAGACACTTTTCCCTCTGCTTGAAAAGCCTGAGCAGTAGCCTTCATATCTCTTTTAACCAAATAATCGTGAATATACACATCTAACCTGTTACATAGCCATGCGCCGAGTACAAGAACAAGAACAAAATTCCAAGTTAAAGGGTCATTAAAAATTCATATCCAGTAACAAGATATGAACACTGAGACATAAGAAATTAACAGACAAGTCATGGGGTAAATTGAAATCAAGTGATTATGAGAAAACATGAACCCTAAATCCTCCAAAACGAAGTAATCCCAATGCCAAAGACTGGCGCACAAAATTTCAAGAAAACGAATCGAAAGGTCAAAATTTATAATGCGATAAAGAAGCAACAAAATCAAAATTACAGAAACCCCAATACGAAATCAACAAAAGAGGAGAGAAGAAATCCATTGAAGTAACAAAAAAACGGGAATATGAAGCAAAACACACAACGAACTTACATTTTATCAGCTTCCCAGTTGGTTTGAGACATCTTTTTCGAATCCAAACAGTGGCAGAGTGATGGATAAAATCAAATAAACTGATAGAATCTTGAACAAACAAGCTTCTGCAGCTCTAAATGAGCTTTTCTCGGCCAAAATCACCAAACCCAGAAGCGAAAAATCAAAACCCTTTTCGCCAAAACCATAGAAGAATCCAGAAAAAAGGAAGAAATTAGCAAGAACTGCAGAAGGGAGAGAATCTACGCAATAGAATAGAAGCAGAGCCTCTGATTCCAGCAATGAAAGTATAGAGAATGTAAGGCCGTATTAATATTATTATTATTACATCTACCAATTTTTTTTTACATTTATATAAAATAATTTTTTATTTCAACGAAGGATCGAAATAGATACCTGCAATCCAAAAACGTATTTTTGTTCCCAAGCTTTTCTGCTTTTATTTCGAGAGAGCTGAAAATTTATTTTGCTCATATCTGTGGGCCTTCGACAAAATGAGACTATATTGTAATAATGCCTTTTATCCCACGAAATGACTATTATACCCCTCCTGAAAAATCAAATTTTTCAGTATATCCCGAGGATTTAGGTACAGAACAAAAAGGGTCATTTCGTACTTTCGCTCTGTCTTGATCTGCTCATGGCTTTTCAATATGGGGTTTGAACTTTACCGTAATTACAGAAACGCCCAATGATGTTCTTTTACTTATTTGTAAAACCGCCTCGTGTATTGTTTTAAATTAATATTTGGTCCCATGCGTTGCCTCGTGGTAGACGGTTTCAGGACTGCTTGTTGGTCTGACTCTGACCATGGTTAAGAAATTGCAGAAATACCTAATTTGACCTTGTCTTTGGTATTTAATTTTCAAGTCTTTCTTTTTTCTTCTTTTTTTTTCTTTTTTTTTTTCCTTTTTATGCTCAAATATATTTTGTCTTTAAAATGTTTTTCAACCAATTTTCAACTTTTAATTTATTATATTTTCTTTTCTTTGTTTTAATCTCTTTGAGTGTTCATGAAATTTAAAATTGACTGATACTTAATATTTAATAATTAAAAATATTCGAATGTAAAAAAAAAAATTATATTATACCCGAAGTATTATTTTTGTAGAATTTGGTGTTTTCTTCTTTTAAGATGTCGTGTTTTTTCTAGTAAATTATACATGAAGTATTATGTTAGGTAAGTTTATTATTAATCAATTTTTGTGGAGTTTTTCAGTAAATTGTTATATAATACCTTATTTTAAAAAAATATATTATATTATTTATAAATGGTTGTCAATCTAATAGTTATTTATATTTATGTTATATGGAAAATTATTCGGTTCGTTATTAAAAGTGACTTTTTGAACCACACAAGTTAAGAGATAAAACTAAGCTCGTAGAGTGGATATCCATCAACCCAAATATAGTTCAATTTTGAATCTCCAACCCAAATATACTAAAAAAGTGATTTTTTTTTTAAGCAAAGTAGCTTAATTTTCTATTCGATATTTAGTATATATTTTGTCATCACTCACACACATCCCAAAAAAATTCATAAGAGGTCACCCAACATAGAATTACTCAAAATAAAACACATTTAACCAGTGAGTTTCCATGATTGAGTCATCGAAAAAGAACGTGCACCTTGTTAGTATAGGTAGTGTCTTTAATCCTTTTAAGTTTTTCTTAGTTATCCTATTTTTATGATCACTCTTATTCGGATGTGGTCTCGGTTCATTCATATATCTTCCATTACTCGGGTGTCACAAATTTTGTAGCTATCCCTTGTGTTGTCAAGGGTCAGAATCCAACATTTATGCCTTTTAGCATGCTAGGGTGTTAGAGCAACGGACCTCCTCATGATTTTGTTTTTAATTTCTAAAAAATGTCTCATACCAATGAAAATAGTGTTTCGTACCCTAAAGCTTCTATTTTAAGTAAATGTAACAATTATTAAAACCAGGTATTGGAGTGTTGGAAAATAAATATAATTTTTTAATAATTTATGAATAAAAAATTGTGGTCAACGAGTGTAGGATTAATAATTAAACAATAAGAAGACATTCTTGGATATTAGACCATATTAGTGCAAAATGCAACACAAAATATCTTAATAAAAATAATGAATAATGACATGAGAACAAAATATAAATTATATAATAATAAAATGTTGGAAAAAATAAGACAACATAACGAGAGAATATAATAAATTATATTATTTTATGGTTTGAAAAAATATAATAAAATGAAAATAAGAAAAAGTGAATATTGTTCTATTCTTATTACATAATTATTTTACCCTAAAATTAGTAGAGATATACTTGAGTTAGGTTGTTTAACCAGCCGGAAATTTCAAATTGATTAAGTTGGTAACCCAACAACCCGAATAGAGTTCACAACACAACCCAATCCGAAAAAACCCTCTATTTTCAAGTTTTGTTGGGTTGTTCGAAATTAAAATAATAATAATAATAATAATAAAATACTTATCTGCGTACATTAATAACTAAAATATTGCAAAGTTCAAAGATCAAACATTCACAACTCACAATGCATCATTAACATTGGTTACAAACGTTAAATATTATTGATTTTCATAATATTTTAAAAATGAGATAGAGTGGGGTTGGATTTGAACTCTATTTTCGAGTTTGTTGGGTTGACCCAACTAAAAATATTTAACCCGGATCGACTCAATTTTTTCAATTCTCTAAAAATTCACCCAACCCAACCCAACCTTTACAATTTGGGTTGGATAGTCCATACTCGTCAGATTTACCGATCATATGAACATCCCTAAACCTAACCTAACTGTTTAAATCCTAAATTATTTTAGTCCGACTAATATTTATTAACTAACGAATTAAACTCTATAAATTATTAAATTATTATGCTGGGTTGATTTAGGTTATTCTGGTGAATAATTAATATTTTTTAATTTAATAAAAGTTAATTGTTAATACGTAAAGTTTTATAAAAGATTTAAATAAAGTTAACAATAATTCAAACCTCCACTTAAATCAAACTAATTTTAAGAAAATTTATAAACTAATACAACCCATAAATTAATCCTTTGAATAACTTTACCAAAAATTTTAAATTAGAAAAAAAAACTTTAATGTCATTTTTCTTTAAAATATTATCAATTTCATAATTTCATATCGTAACCATCTTTTTAACGATATTTGGAGTGTGAATTTATTGTAAGGTTAAAATTGTAAAATATTTGAATTTTAGAGAGGTAATATATGAAATTGAAAGTTTAGAATTAAAACTAATACAACTAATAATTTTTTTTTTCGATTTTAAATACTGAAAATTGGAATATTATGAACGGTTCAGACGGTTAATGTTGGCTAACTCATAATTGATGACTTCGTTGACTATTAAATACGATACAAATTGCATCTATTTATTCACAAAATTAGTACAACGTAAACGAGCTGAAAGAGACTTATTAGGTAAAATAAATAAAGAAAAAACACATATTCATAATTAAGTTACAGCTCAAATTGAACGAGTTAAGCATGATTTTTAACAGATTATTTAAATTAATGAAAATCATTTTTATATAATTTTTTTTCCCACAAAAAGAGATTATTATGGAAATTTTGATGAATGAGTTGGATAAAATTTAAAGTATTGAGCTGGCCCATTAAAATTGGACTAAAATGGCGTGGGCCCATTAAAATGGATCCGTAATGGCTCGGCCCATTCTATTCGCTCAGATTTTACCGGACACGAACCTGGTTTTTCCATTTTTTAAAAATTATTTTGAATTATTTGAAAATATTAAAATGTAGTGTTCCTTTTTGGATTAGGCAAACACTCAAATTCTCTCTATAAAACGGTGAGGTCATAAGTCAAACGAGCAAGTGAGACGAGAGTTCGACAAAAGAAGTCTTTGCCCCATCTCCACACTCGAGACTAGCTGAAATAAGGAAATAAAAATCATCGTACTACGAGAGAGGAATATTCTAAAAGCAGAGATTTTAGCTAATAATAGTTTGACCGTGCAATTAATATAGTATAGTAGAGATTTTCAGCTTCGAGGTTGAAACGGTCGTGCGCTCGAAATCTGTCTAGATCAACTAGTTGAAACTATATGTGAACGTTGTATCTAAAGGAGTTATTAAATTTTAAAAAGTGTTTAGCAAAGTAAAAACTTTATTACACGACTGTTTTCGAGATAATTAACAATATACAAAATGAATCAATGAAGTTGCTATATAATAATAATAACAATTTGTTAAAAATTAAAATAATAATAAATAAAAGAGTAAAATTGAGAGGTGGTATATTAATTTGCATGGGGGATGGCATGCATGCAGGTGAGCTCCAGTGATTGATGAGTACAAATGCATGCCATGTCATGCCAACTTATATATATATATATATGGTTTATTGCACTCCCCGATGCCACTCTCTCTTGTGGCGCGTGAGTTCCAATCGCCTTCTTCAAACACCACGCGCGAGAGGGAGAGATGGGAACAGATGAGATGGAAGAATTGTAAGAAGAAGACTGAAATAATAATAATAATAAAACCAGCCTCTGTGTCTATCTGCCAAGAACATAATATTTGTATTTATTTAAAAATAAAAGGGAAGGGGAAGGGGAAGGGTGACGTAAGCATGGAAGGCTGTGATAGGGATGGGGTTTTTTGGATAGTGTGTTTGTTTCAACTCGCGTATTGGAGATGAGCTTAGCTCATAGGTTGTCTTATGGCGGCAGAGAGCCACAGAGATTAGCTCACAACTCCCATCGCTCTTTCCTTTCTTTTCAACCCGAAATGGTGCGTTGGTGATTTAAACACATATTAAAACCTAAATAAGGTCGGTGAGATCCTAATCAATTAGAGAGAGGAACGAATGCAAGCAAGAACACTAAGGCTTAAAAGAGATGAATTGTGAAATCTCATATCGATTGGAGATGAGAACTAAACATTCTCTATAAGAGTGTAAACTTCTTCCTAGAAAACACGTTTTAAAAACCTTGAGGGGTCCCAAAAAGACAATATTTGATAACGATGGGTTTGAGCTGAAACTCGAAAGAGGAAGTCCAAAAAAGACGATATCTACTAGCGATGAACTTGAACTATTACAGCATCACACCGATGCAGCAATGACTCCAACCGAGACTTAATGAACTTAATTACATATGTTTGGTTTATAGACAAAGTAGAAAAAGATCGAAATAGATTGATAATCCAATCTAAACAACTCATGGTGTCCTTTGATAGACAGTCAGTCAAAATTTATTATTTTAATCTATTTTCCATTACACCTAGTGCTCAAAATAGGACATGTACATAAATAACTAAAATTTGAGGACGTATTTGAAAATAGTTACATTCAATTTGATAATTTCCCCTTCTTTTTTTTTTTTTTTTTTTTTTTGTACAAAGCTTGCTTACGATTCATTGATAACAAGGCATTAAACGCCCCGTTCAAAATTGATGTATTTACAAATCAACCCCAAAACGGTCTCATTCCAAAATCACTTCATTTTCGTTCAAATTCTTTAACTAATATCACGTAGGAAGAAGATTTATTCTTGTCATCCTCATTCCACCCCGCTCGCCATTGCTCGGCAATGTCGTCGGCAATTTTCATGGCATCCGACGCGGTTCCGAGCAGCCCTCTCTTAGTAAACCCGACCGTGTACAACCCCCTCTCGCCTTTCCACCCGTTTGGAAACGGGGTTTTCGGCATCCCGTCTTTCGTGAAAAAATCACACCCATGCTGCAAATCATAATCCTTAGACACATCCATTAAACTAAACCCTAAACTCTAAATCCATAACTCGAAAACATCCGTCGTCTAAACCGAAACAATACGAACTTTATAAGCAATAAATTATATTATATCGGATACCTTGAGCCAACTTGGCACATTGCTTCGGTACCCGGTCGCTAAGATTATCGAATCGAACTCCTTCTCTTGTCCATCCATGAACTTCGCTCCATTTCTTGTTATCTCCTTAATCCCTTCCATTATCTTCATTAAAAAAAAAAATTATATCACAAAGTCTTTAATTAATTAACTAATTAACCAACTAATTGATCTAAATTTACCTTGATCTTCCCTGATCTTATATGCGACAGGGCTCCAACGTCGAGAACCGGGGTCTTTCCCGTAGCGTTTTTGAGCTCGATCGGACCGGTTTTGGGGCGCCGGAGACCCAATTGATTGGTATTGCCAAGAGTCAAGTTGGCTGCTAAAAGAAGAATCTTATCCACCAGTTTTAGAGGTAGCCATTTCATAAGCCCCATCGCTATTCCAAACGTCGAGAATCCGAACATTTCTTGCGGTAATACATGAACCTGAACGACGTTAAAGAATATAAGTAAATGATTAAATGATTAATTTACCATGGGTTAAAACTAAATTGACCGCGATTGAAGAAAAAACTTACCGTGTTTCTAACAACCATATGGGGGATGGCATTTTGTCTGCAGAGATCCAAACTAACTTCCATACCGGAATTCCCACAACCAACGACCAAAACCCTCTGGTTTTTAAATTCCGAACCGGACTTATACATACTAGTATGAACCACGGTTCGAGTAAACCGCTCAATCCCCAAAATCTCAGGAATAACCGGCTCTGCATTTTCGCCGGTAGCGACGATGAGCCAGCGCGAAATGTACTGGGTATCTTGAGTGGAGACTCTCCAAAACCGGGAAACGGAGTCGAATTCAGCGGCGAGAACGGTCTGATTGAACCGGGGGTGAATGGAGAAATGGGAAGCGTAGGACTCCATGTAGGAAATGAACTGATCTTTGGAAGGGTATTTTGGGAAGTTTTGAGGGAAACCCACGAGAGGAAGCTCGCAGAAGTGCTTGGGGAGATGGAGTTTGAGGCGATCGTAGGTGCGGTAGTGCCAGAGGGAAGCGATGCAATCGGATTTCTCGAGAATGAGGGAAGGGATTCGATTGTGGGAAAGGGAAGCGGCGGCGGCTAATCCTGATGGCCCGGCGCCGACAATTATGGGGCCATGGATCCATAGGCATTTGGGTTCTTGTGGTTGATCGTGTTCTTGGTGTTTGCAAGAACCCATCAAGGTGGCTCTGTTTTGGTCTTTGGGGGTTTTACTCTGTTTTTCTAGGCGAGATTTGAAGGAGTGGAGTATAAATGGATGAAGAGAGAGAGAGAGAGAGAGAGAAAGAGAGGGGTTTTAATGGAGGCGTGAAGGTGAAGGAAAGGGATTTGGTTCAGTTTTCCTCGAGGCTCTTTCTACTTAGCGTCTCTGCTGCAGGGCTTTTCTGAGATGTTGGTGAATTAATTACATTTTTTTCCCTAGTTTTTATGATAATTTTTTTAAGTTAAATTAATATAAATATTATGGTTACATATTTGAATTTTATGAAATTTATTTAGTAATTTCACGTGTATTTTAGATAAGTATGATTTTTTTTAAAAATAATTATAAAAAAAAACTTAACAACCCAATCGGAAAAAGAGAGTTGAGTTTCGATTGTAAATTCTATCTCAGTTGACTCGACCCAATCAACTTGAAATTTTAGATTGGTCCAAAAAAAAATTCAACCTAATTTAACTTATTTAAATAAAAAAATTACTTGATTGAATCTATTTGACCCGTAAACTTGAAAAATATAAATTATAATTTAAAAGTTAGATTTTTATCGCATATTTGTTGAACTAAAAAAAATTGTTTAAAAATACCGTTAGTCTCTGAATTTTCAAGAAGGTAATAGTTTAGTTTAGTTCATTAACTTTAATTTATAACGATTTAATTCTTATACTTTCAAAATTATAATATTTAGTATTTAAATTGTAATAAGTTACAATTTAATCATATAATTAACCGTTTATAACGATTAGTCTCTATTGTTATAAATATTATTAAAATTTCACGAATTTTTATACGTAAATTGATAAATTGGTTATCGATGAACTTTGTTTATAAAATACAACAATTGAGCGATAAAAAAATTTGACACGATAAGTATACAGATTAAATTGTTGAATAAATAAATAAATAAATATACCTAATTTTTACTGTCAATTACAATAATAGCAGAAAAATCAAAGCAACCATTTAAGAGAATAATGGATAATTAGTTATCATAAATGAATATATTTCCTCAGGTTTATCTCGTCACATTTGAAAATTGAAACCATTTATTTGACGTGGAAATGAAGCACTAATTAATACTTATCCCACTAATGAAAAGATTAAGCGAAATCTCGAATGTTGGGGAAATTAAAGTAACCTACTCGTTGGCTTAGATTATATATAGCCTACCCCGTTTATCGTAAATTGCATAGAGAGAACGTACAATTTTGTCATCCTTTTAAGAGAACTATTCATCTCACATCATAACGAGTCTCGAAGGAATTGAAAGTTGTGTATATATCGTAAATAAAAATGAATTATGAACAAATATACCATTTTGAAAATGATAAAGATATCTTTTTTCTTTTGTTAGAATATAATATCCGAATTAAAGATATCAAAATTCAATTGTTCGAATAACTAGAAACAAACAAAAAAAAGTTTAATCACTTGAATCGTGCATACGAAGATGGATTAGAAGAACAGTTATCCAAACGTATTTTCACCCAATATCGTGTTTTCAAGGATGGTCGAGTGGAGCATCCTCTCCCTCACTAACACATTACCTAACATTTGATAGAGAGAGAAAATGTAGGGTCGAAAACTTTGAATTTAGCTACCTTTTAATGGACTATTTGAACTATCATCTACGTAATTTACGTAATTAAGAACCTCAAAATGACAAGAAATTAATGTAAGAAGAGTTTTCGAATAGATTACTTTGATGATCAAGATCAAAAGTAAAGAAAACTCATGATTCAAACCAATTCTTTTAAAATTTTAATTTTTAGTTCCAACTCTAAAAGCAAGATATATATATATATATATAATGATTAATTTGCGTTTTGTTTTTGTACACTAATTTTCCAACCTCGAGAAGTCCCCTATTTTGGAATGATTAGGGATTTGGATTTGTACAATTAAGTGATAGTTTTATACGAAACCCAATTTCCATAAAAACACAAACTTTTTAACACATAAATTTGACCTTAGTTCACAATTTTGAGGCCATGTCTCGAGATTTATAGCTCATCTTCTTGGATTTCCATGCCAAAATCTTTACAATTCAAATCATTTTATTTATTCTAACCTAAATTTTAATCCATCAAATCCGTCTATTTTACCATCGTGGTATAAGATTTGAACTTATAACTATCTCAACTTAATTTTGAAGCTCAAAGTCTTTTCAAATCTTAGATTAGAAATAGTTTGAGTTCTCTCTTTATTTTGTCTGCAATATCTACTAACGGTGAGTTTGAACCGTTATAAATGGTATTAGAGCCCGACACTAGACAATGTGTCAGCAAGAATACTGGCCCCCAAGGGAGATGAATTGTGAGATCTCACATTAATTGGAGAGAGGAACGAAACATTCCGTACAATGGTGTGAAAATCTCTCCCTAATAGATACGATTTAAAATTTTGAGGGGAAGCACTAGAAGGAAAAACTAAAAAAGGACAATATCTGCTAATAGTTGGACTGTTACAATAAGATAAAGATAGTTGTCTTCAAGCCTTGCGTGCAAAAAGAATTCCCTTTTATTTTTTTAAGCTTCCAAAAAGACAATAAATAAAATAAAAATAATATTAAAAACAATTTTGTATGAAACGAATTAGTGAGCGTAAACGGTGGAGGTTGACGTCACGTGACCAAAGTCAACCGTCGCAGCTGCCCAATCAGACAACCACGTGACGGTAGGGTGGGTCCACTGAGGCAATTCCAGCCAACAAAATCTCGGTATGTGGTCCCCACCTTCTCTGATGAAGGTAATGACCAAAACCACCCTGACATCCCCCTTTTTGAATTGACACGTTTACAACGAAGCGAAGCGACCCTCAGTTTTGTGTAAGAGGATTAGCGCAATTCGATTTGATAGGGAAGGGTATTATCGTCATTAAGTCCCCTTCCACGTGTCACCCGCTTAACTCCAGGTTCCTTTTTGTGGAAATATTTTGACTGCCGTTTAAGTGAATCCTTATCCTTGAATCCAGGCCGTCCACTGTTCCATCAATCACGCATACTTCTCAATGTCAATCGCACGGTCAGGGTTCCATCACTACAACTTTAGGATATTTAAATAATACAAATAAATAATATTCGGGCCCAATAAAGCCCAAATGAGAAAATAGCACGAAAGGCCCAGAAGATGGAATTTTAACTATATCGGTCAAAAAGAGAATAAAAAAGAGGAGAATTTTATTTATCTTTTAAATTTTAAATTTTTTAATTTTAAAAATTTTAGAAGGATTCGTAACCAATGGAAATGTCATCCATCTATCAGCTTTGTGGTGGAAGATTTTATTTGGTTTGCTCAAAATGGGAATCTAAATAGAAAAAAAGACCTCCGCAAATATTTCACTTCAATCATTTGCATTTGTGTGATCCAAAAACGATCGAATAATTTTTTTTCCTCCCGATAGGGAAGACCGAAAGTTATCGAATCATCATCATGATATAGAAAGAATATACTTTTTTAAAACTTGTGGATCGTCCTCAACATAAGAAACAAGTCAACTGATAAAAATATAATCTCGTCACCTCACTCGTGGTTGAACATTGTTTTAGCCATAAATTTTTTTCTTAAAGAAAGTGACTCACTTGAATTCATGCAACCAATCAACGATCTCTCGTGTTTCACTCGTTCTTAGCCGTTCATAAAGAAAGAGACATTAAGCTTAGTTTTTGAATGAGTGAAAAGTCATAGATGAAATTGGTGCACGTGAAGCTGAACCTAGCAACGTTCAACTAAAGCAAGCTTAGGAATACTAGAATGAGCATGAAATGTAACTGGGCGCATTGTTGGAATGTCTACCGTCTGGTTGGATGAAATTATTGTATTGTACAATTAACATGTATTTGTGGTCGTTTATTACGTGTATATGATAATGATATAACCGTGTATGTTATATTCCATGCATCGTTCTTCTATGCATGTAAATTGTATGACCACGTGTATGACTCTCAAGATACCTTGAATTGAAATATGTTAGAAATGTCATGATTAGGTATGTTAGCCTTGTAGATCATGTATGTCATGATAACATGGTAATATCGTATGCATCATCCAACATAACCATACTTATAAGAATAATTTCACGTCCAATTTCTTTATGTGGTTCAATTGTGTGAGGGCGTAAGCCTACTTGGAGGCCTTGGGTTCACGAAAATTGCGCATTCGCCTAGTGGGCCCATGATCATGTGCAGGGAAGATGCATGCATTTAAACCACCGAGAATGAAATTCAAACCTAATGCTATAGACGTAGCTTTAGATAGCATAAAAGATGAAACCATAGTTGCACATATTTGCATTTCTTGACCCCAATGTTAAAATCACGCATGAGATATTATTAAATACTCACCCTATTACTATTAAATATTTTCCAGACAAGGGACCCATGAATAAATGACAATATCGGTTGAGAAGGCCATAAAATAAAGTTGTGAATAGTTTTTTTATTTTTATTTTTTCGTATTTGAGTTATTGCTTTATTAATATGATAATTTAGTAATGTTTTCATCTCTAAATTTCATTTTTGAGAAATTTATTCTTCATTTTATTTAAATTTCGCTATATTTGAAAGTTTATAAATATATAAGTCCATAAGGTAAATCCCTCCTTCAACCATTTTATGGTAGGATTTAATTTTAAATAATTAACTATTATTGATTATTTTATTTTTATTAAGTTAGATTATTTAAATAATTTACCTAATTAAATTGTTATTTAATGTTGATTCATGTACAGAAATTTGAATTTATTTAGTAATAAATCTTAATAATTATGATTTTAATTCTAATGAATAAAGAGGTTTTTTTTCTTCTTTTGAATAAGAGAATGTTTTACTCTTTGGAACAAAATTATCATACAATTTTTTTAGGTCAACTAGTTGATCTTTAATTCAATGAGTTTTCGTAGTAAATAAGTAAATTATTCTCTTAAATCGTGTGAGAGTACCGATCATCAGAAGTGGACATCTCTTACCGATCTCTTCACGAAGAGATTGGAAACTAAGCTCTCTATAGAAGTTGACCCAGGAAAGAGTTATCAACGAGCCAACCACATCTTTCATAGAAGACTCTTGAAAAGAGTGAAGTCGAGCTATTATAATTAAAAAAATACGTGGTTCATGGTGATAATTTTTTATACGTGACATTTTTTTTTCTCATTATATTTATAATTATTTGTGCAATTATTATCTAATTATAGTAGTGATTTGAATGATTAGAGCATTTCAACGGCCGGCCCATTACTGATTTAACTATATAGGCCTCATAGCCCAATACGGCCCAATTATGATTGGTTCATTTCAAAAGCTGGTTGAGGGCCCATTTCAAACTAGATAAAGCCTATATTATTAGTTGTAAAACCTGGGCTTAGCCCAATATACACTAGCCCTTTCCTGGCCCAACTTATTTGGATATTCTGGGCCTCTCAAATGTTAGATTGACATTTTTTACCTTCCTTTTATACATTTTCGTAATTGTATGGTTCGTTAAAAAATTGATCCGTTTGTTTTAAATAGTTAATTTTCATGGTAAAATTAAAAAAAAAAAGAGCTAAAATGGACATTTTTAGAGGTATACAATTAAAGGTGTTTATATGACTTAGTAACCCGACTGACTTATACTATCTAACCCAAATAAAACCATAAATAGCGGGTCAGATTAGATTTTTTATTTTTTATTTTTTAGGTTAGGTTAGGTTGAATTTTTAGAAAACAAAAAATTCGAATCAATTTGCGGGTTGACATTTTTTTGTCGAGTAAACTGGACCAAATAAGAAATAGGGTTACAATACTATCCTGATTTAAAGATTATTAGAAAAATTAAGAATATTTGATCATTTGTAACCGATATTAGTATTGTGACTTGTGAATGTTTAATATTTGAGATTTTTGTTATTAATGGATTTTCGGAATGATGATTAAGAATTTTTAAATGATTAAAAAAATCTGATAAACTCAGTTTAAAAATAGAGGGTGGGATTGAATTTTTAAGAAAGAGTTCTGTTTATTGCAATGTAATATTGTAAAATGGTATTGAAGAATTGGTATTTAGGGATTTGGTTATTACATGGAGAAGCAGCGAGTAGGCAGGGAAGATGTATGTATGGTTCGGAGTTGAGGCGCTGTGCGAGGAAGGGCGGCGGGCTCCCATCTCCGGCGGGCAGCCGGCCTTGGAAGATTCTCCGGCACGATGGTTTCGAGGGAATTGAGCCGCCACTGTGGGCACATTCTTTCTTCGCTCCATTTTCTGGAATTAACAAAATTGACATCTCCCATTTCTACGCCACCACTTTCTCCGACCATTTGCAGTGCCATTGCCACTCCGACCACCCCCAAAACGCACCGCTTTTGCCACTGTTCTCCATTTCCATTCCTGCCCAATTCCACACAGATGTTTAAATTTAATCCCTGGTTTTGTAAATTCGAAAGCAGATCGATTTCTTCAATTACAGAACCAAAATGAATGATCGGAGTCTGGTAAGTAATTACCGTGGAAGGAGTTGATTGGTGGTGGGTGTGGTGGACTTTGGGAGAAGCCGCGGCGGCGGATTGAGGTTGTTCAGGCAACAGGTGGTGGAGATAGCCATTATTTTTTTTATGAATTTCTCTGTTGGAGTGTTTATGGAACTGTGGAATTTGGGAGAGAAGGAGATGGGAAATGGAGAAGTTAAAAAGAAGAAGAAGAAGAAGAAAGAGGTGGCGTGGGAGGTTGTTGGTCAGCTCACGGTAGTTGAGAAATGAGAACGACGGCAAGGGAAGTCCAGCAAGTTTGGAACAGCCACCGTGTGTCACGGAGTCGGTGGTTGAGGATTATTAAGAGGAATAGTACTACATCGGCTAATTAAGACTAATATCACGCATTCATAAGTAAGAAATACTATCTTTATTGGTATGAAACTTTTTGAAGAAACAAATAGTAAAGTCATGAGAACTTATGCTCAAAGTGAATAATATCATACCAATATAAAGGTTCGTGATTAATACCATTCCCTTAACTTAGTAATGTCAATAGAATCTTCAAATGCCGAACAAAGAAGTTGTAAGCCTCGAAGATATAGTCAAAAGTGACTCAAGTGTCGAACAAAGGGAGACTGTTCGAGGGCTCTATAGGCTTTAGAGGTTTATAAATAAGGAACACTATCTCTATTGATATGAAGCATTTTGGAGAAACCAAAAGTAACGAGAGTTTATGTTCAAAGTAGACAATATCATAATATTAAAGACGGGAACAGAGACGAAAAAAATAATTCTCATCCCCGACTTAGTTTAGCTAAGGGAGAAAATTTTCTGTATTGAATATCCTCCCCCAAAACTATTTAAAATCAAAATTTCCCCGTTTTTTTTTTACGGTATATGTGAGGGTGTAAAACAAATATTGATATCGAATAGTTTGGCATGTGGTGGAGGTGGGGGAGGGTTGCTTGCCGTCTTGGAAGACTAATGCAGACGCGTGCAGGGAAGGCTTTTAGTTTAGAGTAGGACATAACGGTCATGGTCTCCCATTGCTTCCTTCCGCCCAACGCCCAAAAGATATTTATCCATATGGATATATCTCTTACACGCTTATGACCTTTTTCTTCATTTTATATATATATATATATATGTTATGCAACATTTTCTCTCTGAAATCAATTCGAGCATAATTTAATAGATAAAATATTAATTATCATCGTGTAATTCCAACATCAATGTTAAACTATTAACGACTTTGAGAGAATGACTAGTTTAATGTATTTATATGCATAGCTTTGTTCATCCCTACCCGTTCAAGGTCACTTACATTTTAACAAAGTTAAAACTCCTCACCACCAAAATTGATAAAACTACCATAACATTGCCACCTTCAATGACATTGGCACTTGGATCTTCCTCACACTTGTTGTCATTAGTAACGACATCAAAGGCGAAGGAGAACACACAATTCATTTCTTTATGTGTGGGCCGTATTTTCAATTGGCTCATGGTTATTATAGAGTAACACATGGCTTTAGATAAGTGTGAGAAACCTTTGGTATAAATTAATACCTTAGTATTGTGATTCTCATTTGATTTATAATGAAGATGTGTACATAATGCAATGACCTTTCTCTTAATGATCTAAATACATCTCTATTCTCTGTTTCCCTTTTGAACATGAACACTAGACCTTCATTGTAATTGTGTGGTGCTGCTATATTTTGCGACAAAACTATGTCGTTTCGTTTTTTTTTTTTTTTTTTGTTATCTTTTTTGGAAATTAAATGCCTTAATTGAGAAGGCAAAGATGAATCCAAAGAGAAGGGACACCCCAACATGCACCACTGCAACAACACCCAGAAATTCCTGCCTGTACCCAAAATAATTTCTTATAAATTCTTCAACAGTTTCACCTGATTGAAGGGTGTCCTTAATATCTCCAAACTGGGAAGCAACCAATCCATATAAGGTCCAAGAGACTGGGCATGCCCAGTAGTACCATCTCCACCATATGGGAATCCTCTGCCATCAATTTAGTCCATATAAGAAGAAGCTTCAAACTTGTATCAAGAGCTAAAAGAAAAGGAAATGGTATTGAGTAATCTGTGTAACTTACCGTTCGAGGAATGAGGAACCCCGAGAAAACGTTCCATATTGTATAGAATGAAGCGGAAACTATGCTGGAGATCTGGTCGTTGGGTGTAATAGCAACAGCCAACATTCCATAGAAGGTGAAGTACAGTAAGGTGAAGTACATGAAGAATAGATACCAGAAGAACTTGGTTGCTGTCCACTCGAAACCGATCATGGCGTACACGACGACACTGTAAATGGTCGTCTGAATGAATACATATGGGAGCTCAATCACAATCTGCAAGGCAAGACACATCTTCTTTTTCAGTTTACTTCTTATTCTTAAACCGTAACAGCCTAAGCCCACCGCAAGCAGATATTTTTCCCTTTGGACTTACCCTTTCAGACTGTCCCTCAAGGTTTTAAAACGCGTTCACTAGGGAGAGGTTTCCACACCCTTATAAGGAATGCTTCGTTCTCCTCTCCAACCGATGTGAGATCTCACATAAACCCAAAATGTTGTAGTTTATGTTTAAGTGGTAGTAGCAGTAGTAGTAAGAATAATGTTAATGTAACCTGTCCGAATGCATATGGCAATGCTGAGTACATTCCTGCGGCTCTTTCTCTATAAAAGACTGTTCTCTCAATGGCCACAACTGGTTGCACTGAAGAGGAATTTTGTGTCCCGATGAAGAGAACAGCGACGTACATGGATCCAATTGCATTGAAAAGATCCTGCCGTGTTTTTCTGCATTGCCAAGGGATGAAAATGAAGCCAATTAGAGACATAAGAGATTATGAGGAAAGTAAAACAGTCCAAACTCTTGGCTGCCACTAAAACTCGCTGTTTTTCCCCTCATTACCTTCTCGAGCCGAGATCCCAAAATATTGTCCCAAATAGAATGGCAACAAAAGTTGCAAATAAAAGTCTCACGACAGTGTATGGTGGGTTACGCCAGTAGGAGAGGTGCTGTTTCCATAGACATGCCATGCACTGGTTAAGGAAAGATTGAGAGTATTGAGTAGGAAACAACAAGTCCTTCGAACCTGGTGGAGGCATGCTTAGTTCCTTGATCAAGGCTTTGTTTCTCCTGTGTAATGGAAGGAAGATATGATATAGATGAACATCAAATAAATTGCATGACAATCTTTTGGCAAAGAAATCTTCTTTTTTACCCTTTGGGACAGTGGTGGAAACTTCTATTTATGATTAAGAAGAACATACATAATTTGATTGTACCTATATAGTTCTGAATTCCTATAGATGTCAGTGAAGTTAACCCCAAGAGCAGCTTCTTGTGCTGGTGAAGTGATCTCTAACATCCAAGTTGCAGGATTGTACCCATCCTTGATCTTTGGAACTCCTTCAACTCCCTTGATGCAGAAACATCACACTTTTTAGAGATTCTGGAAAACATGAAATTAATTTCAACCACAAAAATGCATTGTCCTCACCTCGAAGTAATCAATTAAGTGGGAAGAGTGGCGACCAATCGGACCGACAAATATTGCTTCTCCTCCTCTTTTCAAGAGGAATAGCTATAATGAAGAATTCCAGGTTTTTTCAATTCCAGTATAGAATAAAGAAGGAAAAATAGTCAAGAACTTCTGAAATGAAAGAGTGTTCACCTCATCAAAAGCATCAAATATATCAATACTTGGTTGGTGAATGGTGCAGACTACAGTTCGTCCAGTGTCAACTGTGCTCCTGACAGTTCTCATGACTATTGCTGCTGCTCTGGCATCAAGACCAGAGGTTGGTTCATCCATGAAAATTATAGATGGATTAGCCACGAGTTCAACTGCTATAGTTAGCCTCTTCCGCTGTTCAGTTGTAAGTCCATTGACTCCGGGCAATCCAACTAGAGAATCTCTCAATGGGGTTAGCTCCATGAGTTCCATGACTTCCATAATAAACATCTGGAATGGAAAATCATTCAGTTAATAATCTGAAAATAAAAGATAAATCCTTGAACAAGAGAAATAAAGATTGATACATTTTTGGTGCCCGAATCAACATCAGGAGGTAATCTGAGCCATGCGGAATACACCAATGATTCATAGACTGTAACGTGTGGAGAATGGATATCAGTTTGCTCACAATATCCTGAAATACGGGCAAATGTTTCTTGCCTCTTTGGAAACCCAGATATGGTGATGGTTCCTTCTGTATATCCACCAGTTTTCCTTCCAGCTAACACATCCATTAGAGTCGTTTTACCGGCACCACTAACGCCCATTAAAGCTGTTAAAACTCCTGGCCTGAAAGCACCACTGACGCCCTTTAGCAATTCCAGTCTGTCCTCAACGACACCTTGTGCTTTCATTTCCTAAAAGAAAGTCAATTTCGAAAGAAGGGACACAAACTAACGTCAACAACTTTGACATGGTTCCCACTTGAGAAAAGATAGTTCTATCATTTGATACGGTAACAACTCAAGCCCTCCGTTAATAGATATTGTCTTCTTTGGGCTTTCCCTTTCGAGCTTCCTCTCAAAGTTTTAAAACGCTTCAGATAGGAAGAGGTTTCCACACCCTTATAAGGAATGCTTCGTTCCCCTCTCCAACCGATGTGGGATCTCACAATCCACCCTCTTTGGGGGCCCAGCGTCCTCGCTGACATACAGCCCGATGTTTGGCTATGATACCATATGTAACAGCCCAAGCCCACCGCTAGTAGATATTGTCTTCTTTGGGCTTTCCCTTTCGGACTTCCCCTCAAGGTTTTAAAACGCATCTGCTAGGGAGAGGCTTCCACACCCTTAACAGGAATGTTTCGTTTTCCTCTCCAATCGATGTGTGAGATGGGATCTCACATGTATACAATTTTGCATTATGATTCACTGACATTCAAATAAATACCTGTGGCATGTCTACAGCATATCTGATTTCGTCAAAAGTGATAGAATGGGGTTCATAAGGAAGAACCATCCCTCGGTTGTTATTATGGTTAAATTCACTGGTGCTTCCAACTCTTGTAGACAATGTCCTGGAAGATATATTTTGACTCTCCTTCTCTCTTTCTGCATTATAAAGATATTCATTAAACTACTGTTATAGATAAAGCTAGGCAATATATTGATCTCAATTTGATGACCCACCAAAGAAGATGTTGGTCTTTGTTAGTGGTTCGAATTCTCCAGTTTTGTTAGCATTTTTCTCAGCCAAGGTATCTTCAGATAGTACTGCTTGCGGCTTACCAAATGCTGCAGGAAATAATGCAAAGTATTAGTAATGTGTACAAATTATAATGTCAAAATCGTACAGGGTGAATGACTTACGATCTAGGTAATGTAAGGCCAAGATGAAGAGAAAATTGAAGAGCAAAACGTATCCAATTGTAGCTCCTACTCCTATCCAATACCAATAAGCTTCAGGGAAAATCCCTCGAGACTTCAAGATTGTAACACCTAATGGTTCTGAGGAATTGGGAAGCACCTGCAGCACACAGATCTCAACATATTTATCAGTTTTTGCTGATGGAATCTCTTTACATTCTTCTAAATATGAATCAAAAAGATAACTTTAGTACATACATGCCTCCAGCTATCCCCAAGAAATTCATTTACTGCAATAGCATTCTGTCCATACATCATTGGTGAGACCCAATATCCCCACAGCCACCATGGGTGTACATCCTCTAACAAAGAAAGAATGGATTATTTTTTCCATGCAAATCAGAAATGTTGTTGGTCTCATTATATTACGTAGGCCGTATTGAAATTAAACATGAAAGTTACCTCGAGCCACGATAAATCCACCCAAAACCATAACTACCGGTAGAGCTAATGTCGCACATGTGGTAGCCACAACAACATTTCTTCCAAGTCCTGCTGCTAAGCGAAATAATCCTGATGCCATTTGGTTGATACAGAAAAGTAAAAGGAACTGTTTGAGAAACCTGCAAATGAATGTTTTTTCACGTTTAGTGAACCAGATAAAGACTTGGTTTCAAATTGTAAAATTGGCTACTTTTACTTACCTTTCAATGTTTGGATCAAACCCTATGACATAATAGGTCATGACCACCCAAATGCCAACTTCTAGACAGGTGATTGGGATCTTGAGTATCCATGTTGGCAGAGCATATGTCCAAGAAGGATAGAAGAGAAGGTCTCTTTGCTTATAGAATACAGGAAGTTTCACGACAGTCATAGCAAGTTCAGAGAATCCGTTGAACATGATTACAATAAGAGTAAAGAACAGGGCACCCATATAAATCCCTCCATCTAGTTCAGTGTCTCGATGCAGTTCGGTGCGTAGGAATAAAGTCATTGTTATCAAAGCCATTATAATAAGCTGAAAGAAAAAATAAGTTAGTGAAGTTGGAAACGAGAAGAGCACAAACTATTACAGGTTTAAATGGCTTTACTTTAGCATCCTTCAGCTCTCAACATAGTAAATATCAGACATTTATCTCAAGTTGCGTATCTGAGAAAAATTTTGGGGCCAAATACCACTTACTTGGAACATTTTGAAAATGTATACAAAAGAATTCCTCTTCATTAGCAGAATTTCTCTGGATATGCAGGCTTTCAACACTTCCTTTTTGCTAACACCGTACTTCTTGGTTGTTAAAGTAGCTGGGTGGGATTTGGACCTATTGAACGGAGTGGCAAGCTCATCTCCCAGTTGTCGACCAATACGAAATGACTGAAACGCTTCAGAAAATTCTTTGACTGAAACAAATCTATATGGTTCCTCTCGAATTGCCCAGTATTGTTCTTGGTCTTTCCTTGAGGTCACCTTGCATGAACAAGAAGAGAACATTGAATATAATAATATAAGGTACAGTGTCTCCTGAAACAAACCAATGTAGGTGCAAAAGAGGGAATTACTTCTTGTAAAAAATCAGCCACCCCTTTTCTCTCTGGACACTTGAATCCCATATGTGCAAAGAAGCTGAGAACATCTTCTCGTGGGCCTTGATACACAATATGCCCATTTGACAGAAGGATTATATCATCAAAAAGATCAAATGTCTCCGGTGCAGGTTGGAGAAGAGATATGACAGCCGTTCCATTCAGTATATGGATTGATTGCCTGAGAGAATTCACCATCTGGTACGTTGTTGAACTGTCTAAACCGTTTGAAATCTCATCCATGAAGAGTGCCCTAGCTGGTCCAACTAGCATCTCCCCTGTTTTTATTGACAAGAAATATGAGGACTTGTCGACAATTTGGATTCTATGAAATGGATAAAATGGAAAGAGCAACTGAAATCTCTCCACAAAAACGAGTCCTTCTGGATTTTACCTGTTGTAAGACGCTTCCTCTGTCCTCCAGAGATACCCCTTATCATATCATCCCCCACCATAGTATCAGCACACATCTCAAGCCCCAAAATCTGCCAAATGATATTATCAGAGAGAGGGAGAAAGAGTATATGCAATTCTATCTTTTTCTATGATTTTAGACGGTTCATCACATATTCAAATTTGAGTTCGTACCTTGAGGATATAGTCTGTAATTATGCTAGTTTCTTGCCCTTCTAGTGCTTCTGCCTGCAAGTTTTGAAGCATTGATTACAGAACTTGTAAAAGACCGAAAACTTCTTTTCCATTTTGATGTGCTTCTTTCAATTCAAACCTTCATGTAGATATCAAGATCAGGGTCCGGTTTAATATTTGCAGCTTTTTCTCTCCTCGAAAGTTCTGCCAACATTTCTGAAAAATTTTCAAGTTGGAAGCCAGTAGTTAGCATCTTCAGCCAATATATAATCTGTAACTCTTGGCATTTAGGCAACTCACCATATCGTGATCCGACTCCTTGACATCTTGCTGAAAAAGCCAACGTCTCCCTGACAGTCATCTCTCCAATATGCAGATCATGTTGACTTATGTAAGCTGAAGTCCTTTGCGGTACAAACTCCTCCATTCCATGTCCATTGTATGAAACTTTACCAGAAAACTGGAACCCACAAGAACTCTCAACACTGTGGCATTAAATGTCTCCAAGTATTTTAGTTTATACACAAGTTTTAGGATGTGATTCTTACTTTGAGATCTTTCCCAAGTTTTCCAGCCAAAGCCAATAGTAAAGTGGTTTTTCCAGAACTTGGGGGACCCAAAAGCAACGTCATTCTGCAGAATAAAAACAACAGCATTACAAAATGGCGACGGTTGCAAACAATCTTATGCTGCATATTTAAACCACGTTCTTGTTCGTTTACCTCTTAGGCTTGATAATTCCACTGACATCATGAAGAATTGATAGGGGTTTCTTCCTACTTGGAAGGATGTGAAGATAATTTAGTAAGCCCTGCCAAGAACAGGAAGCAAGTAGAAAATGAGATCTAGTTTTTAAGACATGAATATGTCAATCTGGAAGTTTATTTGATTACCTCAAATATGTTAAGAGAGAAATTGAACATTGTGGGCAATGCTCTTCTTCCCACATAAACTTCTGCTTCGACATTCAGATGCTCAAACCGAACTTCAATTGTTGGGATTTCTAGACCAACTCTGTGTTGTAAGATATTGGAGCATTAAATTTACGAGATTAACTGAAGTTTTTGAGTCTGAGTGATCATTTAATGAAGTATTATAGCATAAATCTCAACTTGGAAAATTCTTTCAAAATGTTTAGACAAATCCTTAAAACGATATTCATACTACAATTTTATTTTTAAAGTATTCAACAGCAATCCATGAACATAAAATCGTCATCAACAGTCGACTTCAAATCGCAGAGTTCCCCAAACAAATCATAAGCGTTATGGAAATACTAAATCATCATACCAGAAAAAAAAAAATCGAAACTAATGAACTGTTATTGATACATCTAGTAACAATATTCAGTTCAAGGCAAAAGTAATACTGAATTCATCATCAAGGTTTGGCTGAGCTTGAATGATTTCAGAAACGAGTTCGAACTAACCTTTCAATCCGGTCTCTGAGCTTCAACAGAAACTTCTCATTATCTTCCTCAGCAATCTTGACAAGCCTCTCCAAAACATGCCTCCTCTCCAACAATCCAAGGTTCCGTATATCGATCTCCCTGGCTTCGCCTTGCTCCTCTTTCAGTATCCCTCTCCGTATCCGTAAATACGTCGGAAGCTTCTCGATCGCCGCCCATTTCAGAGCCTCTTCGTCATCATCTCCACACGAAGACCGGGAGAAAACTTCCATAGCGAGATTCCTTCCAAACAAACCCTTTGAAACAGCTTATAACGCTTCCACTACGAACTCTGTAGCTATGATTCGATAGAGTTAGACTCTAGGAAGCTCACGGATCCATGGAGGGAAGTCGGAGGGCAATGCCGGTGGGTTCTCGCTGTGGTTCTTCAGCAGGATTGTTGATGAGACATGGAAGACAGAGGAGGCATTATATATAGTTTGAGAAAATTGAAAATGGAAAATAAAATAAAAAAAAGAAATAAAGAGTCAGCTCCAATAATGGTGGATGTTGCGTTTGTTATGGTCATGTGCTTCTCAATGATATGATTTGATCAGCAACAGAGAGAGAAGAAGAAGAAGAAGAAGAAGGGTGGAAAAAGGGAAACACACAAATGAAGTCAATCCCGTTCCCATCAGATTCTTCAATTATTATTATTATTTTTTTAGTTTTAATATTTCTTAATATAACAAATATGGAATAATATTTTCTTTTAGAGTTAAATAATATGTGGAGCACACCTACCCGTACCGGAAGGTCGAGGAAGTTGGTGATCTGGTGACAAGGGAGCCGGCGACTAAAACCCCGATGAACAGCAATCGTAACTATAACGATCCTAAGGTAGCGAAATTCCTTATCGAATAAGTTTCAACTATTACGAAAGGTGTAACGAATTGGGCACTGTCTCAGAGAGAGAGAGAGGCTCGATGAAATAGACATGTGCAGACTACCTGCAGTTGGACAGAGACACCCTATGAAACTTCATTGTTCCCCTGGATTGGTGAGAAATTTAAATTTCGGTTCAATTATTTTTTGACAAATATAAGATGACAATTTTTTTTTTGTCTACTTGTTCTCTCGTCTTCAAATATATCTACTAGATTTCTAAATTTTTAATTTTATGTAATTTTAAAAAATTAAGTTAAAATTTAATTTGTATTTGATAGAACCTAAATTTTTAATTTTGTGTGAGGTATATTCATAGAATTTAAAAATATGAATAGGTTTGACATAAAAAAAAGAATGAAAATTTTAAGGATATGTTGTCAAAGATTTGGAAGGGTACGAGTTTATTGGACATTTTTAAAGTTCACAAATCAAATAGTCATAAAAGTGCACTTCAACCCAACGACCTGTTAGCGGCCTACGACTTGTGCGCTGACCCGAGTCGTGACTCACATCTTTTCCCCTAGTCGTCTCATGTGTAGTGCACATGCTCGAGCCGTCACAAACTACGACTCATGCCTTCGTCCCCTTGCGCTCAACTCTAGCTCGGCTTAGGCGGTTTATTTGGCTTGGTTCTGACCTATTTGAAGTCTCAAGACTCTATTCTACCATTTTGGATAGTTTGGTAGCCGATTTTGATGTCATTGGAAGCGTATGTGGTTGTTATGACCCCTGTTTGGTCAATTTAAGTTATCTTCGAGCCAAAAGTTGATTTAATTGGTACTATTAAATTAATTAAATCGCTTAACACTATGTCGTAAGTTTTGGTAGGTTGAATTGGATTATGATGAGCATATTCAGGCCAGTTACAAGAATAATTAGTAACTCTAGCTAGGCTAACCATGTAAATGGTTTTATTGTTGGTTTGGTTGGATGACTTGCTTGCTGTATGGACGCGTGTCCTGCATAGTTCTAGTAGGTCCAGAGGTACATATACACTCGCTGATGAGTCTATGCGCAGGTGTAGGGTAGTACATAAAGAAGTGATACACATCCAATTTTCGCTCAGCTAAAAAGTAGAGTTCAAAGCCATAATGGTTTATGAAAGGATAGGTCCACCATGATTGTTTGTGATTGTATTTCACGACTCCAACGATGAGACTATTTACGGAGTATTTTTAAATACTCAAGTCACGTGCTACTACTTTTTCAAGTAAAGATAAGATACCCTTGTACGAGTGACGATATCTTTATGAAGGTGATAGAACAAAAATTTTGGACTTTTTATTTATGAAGGTAAAAGATGCTAATGCTATTTTAAAATTTGATGAATAGTTTTTAAATATAATATTGACGGTAAATTTTTTTTTTTTTTAAAGTAAAAGGTTTTAATAAAAAAAATTAAAATTTAAGTTTAAATATATTATTAAACAATTTAAATGTTTATAAATACTTTAGGAGAAAATACAAAATTAAGAATATTTTTATTAATTTAACAGCATTATTTGAAAAATTCACGCGATTTGCTTTCTCCATTTTCATACTTCATCCAATTTTATTCAATAAATCACTCGCCCACATGACTCACATGCTCGCCAGATACCGAACCAAAGCTAATTTATTTAATTATTTAATTATTTAATTTTCTTAAATATGGAAATAATAATTAAATTATCGATAAATTGGCTCGTACACAAATTCGTACCAATCAACATAGGATGGTCCTTTTTAGTCGAATCGTAATGCTTATTTTACGATTAATATTTTATTCAGGTAGAAAATCGATAAAAACTATTTGTATTTTATTTAATTAAATTAATGTTTTATTTGACTAAAATTAAATTTAATCCAAAATTAAACAAATAAATCAAAGCCTCAACCGGATACGAACTTATATTTGCTTCGGGAAGCAGAATCGGCTGAACAGCTTGCTTCACCTGAAACAATTATTTTTAACTAAGATTCTTTTTTAAATAATAGATAATTAAGATTTGAAACATCAAATATTTTTAATTAATTCATAGACTTAATTTATTCAAATTCAAAATCAATTTTGACTTGTCCAATTAAATATTATATGAACATAAAAATTTAGACACGTACTATAAGGGTCAAATTGTTGATTTATTTTTTTAAATTTGTATCGACTCGAGGGTTAAAGCTTTATTGGTTGGATTTTTTAAACCCGACAAAGAGTTCCATAATCATAATAATATTTTTTTCAATCCATATTATGGAGGGATTTTTGGACCAACTCGAAATTTGGAATTAGTTGCGTTAGTGACCTAAATAGGATAATGATCCTAATCTAACCCAACCCAACTCTCTATTTTTTGGGTGGAGTTGAGTTGTATTTTCAGATATTATCCGTTTTAGCCCGTTACGTATAGTTGTCAGGCTCACGGCTTTAAAACATGTCTGTTAGGAGAGGTTTCTACACTTTTATAAGCAATGTTTCGTTTCTCTCTCCAACCAATATGGGATCTCACATCGAAGACTCAACATCCTCCAATGTGAGATTTCACAATCCACCTCCTTGGAGACCCATCGTCCTCACTGGACACACTGTCCCGGAGTCTGACTATGATACCATTTGTAATAACCCAACCTCATCGCTAACAGGTATTGTCCGCTTTAGCTCGTTAAGTATGGCAGTCAATCTCACGACTTTAAAAAGCATATGTTAGGGAGATATGTACACACGCTTATAAAAAAATGTTTTATTCCCCTCTGCAACAAACATGAGATCTCACAATAACTAATTATAAAAGAAAATTATTTATCCACGTTACATATGACATTAATAACTAAAATCTTATCAAACTAATGCATCAAACATTCATAAGTCACAGTACATTATTAACAAAATTAAATATTAAATTATAAAGTAGACATTAGATAAAAATTTAAAAATAAAATAAACAGGGATTTTATGAATTATATTTATATGATAAGATATTGGTAATTTAACGTTGTAAGTCAAATAAAACAACGTGCAAACAAGTCTACAAAAATGTATATTGTTTTGGAAGTGATCTTCCTCGGGGCGAGCAGAGAGAAGTGTGTGATTTTTTGACTAAGATTTTCCAATAAGGGGCAATGAAAAACGACACCGTATTGTCGGTTTCGAGGCAGTATTAAGAAAATGGAGCACGGACCAAACATTATAATTATTGGGATAATCATAATATTGCCTCAACGGGTACAAAATCCCCACGGATCCGGAGAAGATGGGTCGGTCCATAGTCAACTATTTTTTTTTCTTATTTTAAATTAATTCACCCAACTCATCCAAATTAATCCCTTTATTTTTTAAATCTATATTATTTTTTATGATACATGCATCTGATTCGATAACGTTGCCTTATATTAATTTAGACGGTTTGAATATGAGGTGGTTCTTATTTTATCTGAAAAGTTTGAATTATCCCTTTCGAATCGTATTTGTCTTTTCAAAGCTAAAAAATATTCTTGTGATAATACAGTGAAACCACTTTCATATTTTCCTCGAATCTTAGGACTAAGAAAGATGTTCATTCTTAAAATATTTCATGTACGTTGCGACACCCGAGTAAAAGAGGAGTACACGAATGAATCAAAACTACATCCGAATAAGATGGATCCTAAAAATAAGATAACTGAGAAAGACTCAAAAGAATTAAAAGTCACAGTCTATACCAATATGGTGCACCCTCCTTTTTGGTGGCTCAATGATAAGAACATGAATATTAAGAGTGTTTTGTTTAGAGCAATTTCTAAGATGCACGTAAGCGATGACAAAATATGTTGGAAGAAGTTATGTTAGTCTATAAATAGTTGGTAGGTAAAATCTTAGATATGTAGGGGAAAAAACCAAGATTTGGAGATATTTTGATGAATTATGTAAGGAAAATAAGTAAAAATAATAAATAAAGAAATAAAGAAATAAAGAAATAAATAAAAAGAGGGAGAGAGATGTGGAGACAAAGGAATAGGATGGGCTGGGCGATGAAGGATTGTGGAGGGAATCTTGGGGAAAGGATCGAGCAGTCCAGCTGGTTCTTCCCATTCCTATCACGGATCTGTCCCTCCTATTTTCCACCTCCACAATCTATTTGTCAGTAAGATCCTTTCTATTTTTTTAATCCTTAATTATTATATCATTTTTAAAATAATATATATATATTTAATGTCCACGTCAACTTTTAATTTTATATTTTATAGCTCCTTCTATATTGGAGATTTTAAAAATTAATTGATATGTTAAATAAATATCTTATTTCCACGTTTAATAGGATGTAAATATTTAATTTAATATTAAATAGGTTTGTGAATTCAAATTTATGGTTTTTTTTTAATTAAACATTTAGATATAATAAATGAAAAATCCACTTGTTTCAATCACAAATAATTTGTAATTAATAGTTCAAAATTATATCGTTTTCCAAATTCTATTGGGCCCTACTTACAGCAAAAGAAAACTTGATAGCCTATGGGCCTAGGCCCAGCCCACAAAGCCCACTTGCCCTGCCCATTGGGTAGTGGAACTTTTCCACGTTGGAGACGTTGAAGTCAATCCTACCGACCACAATTGAAATATTATGAAAAATATGGGAAAATGTCCATTTTAGCATAATTTATAATTTAAAGAGAATTTCTACTGGTTTTCTAGCTCTTTAGTTCGGTTCAACCCTAATTTGACTAGTATACCTACTTCTCGTTTCCAAGAGTAAAGACTATCCCCAATGACCAACATGAGTCATTTCGGTATACTTTATTCTCACTCAAAATTTCTATAAAGGTCACCCAACGTAGAATTGTTCAAAGCGCTTAATTATGAAATTTCTATAATTCAGCTACTGAAAAAAAAATGCAATTTGTTGCTATAGATGAAGCATTTCTTAGTCATCTTATTTTTAATATCGCTCTCATTCGGAATATGTTAGGGAGATGTTTTCACGCTCTTATAAAGAATGCGGTTTTGCTCATAGTAGTCGAATACTTTGGCCTCGTTAGGAATATTCTCTGCTTGATTAGTTGATTGTTCTACTCAGGTGGGCGAAAATTAACAATTTTTTATTAATTTTAATTTTATATTATTTACTAATTGTAAATTAACGGGCTGTCTTGGATGGCCCAACGAAGGCCCATGTATGATCGGCCCGTTTATGAGTTTTATATGAATTCTTTGGGACAAAGATCGATCCTTTTTCGTTCAACTTATACTGCGCCTTCGTCCACCTTCCATTGCAGAGTCTTCCATTTGATCTCCTCACTTTCTTGGAGCTTGAATCCGATCAGTCATGGCCGAGGTAAGCTTCGTTTCGCTCTCTTTCTGTGTTTAGTTGCGTGAAAAATCGATGGTAGTGAATTTTTCTTTTCATTTTCCCATCATTAACGGCTCCGATTTGGATGCGATAATCGTTTTCTATATGAAAAATATGTTTCCGTAATGTTTGTTTTGTTTGGATTTCACGTATAGTCTCGATTATCGTTTAGAGGAATGGTTTCCTTCTTTTTAGATGGTTCCGACAAACCGGCTTCACTCGTCACAATTTCTGACGTACTTGTAGGACTTAGATTTCCTTAGAATTTAGAAGATGGATTGTGTTCTAAACTGGATTATGTTCTGCGTGCGACGAGCGATGAAATTCTTCAACGCTTGTTGGATATATTGGTTGGAGTCTTCACAAATGTTTCTGATTGAAAGATAATTGACATCATTGTGGAAAAAGAATATAAGGAGGAGATGCAGCACCATATATCCTGGAAAATGCAAATTCTCTGACCATTGTCTAAGCAAACATCACACTAGGGGAGAAAGAACTGATGATTTGAGAAATATATGCTTATTAGAATAGTAGAAAATAGGGCATGGGAAGGATGAAACATATCTCCGATTATAACCTAGGAATGTCAGCTAGCATATTGTTGTTTGCCATGAGTTGAGGTAAAGAAGGCACAAGATAATTGGTAAAATGTTGCAATGTTCTATTCACTCATATTGGAAGGATGTTATTGAGAAAACGATTACTAACTACTCGTATCTGATTGAATGAAAATTTATTGATGCGTATCTCTTTGTTACTTACATTGGCAAACAGATATATTGAGTATGTATTAGACAAGTGGTAATCCTTGATCAAGATGATCCTCTTCAATGTCTATTTTATTTTGTTTTCCCTATTATTTTCCTATGCCTTTTTGTTTTTCATCTCAGATTGAGCTGAAAACAGCACCTGCTGACTTCCGATTCCCTACTACAAATCAAACCAGGCACTGTTTCACTCGATACATTGAGTTCCACAGGTCCATTTTTCTTACAACTTGGAATGAGAGTTAAAATTGAAAAATGAAAGGGTCTATAGTCTTCTCTGTTTTCATCGTTAGTTTTCCCTTAAGTATGCGGAACTTTCCACAGGTGCCTGACCGCGAAGGGTGAGGAGTCTGGTGAATGCGAGAGATTTGCAAAGTATTATCGTGCCCTTTGCCCCGGTGAATGGGTGAGTTTTGTTGAATGTGTTTTTATCCTATTTTCCCGCTCATATTGATGCAGTTCTGGCAACATTTTGGTGCATGGCCACAAGAATTCTTTTGCCTCTTTCAATATTAGCATTGCTTGATTTATTTTATGGATACCCTCTAGATTTAATTCTAAGTTCCATTCATAATATTTTCTCTATGAACCAGGAAGAACCTTCTTTTGATATCTCTATGCCCTGTGGCGTTAGATTACATGTTTATAATCTTATTGGCTACTAAAGCTATTTTGCCTTGAACTTCATGTATTTTTTTTTTCTATCAGGTTAGGCAATAATATTTAAATTTGAGTAGATGTTGAATGATTAATATCAAAATTGTAAAAGTCTAGGACCACAATTCTAAAAAATGATAGATCAGATATTTAGGAACCAAAATTATATCTGAACCACGCCCATGATATCTGCACCATGATTCTATGGGTTGTTGAGTCTATCAGCCACCTTTATGAACCTCTGACTGTTGATATGCTTAAACCTTCCTGCAGGTCGAAAAATGGAATGAGCAGAGAGAGAACGGCACATTCCCCGGCCCTCTTTGAACGAATGTTCATCACCCCAGAAAAGCACAGATTGTCAATTTATGTTTGGTCTCAAGTTGTATCAAAAAACTGTTTGGGAGTTCCATTATTTTTCATTGCCTTGATCTATTGTGTATCTCATGTTGTATAAGTAAAGAACATCATTCAGTTTCTGATTCCGATTATTACAGAGACGATCCTTACTGAAATTCTAGTGTTTTGAGGAACTGGAAGGATTGTGTCTAATGTGGTTAAAAGGTTAAAGACAGAGAGAGGGCCAAGATTGCAATTTCCCATATGCTTTAGGGGCTTTGTGAATTGGTTTTGAAGCTTTCCATTTCATAAACTACCTTCAACAGGATTGCATGGAAAGAAGAGCTTCTCAATTGAATGAATCTTCTTCCATTTGCTGCCTTTCAAATTCAAAACTTGAGCTCAAATTTATTCCTTGTTGCTTTGAATGCAAGATTTGGTAATTTTACATTTGTTCATATTTGATTATTAAATAGAACACGAAACAAAACTCAGATTTATTTCGAGATAAAGAAACTTAACCTTTCTAAGCTTTAGAAATAAATTAACACCATTATCAATTTAAATTTGTTTATTATCTTTTTATATTAGAGGATTTATCATTTACATCCTCTTTCTTTTTTTTTCTTTTTTTTTTGTGTGTCAATGTTAGATATTTATTATAATGGTAAAAGATTAGGATTAAGTTGACTTTTAATCTTGGATGTTCGAGGACGACTTTGTTTTTAATTATTAAATCGGTATCATATTTTTTTATAATCATAATTATAAAATTGAAGTACATTTGACAAAAAAAAAAAAAAAAAAAAAACATATTTCTGTAAAGGAAATCTGTGAGTTTATTAAAAAAAAGTGATGAAGCTATAAAACATTTAATTTTATTGACAAATCTAAAAAAAATTAGAAAAGATTATTATTATTCGCTTAATATTGATTCTACTTTTAGACAAATTGTGAATAAAAGAAAAGAAAAAAAATAATCATTTGATATTATCTCAATTTCATAAAATTAAAAGGAAAAGGATATTTTAAATTTAATATCAATCATCCAACGTCATCATTTAAAAAAAAAATTAAATAATATAGTAACAATAAATCAAAAGCAATTGGGACAGTGCTTAATTCCCACTTGTTAATTTCTCTATACAAAAAGGGGGAAAGACCCCACTTGGTGAATATATCAAATTATTCGAAAATAAATAAAATAAATATTTTATTAAAAAGGACTTCTCTCTTTTATATTAAAAACTTGACTTTTCTAAATTACTTAAATATCTCTATAAGCCAATAAGATAACATTTGTCGAGAAAAAAAGCCTATAGATTAATAGGTAGTATAATTATAATAGTCCAACTCCACTACGAGTAGATATTATCTATTAAGGAGAAGTTTACGCACTGAAATACTTCGTTACCCTTTCTATTCGGTACAAAATTCGAGATCTTAAGATATAGTAAAAAACCTAAGAAAAGTTAAAAAAATAATCACAAAAGGTAAAATCTTAAAACCTTTTGTTTTTACGAGAGGGTAATGATTAGGGATAAAAGTGGGTGAGAAATTCAAACCAATCATCTTAATAATCTACCAAAAAACAAAGTAAGATATTTTGCTCAACTTTTTTCCTAAATAATAATCATTTAATATATATACACACATATATATATATTTACTAATTCAATAAATAATTATTAAACATTTGCCAATTTTTCGATTGAAAGTTTAAATTTATCGTAATAAGAATATTATTTATAAAGAAGCCAATAAAATTTGTTAAAAATATAGTTGAAATTAAATATAATACAAATCAGTATGATCTAAAAATGTTATGTGCGTGGTCAATGAAAATGTTGTGTGCCTGATCAATTGAAATATTTAATGATTCATTCGATAAGGAATGAATATTTAAAAAATTGACTTTGAAATGTATGCATAATACCTTAAAAAATATTTATAATTTAAAAGAAAATTATCGAACATTATTTGTCCTAGATTTAAAAAAGAAAAAAATAATTTAATTCTTAAATTTTAATTTATGATTTAATTTTATACTTTCAAATTTGTAAATTTGAGTAGGTTAGCAATTTAATCTATTTGGTTCTTAATAATAAGTTTATTGATATATTTTTAAATTTTAAAAATATTTTTCATGAGATTCAATCATAAAAATTTAAATTTGTCATAAAATTAAAGTTTTTAAAAAAGAGATTTTAATTTTAAATTATTATGTATGATTTTTTTAAATTTAATACGTTTTAAATTTAAAGTAGGAGAGAGAAAAGATTTGACCGAACCCGCTGCCCCAAATTGAAACCTCCCTGAAAAGCAAAGGGAAGAGAAAGCACGTGGCAATTAATGGTAGCGAGTTTCCAAATTTATAATATTATATAGTCGCTCAAGTTCAGTACCTTCTTCGTCTTCTTTCCCCTTTCTTCCAAACTTTCTGAAAATTTCTTCCTCTTTTGCTTCCATTCCGATTCTTCCCAATGCCTCGATTCAGCAACAACATCGTCGGAATCCTCAACTTCATCACTTTCTTACTCTCGATCCCGATTCTCTGGGCCGGCGTTTGGCTCAGCAAACAAGGAAGCACAGAATGCGAGAAGTTCTTAGACAAACCCGTAATCATAATCGGCGTGTTTCTGATGTTGATTTCTCTCGCCGGTCTTCTCGGTGCTTGCTGTAGAATCTCATGGCTTCTATGGGTTTACCTTCTTGTAATGTTTGTTCTTATTGTTATTCTCTTTTCTTTCACCATTTTCGCTTTTGTTGTTACGAACAAGGGCGCCGGTGAGGTCTTGTCGAATCGTGGTTATAAGGAGTATAGGCTTGGGGATTACTCCAGTTGGCTGCAGAAGAGGGTGAATAGTGCTAAAAATTGGAACAAAATCAAGAGCTGCTTGATTGATGGGAAGATCTGTTCCAGCTTTGCTGATAAGTATGTTAATGATACTGTTGAACAGTTCTACCAGGAGCATTTGTCTGCTCTTCAGGTATGATCCATGGGAATGGATTCGAGTTTTGGGGAACTTGTTTTATGTTAGAAGTAGAACCTAGTTGTTCGAATTTCGTTTCTGTTTCAACTTGAATTTTTGTTTTGAGTAATTATCTCTGGTTTTGAATTGCAGATCTGTTCGGTTGATCTTTAAGACATATCGATCTCTGTTGTTTTTTTTTTTCTTTCTGGTACTAAATTCAATTTTTCATTTGAAATTTAAATGGAAATCCACAAGCTTGTTGTGTAAAGTTCATCATAAGGTTATCTGAAACACAGTTTTGTAAAGTAGTATTGTTCTTGATTGTCTACGTTTTTCTGTTCACTTTCTCAAAAAGCTAATGATCTTTAGTTTAGGGGCATCCTTTAAACCAAAAAGGAAATTTGATACTCATATCATCTTTATGCTTTGTTGACTTTTTGATCTTTTAGAAACTTTCTGGGTATAGATCTATCGTCTGGGCGGCTCCTTTGAATCAATATTAGTTTGAGAAAATTGAGTTTGCATTTTTCAAATGGACATGGAACTTCTTTGCTGAATACAGAACTGTTTGTGTGCAAGCAAAGATTGGGGGCTTATGATCTTTGCTCATTACAAGCATGTGGTGTTCATAGTTCTCTAATAATGGCACAATTTTAGGCTCTTGAAATTGATTTCTGTAGGAAGATAATGACTTTTGCAATATTGACAATGATTGTAATGTGACATACCTCTGATAGAAATTTCTATGATTGTCGATGATCGTTCTTGCATCTGGGATCGACCGGTATTCAAGTGGTTTTAGACTTGAATGTTCTTATTTGATTTGCTGTTTTTGAATATCACCAAGTCCTTTTCATATGCTCACCATTTTCCCTCCATTTTTCTAGATCATGGATCGTGTTCTTCATATATTGAATGTGATCAAGTTCTAATGTTCTTTCTTACATGCAGTCTGGTTGCTGTAAACCTTCAAACGACTGCAATTACACTTATGTGAGCCCAATTTTCTGGAACCGGAATGCTACAACCTCGGCCAACCCTGACTGTAATTTGTGGGAGAATGACCCCAATATTCTGTGCTTCAATTGCCAGGCCTGCAAGGCTGGCTTGCTGGATAATATTAAGAGCAACTGGAAGAAGGTTGCTGTTGTGAACATTGTATTCCTTGTCTTTCTCATTATCGTCTACTCCGTTGGCTGCTGCGCTTTTCGGAACAACAGAGAGGACAATGCTTATCATCGTCAATGGAAGTGATCTCTACCCGAACCGATAGTTCTGTAAGCATTCTCTTTGTTTAGATTGCCTATTTTGTCGAATTCCCCTCGTATATATTGTTATTCCCCCTCCCTTTCTGGAGGTCGTGATTTTTTCGTTTGACTTTGATCTGCTGTTTTGTATGGACATATTCATGATGATTTGTAGTGCTGACATTGATCATCTCTCTCTGTCTCTGTCTCTGTTCTTTCATTTTGTGGATGTTGCTTAGATTTCTCTTTACTGCAACATGAAGTTTTGGCATGAAACTTTGATGTTATTTCATGTCTCTTTTTCTCCCTTTTTCTGTCTGTAATGTCTGGGAGATAAGAACCAAACAAAACTTTTGTATGACCTCAAGTCCACTGCTAATAGATATGGTTCTATTTAAGCTTTTCCGTTCGGACTTCCCCTCAAGACGTTAAAATATGTATGTTATGGAGAGATTACCACACCCTTATTATGAATGTTTCGTTCCCCTCAAGGCTTTAAAACGTGTATATTAGGAAAAGATTTCCACACCCTTACAATGAATGTTTCGTTCCCCTCTCCAACTGACGTGGGATCTCACAGAAATCCAAATAGAAACCTTAATCCATAAGTGGACAGACCGAAAAGAAGAACAAACTCAGACATGTCAAAGGATGGAAAGAACATCTCTTTATCATTCACTATCTCTCTCTCTCTCTCTCTTTTAAGTTCTAATGATTTATGAATTTTTCTAGCCTTACAAATCCCAAGTTCTGTTCAATATTGGAGACTCAACTTTCTCCCTCTCAATGTTTCCTTATTTGCTGCAAGCCTCATCATTGGGCCAACCAAAGGCCCAATAACATGTCCAATGGGCCTAAGATAAGAGTTTGGGTTGGGCCGGTCCAACCTCCAACAACCAGGCTCATGATATCTAACAAGTCCACAATTGTATCATACGACAATCTATATAGCATCAACTCTCTAGTGTCTAGGATACAAGTTAGTTCCAATGAATGTGGAATCAAATAATGGAAATGCTACTCTTTTTCCTTTTTACATTTTAAAGTAATAATTGACCAAAGAATTTAATAATAAATTAAATAAACGCATTTTAAACATTTTAAATAAAAATGTCGATTTAGTTCTTAATTATAATTGATGTCGAATTTATAAATATATAAAAATATGTAGAAATGATAGGAGAAAGAACACATTATTGGATTGGATGGGGCCACTACCATTAGGATTGCATTATTTTATGTGAGAACAAAGCAAATTTGATGAACAACATGCATGTGGTTTGTTTCATGAGCTTTTTGGATTATTTCAAATTCAATAATAAGTTAAATTTTTTTTTTTGAATATGTCTACCCATTTACAATAATATTTGAATATGGCTAGAATAATTAGATCTCGGGCATGAAAATTATTATTGTTTAACGTCTATTGAAAAAAAAAACACCTAACGTGAACAATTGAAAGTACAAAGATCACTTAGTATAATTTTTCCGGTCATTCTTACTCAATGATCACTTATTTTATTTCAACTAGCTTTCTCTCCCCGCTTTCTTTTTACTTTTTTATTTCTTACACAAATTTTTCTTTAAAAATCTTAGATCTCGAAATTTATTTGAGAGGAAAAAATAATATAATTAAATGCATGAACATGATTACAAACTTGTATTTAATTATTACTCAAAATTTAATGGTGATCTAACCATTATTAAATTACAAATCACAAACAAAGTTCAATGTAAGAGATTATCCATTATTGTCCTAAACATCGATGTTTGATGTTCGATCTTTGCAATTATTAAACTAAAAAAAATGATCGCACGGAAAAATAAATTCGACTATGTTATTGACCCATTCTATTAATGGATAAGAATAGAAGCATGATGCAGGCACTTTCACACTTGAGATCGAGGCACTTTCACACTTGAGATCGAAGTGCCGTGTGGTTGAAAATCAACATTGACAATGAATTGTGTAGATGTTTTCAAATGTTAGGTCAATTTTGCTACGTTTTCTATAATAGTATGATACTTGTTAAGGATATTTAGTACTAAATTATAGTTTATCAATAACACAAATATGTCTTCCTATCATAGATATCTTTTCATTTACTGTTCTTTCCATATCTTTATAATTTATTTGATTATAAATAAGATAATTTTCACCCCATTTAGGTAGAGTGGATTAAGCCAACATTCTCAATATTATTAATTTTGAATTGATTCTAATTTTGAAACTATTAAGAAGGTAATGCCAATAAAGATGTTGTCCCTCATTTTGATATCTATGATTTTCTCTTTATCTTACAATTGTTTGCATTTCCAATAATCTTTTCCTCGAATGAAATACTTCTAAGCCTCCTGAGGCTCAATAATTTCTTTGTTCGATATTGGAGGATTCTTTGTTCGATATTGGAGGATTCTTCCCACATAACGAAGTCAGGGGTATGACTCAGATATTGTCATGGAAGCCATTTTCTTGATTCTTGATTTAACATAACGTAAATATATACACAAGCTAAAATAAATGTAAAATATACAAAATAATAATAATAATAATAATAATATTTAATCTCTGTTTATAAATTCGTATGAAAATGAGGGAATTTTATCCCCTGAAATTATGTTATTATGTTTCTAGCTTCCTAGACATATTGAATTAGCTATAAAAATCATTCTCATCCATACAAATCAAAGGACAAACCTTCACTAGAGGAGTTCATAACTTTCTTAAGATTAAAATTGAGATACATATGATTATCACGTGAAATATTGTTATTTCCAATTAACATATTTATAAAAAGATATTAAACATGACATGAGATACTCCCCCATATATGTTCACATAAACGATTTGAATCAAATTACTGTAAGAATTACATAGTGAATTGTATGAATATTGTTACCAAGATAAGATATCCAACTTGATTCATCTGCTATAAACCTTTAAAATTATTTCTTGAACATGATTGTATCTTATACCAAATAGTACAGTTCAAAATTATACTAATAACTTTGAATTTTTTAACTTATTAAAAATGTGTAGCGAAAAACGATTCATTGAATTTGAATACAACAAAATAAAAAAAATGAGAGGAATTGACTTTGTTGGAATCTTTTGCGTATAAAACGTGTGAAACTTGTGGTTGAAAACGATATTATTGGATGATGATATAAGGCCTTCGAGGAGAGGGAGAGCTTACACGACGGGTGGAAATGTTTTGAAACGTTCTATACTTTGCACATCTGTTGATAGGAGAAGGATAATAACTTCAACCAAAATAAAGTGGTTGATTATGTCTATAGACGCCTCATAAATTATCTACAAACATTTTAATGTTTCTTTGAAAAGTTAACGTATTTTTAAATTTGTTAGAAAAATTTAAAGGTATTTATGAAATTTTTCTTGGTATCAGTGAAATTTCTGAAAGTTATTTTTTAAATATTTAAAAAGTCAGAGGGTATTTTTGGAACTATTTTAAAAATTCAAGGATATATTTAAAATAAAATATTAATGGTTTCATCCAAAACTAATAAAAATCGTTTAAAAATATTTTTTTATATTTCTTTTTAAAGTTTAAAGATATTATTAATTTAATTTTTATTTAGTTAAATATTCATTCAACTTTTTCGATACTTTCTTAGTTCATAAGTTTATTTTTTTTAACGTTGGACAATAAAATGATTGATTTTATATTGTTGTAACATTTTTTATTGGGCCACATTCAGTATGTTTAAAATTTTACCCATTTTTAAAAAGGAATTTATTTTAAAGAGTTTTTTAAAATATAATTTCTATTATAAAATCAATATTTTTTAAATAAAAATAAAAATATAATATTTTCAATATAATTTCTAAAACTCAAATTTTCTGTATTCACACTTAAAATATAATATAACGCTTTCATTTTTCTTTCTTCTATGTATATATAAACACAAAGTAACGTGATCGAAACAGAGATTTGGGTGAGAAAGGAGACTGATAATATAATCTCCATCTCTGGTCTCATTCAGCTAATAGAGGGAATTATCTTCTTACGAGCTAAATAGAAATCTCTAATAAAAATGATTATGAACTAGAGGATACCACAATTTTAATTTTTGAACATGGATGGATTTTGTATTTTATAAATTAATTTACACATTCACCAAATACTTTATCTTATATCCTTTGAATAACTTCTTTATTTTACATAATTATTGCCAAACAAAATTCAATTCATTTAAAATATCTCAAAATATAAGAACCCGTCGACAATTAAAAGCATAATCATCATATTAGTTTATGATCTAAGTAAGATATTATATCATTTTACTTAGGGATTACGTTAACTTTACGCATGATTTGCAATTAAAAACCAATGGAGATGATGGCAGTACTGTCTGAGCATCCTCTCTCTTTTTAACCACACAAACAAAATAATTCGACCCCCACGTTCCAATACCCAAACATAGCCACCAACTTAACTTTATAAATTCATAGTTTGTAAGACAATTTCAGATCAGAGAGGCATGGGGGGTTTGGTTCAAGAATACTTGCCAGCAATGGCCATGTTTGGGCTTCAAGTCACTTACGCCATTATGGCTCTCCTCTCCCGAGCTGCCCTCTTGAAGGGCATGAGTCCTAGAGTGTTCGTTGTTTATAGGCAGGCCATTGCCACTCTTTTTATTGCACCCATCGCTTATTTCTCAAGGTTTACTTCATTTTTTCTTCTCAAAGCTTCTTTTTTTTTCTTATGGGTTCTCTATTTTTTGTGTGTTTTCTTACGTTTTGGGGATTTTAGGTCGAAATCAAGGAGGTTGTCTTTGGACTTGAAGAGCTTTTCTCTAATTTTTCTTGCTGCTCTTGTCGGGTACGGTTAATTTTTTCTTATTAGGGTAAATATATTGACTGGTAATTCTTAGCTTACCTCTTTTTTTAGTAAAAAAAAACTAACCCACAAATCAAAATTTTTACCTTTTGGTTACAAGTGGAAGTATTTTGTATATTTAGAAATTCTTGTTTCTTCTAATTTTTGAGGGTTTGGACAGGGCAACCATGAATCAAAATGTTTACTTTGAGGGAATTTTTTTAGCTAGCTCGTCAATGGCGACGGCGATGACGAATTTGATACCGGCAGTGACGTTTGTGATAGCGACGATTGTCGGGTATGTTGATAGTAGGGTTATGTTAGGTAGTAGTTAAAACTTTTGGGTTTGGGGATTTTGATTTAAAAATTTGTAGGATGGAGAGTTTGAAGATGAGAAGCTCGAGGAGCATGGCAAAGATTGGAGGGACAGTGATTTGTGTGAGTGGGGCTATGTGCATGGCTCTTCTCAGGGGTCCAAAGCTTCTCAATTCATCATTAGGGTTTGGGATGAAATCTTCATTATTTAGTGTGGAAAGTGGAAGTCCCAATGCTTGGCTCTTGGGTTCCTTGTGTGTCTTTGGGAGCTGTTGTTGCTGGTCAATTTGGCTAATTTTGCAGGTATATTTCAGTAATGGTCTAAGTCCACCGCCAGCAGATATTGTCATCTTTTGCTTTTCCTTTCAAACTTCTCTTCAAGAATTTTAAAACGTGTCTGCTAGGAAAAAGTTTTCATACACTTACAAAGAATGTTTCAAAATGCGAATGTTACGGAGAAGTTTCCATACCCTTATAAAGAATAAAGAATGCTTCGTTCTCCTCCCTAACCGATGTGGGATCTCACAATCCACCCGCTTCAGGGCTCGCGTCTTTGCTGGCACTCGTTCCCTTCTCCAATCGACGTGGGACCCTCCAATCGCATTTTAAAAGCTTTGAGGGAAAATCCAAAAAAAAAAAGTCCAAAGAAGACAATATCTGCTTGCGGTTACAATTACATTTACATTGAATAATAATAACAAATTAACTTGAAAAAAATTGAACAAAAAAACAGGTACCAGCTTCAGCAAGCTATCCCGACAACTTATCATTATCAGCTTGGATGTGTTTGTTTGCCACGATTCAGTCGATCATTGTCACTCTATTAGTAGAGCCAATGAATGTAGAAACATGGAAAATACATTCAACAATTGAAGTCATTTGTTATCTCTTCTCAGTAAGTAATTATTTTGATTTCACAATCTTAAAATCTGCTAATTGAATTGAGTTCTTATTTGTGTGCTAATCTGGTGGTTAGGGAATTGTCGGGTCAGGCATTGCCTTCTTTGTTCAAGCTTGGTGTGTTTCAAAAAGAGGCCCTGTCTTCTCTGCAATGTTCAACCCTCTTTGCACCATTGTTACAACTATTTTGGCAGCTATAGTTCTTCATGAGGAGATTTTTACTGGAAGGTAAAGTCTCTATATGCTCTTTTTAGATGTGGTTAATTTTCGGAATGAATCTTAACCCTAATATGCATGTTTCATATATCAAACGGTACAAAACTAATAGCACATTGTGACGACCCGCTCGAATAATTTTTTCAACCCTACCTCTAAGCCTTCAGAATTTGGTGGGTAAAAGTAATGTTTTGAAGAAGAGGATTCTCAAACGAGATGAACCTTGGAAAAGCTTGTTTACATTGTCACTGTGAGATCTTAAATCGGTTGGAAATGGGTACGAAACATTTTTTTATAAGAGCGTGGAAATTTCTCCCTAATAGATGTGTTTTAAAGCTGTGAGGCTGATATTGATATATAACGGGTCAAAAGTGGATAATATTTGCTAGCTGTGGACTTCTGCTGTTACAAGTGGTATTATAGCCATACACCGAGTGATGTGTCAGCGATAACGCTAGGCCCCCTAAGGGAGTGAATTGCGAGATCCCACATCGATTTGAGAGGGGAATGAAGCTCTTCTTATAAGGGTGTGAAAATCTCTTTCTAGCAGATGCGTCTTAAACTGTGAGGCTGACGGTGATAACTAAAACGGACAATATTTGGAATTTTATAATGTTTTAATTTTGGAACAATTTTCAGCTTGGTGGGGGGCGTGGCTGTAATTATTGGATTGTACATTGTTCTTTGGGGAAAAGCCAAAGATTATATGAAGGAAGAACATGAAGAACATGAAGAAGAAGAGGATTGTGAATCAGCTTCAACCGACAGAAGTAGCTCTAAAATTGGTTTGGAGGAACCCCTTTTGTTTAAGGGAGGTACACATCATGTTGACAGATAGGCAAAAAGGACTTTATTGCTGTACTCCACGTGGCATTTATCGTCCACTTGTCCTCTACAAAAAACATATAACAAAACAAAAAAAGGTATTAGTTGTATTTTATATATATGTTTTTTCCTTCAATCTTTTTGTTTTATTTTGGTTTCTTGGAGTTTTAAGGTTAATTAGGTTCTTTTGTCTTTAATTCAGCTCCAATTAGTGATTTTTCTTAGAATATTAACCAAAAAAAAAAAAAAAAAAATTAACATTTTGGGTGTTTTAATTTTTCACTCACCTCGAATTTTTAAAAAATTTATAGGGAATACAGACCCAAAAATGTTTGACGGTCAACCTAAGTTGAAGATGATAACCACACGTTACTTATAATAGTGACTATTAGAAGTTTACCCACTAATTCCTAATACTAAACTTGTCTCAATTGGCAAGAAACTGTATAGTATCGTAGTTGATCGAAACTAAGAGGTCATTCCCATTATGATTATACAATGTAGAGACTATTAGAAGGTTGCAAGTTAGTCTTTAATAACAAATTGTCTCAATTGATAAGATTTGCATTTGTATAAGAGTAGTTGGTAGATATGGAGTCATGTCCTAGATGCACGTGACATGCAATGCTATTATGTGAATCCAATCATAGAGATAAGTTCAGATGAGCTAGACAAGAGTAATTTGAGTTACAGAGAAGTCATCAAAGAAGGCTCAAAAGGAGTTCTTAAAGGAGGTTCGATGGTGTACTTTGTTCGACGGAAGGATTGTTGAGGATGATTAGAGTCTCACGTTGGACTAATTAAGAGAAGATCATGAGTATATAAGTAAGAGACACTATCTCCATTCGTATGAGGTATTTTGGGGAATCCAAAAGTAAAGCTATGGTAGTTTACGCTAAAAAACTCTCAAAACTGATAACATCGTACTATCAACATAGATATCATATGGCATATTAATAAATATGGATAGGGCCATAGACATAGAATAATTATTTGAGTTACGAACAGAGCGAAAGTGGGTGAATAACATGTGACATTGATTGAGGTTTGTTTTGAAAAGGATAATTGGTTTTTGGACACTTGTCTTTCTTTATTAACATATATCACTGTAAGTTTTTGGCCAAGTTGTCACCTCATTCATTTAATTTAAACGTATATATAGATCTTAAATTACATTAAAAGACGTAAAAAATTGGTAAGTTGAACGAGTTAAGCTATTCAATCAAATTATGTAACGTGACGGTTAGATCTGAAATTAATTTGAAGTGAATTCGTTAAATAAGAGATTGAGTTGAATTTAAATAATCATTTCAAAATAATTGAGTTATATCCAAATAAATTTAAGTTCAAATGTTCGACTTAAAGTCAATCCAACTCATGTGTTGTAATTTCTCTTATCCACGTATTTTCAATACAATTGACATCTACAATACTTTCTTTCAAACTGTTTTCAACTCACTTACTCACTCATGTTTTATAAAAAAAAATTCTCTTAAAACGTAACAAGAGACTCGAACATACGTCAAGATTGTCTGTAAAGTTCAATTTTCACATTGCTGACTTGTTCGTTGGGTGAGAACATTATAACCCATTTGCTGTCCCGTTGCCAAAAAATTGTGATTGTGATAGCCAAGGCACGAACATCATTGTTGATCTTACAATTGCATCTCTTGCCAAAATCGTGTTGCAACATAAGATTGGCTGAAGTTCCATGACGTGAGTTGGTTGGTTTGACAAGTTCAGTTAGGTTTGAAGAGTTCAATCAGTTTGGTATGGTTCGACTTATCAAACTCAATTTTTTGTCATATTTAAAGTTTGGTACCTAGGGTTTAATTGGGGTCCCCAGTAGAACAAAAGAGGTTTAGCTTTGATTGGGGTCTCATAAGTTGATAAAACCCACTGAGATTCACATGTTATGTACTACCATCATAGAATTATCATAACTAAAATTAATCGGTCACGTATATTTTGATATAAATGACTAAACTCAATTGATTCGGTACCAATTTTCATATTCCCATTTTTAAGTTTTTAATTGACAACGACATGTATATTGGTTCTAGTCATAGTCAATATATGTCTAGGAAAGTTGGATTGTTACAAATCGACAAGCTAAAGAGCAATCGTGACGAACAACAAGTCAAAGGTTAATTCAACTAGATTAATAAAGTGTCAATTTAAGTAGCTCAACAAGTTAGAAGTCGACCCAAATTGATTAACAGGCCAGAGGTCGATCTTTATAGCTCGATAGTTTTGATATCCATTTCAAATATCGTTTTCACCTCTACACTTTATCATATTATATTCAATTACACATTATAATCTCCACACTTTTAGTAGATGATTAAAGTGTGATTAATGCGAAATATAATAACTTTTAAAGTAAAATGATATTGACATTAAAACATTGGCACATGTAGAAGCTTAGAATAAGAAAATGTAGAGCATGTGCGATGGCTTCAATTTGGCCAACGCATGGTTGGAAGGACAACGAGAGCTATAAATTAATTGTGATATGATATTAGAGGGAGAACTTGGGGGAGGTAAAACCTAACTTGGAGGGGCCTACTACACAACCTCATAATTGAGTTTTTTTTGTTTTTTTTAATTTTTATTTTATAACCTTCTCGTAGTTAATCATTTAAAATTTAATAGTTATAATTACGAAATTTAAGTGGTTGGACGTGAGATCTCACATTGGTTAGAAAGGAGGAACGAAATATTCTTTATAAGGATGTGGAAATCCCTCCCTAATATACGCGTTTTAAAATCGTGAGATTGATGACGATATGTAATGGGCCAAAGCGGACAATATCTATTAGCAGTGGGCTTGAGTTCTAATAAATGGTATTAAAACCAGACACCAAGCGGTGTACCAGCGAGAATGCTGGACCTCCAATGAAGTAGATTGTGAGATTCCACATCGATTAGAGATTCCTTTTAAGGGAGAGGTTGTGAGATCCTGCATCGATTGAAAATTGACAATATATACTAATGAACGTTTCTTCTATTAAAGTAGAGCGTTCAAATGTTGAGGGTCCAAAAGATAGCATTATTGAAGAAAGGTAGAGTAGAGAGAATAAGTAGGGAAGAAGGAACATGAAAGCCCATTAATGAAAGAGATCTAGAGAGGGTAGGAAGGACAATGATGTGAAGGACATTAATGAAAGAGAGGTAGAGAAATAATAATAAAAATGGGATTTTAATTTTTTTTTAACTATGAAGGAACGGTTATGTCAACCTTAATATAAATTAACGGGTTATAAGATATATTTTGAGTTAGGTAGTCTAGATTAATTGAATTCTCCCCTCATATAAACATTCTGAATCGAATGTAAAATTCGAATCTTCTTGAAAAAATTATATTCATCTTGTGAGATCCCACGTTAGTTAGGGAGGAGAACAAAACATTTTTTTTATAAGAGTGTGAGAATCTCAACCTAGTAGACGAGTTTTAAAATCATAAGGTTGATAATCATACGTAACGGACTAAAGAAAACAATATCTATTAGTAGTGGGTTTGAGCAGTTACACGTCTATTTCAATTTCAATTTCAAAGTGCTTGCCCAATGGACCAGACGAACAACAGCCCATCTATTCAAAAGCAATCAATGTCCACAAAGAATTGATCCATAACAGCCCATAGGCCAGGCCGATTTACGAACTTCACCAATACAACGTGGATTTGTGCCACTTCTCACTACTCTCCCTATTTTTTTGTTTCTAATTTTTTTATTTTATTTTTCCTATGTGGGCTATCTCGAGCATTTTTATCTTCTACAACTCCTTAAAAATGGATCTTTAAGGCTCTCAATAAAATTTCAAAAAAAAAAAAAAATTATAAAAGCTTATACACCTATCGACTCCGGCATTACATTTGTCTCGAAAGTTTAAATAGTCCTTAATTGGCTCATTTTCTTTTAGCCCACAATCTAAATGATCTCCTAAGAAAAACTAATTTAAGATAAATTAGGGTTCTTCAGAATTAGGGTTCCTTAATACCTTGCATGAGTCTCAATACTGTTTTTTCGACTGAGACTCCAGTTGCACAAGCAAGAACACCTCCACTAACTCAAGCAGGTCCATTTAAATATTCTTAAAAGAACACGGTTAAAAACCTTTCCTTTCGGGCTTATGGGTTATTGCATCACTAATTAAAACTATAATTTTGTGGATTTTCCCTCCCTAAAGTTTTTCATTAGCTTTATTTGCTCGGTTGTTATTTGTACATGAATTTCCTTAGTGTTAGTATATGTCGTACTCATGGAACATAAATCTTGTAAACAACACTCATTCATTCTAATCACTATATTAAAACGTAAAACCACACCTTTCTAATTTTGAGACCCGACACGAAGAAATAAAAAAGAATGAAAAGAACATTTTTGAAAAAAGTGGTTTATTCTCCTCCTTGATGTCATGTCATCATCTGCCCCTTATCTTCTGTTCCCAAAGTTGAACGTTAAAATTAAAATAAGGAAGATGACAAAGAAATCCAGCTGCCTGTCCACAAGTTCAAAGGGATTGAAAATGAATACCTAGTATCCTCCTCCTCCTCCTCCTCCTCAACCTCACATGCTTCCAATCTCATTTTGCCACCTAACTTCAAAGCTTTGACATGGCACCATCACAGCCGTTGATTCCCAATCATGAACTGGGTTTGACTGGTTGACTAAGTTGAGGCCCCATTTTGAGAACATCCAAACCTCCTTGCACGTGGGTTCCCATGGTAGGGTTGGTGTCCTTGTAGCCACAGGGTACCCCATCCACATCCATTCTTCTCTTCTCTTCTGTTTAACAAAGTCTTCCATTCTAAACGCAACAGAATTTGAGATAAACATCATGTCTTCTTTTTTGTTATTAAGGGTTTGGAGAGGGGAAAGAAGAAGAATTTCTAATAATTAATACCTTCCTTAAATAGATAAACACTTTGTTAGTATCCATCAAACATCCATTATTTTCTTTAATCATTCCATTGCTAATTTCCTTTTCTATAACTTTTTGATGTTATAGTAACATATTATAACTTTGTTAGTATCCATCAAGTAAATATTATAACTTTTCCAAGTGTTTTCATAGCTTATAAGATGAACAAGTTCATAACTTGATTAAAATATACAAACCCATGTACCTGATATGTACTTGAATTCTAATTTTGAAGTAACACAAATTTGTAAACTAAAAACTTTTTAAATATAATAACACAAAAACAAATTGATGAAACTAAATGATTTGACCCATTTGATCAAACAAATATAATAAGGAAGAAACCAAAAAGCTAAGTTTGAAAAGAGTATGAACACATAAGGTCGCCATTGGAGGGGTGCCCTACAATAATAATGCAAGCTAAGAAGGCAAACGGAAAAAACATAAGGGAGGGGGGAAAATGAAGAGGAAAAGAAGAGCCATATTTATGTTTCCAATCATCCATACAAAGTCTTTTTGAAAAAATTGAAAGAAAGGCCACGCACGTGTGGCATTAAATGCAAAACCCCACATCAAATCGACAATAACAAAAATAAATTAAGTGTATAATAATTTCAAACTTCATCACCACTCAAACTCTAGCTAGGCTGGTTTGGTTTGCCCTCTTTCGTTTACTACCATAGGATATGGGTTCTTCTGACAAAACAACAACACCATATAATGTGTCAAAATGTTTGAATGTAAGTGTGTGGATGTTTGTTGGATTATATGATTAGGTAATGAATTTGATTTCGGTATCTCTCCCATTAAGATGTAGTTCGGTGATGAACTAAGGTAGAAGCTTGTTGATACTCGAGTAAAAGAATGAACACAAACTACATTTGAATGAGAGCGATTCTGGAGATATGATGACTAAGAAAGACAACAAAGTGGTTGTTCTTCTTCGATGACTCAATTATAGGAACTCCAAAGTAAAACATGATTTGTTTGGAGTAATTTTATGTTAAGTGAATTTTCTTACGAAGCAAGTGAGTGAGAACAAAACATGTTAAAAGAACTTGTGTTGGTCTATGAGGATAATTTTCATTCTTAGAAGCGAGAAGTAAATAGTCTGACCATGTGGTAGGGGATGAAGGGGTACTAGGGCAACCAGGTGCTGAATCCTGATCTAGTCAATACTAGGTCTACGTGAACCGAAGCTAAGTCCAATTTAACTCACGAACTTCTTCTTCTTGACCCGTTTCTGGATTATTCCCAAACTTTCTCTCAAATGATATGAAATTATATTACCATAAGAATGTAATTAGAGGAAGAGCATTGAAACCAGCTGTAGTATTGGGTAGCAGGAAATGCGATTCTCTTGTCACCATCATATCAGTCCTCATTCACTTCATGAATTGATTTTGTCAACATCAAAACAGTTCACTCTCAGCTGTATAAAAACGTTTTGAATTGTACCCCTTTTTTATTTTCCCTTCCTAAAATCCTCCACTCTATTATTAATTTAATTACTGAGTTTATCTTTTTTTAATGACGTATCGTTGTCAGCCTCACGGTTTTAAAAGCGTCTGCTAGGGAGAGGTTTCCACACCCTTACAAGCGATGTTTCGTTTCCCTTTTCAACCAATGCAGGATCTCACAATCCACCTCTCTTCGGAGCCAATGTTCTCGCTGGCACATTACTCAGTGTCTAGCTCTGATATCATTTGTAACCGTTCAAGCTCACTACTAACAAATATTGTCTGTTTTGGCTCGTTACATATCACCGTCAGCCTCACGATTTTAAACGCATTTCCTAGGGAGAGGGTTCCACACCCTTACAAAGAATGTTTTACTCCCCTCTCCAATCAATGTGAGATGTCACAGCGTAGCTGACATCTATCCAATGTGACAATTGTTTACTCTCCGTATGATAAAGCCACTAAGAGAAATTCGAGAAAGAGAGAACCAAAAACCAAGAAGAAAAAAAATCAAATGGTTATCGAACGAGATTAATTATTCTTGTTATTCCCTCCATTATTTTTTTCCTATAAAGGTCGAAGAGGAGAAAAGTTCCATGTGAACAACAATTGCACATGGGTTAGCCGATCTTAAGATGCAGGGAAGCTCGTTTGATAGCGTGACGACGATTTTGACTCAAATTTGATTGTTCCAATTGAAAGTACATTGCATAAGGACTAATAGAACATATGTCGATCAACAGCCCAAAATGTAAGCTTGTCATTTCCAAATTTGCATATCCCTATCTCCATATTCAGTATTGTTTAAATGTAGCTATTAAAGACAGTTCCTTATGTTTTTAAAAAAAAAATTAAACATATAAACCTTATTCTTACAAAGGATTTCTATTACTTTGAATAATTCATTTCTAAATTATCCCCTAAGTCCATATTTATACTCTATTATAAACAAGGCAAAAACTTAATAGAAGATGCACGGGAGCTGTGGAACAACCCCTCTATGACTGCACAGCTCTCAAACACTCCCCCACATTGACCAGTAGTTTGTGAACAGTTGAAAAAAAAAAAGTAAAAATGGTGAATGAGGTGAGCATAAAAATAAACTCAATAAGCAACCTACTTATAAGCTCTCATCGCATCCTTAACCTAATAAGTTATCACAGGTTTTTTTCTCTACATTCTAGGAAGCATGAGCTTATTACTATAGGTATATGAGCTTTTAAGTAAGCTTCAAAGTCCTAAACAGATCTTAGTCATCCATCGTAAGTCAACTACTCGTGTAGTCACTGATCACCTATCATATCCAATTTATAGAACTGTGACTTCTACTTTATCCGATTTCTACACTCAATAGAAATACTTCTTCAAAGTGTCTACCCATATAGTCCTTAGACCCTCGAGAATCGAGGCGTCACTCTTAACAAATTCATACCCTCAATAGATATCTTTGCCTAAATATATCTAGTCCCTAATACATATTTTTATACTTATCGCTAGATTTACAAATATACTAATATATATTTTCCTCAAAAAAAAAAAAAAAAAACATTTTCTTCGTACACATTCATAGATTTTGACAATTTTATACATCTTTTTATTTCCCTCACACAAATCTATTTTGATTCCACCAAAGGTACCATAATATTTATTTTAAAATCCTCAAACACAATAGCCAAGTGGATTTAAGTGGATTTTAAGGACGTACGTAGGTTTTGTAATAGTCCAAGTTCACCCCTCATAAATATTACCTTCATAAATATTGTTCACTTTAGTTTGTTATATATTGTCGTCAGCTTTACGATTTTAAAATGCGTTTATCAAATATTAGAGAGAGGTTTCCATATCCTTACAAAGAATATTTCGTTCCCCTCTACGACCGATCTGCTTTATAAATAATGTTTTTTTCCCCTCTCCAACCAACATGAGATCTTACGAGATTAAAATTTATAGTAGCCTTTTCAACACCGTCTCTCTTTCTCCCTTTATCTAATAGCCATCTCTCTCTTCTCTCTCTCCCCAACCATCTCTCTCTATACACACGCGTGGGATCTCGACATCGTTCCCCTATATAAACACCCACTTGAACCATTCACAAGCGACCCATCTCTCTCTCTCTCCATTGTAGGAAGCAAAGTAGCCCACGCAAATGAGGTCTATCCACTCATTCCGACAAAGAAGACAAGCCACCTCCATTCCCAATCTCAAACCAACCAGAAGGAGGAGGCTAAAGCTTCTTCACCTCCCAAAAAACACCTCCTCCTCCGCCGTCTCCGCCGTCTCCGCCGCAGCCACCGGAACAACCCCCTCCCCCTCCATGCACAAAAGGCTGAGAAATCTGCAGAGGCTGGTCCCCGGCCACAACCATGACACCGACCTCAACCACTTGTTTCAAAGAACTGCAGATTACATCCTGGCCTTACAACTTAAGCTCAACATCCTCAAAGATCTCACTTCTTTCTATGGCCTTTGAACCATTTCCATATTATTATTATTATTATATTAATTTTGTATTCTATATATGCTCTATGTATATCTATATATTTATGTGTTTCTAAGCTCTCCCTCTTTCTTAGCCTTAATGGAGCTGTGTAATTAAGTTCTAATCATTGAGCAAGAGGGGATTTATAAGTGTTATATTTATGCAATTATTATTGTTCTAGTTTTAACGTAGTACAATTACAAACAACAAAACATATATCCTTGTAAGAGATTGTTTTGTTTTCTGAAATTTGGAGCTTATGTAGTTCCAATTTTGTTTCTAACCTCTCAAATTTCTTTATAGAATTTTTAATTTTTTAAAGTGTTCTTCAACAATGACAAAATTAGGTGGAGATTTTTTTTTAAAAAATTGTAAATTTATAGAAATTTCAAGTGAAAATTACATTCATCGATGTTATGAATTCGAATATGTGATTCCGAGCCATTAATGTATCAATATTTTTTTATAAATGTTTCATAGCATTTATTTTTTAAATATTCTTGTTTAGGATGAACTCGTAAAAACTTGACTCTAAAACTTCTGGTAAACTAGGTAAATCAAAATTAATATATAGGTATGATGTAATTCTTTTAGAAATATATATATATATATATGTATTATATATTTATAAATAAGTATTAATGTAAAAAATATTAATAAAGTACGGATATTAATGAAAATGTATGAAAAATATAATAAATATCTTAATAACTTAAAAAGGTCAATTATTTATATTATATTCATCGTAGAGATTTTCTTACAAATAATAAAAATTACAAATTTAATACCTTAATGCATTATTTTTTTTTCTGAAAAAATAAGAGTAATTAAACGTATGGGAATAATAGGAAAGAGTGTAAGAATTAATCAATTTAATTATGATAAAAAATGAAAAAATTAAGTAATGGTGGTCTAATTATTAATTTTGTTAGCAGCATTAATGAGTTGTGGCCATCTTTTTCAAACTTTTTCAGGTAATCGATCAAATCCACCTATAATAGTCTTGTTAGGCATAATGAAGGGACATGCATCTCATTAATTTTATCTTCTCATAACTATTAATTGAGTAAGCATCTATTAGAGCTGCATTATTAATACCCTAATCAAAATAATTAAGTTCACATTAATAATCCCACAATTAATCATCAAATCAATGCTTAATAGTTTCCTACATCAATCAAATTGGAGGTTGATAGGATAACCATGAAGCGCTAATGAAATTATTTAGAATACAAATCAAATAATACTAATGGTGTGGATACATAGTTGAATACTTTGATTTTAATGGATAAAAAGTTTTATATTCTCCAATAATGGAACAACAAAGATAAAATTTAATGCAAAAAAATGTTGCATCATTTAAAGCTCTCCAGCTATGAGAATCCCTAAGGGAACAATACTGGATGAACACGATTATGAATGCTGACAAACAATGGCCGAAAATGTCAGAAATTGATTCAACCAACCTTCTTCGTTGCTTATCAAAAACGACATAACTTCGAATCTTAGGTGTTTGACCATTTTCTTATGTTTAATTCATCTTTTCAATGCTATTAGCCCAACGTTTTCAATAATCAACTTTCTTCTCAGAACCAAAAATATGTTTTGTGTCTTACTCACATGTATTTTAGAAAACGTCTCATGTATTTTAGAAAACGTCTCAAGAGATCATGTAACATAGAATTGGTTCAAGTAAAACGCACTTAATTTTGAAGTTTATATGATCGAGCTATAAAAAAAAAGTGTACATTGTTCGTATAAGTAGTCATTTTCAATTTTTTAAAGTTTTTCTTAGTTATCTTCTCATTCAGGTGTGATTTCGGTTTATTCATGTATCCCTTCTTGTGATATCTCACATCGGTTGGAGTGGGGAGCGAAACATTCCTTATAAGGGTGTGGAAATCTCTCCCTAACAGACGCGTTTTAAAACCGTGAAGCTGATGGTGATACGTAACGGGTTAAAGCGAACAATATCGGTTAACGGTAGATTTTGGCGGTTACAAATGGTATTAGAGCCAGATACTGAACGGCTGGCCCCCAAGAGTAGTGGATTGTGAGATCCCACATCAGTTAGAGAGGGGAACAAAACATTTCTTATATAGGCGTAGAAATCTCTTCTTAATAGACACATTTTAAAATCTTAAGACTGACACACTTCCTTGCGTAGATAACCCATTTTGTTTCTTAAATTTAAATAAAAAGATCATTTTTTTAGAGATATTAATTTTATTACTTATTCAATTCTCTAAAAAAACAATATCTCAAAGTAATAGTATGAATTGCAATTATGAGATGTTGTTGACTAATATGTGTCTTATTTCCATTGAACCCATATATAATAAAATTTTAATAAATTAAAAAAATAATATTGATCATAATTGAAGTAAATAATTTTGTAGATAAGTGTAAAGATAGGGAGAATTATAAAATATACCATAGTGGATTAATGTGCATGATTGAAAACACCCAATTTGAATAATCAATACCATATAGAAAATCAATCCAATTTAATAACTAAAAAAATATCCACTCAAATTAATTAATCAAATAGGAAATTCATACCTAATTTATCATTTTTAGAATCCAAATCTTCTAAATATAAAAATAAAAAAAAAAGAAGAAGAAAATGTGAGATCACGCGTAGTTGGGAGAGGGGAACAAAATATTTCATAAAGGGTGGAAACCTCTCATCACCTGTAGACGCGTTTTAAAATTGTGAGGCTGATGGTGATACGTAACGGGTCAAAGAAGACGTTGGGTCCAAAAGGATGCAGATTGTGAGATCCCACATCGATTGGAGAGAGGAATGGAGCATTTGTTATAAATATATAACCGTGAGGCTGACGGTGATACGTAACTGGTCAAAACGGGACATTTTATTTTTCTTCCCTTTGTATTAAATTAAATTTGGAGTTGTAGGAGGTGAATAATGGCTCAATTATTGAAGCTTGTAGGGTTGTAAACCTAAGTTTTAGGACAGTACTATGGGTCCTATCCATGTGTGCACATGCATGTGTTAGCTTAGGGTGCAAGCGTGTGCAAGCAACACTCTTACTTTGCTCATTTGACTAAAGGATATGTAATTTTCTATTCCCTGTTTCTTCCATTATTGTATTTCTAAGAATGCCAATAATGTTTGTATGATTATTCTAATGGGTCACACTTTGAACACTTTGAACGGCTGTGTGGTGTGGATTTACTTTCATTAAAATATATATATATTTGAGCAAAAAGTTAGAATTTCGAATCTTCTAAGATAAAAGAAGACATACATTGAATTGTAAAGTTAAATTATCAGCATACGTAAATTCACTTGGTAAAAGAAAAAAAAACTCTAAGAACAAAGCTCAATCGAGTAATTCTATGTTGGGTGAACTTCTGAAAAGTTTTTTAAGAAACATGTGTGAGCGAGGACAAAATATGTTTAAAAGACTCGTGCTTGTTTGTAGAGATCATTTTCACTCTAAGAAACGAGGAGTAAATAACGTGGTCATGATGTAGGAGAACAAGGATTAGTCGTATTGTGGAACTTTTGAGTACTAAATTAAGCGTTTCTTGGTATCTAGACGTTCTACTCGTGAGTACCACAAATGTTGGCTTTTGTCTTTCTATGGTGCCATCTTCCTTAAGTTGTGTTCTTCCCTTTCTGCTAAGATGTGAGCTAATGGTTGAGTATCGATCACACTTTCTTATTGCACTTGATCTCCTTCAGTGGGTGTATGCCATGTTGCTGCATTTAAATAATAGGAGATATCTAGAGACACTTCACTGGTGGGTTAGTAGAATCATGATCAAATGGAAGACAATTTTCATCAAATATATATAACATGTCTAGATATGTAAACTTTATTTATTTTGGATCTAGACACCTATATTCCTTATGAGACATGCTATAACCTATGAACACACATGGATATGTTTTCTTGGCAAATTTATTTTGGATTGAAATCTTAGGTACATCCAAGAAGTTTCTAAGTTGTGATTAGAATCGTCTCAATTTTTTAGATTTTGAATCTTGGACCGGACAAAAGAAAATTAAATAAATTAAAAACAAAACGAAATTTAATTACAAGTCAGTATTGTTTGAGTTTATTATCAACGGAGAATGAGTTTGGAATACAACTTGATACAAAATATGAAAGACCCAAAATACATAAGATTGGAGTGATGTCATATGACGACCTCTTCTGTGACTGCACAAATCTTGAACGCTCCTTGACCTCGACTGACAGTCAGTGAACACTCGAAAAAGAAATGAAAAATTGGTGAGTATAAAAATACTCAAAAGGTTATTTGTAGGTTCTCAATGCATCCAATGCTTATTAAGTATCCACGGGTTTTGCTCTGAGCTCTCGGATGTTTAGGCCTAATTCTACAACTATTTGAATTTCTGGGGAGTTCTCGAAGTTCCAAGTAGTTCTCTTATATGTCACGAACTTCATCTAAGTCTGGAAGCTGTTCATTGAGTTCTAGCGTTGCAGATCTTTTGGACGACGAATCATTAAATTAGTATAAAAACGTAGGGTATTTAATTTTATGACTTTTTATATTTTTATGGAAAACTATAAGAATTGGACTTACCAAAATGACTCTTTTTTGAGTGATGATCCTTCTCGAACTAGTTAGAAGGTTTGTAGTTTTTAGATCGACAACACTTCAGTCTTACAGAAAAGCCAACGATTCTATCCCCCTAAAAAAAAAAGAAAACTTATCTCCACTATGTATCTATATTTTCTTTTTGCTACTCCATTTTGTTGAGGAACTTAAGAGCAACTCATTTGGTGATGAATTTCATTTGCCATCGTGAGTTATTTTAATTTAAAAGTGATAAATTCACCACCACCATTCATTTGAAAGACTAATCTTTCTTTCCCATTGTCTCTCCTGGTTTATAGAACTTGAAGGACTCGAATAGTTCAATAAGATTTATGAGTGGTTTTTGTATATATTTTGAAGGTCTTTTTTGAATGTTTGATGCGTAAAAGGAGTGTTTATAAACTTGTAGAAGAAGATAAAAGAGAATCAGATTTATTAGTCAATTATTCAGAGTAATTTGGACAAATATGTACTGCCTACCTCCTATATGACCTATAGAGTTGTTGAACCAACAACCAGGCTTAAGGAATGAATCAGCTAGCTAGACGCCTGAATTTGGCTGAAAACTCTCTTTTTAGCTAATGATAGAGAGATAGCCATTAAAGATTCTTTCATTCACATGTTTTCATGAATTAAATCTGAAGATTGCATTAAGCTTTAATGTTACCTAACGTCTTATGTCCAAGATTTTGATCAAGATTCAGAATTTGGATTTGGTTCTTGATGGTTTCGACATTCTCCTGCATCCCCCGCGACATGTTTGTTACTCTTTGTTTCTAAGAGTGAAGACCATCCCCACAAACCAACACAAGTTCTTCTAACATGGTTTGTCCCCACAAATCAACACGCTCAGTTTGAGGCCTTGGAACAATTGTCTAACCATGTGAAAATTTTCAAGAATATTATGACCAAGAAGAAAGATTAGAAGATTATTGGGCAGAGGATGGAAATCACACGAATTTTCTACTAGGTGAACCGTAGATTGGTAGTCGCAATAAAATGGTATTAGATAATCAGCTTTTTGATACAAATCCAACATTAAGAGTTTGAAACTCGTATTTTCTTGAGCTGCTCCAATCGGCCATAAACTGGAGAGTCTTGACCAATTTAAAAGATCATTTGATATAGTTGAAATAACTAAAGTTTGGGTTGCTCTATGCTCTAATTCTGTAGTTGGCAATGATACTATTGGTTGTCTTTTGTTGCACAAAAAATTGCTCATAAACTAAACTTGAACACACAATCGAGTGGTTTGGTCTCCTGCATAGTTAACATCACAATATCCAACTAGCTTGCAGTGTTTGCTTCTTATGTTTAAAAAACAATAGTCGATTGTATCTTTGGCGTATCTCAAGATCCATTGAGCCACATCGAAATGAGGTGTCGTTCTTCACATTTATCTACCATAATTTCTAATTTTTACTCGCTGCAAGGGCTAGCGGTACCCATATAGTAGTGATTTTTGCCACTAGACTAAAAATTTAATCAAAGTCTAGTCCATATTATTGAGAGAACCCTCGAGCTACATGTTGAGTCTTATAGCTATCGATTGATCCATCCATGTGACACTTTAATTATGTAAACCCACTTGCAAGAGATAAGTTTAACATCTCCTAGTCTTGGCACTAGTTTCCAGGTTTTATTTGAGATCCCACATCGTTTGGAAGAAGTATTGAGAACTCTGAGTCTCGAAAGAGGGTGTATTGTGAGATCCCACATCGATTGGGTAGGAGTCTTTATAAGGTGTGTAAACCTCTCCCTAATAAAAGCTTTTTAAAAGTCTAAAGAAGACCATAAACATAGTCTTTTTAACGAACCTATCTCAACCTAGAAACACGGGTATTTTAAAATTTGTAAAAAGCAGAAGATGAAAAAAGGGTAAGAATACAACAGGAAAACACAGGGTGATGTATGAGTGGAGTGGATAGATGATGTATAATTCTGTGGTTCCAAGTGAGTGGTTGGGTTATGGTGTGAGCAGGCAGAGGGGCAAAGAGAGAGCACTAGCATTAGAGCATTAGAGCATTTAGCAGTAGCGGCCATGTTCACATGCTTTTTCTTACGTACGCTTCTTCTGCACCCATCGCCTTCACAACAGTTTTCAATTTGATAGATATAAATGAAAAGAGAGAAACCAAAACTGATGTATTCGCCATGTCTTGTCCCATCAACAACCTTCTCATCATTACCCAAATATTCAAATAATTAAATCTTTTAAAATATATAAATACATATTTTACTCTTATAACAAATGAGGGGAGGGATGGGTGGCATTTGAAAGAGGTAAACGTAGGGGGTGGAGTGTGAAAGTGGCCAAAAAAGTTTGTTGTTTTGTGTTTTAGGGTTTGGTTTTGGTTTTGTGTGTCAAAAAGTTATTGGAATAATTGCGGCAGTCGGAGTCGACCTCTCGTTGGTTCATGAATGAACAAGACGACCACAATATCAAACCCCTACCCTGCAAACTCTACACCTCACTCAACACAAATAACAGACTTATTTTATTGTTTTTTTTATGAAATTATGATAATAGTCTTTGAATCTTTTGTAATACCTACTGGTTCGAGTCAAAGGGATGACTGATCTCGAGATTTTCTTACGATATGATTATGTTATTCAATGAATGAAAATTGTTATCTTCACAAATGTGTTTTTAACATATTTTATCCTTATAAACATGCGTCTTAGATATTACTGAAAAGAAAAATGTACTTTGTTGATATAGACAGTAATTTTCAATTTTTTTAAATTTTATAGATGGAATTGAAAGTTTGATTTTCATTAATGTTCACGACGTTTAAATGAGATACAGACAACCAATTAACTCCTAAAAATAATAGAAAATATATCCTGACCAAATCTTGAAAATAAGGTAAAATATACCAAATATACTACCGAACAAAAAAATCATTACTGATTACAACTATATAAAATATATTCCGCAATTAATTTTATATCTTAAATCAAATTTCATAATAGTTTAACATATCTTTCAAATTGATTTTATTTAAATGTAGTATCGATTCATTTATATGCTTCTTTTGTACTGTCGATGATTTTTTAAGTTTCTCATTTTAAGATGGTTTAAAAAATGGTTGACAACAAAGGCAAACATTAGAAGAAATGTTTTTGTGAGAACCCAGGTAGCAACGTTGAATGTTGTGTTTTTGGATATTTGATTGCTTCAAGACAGGGTTTTTGCGACCATGCATGCAACTTAGGGTTCATACAAGTTTGCTTGTTCAGCTGTGTTTTGTTTTCAAGGGTTCAGAGTTGCAGCTGTGCGTAAGCTTCTTCTTCCAATTCCAATCCTCAGCAGAGGAATTATATGGGCAGTGGATAAACAGACTTGCCACCAAATTCTTCATATTTCTTACCCTTTCATTATTATAATATTTCTTCTCTCTCTATCATTTTAAAATTATTTTCGTATAAAAGCGTGCATATGACATCGGAGTAAGTGAGTGTTACGTAAATGAACTGAGATTATATTTGAATGAGATTGATCTTGAGAATATGATGATTAAAAATGCTTAAAAGAATGGATAATTGCTACTTATATCAAGAAGTTGCACCTTCCATTTCAGTGGCTCAATCATACGAATTTCAAACCTAAGCGTGTTTTGCTCGGAGAAATTCAATGATAGGAAATTCAATCTAAGCGTGCTTAGCTTTGAGGAATTCAACAATGAGCGACTTCTCATGAATTTTCCTAAGAAGCATGGAAGGGAGGACAAAATATCTTAAAAGAACTGTGTTGATTTGTGAGAATAGTTTCGCTCTCAAAAGTACTTCAAGATAAGTAGCAAGGTCATGTTGCAGGGATGATTAGATGCTGAATTTGGATTCCAAATCTTAATACATGGGGTTTTACAAATAATATTAGAACAAAACTTCTCTTAGTAGGACGTAGTTCGGGAACAAATCAAGACGGAAACTGGTGAACATATGATGTCTGACTAAAAGGATACATGAATGAACTAAGACCGTATTTTTCAATGATACAAACATCGCGTAGCTTTAACAAGTGTTGCAGCAACAAATCTCTGTCTCCAATAGTTCCTCTTGCGCATTGCTCATAACTTAATGGACTTATATTCCTTATCCCTCACCCTTTTTCCCTTGATGCACCACGCTTTTTGCTGTTCATTCAAGACAACCCCTTTTTGTTCTCACGATCGATCATCTCTTTTGTTCGTGGCATATTATAAATTGTGGGTAGCTCCATTGAATTAGACATGGATCTAGTAACACTTCGTTTGTTCAATAGCTGGTATCTCTCTATTTTTCAATAAACTCACTCATGCACTTGAGCCACCTTTTAGTACACATTAGCTGAATCAAAACGCAAGCTCTTCCTTTCCAAATTAGGTAAATGTAAGAGCCAAGATACAAATACAATCAAATTTTGAGATATCTCGTGATATTAAAATAAAATCCAAACTAGTTGAACCGTAATGACCTAAATGAAACAAGTAACAGTACAAACTCACTCATCGCTAGCAGATATTTCTCTTTGGGCTTTTCCTTTTCGGTTTTCCTTCAAGCTTTTTAAAATGTGCATGTAAGGGGAATGTCTCGTTCCCATCTCCAACCGATGTGGGGTCTCACAATCGACCTCTCTAGTACTCGTTCCCCTCTTCAATTGATATGAAATTTCACATCAACCGAAACTTAATACATTAAAACAACAAGGACCCATTTGAAACTAAACTCAAACTGGTTGAATTATATTTGTATGATTGTTAATGATTCAAGTAGACCACCTTTGAAGGTCATTGGAGAGAGAGGAGGATTGAATAATGTGTTAATAAATCATGGTTGAAACTAAAAGTAAGTAAGAAGTTCCCTTTGAGAGAAAGGTGTTGAAAACTACAAGTCCCCATGCTCCTCTTTCAGTATACCATTTGCTCATTTCTTTTCAAAATTTACGTGATTGAGAGGGTAAAAGATACACACACACAACACACAGTCATATCATACTTCTTCCTCGTCATGTCACATTCTCTCTCTCTCTCTCTTTCTCTTTCCCTTCTTCTTTATATAAACCCTAATTCCATACACCTCCATCAAACCCACCATCTTCCTTCCCTCTTCTTGCATTTTTACATCACTTCATTCTTTCCCAATCTCATCCCTTCTCCCATGTCTGTCATTTCCTCTCCTCTTTTCTTTTCCTTTTTTGCTCCTCATCTACTTCTCCAATGCTTCCCCTTTCTCATCAAACTCTTAATTGTTCTTACACTATAACGTACTTTGGCGATATCCCATCTGAGCTTTTGACGTCTTATGTTTATTTTATTAGTTTTTATATCGTTAACTTCTTTTTTCTTGACCTTGCAGGACTTGTTGCGTGTCACGCGTTGTGACTAGTAGTACAGTGTTTCTTTTATCTTGTCCAATCTTCCTATCTTAACCAACCTTCTCTATTCCTCCTGAGCTAGCTCGAGCCACGATTGTATAATGTGTACTTTTAGTTGATACTTATATGTAATTGGTTTATTTCCATTCAAATTCAATAATATATTGTTCTCTATCAAAGATTATGAAGTAAATCTTAATACCCTTTTCAATTAAAGTGGGCAGCTAGACAACAAAAGACAAATGTTCTTTCATGTTCATACAAAATGAGGAGAATTTTTGAACTTTTCTTTCAATATCTTTGAAATTTAAATTGGATATCTACAACCCATTTATGAGTATCACCAAAACTCAAGCATTCTCTTCTTTTACATGGAAGGGCTAATCAAAAGAATAATGTGAGAAAAATTTAAGTTCAAACAAAATGTTTCCAAGGGGAAAACAGGAATTGTCTTCAACACTTATCAGCATCCGCAACCATTCATTACATGATTCAGGGCAGATATCCATGAACTCCTACTTTCAATATTGTTCCTCATGTTACTGGCAACATTGCTAGGAATCAAAGAAGAGCTACTATTGTGAGGAGCTCCCATACAAAGATTGGAGTTGAGTATCATTGAATGAAACCTTTGACAGCTGAGGGGTCGACACGATGCTCCGGGCGGGGAAATATGGGAACAATTGGACTCACGGTTGCATAATGGGGTGGTTAATGTGGGAGGTGGTTCAGGTACCTCACTAGAACAAGTGCAGAATGATAGAGACAAACTTTTTCTGGCTCTCTCTTTGGCAATTGGCTTTGTTTTGGGAAGTTTAACGAACGAAACTATGCCATTTCGGCAGAGCGGGCATGCGATTGAACCGGGGGGGCCATGAGAACATGATGATGTGCAGTTTGTAGAACAGAGATATAGCGCACAGCTTGTGCAGAATTCATGATCACAACCTTCAATGTTTGAAATAATGTGCTGAACTTAGAGAATTATAAGGTGCTAAAACCTAAAAGCAAGTTTGAAGCGGCCACTACAAACAATAGGGCATACAAATGAGGATAATTATCATAACTAAGTTACCTTGTGCAGCAACAGTGCATTCTCTCTCCAAACAGACAACACATGGATCTTGGCTTGCAAGTAACGAGTCACAACTTCTCCATCCACATTCTCTGAAAAAAAATCGGGGGCTCATAGGTTAGTCATTGTACAACTTTCTTGTGAGGTCCCTGAGGGAGGTGGATTGAGCCCCAAATGGTATCAGAGCCAGACACCGGGCGATGTGCTAGAGAGTAGGCTAAGCCTCAAAGGGGGTGGACACGAGGCGGTGTGCTAGTAAGGACGCTGGGCTCCGAAGGGACGTGGATTGGGGGTCCCACATCGATTGGAGAAGGGAACAAGTGCCAGCGAGGACGCTGGGCCCTGAAGGGGGGTGGATGTGAGATCTCACATCGGTTGGGGAGGAGAACGAATCATTCTTTATAAGGGTATGGAAACTTCTCCCTAGCAGACGTGTTCTAAAAACCTTGAGGGGAAGCCCGAAAGGGAAACCCAAGTAAGACAGTATCTGCTAGCGATGGGCTTGAGCCGTTACATTTCTAATGAATCGCAATCGATTGAAGAGGAAAAGAACACTAAAAACTGAGCTTAATGAAAGTGGTTGGGTATTGGATATATTGAAACCAGCTACATCCATAACTAAGCTAGAACAAAACAAAGGCATCTCTATTATACCATATTTGTGCTATTTTAATAAATTTTGTCAAGAATGACTCACCTAGCAATTTTAACAATGCTCATAAGGGGAAGGGTCAAATATGGTGAAGGGACAAGATTTGTGGCTGCTTCTTCTGGTTCTTTGCTAAGAATTTCCTCGAGCCAGTCTCGGTGCCATGAACGAGCAACCATCAAGGGAGTCCATCTTCAATAAGATAAGAGTAACATTATATTACACTGTTACCCTGTCTTATTGTTGCTGAATATAAATGAAATTACTTTAATCTCAGGGTGTGCAAATCATAGACAAACTTAGCTAGCCTAGATTCTACCACCTAGCCAGAGTTGGAAGCTCGTTTATTTATCAGGAATAAGAACGATGAAGAATCGAAATGAAAATCAACCAGAGAAACTGATTGCTATTAAGATCCATAAGCCACGGTAACTACGGTCCATAGTTCTTAAAAGGATTCGATCTTCAGCGACGTCGAAAGTAACGAATTTGAATATAAATACTTGAGAGAAACATACCCATTTGCATTTTGAGCAGTAAGACTGGCTCCCCTGGCTATCAACATCTGGAACCAAAACATTCAGAAACCATGTTTATGGGTCGAATTGTGAAATGTTATCATTTCCTTTGGTTTTTAAATCAAGGACTTACTTGACAACATTGGGCACTCCCGCCGCATGCAGCGTAATGAAGGGCTGTGCTTCCGGCTCCTAAATATAACAACATAATCATCGTTAGGCAAATAACATCCAACTTAAGAAGAAATCTCAAGAATCAATCTTTTTCAGCTTCCAACAGACTCATTGTGAGATCTCACATCGGTTGGGGAGGAGAACGAAACATTCATTATAAGGGTGTGGAAACCTCTCCCTAGCAGATGCATTTTAAAAACCTTGAGGAGAAGCCCGAAAGAGAAAAGTCCAAAGAGGACAATATCTGCTAGCGGTGGGTTTGGGCCGTTACAAATGGTATCAGAGCCAGACACCGAGCGATGTGCCAGCGAGGAGGCTGAGCCCCAAATGGGAGTGGACACGAGGCGGTGTGCCAGCAAGGATGCTGGGCCCCGAAAGGGGTGGATTGGAGGGTCCCACATCGATTGGAGAAGGGGGATGGATTGTGAGACCCCACATCAGTTGGGGAGGAGAACGCTTCTTATAAGGGCGTGGAAACCTCTCCCTAGCAGACGTGTTTTAAAAACCTGGTAAAAGCCCAAAGAAGACAATATTTGCTAGCGGTGGGCTTGGGCTGTTGCACTAATCCTAGCTAACAAGCTCTGTTGAAAGAAAAGCACGACCAGTGAACATGTTTAAGAGAAAATGAATGCCTTCGGAAAAGGACATGCCCGACTCCAAAATATGACATAAAATTCTACACGTAAAACGATAATTACTAATACTAATAAGAATCAATTGAATCGAATTCAAAATGCAAATTTTGATGACAGCTTGAGCATAATTTAATTGGTTAAAATATTATATCCGTCATAGAGAGGTTCGACAATCACATTATTGAACTCAAACATGTAACTTGATACAGCTTGGTACAGAGTAGACCAATTTTCATGATTGATGACAGTAACAACATGCAATGAATGATGTCCGCATCAGTAGTCTAATAGAACACAGTTAAAACCAATGAACATGACATACTTCAACAACATTAAGCTTTTCAGTAATGAGAAACAAGAGAAGAAACTGTTCAATTCACTAAGAACTGCATAAGAGAAACAAAAAACAGGAATGAAAACGCGACTTACCTATTAGATCGATGGTGGTTCCATCTTCTACAGTAACCTGAGAAGCAGAGGCACCTAAGTCCAAAAGTAATTGCACACTGTCAACATGTCCATTTAGCGCTGCCATATGCAGAGCTGTGATGCCTCCATCTGATGTTCTGTTAACCACCTCCTTAAGAACACTGATGGATGAGATGCAGGAAAGGAATCAATGACTTGACGAAGTAGAATAGAGAAACTTATAACCGACTAGGATTATATTCGAACGACGATACCTAAAATCAAACTTAGAAACTGGTTCTTCATTGTTAGTCCAAAATTTTGGTGTACTGGGTACATAATCAGCAAGCAGGAGTCGGATGCACCGAGAATGACCATTTAGAGCAGCCAAGTGAAGAGCAGTACCTCCGTTCAAATAATCCGATCTGTGAATCTGATCTCCAATGAAATGCATGACAACATTATCCAACATGTCCCTTAAACTACTTCATAAAGAAATCAGAGGGAGGTAGCTCACATTGGCATTAAAGAGTATAAGGGTCTGAACAACCTCCCAGTGACCGTGCTGACAAGCTTGCATCAAGGCAGTCTGTTGACGAAAAATGAACTTCTCAATTTTGAACTCTTCATATAGTGCATACATAGTGAACTTGAGGTCAAATGTTCGAATTCTCGCCCTCACATGTTGTATAAACGAAACAATAGCTCACACATAACGAAGGATCTAGTCCAATCATAGTTTTGGTATTCATTGATGGATAAAGCTAAACATCACATTGAGGAATGAACGAAATGGAGCTAAATGGAAACAGAGAGCAACAAACAACGACATATCTCGTACCTGACCCCGGTAATTCCGTAGATTGATCTCGACTCCAGATTCAAGCAGAAGAGAGACAATCTGCATAAACAGGTAGTGAAGTAAGTTGAGTCACCGTCAGAAAAACATTATCGGTTGGGAGGAGAACGAAACACCCTTTAGAAAGGTGTGTAAACCTCTCCCTAGCAGACCCGTTTTAAAAATCTCAAGGGAAAGTCCAAAGAGGACAATATCGGCTAGAGGTGAGCTTGAGCCGTTAAGAGGAAAAGTGAAATACCTCATGGTGGCCATGAGCTGCAGAGTAATGGAGAGGGGAATTTCGTACACCAAAAGTTGAATACCTCACCAAACGAGGATTGTATTCCAATAGAGCCTTAGCTTCTTGCAAGTCTCCATCTCTTGCAGCTGAGACTAAACGTTCCCCAGAAGCAGAACATCCAAAGGAATTCCCAACAATGCTTAGAAATTTCATTTCCCCACAAAGATTTCACTCAACCTACCTGATAATCTCATCTAAAGTTTTGTATGTTCAACAATAAACCCAAGGATTTACAAGCTAATCCATCCAAATTCACAGCAAAACACAACCTAACTCCCACCAATCAATCAGGAATAATATATAAACAACCTTACATAATTCTCTAGAGTGAAGAGAAAAAGTAAAATTACAACAGAGAAAATCCCAAAACTGCAATTTCTTCACCAACGAGACAGACCCAGTTTCGAATTCGATTCAAATGGACGAACCCCACTTCGAAATTCTTCAACAATAGCATTCAATCGGTAAAACCCAACTCAGATATGAATCAAATGATCGAAAACTTAAACACCCAGTTACGATTATGGAATAATAAAGCCCCAAATGGTAGTGGTAACCTCCGATTCTTTTCTGCTTTATCCAAAAGTAATACAAATCCTGAAGAAATGGACGCAGAAAAGAATCGAAGGGACGAAAATTCGACAAGGGCGTTTAGAATTGGAATCGATCGGTGTTGAATCCCCCACCCCCCACCCCCCTTGTCGGGATACGATCAGTCCAAACGAAGAAAAGGGGGAAATGGGGTTGAAGAAGGAGCGACGGTTTGTCAAGATGGCGAAGAACGTTGTAACGAAAAATGGCCAAAAACGAAGGGCGAGTATTTTGACAGTTTTTTACAGTACAAAAGAATTGAGGATTACTTGATAAACTTGAAAAAGCAAGAAGAATGGTGTTTGTGAAGGGAAGAACGCGTATTAATGATTGGTAATAATTAGACGGTGAATATATTATATGGTTGTTTTGTTCTTGTCTTCCATTTCTTCCCCAATCCCAATTCAATTTTTAGTTTGTTCTCATTCTTGTTCTAGGGCAACTTTTTTTTTCTTTTTTTTTAATTAACTATTTTTATTTATGCAAGATACCCACGACATTTTTATTAATTTTTCTCTATATATTAGTACCTTTAGGATTTCATCCATTAAAATTGTAAAATAAAAATTGCATCAATCATGCATTCTCTTACCATATTAACATAGTCCACCCGATGATCGAGACCGTTCATATCCTAAAATACCTCTTTCAACTACATTTCAGCTACTACTCAAATGTATCATCCTGCAAAATCAATCTAAAATTAGACCTAGCCTTTCTAATTGTGTTTAATTATTAATCCAATAAAATCAATCCATGTGTCCTTTCGTAACATGAATGTGGTACATTTCACGCGATACTCATTGGAGTAGGTCATATGATGAAATATTTCCTTCATGATGGACAACCACATTTCATGTGAGATCTCACATCGGTTGAAGAGGAGAACGAAACATTTCTTATAAGGGTGTGAAATCTTTCTTTAGTAGACACGTTTTAAAATTGTGAAGCTGACGGCGATACGTAACGGGTCAAAACATACAATATCTACTAATGGTGAACTTTGGCTGTTACATTTTAGCTACCATTGGATTCTTAGGTACCCCATCAAAGGTACGAGGGTTCCACTCGTTAAAATCTTCAAAAAAATAATACAAGCAATGTAAAATTAATGATTGACAAATGATACAACTAATAAACAACTATACATTTCATTAAATACAATTAAACAAACTATAAACTATAGAGTATATTTAAATTAGAGAAATATAATGTTGAGAGTATGAAGATAATGATGAGAAATTAGCTTAAAATATGGAAACATGTGTTTTGTGGTGTTCTTTGGAATCTTTTTTTTATTTTTTTATTTTATTTTATTAGCTTAGTCCATGTATAGTGAACGTGCAAATCATTAAACTCCCTATTTCTTTATTAAAAAAAAACTATCATTAATTTATTTTTCTTTTTTTATTGTCAAAGCTTTCACATCAAAATCTTAAATTAAAATCCATTTTTATTAAGAAATTATAAATTTGACCATTTCAATAATATAATTATAATTAAAGAGAAAAAAGGATTAGTTTTTCAGTTTTTTTTTTTCAAATTATTAAAAAAAAAATGCAAATTTTGAAAAAATAGCTGTCTTCATACAACACTCCCCGCTCTCACGAGCTAACGATCACTTAAGTTCAGTCGCTGATGTAGTCCAATTTCACTTATAACATTCAAAGCATTTGAGAAGTTAATCTTAAAATTCATTCGTAAATTTACGACAATTTAATTATTCTAAATAAACCTGGTAAATTAACGGGCTTGAACTAGTTGAAAAGGCCATATAAACAACCTTAAAATAGGCTGAACCGCAGCTGGAATGATTGAACCGAGCCGACCAAGCAGTCAAGAGTTGACTGAAGCCGATCAAAGCTAACGACGACGCACGAGCAGATGGAAGTTGCATGCGTTGAACCGCGTCGAACTGAGCTGAATTGAGCTGGACCATACCGCACGTCTGTTTGAGCCACTTGCATGGGTTGGCCCGAGTGCCTGGGCTTTGGGTTACTGATCATATGGGCTGCGCTTTGTGGGCTGAGCATCTGGTGGGATTGGTGTTGAGGTGTGGACTGGGTGGCTGGATTGAACCGTTCTACTCCCTAGCTGGGACTGTAACGACCTATGTCTAAGATTCGAAATTCAAATTTGATGTCTGTGCGCTTTAACATTCTCTTGCACATGATCAAATTACTTATTATTTCTCTTCTAAGAGTAAAAATTATCCTTACAAACCAACACGAGTTCTTCCCATTTATTTTGTCCTCACTCACATACATCTTAGTAAAAATTTTAGAGGTCACTCAACGTAAAATTGTTTCAAACAAAACACGCTTAATTATGGAGTTCGTATGATTGAACCACTAAAAAGGAAGGTACACCTTGTTGGGATGGGTAGTGACTTTTAATTCTTTTAAGTCTTTCTTAGTCATTCTATTCCAGAATGACTCTCATTCAAATGTGGTCTCAGTTCATTTATTTACCCCTCCTTTACTCCGTCTGAAATTTTTTTAATAGTTTTCTCTTTCAAACTTATGCATTACTTTGATAATCAAGCTGTCGAAGTCATGTTAAGGGAAGGGAGGACCCAATGATTATCAATCCTCAAAGGAGTAGTTTTGGTATTTTCCATGAAAACAAATCAAGACTTTTGTTTTGTTTTGTTTTTTTTTTAAAATAATATTAAAAATAGTTTTTGTTTTTGTTTAATTAGTTTGTATACGACTCAATAAATAGTTATAGGAGTGTTTATACGACTCAATAACTCAACCTTAACTATAAAAACTATAAATGTTGAATTGAGTTAGGTTGAATTTTAGAAAAATTGAAAACTCAGGTCAATTGCAGGTTGACTTTTTTTTGTCGGGTCAACCTAACCTATCCAGAAATAGGATTACAATCTAATTCCAACTCTACCCTACTTTTAAGGCTATCATGAAGATTAAGAATATTGGATATTTGTAACCGATAATAATGATATAGTGTAACTTGTAAATGTTGTATATTTGAGGTTTGTAAGATTTTAGTTATTAATGTAACGTATATTATGAATAAATAATTTTTTTAAAAATAGTTAAAAAAAAAAAAAGAACAATCCGACAATCCAACCCTACTAAACCTGAAATTAGAGGGTTGAGTTAGATTGATTGTGAACTCTACCCGAACTGTTCGGGTGTCCAACAAAATAACAATCACCTAGACATATTTAAAAAAAAAACAAGCTATAGAATTACAAACAACAATCAATTTGTGAACAACCTTAACAAAATGATGTGTTTTTTTATTTAGTATATAATATAACATAGAGAAAATGATGGAAGAGAGAATCCAAAGTAGAGAAAACAAGTAAATGCAAGACAAACATCACCTCGTAAAAGATGAGAGGGAGAGAGAGAATACACATCATTTTTGTATTTTTAATTTAAAGGTCCATTTTAAGCCACATTTACCCTTCAACCTCCATATATTCTTTTTGCTTCCCTAAAATAATTAGGTTTTATTGTGATACCATGCGTGCATCTCCCTGTTCTGCTTCTACAAGAGTGCGATTGTGATATCATGCATCTCCTTGTTCTTACTTCCCTGTTCTGCTTCTACAAGAGTGCGATTGTGATATCATGCATCTTCTTGTTCTTACTTCCCTGTTTTGCTTCTACAAGAGTGCGATTGTGATATCATGCATCTCCTTGTTCTTACTTCCCTGTTCTGCTTCTACAAGAGTGCGATTGTGATATCATGCATCTCCTTGTTCTTACTTGAAAGAAAAATGTTATGGAAAAGACTAAGTATTTATAAAATTTTTAGTAAATTAACCCATTATTAGAGTTAGAAAATGCAACCACAAGCAACATGAATCATAACATTCCTTCTTCATAAGACCTAAAGCCTTGGTTGTGACCTCTAGTTCTTTCATGTTCTAGATGTGTATCACTCCCCTATTTCATCCCAAAATTGGGCTAGGTTAAAATAAGGAAAAGGACATTATTTCACTTTTCCCCAAAACCAAAATGGAAGGTAAATAAATAATTTCATTGGTATTCATACACAAATTTCTTCGTTGTATTTTAGTTCCTCAAAAGTCAACCAAAGTTCCCTTATTCTTTTGTCCAAACCATTCTACTTATTATAATTTGTTTTTATATCTTAATTGCATGTCCCTGACACAAGGTTGCCATGTTAAGTTAAAAAATGAATTTATCTCAATTTGAATTACAACAAAATTCATCTCCATCGTATTAAACATCTCGTGCAACGGTACAAAAAGAAATTTGAAGGCTCGACTTGCAATTGAGTTGAGTTTTCGTCAATTAAAACGAACAAGATGACTTTAGAATGATCGACCATGGAGCAAATATAAGTACCAAATTCGTTAAAGATCGAGATAGTGTGAGATCCGAGGAAAACGAAACATTTTTTATAAGGGTGTGGAAACTTCATCGTACCAGACGTATTTTAAAAACATTGAGCGGAAGGGAAAGTCCAAAGAGACACTCTTTAATAGCAGTGAGTTTGGACTATTACAAATAGTATCAGAGCCCGTGTGTGAATATCTCTCCTTAACAAACGTGTTTTAAGTTTATCCAAAGAGGACAATATCTGTTGTGAGCGGTGGGCTTAGACGGTATAGACAAAGAACGATTTAAATCTAATCTTCCAACCATATATATAATTCAAATCAAACGGTCTAATTAAGCAAGATTTGTTTATGATGTTATTTGATTTTCTTATAATTTTCTTTCTATGATTGATCTATTTGTTGTTATCTGTCAATCTGGCACCATTTATTTCCCCTCCTCTTCTTCAACCTAATATTTTAATTTCATCTTCTTTCTCCAAATGGGTCTTTCAACCTTCTAAGATTCATCCATGGCCGCCCTCTCTGAACCCATTTCTGCACTTCCTCCGCCACCGCCGCCGGAGACCACATCGGACGGGGGTTTTCGTATAGACAAAGAAGTGAGTCCCACAATTCTCTTAGCCATAATCATCCTCGCCATAGTCTTCTTCTTCTCCAGCCTCCTCCATCTCCTTCTCCGATTATTTCTCAGGCCTCAAATCAGAACAGACCCGGAAGATGTCGCTGTCGCCGACGGCGACACCTCCGCCTTCCAAGGCCAGTTACGGCAGCTTTTCGATCTCCACGACGCCGGAGTGGATCAATCCTTCATCGACACCCTCCCTGTTTTTCTCTACAAAGCCATAATCGGTTTGAAATTAGACCCATTTGATTGCTCTGTTTGTCTCTGTGAATTTCAGCCAAACGATAAGCTCCGATTGTTGACCAAATGCAGCCATGCCTTTCATATGGACTGCATCGACACTTGGCTGTTGACACATTCCACTTGCCCTCTCTGCCGTGCGAGCTTGATTTCAGATTTCGCCGCCATTAATGGCGGATTCACGTCCTCACTTGTTGAGGTTCTTGAATCTGCAAGTAACAGCTCGAGAGAAATTGGGGAAGTTCACACCGGTTCCTTTCTGGGTTTTCTTGGAAATTCCAATTTTGCTGAACTGAAACCAGAGGAACCTCCGGCAGCGGCGGCGGAGACGGTTGTTCATATTAAATTGGGAAAATTCAAAAGCTTGGAGAGATATGGAGAAGGGAGTAGCAACAATGGCAATATCGATTCAAGGAGATGTTTTTCAATGGGTTCATTTGGGTATGTAATGGACGAGAATTCCTCTCTGCAAGTTCCGATCAGGAAACGCCCGGCGAGGAAACAAGCGATAAAGAAGAAGAATCTGCCATTAACGCCGGGCACTCGAGCGGCGATGTCAGAATGCGATTGCGAATCTAGACGAGAGTTCAATTTCATGGAAACGAATCGGAGAGTCGAGAGTTTCCGCCATGGGAGCTCGAAGGAGAGCTTTGAAGCTAAGGTCGTCGGCGCCGGCGTCGGATTGCCGGTGACTGATTTATCTAGAAGGTCGTTTTCGTTTCATTTTCCGGCGAATTGGAACCGACCCAGATCGGAAAATGGGATGGGAACGATGGATGAAGAGAATCAAAGAAGAAACAGCTCGGAATTTATTGAGAATCGACCGTCGTTTGTGAGAAGAACATTACAGTGGCTGATGGGGAAGAACAACAATAGGATTGTTCATTCATGTTCTACACCCAATGATTATGATTCAAACTCATGATTTTCCATTTCTTCGTTGAATTTAGTTTTCTCCATATTTGTTCCATGGATGATGAATTTTTTAGTATCAAAAGAATTAAAAAAACATGACCATTTTTGGGGAATTTTGGATTTTAAATTGTTTTTGGAAATTGAAAGTTTGGTAACCTATATGAATGGAGAATCATAATTTTACCATAAAAGCAGCTACCTTATATTGATTGGATTATATTATTTTGAATAAATGAGTTATAAGCTTTAAATTCTTAAATTTGTTCCACTAAACTCAAGATTTGAATACATTTCCTTTTTTTTTTTTCAGATTTTCAGATTTGGGGTTGAGCTATGAGCACACAATTTTTCAAATTTCGAGTTGGTTGGAGTGGTAATCCAAACCGTCCCAATAGAGTTGTTGGTTTTTTTTTCTTTAATTATTTTAAAAAATTCTACTTATCCTTGTTAAATACCTATATCCAAACGTGTTAAATAGTCTGAATCTGTAATTCTATTTTCAGTTGGTCGGGTTGACTTGACAAAAAAATGTGAACCTACCAACGGAACCAAATTTTCAATTTTTTAAAAATTTAACTCAACCCAAATTAGAAAAAAATCCAACCCAACCCAAAATTTATAATTTGAATTGAACGGAGTAATTCAAATCGGTCCCCTTTATTACTATAAAGTTAATATTTTGAATTGAGAGTAAAGGTGGTCCATTGGCAGAAGAAAATAATATAAGAGGGGAAGGGTAGCTGTTGCATTCAATTTAGTTTTGTGAGGTATTAATGTGGTGATGGTTAAAGTGACCATTTCAAAACGGTTGGAATGACCAATTTTAGGTTTTATTAATCCCACCAAACTTTTCTACAACACAATAAATAAACAAAAACCACCCTTTTTCAAATTTTAGGTAATATATATCTTAAAATTTTAAGTATTATCAAGTTTAAACCACCAAAACTTCGATATACTTACTGTCGTTACATGATTAGCTAAGTTGTGTGCATCCATATTGTAACTTATAGGAGCATAAAGAAAATCTGATACAACAACGTGTTATTTATGATGAGCTCGAATTTCATCAACAATCTGCAGGTGTTCATGCTACAAGTTTCCAAAAAAACAATGAATATGTTTCAGTCCATAGTCAGTGAGGATCCGCCTTAAAAGTTGTCGTAATTTTAACTAAAAAAGCAACTACTTCAAACAAGTTCGATTGATCGAGAAAATTTTCAAACATAGTTTTACCGTTTGAATTCGTGACTATCATTTAGATAATCAAATAAATTAACAAGAATATGGAAAGAACAATAAATGGATACAAGATATTTTCCTATAATAAAAGGGGAAATATGATACTTATGGTGAGCAGCTATATATTTGCCTTTATTAAAAAATCAAATATGATATATATGATAAACTATAATTCACGACTAAATATCCTTAACATAGCTTTCAAAATTTGAGTTAAGAGAGAGTCTTTTCTACTTAAGATTTATCAAAGTGTGTTTTGTAATCAAGACCTTGTTAAAAAAAGTAAATATTTCTAATCCTAACTCACATCTATCCTTAAGCAATGTGACACTCGAGTAAAAGAGGGGTACATGAATAAACCGAAGTCCACGTCTGAATAAGAGAAATCATGAGGATAAGATGGCTAAAAAAAATGCTTAAAAGAATTGAAGTTACTATCTATACCAACAAGGTGCACCTTCCTTTTTGATGGCTCAATCATAGGAACTCCATTGTTAAGCGTATTTTGCTTGAAGCAATTTCATGTTAGGTGACTTCTTGTGAATTTTCCTGAGATGAATGTGAGTTGGGACAAAACATGTTGGAAGGACTTGTGTTGGTCTGTGGGGATAGTCTTCACTCTTAGAAGTGAGGAGTACGTAATGTGATCATGCTGCAAGTGCCGAATTCATATTTCAAATCCTAATCCGAATCCTAGGCATGGATCATGACAATTTAGATTCTGAATCTTGATCCAAATTCTGGATATGGGTCGTTACAAGCAATGTCACTCTTTTCCAATTGACTCACTGAATTGACATGGTTGGCTCGACACACATCATATGTTTGAGTGTGTCCCTGGTGTCATGGTCTTCGCTGGGTCTTCTTATTTCGATCATGGTTACTTGTTTTTTATGATTTTTAAAAAGACGAATATTTTTATAAAAAAAACTTAAGTTCAAAGTAGATAATATAATAAAGCAAGACCATAAATGTCTTTTACAAGGTTCTTTCTTTCTAACCTAAGATATTAATGTACCTCGATGAACGAAAAATGTCCATAAAGTTTTATTAAATAAGTGGTAGGATGTCTTTGACCGAAATGAGGACAATAAGGATGGATGGATATAAAATTCAAAACTCTATAAAGGCTAGTAATTGTCAATTTTAATGTTAGAAGGAGTATTGTGCACAAAAACACGTTTGAATATTGTGGTTGGTCCGTGGGAGGAGGTGAATTATTATCACAAAAAGAATCGTGTCATAACGGGAGACTTATAAATGCATGAAATTAATTATTATTTAAAATTTTAAATTAGGATAGACGTGTTAGGATGACTGTGTAAATTTAAACAGAAAATATTTTACGAAAGAAATGTTTACAATGTAAGATATATTTGTGTTTCCTTCTTTGTACGACTCTTTCAAGGTTAGTAAGAATAAGACTGATACCATTTACGTATGAAAGTGATGCCAACCCAACAAGGCTCAGAGATTATAAAAGTGGTATGAGCGTATCTGAAACCTAAGACTATGGTTTTAGGTCCCACTAGGAATGAATATCATGATTCATGTTGCTTATATTTACATTTCTCGACTCCAACAATGAAGTTACTTATTGGGTTTTTTTTGGCAAGAACAACTTTTTTTTCAAAATGTTTCTTTTTCAAGCAAGAGCAAGAACAACTTAGGTGACCGACGATTATTAGTTCAAGAAATTTTTGTATTTAAATTAGCTTGAGATTTATACGTTTAACTTTATAATTTAGTTTTAAAGATTTTTATGGGCCCGTGATCTTGAAAGTTATTTCAACTCACTTAAATCTCGAAGGAAATTCATAACTTGATAGTAATAATTAATGTCACGTTAAAAATTGGGTCATCACACATACGAAATTTAGAAAAAATAAGAAATATAGTTGAAGTTTATTGTATGGAAGAACTTTCTTTTTTCTGTAATTATTTTAATATTTAATATATCAAATAACATAAATATTTTTTTATTATTATAATTGTGTAAATATTAATTTGAATAGTTGAAATTAAATATTTTTTTCTTCCATATTTAATTATCTAAAATACTCAATATTAATTTAAACAAATAGATATAATTTTCTCTTTATATATTATATTAAATATTAATTTCAGCACTTTAAATTAAATATATTTATATGTATATAAAATATTAATTTGAATACGAAAAAACAACTAAATTAATCATTTTAATGTTATTAGGAGTGAGCTAGGAGACCTTATAAACCAATAGATTATAACTCAAAATAATAAATTTAATTAATTAATTTTCATTCATGGGTCACTCTTGTATAGATCTAGAGTTGCACTTATATGCACGGTAAGACAAGTTGCATTTATTGATATAATTATTACAAGCAAATCGATCCATATAATTTAATGAGGCGCTATAATGTGTGAGACTTGTCTCTACTAACTGAGTGTCAATTCCCATCGAAGGACTTTCACTTATGCATTACTGGATAATTGACGCATGAGTTCATGGACTAATTGTTCACCCAACTTCAAGTAACAAAATGACATATTTATCCTATCTAGATTCAAATCCCACAAAATACATTGTATTGTGATTGTTATGTACATGTGTTGGGTAGTCCAGGTTATCAAATCCACTACTATTTTCAACACATGAAGTTCGGTTCAATTATCAAGTTTAAGAAGAAAAAAAACTAGACCAAATCAAACCATGCTCTATTAAGAATTGTTAGGAGAGGGTCTCACATTAACTAATTAAGGAAATGATCATAATTTTATGAGTAGAATATATTTTTATTGGTATGAGCGATTTTGGAGAAACGAGAAGTGAAGTGATCGGGTTGGAGGGAGATAATTAATAAAAATTAAATGGGTGATTTTAAAATTAAATTATAGGCGAGAAATGTCCTCTAATTTTTGAATTAATCCTTAATCCTACTAAATATTAAAAAGACGAAAGTCAATAAGCCCCGGCCTCCCACGCCCTTCAAAACCCATACGCTCACGCTTTCCATTCCCATACTCCTTTTTTTTTCTTCAACTCATACATCATCGCCCATATCCCAATTTCCCAATCCCCCATTTCTCATCCGCCGCCGCATAACCATCCCAAATGCCCCTTCAAGATTCCGCCGCCGGGAGCGGCGACCCGCTTCCCCACCCACCACCGCCACCGAAGCCAGAGGCTAAACTCCTCTCTCTGCTTCTCAAGGTTGCCATCATGATCTTCTTTACCACCCTCTTCTTCATCTTCCTCGGCCTCGCCACCGCCCTCCTCCTCTTCCACCTCTGCATCGCCAGCGCCCTCCATCGCCGCCGTGCCCGATACCCCGATTCCTCATCTGGGTTCTCCCATCGTGACCTCAAAAAGCTCCTCCAGTTCCAATTCTCTAATGGGGTCAATCCCCATTCCCAAATTGATTGCTCTATTTGCCTCGATGGGTTTAGAAAGGGTCAGTGGTGTAGAAAAATTGGTGGGTGTGGCCATGTTTATCACCGCAAATGCATCGATTCGTGGTTAGTTAGGGTTTCTACTTGCCCCCTTTGCCGCCGCTGCGTTCGATTGGATATGGAAGAACATAAAATTAATTGTGTAAGCCCTCGCAACTATGAGATTTTGCATGCTCTGTAACCATAACTCTTGTTTAGTTTCTTCTTGTTTTGGCTCTTTTCCCCCTTATAGATGTATATAAGGTTTCTATTTGTTGGTTCTGATATTGCTCTGTTTTCTCTGTTTCTACGATGCTTTTGCTTTTGGTTCTTGTTTTTGCTCATTACTTTTGAGGTTCCTTTTGAATTAATCATATTCAAACCTCTAAAGATATAATGACTTAATTGGACTTTTATTCTTTACTTGTGAGCTGAAATTTTTGTATTGGAAGTGGATATTCTAGGGAAGTTCATTGTCTTAGCTTAGGTTCAATGTAAGAGGGAGTTTTGGGGAGAACGTCATATGATTTTGACACCTGTTCTCGATCTAAACGTTAGAGGTTCGAATTTTGGACGAAGGAAATAGCGTTGAAATGTTGATTGAATTGCGATGGGAGGAAACTTTTCTTCAAAACTTAGAATTTGTCCCAAAAGTAAATTGCGTGGAAAAGTGGTGTGTTGTGAGTATTGGTCATCAAGTTTGAATATTGACTTGTTCTAGTTATGATACCCATTTATATAGAGTTTACCACCTTGGGGACTTGTTCAAAATCAACCCCAAAATGGCCTAACATTATGAATGAGGGCGGCTTTGAGATGTCTTTTTGAAAAGTGTTTATAACGAAAGTCTTCACTTTTTACGTTATCGAGCTTTTATGAGATTAATTGAATTATTGGTTATACATGGTCTAACTCTTTTGAGCTCACATCATCTAGCTCCTTCAAGTACCTCTAGATTATTGGTGTCATTTGACCTAGCTTCTCTGTGTTAATTTCAATAATTAGATTCACCAAAGTTCAGATAATCTAGCTCTAATCTTTACTATTCTCTATCGGCGTGACATCCTGAATAGTCTAACTCTAGGACATATACGAACCTATCACACAAGACAATTTACTACTAAAGATTAGTGGACGATTCTCTAGAAGTTTCCATATAATTATAATCAGGTGTGAGTGACTCTTGTTCCTCGAAACAGGTAAAGATGTTCTAAACAATCTCTACATAATAACCTATTGGCACTATATATCACATGCATCTAGGGCACAATCTTATATCATCGAACTCATCCAATATAAATGTTGACCATGTCTACTGAGACAATTTCAGATTAACAAACGGTTGTTTAATAGTCGTATAATCATAGTGGAAGTGACTTATGTGCCTCTTCTAGCAACTATGATGCTATGTGGACTCTTATTACTCGAAACAAGTTCACTATTAGAGATTAGTTGCTCACTCCTAATAGTTCTCGCATAGTATCCTCACAACTAGACGCATAAACATGAACCACGTCCATCGTAATGTAAATTGCATAACTAAACATCTTGTCATGCTTCCAATCCATAGGCTCATGATGTAGATTAATCAAACAATACTGAACACCTCTATGTGCTATCAAAAACCTCCCTCAGGAAATCTGATCCTCACAAATTCTCTACGGACAATCCCTACTTTGATCTCTAAGAAAATAAATGGAAAATTTTACGACAATGAAAATTGAATTATTTAATAAATCCTTAAACTTAAACTTTCAATTTTATGTTTAAAAGGTCTTGGACGGTAAAATGTCCACTAGATTTCTAAACTTTTTTTATGGGTAAATTTAAACTTTTAAAAATTAATTGTTATATTAAATATAAATTAAATTTTATTTTAGTTTAAAACCTAATAATAGACATATTTATAATTTAACTTTTTTTTAATATAATTTAACTTTAAATAATAAATTTTGTTGGTTCACGAACTTAGTTGGAATTAAATGGAGTAAATCCCTTTTCTGGAGGAATGTTTAAATAAATATTTTAATGGAGAATATATGTTTTATGGAACATAATTTATTACCGTTTTTAATATTTCTATGTCATTCTTTCTAGATATTTTATTTTTTATTTTTCAAAGTTATAAAAAAATTCTTAACTCTTTTTAACGCTTTTTCCAAAGAATTTAGACTATAATTTCATAAAATAAAATTTAATTTTGAATTACTTGTTTCAATTAAATATTAATAAAAGTGTAACATTTTCATTATTTTTTATTTTAAAAAATTAAATTAGTGGAAAATTTTAAATTAATGCGACCCTTAAATTTAATAGTTCGATTTGCACCTTTGGTTTTGGACTCAAACCGACATTGACCAACGATATGTCAATTTTTTACCGTCTACAAAAATTTTAGATTCTGACAACGTTGTTTTTTTCCTATCAATTTAAGCAAGTTCGTTGGAATAAATAGAATTGTCAACTATTTGTATTCATTACCGACAAAAGTCAATATCTTGTTGACATATGTATGAGAATAAATTTGAATCAGAGATATTCATTTAATCTATGATAAGGTCAGAATGGACTTTCGTGCTCAAATAAAAAAATTACATTGTTATATTAAACTTAATATTATATTTTTTATTATAAAATATTAGTAAATTTATTATGCTCTTTAAAGTTTTTAATAGACATGTGGTAAGAAAAATGAAAATTAATCATTAAAAATTTCTTTCCAACTAAAAAAATATTAAAAATGGAATTTTATTTTATTTGTAGTAAATCTAATCCCACGAAAATAATTAAAAATTTTGATGAGTAGAAATTGAAATAAAAAGTAAAGACAAGAATGGAAAATTTTCTCTTTTTCCACATCAATTTGAAATATTTTAAAAAATTTGAAATATTTTAAGTCCGCTAGTAGATATTATCTGCTTTGACTAGTTGTGTATCGTGGCCAGTCTCACAGTTTTAAAATACATGTACTGGAGAGCAGAAGTTTCCACACATTTGTAGGTAATCTTCTCGTTCTCTTCTCCACCCGATGTGAATATCTCACTAATATCAGCTCGACTCATCTCTATCTCCTCGATCCTCTCTTCCAATTCCTTCAAAACGCCTCCATCCCAATCTACATTTATTAAAATAATAATAAATTGAGAAAATTCCCTCAAGTTGGCTATTAAGTTTTGGAAGAATTTTAATAAGCCAAGTAAACCAAGTTAGGTGGGATGCACGTATTTTTAAAATACCAAATAATGTATCAAATTTTTTATGTTTTAAAATATCTATGAGTTTATAAAAAATAAAAAAAACCCAACATAAAAAAAAACATATATAATAAAATGTTATACCATGTAAATTATAAGCATTTTTATAATTTTTTGTTTATTAATTTTTATAAATTTTGAGATATTTCTATCGGTCGTAGCCATGCAATTTATGAGAGGAAGATGAAATTTCACTTCCTCATTATTTATTATTTACCTGTTCGAAATAGAAATTAAAATGATAGTTCAGTATAACTTATAAGAAACGTTTTATTATGTTGAGTTGGTCAACGGTTTGACCAACATCGAAAACTTATTTTCAAAAATTTCACAAAAAATAAATCTAAAATTAATATTCACAAAATAAAACTAAATATGGGAATCAATTTTACTTTATTATATTATTTCAAATCTACTAAAAAGTCAACGGGTTTTGTTAGGTGAAAGAGTACGATAATATTCTATTATATTGATTTCGAATTCTTGACCGTGGATTAGTATTCATAAATGTATTAGCATATTTATTTTTATAACAAAATAAATCTCACCAAACATATTATATGAAATTTAATCCAATCAAATTAATAATTTATTTTTATAACTTTACACGCTACCTACCACGAAGATATTTTAACGGGATGTTTTTTGCCTTTTATTTTTTCAATAAAAATATTGTCGATGATATAATCTAATCATTGGTATAGTTATCATATAACGATTATTGAGTTGCAATTTTTGTACAATACATCAATGAATTATGAGTGGAACTCTGTATTTATTGAATATAATATTTAAATTCATAACCCTAAAAAAAAAATTAGAATCCGACTAAAAAATGGTGAAGGGAGGAAATCTCATGATAATTATTACATGAATTACTCACCTCGTTGTCAATTGATTTTCAGATGAAACCTCGTCTCGTTTTCTTATCACATTTTTTTAGTTTTTCTATGTTGTATTGAAAATGTTGAGTCATATATTGACACTGCTTAAATTATAATTTTAGATCATCGTACACTTACGTCAATTAACTTTTTACAAACAAGAGTCCAATACTCTATGACATGATTTTTCGTTGAATTTAGTATACTAAGTAGTTTAGGGTTGCGAGTTTAATATTGTGTCTTCTTAATCTCTACACTTTCGGGGTTTCAATTACAAGTTCAAATTTGTAATTTTGAGTTCGATAGATCCGTACGGTTAAATTTGAAACCTAAAAATATTTGATCAAAATTACAATCAAACCCTTCTTATTAATCAAAATTTTGTATATTTTTATTTGGGTGAAAATGAAAGAAAAGTAATTATCATTAAACTAAATACGACTAATATCCACGTGGCCAAACTAAACGATTTCAGTGGATAACTTGTCGTTTAGGATTTGTATTTAGGAGAGCGCCACGGCGACGTTTTGTAGTCCTACGTGGCGCATATGATTGCCTATTGGACAAACGTGGCCTCTGCACCTTTCATTTTCTTACCAACCACGGATTTTTGGACAATTTCATTTATTTGTATAATTTATTTCGTTATCAAATATTTTCACATGATTGACCTAAACTTATTCTTAATTATTATAGGTTGTTATTTTTCTTTTTTTAATTTTCTTCTCCTTGTGGCTCAAGTCATCAACATTTTCGAGTTGCATTATTACTCTAAAGATATCGTCGTCTTCCTAGCTACTTGATTCAGTATGAGATGAGTAATTTTATCTTGTTTCAAATACATTCGAATCGATGTCAAAAAATCCTTTTGAAAACAATAATGACGGTGAAAATTGACAAAGTTGGCTAGATGAAGAGAATGAGACGGAAGAAACGAGAGAAAAAAGGGAGAGCCACAGTTAAGGGTGTTAAAAAAAAATCTAGTGATTCGAAAAGTTTGGTCAACCCAACACAACTCGTACTATTTGGATTTGACAATGAACTTATTTGGGTTGCGTTAATTTACGGATTCAACCTTACTAAAAAATTTATGCTTGAGTTGGGTAGAATTCATTATTTAATAAAACTTGTTTGGGTTTTGGACACAACTCAACCCAACACAATTCAACGGGATATGGATATGCAAACACCAGGAGAATGAATTAAAAATGTATAAAATTAACGTCAAACTCCATTTCATCAACTCCACCTGTATCACCACCTACTCCATATTTCTTGCACAAAAAGCGTTTCTCACAAAAACCAAACCAAAACTTTCAATTTTCTCCCCCACCAAAATTTTCCTTCTAATTTTCTCGCCATCCAAACACCCAAAACAAATGGATTCTCAACTTCCAAACCCCCACGATTTCATCTTCCGATCAAAGCTCCCCGACATCTACATCCCCAACCACCTCCCCCTCCACACCTACTGCTTCGAGCACCTCTCCCAATTCCACCACCGCCCCTGCCTCATCAACGCCGCCACCGGCCAAATCCACACCTACGCCGCCGTCGACCTAGCCGCCAGACGCGTCGCCACCGGTCTAACCAAGATCGGCGTCGGACAAGGCGATGTCATAATGCTTCTCCTACAGAACAGCCCAGAATTCGTCTTCGCATTCCTCGGCGCGTCCTACGCCGGCGCTATTAGCACCACCGCAAACCCATTATACAAGCCGGGGGAAATCAAGAAACAGGCGGCGACGGCGAGGCCGAAGGTTATAATTACGCAGGCGGAGTTTGTGGAGAAAGTTCGGGAATTTGCGGTGGAAAATGGGGTGAAAATAATATGTACGGATTCCCCGCCGGTGGGTTGCTTGAGATTCTCGGAGATTTTAGAGGCCGATGAAAATGAAATTCCGGCAGTGAAAATTAACTCCAACGACGTCGTTGCTCTTCCCTTCTCGTCTGGAACCACCGGAGTTCCTAAAGGCGTTATGCTCACACACAAATCTCTCGTTACAAGCATCGCTCAGCAGGTCGGTAAAAATCTATTAAAAATTATGACTCTCACAATGGTATGATATTGTCCAATTTACGTTGAGCTTTACTAAAAAGCTTCGTCATTTCCTAAATTAACCAACATGGACTTCTTCTCAACAACAACCCTCAACAAAACCGCTTCCTGGCCGGCGGTGACCGGCGACCGGCGACAGGCGATTTTGAAATTTCAAATAATTGAGCGTTGAATTTTGCAGGTGGACGGAGAGAATCCAAATGTGGACTTAAACAGCAACGACGTGCTCATATGCCTTCTTCCATTATTCCATATATACTCTCTGAATTCCGTTCTCCTCTGCGGACTACGTGTCGGCGCCGCCATTCTCATCCTCCAAAAATACGACATGTCGTCTCTTCTCCGCCTCATTCAGACCCACAAAGCCACTATAGCCCCCTTCGTCCCTCCCATCGTCTTGGACTTCGCCAAAAACCCCGATATCCATCGTTACGACTTGTCGTCCATCAGAATCGTCATGTCGGGGGCTGCCCCCATGGGCAAGGATCTGGAAGATACTGTCAAGGCCAGACTCCCCAACGCCACGCTTGGACAGGTAATTCTTAACTTTCTTTTATTTTAATTTAGAATTGTACACACAAAATATAAAATAAAAAACAATTCTTCAATTTGTTTTTATTAAAATATTAAAAAAAGATTTAAATATATAGTATTACCATTATTGTTGGAGTATGATTAATATTAAAGTCAACATATATTTACAAAATATTTAAATTAGGAGAGAAAACAGAGATGTTGGTGGGCAACTTGGTGGTTAATTTCTAATTTAATTTTTTGTATTTTAAAGTATAATGTTTAACGTTGACTTTAGTAATAGATTTTAATTTTTTAAAATTAAATACGGTATATTCTAATTTTCTTAGAACTATAAAAATAAAAATAAAAAATAATTAACTTTGTGAACACATTTGTGAACCCGAAGAACAATTCAAACGATACCATTTATATTCGATCATGATTTAGGGTTTTTTTTTATATATAAAGTGGGATATTAATTATTATTTTTTTCTACTTAGACTTGGCTCAAGTCAAATTTTCTTAATAGTGTTTGGTTAAATTATTATTATTATTTTAATCTTTATAGTTTTAATAAATCTCAGAAGTATTAAGAATTTCTATTCTTTGTGTTAGTTTAATTCGACTTGGATAGTTTATAAACTTTGAATTATTTTATTTTAAATTGATTTTTTCATAAAAATTACTTGAATTCAACTTTTAAATTTTTAAATATTAACCACGAAGAATATAATATTTAATGTCATTTTGTTTGACTGTTTATCAAAGAATAATATATATTATTTATATAAAAATGATCCAGTTTTGCAAGAATAATAAGCATTTAAATTTTTAACGTCTAATAATATTTAACCGTACATTAATTAAACTTCAAATATGCCTAATTTGATATTATTGAAACTCTAAAGTGTATGATCCAATTTAATAAACTTTAAATGATATAAAGCGAGTTTAATTTTATATTAGTGAATTTTTTATTTAATTTTCTTTTCCAAGACACGAGGAAAATAATAATTAAAATAAGAAATAAGCATAAAATTTTATATACATTATTAGAAATATAATATTTAATGTAATTAAAAATGGAAAAATTGAATGTGCAGGGATATGGGATGACGGAGGCCGGTCCGGTTCTGTCGATGTGTCTGGGTTTCGCAAAGGAGCCGTTCGAGTTTAAATCAGGTGCGTGCGGGACCGTCGTAAGGAACGCTGAGATGAAGATCATACACCCTGAAACTGGTGTATCTTTGCCACGTAATCACCCTGGTGAGATCTGCATACGTGGCTCCCAGATCATGAAAGGCAAGTCCCACAATCCATCTCCACTCTATACTCTCTTTAACTTTATAAATTATTATTTTTTTAATATCGGAAGACCCCACGACACGACACGACACGACAAATAATAAATGGAAGCCCTGAATGTGGGGTGTTCGTAAAATTTAATTCAATTGTAAATTTTTTTAACTCGAGCCATTCTTATTTCATATAATTACAAATCTTTTTAGTTGCGTTGGTTCAGGTTAATTAGATCATTTGTTCAAATTTTTGTTTCCGGTAAAAATAAAATATTAGTTGGTTTTTAAATACTAATTAAAATTTAGTTTTGAAAAATATGAATGACTAAAGTTTTGATGGAAAATATATTTAGATAGGTTTTGGTTTTGTACTCCATACTTGTAATAAATGGAAGAGAATTAATTTTCAAATAAATGTGTGACAGAAAATAATAAATGGCTCTATTTATTGAGGTCAGATGCATGCCTAAATATGATCCATAAATGGTGAGTTTTTGTAAAGGGAAATAATAAATTAATAAGAGATGTAAAATATAATAATGTGAACAAATAATTAATTATTCTTATAAAGCACAAAAGAATGTATGCTTAGCTAACAAGATAACATAATGTATAATGGGCTAAATTAGAAGCTTAATCATAAACCAGGATACCTTAATAACAAAGAAGCCACAGAGAAGACCATAGACAAAAATGGGTGGCTCCACACCGGAGACTTAGGGTTCATCGACGACGACGACGAGATCTTCATCATCGATCGACTCAAGGAACTGATCAAATACAAAGGATATCAAGTGGCCCCAGCTGAGCTTGAAGCTCTCTTGACTTCAAACCCTAATGTTTCTTCTGCTGCTGTCGTACCGTAAGTTTGCATGAACATTCTCATCATTTTTGTTTGTTCTTCTTCTTGTTCTTATTATTAAGGGAACAAATTGGTTTGATTGTTCGTAGAATGGAAGATGAAGCAGCTGGAGAGATCCCGGCTGCATTTGTTGTTAGATCTAAAGGCTCCAAGATTAGTGAGGATGATATCAAGAAGTATATTTCTGATCAGGTTAGTGTTTTTATTTTTTTTTATTTTTTCGGTTGGTGAGATCTCCAACGCTGACTCGTAGTTCTTCCTCCTTTAACACCAACTGTAGTGTAAGGACTCAAGTCCACCGGTAATAGATATTGTCCCCTTTGAGCTTTCCTTTTAGTCCATTTTAGACTTCTTCCAAAGTTTTTAAAACCCATATGCTAAGGAAAAGTTTCCACACTCTTATAAATAAAGTTTCGTTCTCCTCCCCAACCCCAACCGATGTGGGATCTCACAATCCACCTCTCTTTCGGGCCCAACATCCTCGCTGGCACTTATTCCCTTCTCCAATTGATGTGGGACCTTCCAATCCACCCCCTTTCGGGACCCAGCGTCCTTGTTGGCACACCGCCTCGTGTTCATCCCCTTCACGGTTCAGCCTCCTCACTAGCACATCGCTTGATGTCTAGCTCTGATACCATTTGTAGCGACCCAACCCACCGCTAGTAGATATTGTCCTCTTTGGGCTTTCCTTTTCGGGTTTCCTTCAAAGTTTTTAAAACGTGTCGAGAAGTTTCCACACTCTTATAAAAAAGGTTTTGTTCTCCTCCCCAACCAATGTTAGATAGGAATCGAATGGTCTCACGATGTTCTAAACCCAACCAGCCGTTTTTATTAGCCAAATCATGAATCACCCTGGTTGGAGACATTGTCGAAAAAGCTCGGGTGTGGCCGTGTAGAGCTTTTTGGTTGTAAAGTTATAGCAATACTAAGCAACATCTCGATACTTATTACTAAAATGTTTCGTGGTTGGCATGGTTGCAGGTTATATATTACAAGAAAATCAGGAAGGTTTTCTTTGTTGATTCAATTCCAGTTGCTCCTTCAGGCAAGATCTTGAGGAAAGTGTTAAAAGCTCAATTGGAGAGTGGTGCCTTTTAAATTAGGGTTCGTCCCTCGATCAATGGACTTATAAAATTTACAATATCCACATAACTTTGGATTTCCCTCTCAAAAACAAATGTATTGAAGAGAGAAAGAGGATGATTCTAAATTAAGAAGATGGGTTTGTTAACTTGTTGTGAATAATATGTAATTTATATCCACTTTGTTACTTTATTATACATCTTCATTATTAAGTTGCAATGGAAATGTTTATTAACATATGATCCGGGTTGAAATTGTAAGTGGTAGACAAAAAGTCTATTTTCTTATCCACCTTTCAAAGGTAGTTCCAACAAAACTTTTATAGTTAGTAATACCTACCCAAGCTATTACAAGTTCGCAACCAGTACATATTATCTTTTTGTACTTTTTATTTCAAGTTTTGTCTCAAGGTTTTTAAAACGTGTCTAACAGGGGAAGTTTCCCACATCTTTAAAAATAATATTTCATCTCACACTTCATTTTATTTTCACTCACATGTATTTAAAACAAATTTGTAAGAAGTCATCCAACCTATAATTGCTACAAACGAAACTAAGATATTAGAGATTCAAATTCTTTTTAACTCGGGATGTTGTTTACTAACAAAAACTAAATTCTACCATTTTTTTTAATTCAAGCTCTCCTCCACTTGTGAACATGTGAAGTTATTTAATTTTTTTTTTTGTTGTTCAATAAAATACATATGAGATAAAGTGAATTATGTACAATAATTTTGTGGTACACAAAAAAGGAAAAAAAAAAGGTAAATATTAATAAGAAGGATCAAAAGAGGGCCTAACTCATGGTGAATTATTTTTGGAGTAAAACTTTAGGTGCACGCTGCACATCTTGTTGCAGCCTAGCTACGTAGCTAGTGAATTATTTTTCCAATCAATTGTATCAATTTAAATTGTGTTAAAGTGAATTATATATATACATTTAAAAATTAATAATAAAATCTAGTTTGTTCAATTCAATCCGGTTTAATTTTAGAGGAACTTAGGAAGCGATCTAATTTATAAAAATTTTATTCATTTAAACCCAACTCAAATTAATTTAGAGATGTCTATTTAATCCGATATGAGAATTTCTCTTTAAAATAAGGAAGGAGTAGGAAAACGATTGTTTTCCATTAGATAAATGAGTCTGGATCCACCCCTATAATATTTTTCGGCCTACAGAAATAAAATGAGTCGTTGAAGATTTGTTATCTTTCATTTACTAAATTTTATTTATCCTTGTTTTAAATAGATAAATGGACTACAATAGATGCAAAAATGTTGGGAAATTCAAGACTATGTTATAATTTAAATTTAAATTTTTAAAAATTATATATATATATATATTTGTTTATGAAATATATTAATTTGATAGGATTTTTTAATATAATTTTTTAAAAGAATAATAAATAGAAAAAAAGTTTCCCCGAGGATTATCGGCTTATTGGCTGAGAATCCCTACTCTGATCCTCGCAAAAATAATTTGAGAATTTTGTAGGGATAGAGAAGACTTCTCGATTCGTACCCCACCCCATCCCACCCTATGAACATCTTAGTTCATAACCCAATTGAGTTGGGTTGATGAGGTTTTTCGATCATCTAATTTTTTGAACATCTCTAAACCTAACGATAATCAAGTAAAAAAATTAGAGATTTAAGTCCGCGCTCCTGTATTACTATATGTTTGATAAGTAGTAAGTTGTGGAAAACACAATGAACAAAATAGATAAACAATTTCTAACAAAAACTTATAGTTTTCGTAACTAAAAATTTGAGTCAAAGAACACGGTTTCGTAAACCCATATATTATTCCCGATCTAAATAAAACAAGCTTTTCATTTGGGTCAGCATGTTTTATTCGACTCTAATAACTATATACCAGTACTAACAATAAGGTTGTGTAAGTCGAACCGGGCGCACACGTACACATTATAATACGCTAACATACACAAATGTTGAAAGGTTAAGAGAAAAGGAGAAGAATTCAGTTGTTGGATTTGAGGCGCAGGAGATGGTTTGGTGAATAATGCGTAAACAAGTTGAAAGCAGAGAGGAAGGAGATGAGAAGCATTGTAAGGAAAGCTGCATAGCCACACAGGAAAGCTCCGGCAGCTTGGTAGCAATATCTGTGGAATCTGTTGCACAGCTTCATCCATTGGAACTCCTGGTTGCCCGTCACCGCCACAAACGCCGCCTCCATCCCCGCCGTGTTTGCCGCAAATGTTAGGTAAGCAGCCGCCTGCCAATGCCAGTTCGGACTACTTTAATGCCAATCTAAATTTTAAAACTAACATTTGTAATTAATTTTTTTTATAGAAAAAATATATTTTTTGGAAGAGGAAAACAGGTATATATATAAAAAGAAAAAAGAAAAAAAGTACAATAGTTTGATATTTATTTGATTTTTAAAAATTAAGGTTATAAACGGTTAGAATTCACGTCGGTTGTGGAATAGAACTAAATATTCTTTACACAGGTATGAAAATCTCTTCTAGTAAACACCTTTAAAAACTTTGAGGAGAAGTCTGAAAGAGAAAGCTTAAAGGGGACAATATGTGCTGACGGTGACGGATATGTTGTCCAATTGTTACCTGATCGATGAAGAAGGAAAGCCAAAATAGGTGTAAGTGAAAGTGAGTTTGTAATTGGAAGGGTGGTTTTGGGTGAGCTGAAATCCAACATTTGGAGAGTTGAAGAATGTTGTAAGCAGCTGCCATGGAGTCCACATACATAATGACTCTGTAAATTTGACACCCAAATTCAAAACAAAAAGAAACAAACAAAGGTTCATGATATTAAGGAGAAGAGAAGAGTGGATGGGGGCTTACTTGAGAGCACCCAAACTTCTGAAAGAGGCCGTCTTGTCCACTCCAAAGATCTGTGTGGTTTCCTTGTCAAAACCCATCAAGAAAACTGTCAAACCCAAGCAAATAATGGCACACAATCTCAGAATCCCTTCAGTTCTTGCATCCCCAAACCCCATTATTGCCACTTCTTCTTCTTCAAAAAATATATTGAGAGGGCAGTCGGGTGCTGCGGCAGCTGCCTTTATTTATGATATCTGGTTGCCCACAGCACACCACTTATTCAAAAGGGAAGGGGAACTATTCCATCTGTTCACCATCCTTCACCCAACTTCCTATGCTATTTATTAACCCTACACTTTGCTTTCCAAACTTAATTTTCTCCTCCTCTACCTAAATAACTTATTATTTTGCCCTTTTAATTTTCTTTTCTTAAATTATACAAATTTACTCATTATTTGTGTCTTTTTCGTGATGAAATAAACAATTTACTGCATGTATGACATGTCTATTATCGGTAAAAAAGATTATTTTAAAACATTTTATAAACAATTTAAACGTTCGTGAAATCCATTTCAATTAAAAGTAGACATCAAAGAAATAGCAGAAACGAAATAACATCAAGTTCAAAGTAATGAAATTGCCGTGATCTAACTTAAAGACTACAATTTAAACAGAGATGCAACTACCCTAACTTCGGTTCTATGGTCTTCACAACAACGTTGTCATATGTACAAAGGTGTCTTACCTTTACATGAGTAGTATGTGACTTGAGTTTTTAAAAGTACTCAATAAGTAACCTCACTACTGGAGTTAGGAAATGCAATCATGCTTGGGACCTCCTATTCTTTCATAAAATATCATTATATGACTGGTCTTTACTTTAGTTCGAAAAAAATTAGATATGTAGTACTTCTCAATACACGGTGCATGTACGCGCACATGGACCCCAGGTGCGCTCGCATACATACCTCTTAAACCTGACCTTCGACAAACGTACATTTACGCTGCCGGAATGCTATGGAGGGAAGGGAGTGCGCGTAGTATTATGGTGTATATAATATCGCAACATAACATCATAATGTATGTGTGCGTACTAATCATAGTGAGAAAGTATCCTAATGCACGTTAACATACAATATGCATGAAGACCCTATAGCTTAAAATCATGACATGTATCTATGATACAAGTTATACCTTCGTTCATTTCATGTCATCTCATATTAACCCTAAAACTATCTATATTTTCGAAAATTTAATTCGTTGTTCGGAGGATATGATTAGTATTTAGTTATCCGTTACATACTTTGAGGTTTGGATTATGATTTGTGGTCTTTGTTATCATTAATATTGTTTGTTATCATTAAATTATTAGGGAAACGGTGTGACATGTTTTTAACTAACTTTTTGTTAAGTTGGTGTGAAATTCGGTTGAAACTTAGATAGTAGGACATATTATATAGTTTATGTTTTATAAAAAGAAAAAAAAAAGAATGGTTAAATTTATAAATTAGTTAATAGAAATGTATTTTTACTTCACTAAAAAATATATGTGGAAAATATTATACCTTGTTTTATTTTTTTAATTCATAAACTTTACCTAGAAAACTATTTTTATTTTTTTAAGTGAATATTTTATTAAGCATTGAAAGGAAATATTAATCACACCAGAACATTCATATTAATGGATGATTGCTTTCAACACATTTAATAATGCAAATATCTACCTATCTCGTAAATGAATAATATAATATTGTTTTTTGGTTAAATGATTTTAAAAGGGAATGAATTAAATAATCCTTTATACATTTTGAATTTGGTTGAGAGTTCATGTGGTAATAAATATTAAATAATCCTTTATACATTTTGAATTTGGTTGAGAGTTCATGTGGTAATAAATACAACGAGCCATAATAGCCCGTCTAAGTTTTCGACTAAGTCAATAATTTCCACTTTACTTTAGAAAAATCGAGATTTAATTTCTGTCGATATGAATTAAATGGTATAAAGTATGTTCCTTTTTATTAATAAGTTAAAGGTATAAATCTTGTAACGACCTGCATTTTTTCAACACTTGTATTAACAGGTCGCTAATTAAGAATAATGACAAAATCAATTTAATTGTATAAGTAACGTTCTTTATACACTAAGTATATGTCATTAAGAAAAATATATTTATAATATTTGATACATTGAATAAAAGATATATCTAAAATTTGAATGAGATTTAGATACTTAAATATGATTTAAATAAAATATCATATATATATATATATATTCAAATATATTACTTGGCAAAAATTCATTACCCTTGCATCTTATACAATTCTCAATTGAAACTCACTCATTCTTCCAAAAAAGACTCCCACAAGTCAATAATATGGCACCACGTTAAGCGATTATCGGAGAAAAACAACATTCAGGCAACTTGATGAGTTACGGTGATTTGCACTATTGTGAGATTTCATGTCGATTGGAGAGAGGAACGCGAGTCATCGAGGACGCTAGGCCCTGAAGGGGATGGATTGTGAGATCCCACGTCGGTTGGAGAGGAAAACGAAACATTTTTTACAAAGGTGTGGAAACCTCTCCGTAGCAGACACGTTTAAAAACTTTGAGAGGAACTTGAAAGGGAAAGTCCAAAGAGGACAATATCTACTAGTGGTGGGCTTGGACTGTTACAACGTGAGGAGGTTGAGAACTCCGAACATAATAAATGTGATAGAAATGACTTAAGGGCTGGAATGATTAGCAAAGGCACAAACGACGGAAAATGGAACGACGATCATTATTGTAAAGGATAGTTGAAACTTGAGTGTTAATTTCATTTTTCCACTATTAATTACGAAGATTAACATTAACTATGAGTTGGGTTCAATTATTTATCTAACTTAGTGTCGTGGAACTTATTGGAACCATATAGAAAGGTAAATAATGGTAAAGAAAAGGAAAATAAAATTTGAGATTGATACTACATCCATATTGTGGGCTATCTACAATAGACATTGATTGCAATTGGTGAGCAAACATGTTAAGGATTGAAACCCATTGACACACCATATGCAATTTGGGGACCAAATATGTAAAGTTTGGGTATTCCATTATTGCTGCTTTGTAGCAGAGGTTTAAGCAGGCTAGACAAGACAACACGAGGCTTTGCATAATAGTAAGGCGTTGCAGTGAATCATTTCACTACTACTATTGCACTATTATGTATTTAGGGTTTATGAGTCACAACCCTCTCCCTTAACTCAATTCATTTGATTGCTTTAAATTATTGAATTATAATGGTTAGGCTCACCAATGGTTGTTTAGCCCATGAAGCTATATGATAGTTTATCCCACCCAATTTACTCTTTGTCAACTACTTTTCACGCTCACAATTATTGTAACGGTGACCAGATATTGTCTCCTTTGGCTCATTGCGTATCGTTGTTATCCTCACGGTTTTAAAACATATCTACTAGGAAGAGGTTTCCACACCCTCATACGAAATGTTTTGTTCCCCTCTTCAATCAATATGGGATCTCACAATTATTTTCCTAAGAGAATGGAACACATAGATCAACTTAATTAAGTATGAATTATGCCTTTGGTTTATCATTCTCTTATATTTCCTTATTATATATTATCCCTATCCCATAAAATAGAAGATTTGTGTGACACTAGAGTAGAGCAGTAGTACATGAATGAATCGAGATCATATCCGAATGAGAATAATATTGAGGATAAGATGACTAATAAAAGACTGAAAGAATTGAAAGTTACTATTTATACGAAAAAAGTACACATTCCTTTTTGATGGTTCAGTTATAGGAAATCGAAAGTTAAGTGTGTTTTTCTTGGAGCAATTCTATGTTGGTGACCTCATGAAAATTTTCCTAAAATGCATGTAAGTAAGAACAAAACATGCTAAAAAGACTCGTGTTGTCTGTGAGAATAGTCTCCACTCTTAGAAACGAGGTGTAAATAACGTGACTGTGTCATATGGATGCAAAGAAATGTCATAACCATGGATGTAAAGGAATGTCGGGACTAACAGGTGCCCGATTCAAACTTTAAATTCGTGTTATAATATATGAAGAGATGTGGTTAAACATGAGAAGTGAAATTAAGTTTCAATATGAAATAAGAATGTTGACATCTTAACTTTTGTAAAGATACATTATTGATAAAATGTAAACTCAATTGACTCCACAAATTTGTAAAGATATTCTCAAACAAGAAATCAGAATTTCGATGATTTGACAAGATTAAGAAACATTAATTCAATTTTGTTGTGTGTTTTTTAAGGTTGACCTCCTCCTAGTAGGAGTTGAGGTAGCACTCAACAGGGAAGCCTTGTGGGAACCTCTTTGTGTCTTGACAGTAATTGTAGATCATGTAGTTATCTTGTGCCCATTTCATTTGGCTCTTCTTTGCATATTCATAATCAAAATTTGTCCACATCCATGAATTTGAATTGGGAGTGCAAGATGAGTATCCATTGAACCAAAAGCAGCCATCTTCACTGAAGTTCTTGTAATAAGCTCTGAATGGGGCTCCACTCCAATCTATCTTCTCAAGACCACCTCTTGTGGCCCAATCATCAGCTTCCCATAGACTTGAATGTAATCTCATGGCTTGGTATTGTGGGAATGGGACTCCTCTATCTTCCAAGTTCTTGAATTCTCTTATGGGAATCTCGTCTACGTAGAAACTGTTATATGAAATCTTCGATTTCGTTACATTTAGGAGTGACAAAGCTTAAAAGATATTTTTAGATAATCAGACCACGCTCATGATTCGAACCAGAATTCAGAATCTAAATTCAATATCTGATATCATTCCAATTTATTCCTACAATCCTCCTTACTCGAAGAATGAAAAGAAGAATGGGTACTTACACAATGTGTTGGGTATTCCAGAAGATGGTGTAGGTATGGAAATCAGCCGTTGGGTCAAACCAAAGATAGAATTGCATCTCTCTGTTGCCAACTCCTTGGCTAAACACATTGGTGTGAAGGATGTAAGGATTTCCACTCGTGTTTCCAAGAAATTCAAAGTCTATCTCATCGTGGTAATCTCCTTTTGAAGTTAACTAAACACATTATCATATTACAATTAGTTAATATGATTAGGGTATGAAACCCGGATGGAATATTGACATTTTTATATATCTATGAGTTTGATATCAACGTATATAAGAGATGAGTCAATACTTCTATTGTATCGTAGAAAAAATTATGAAGTATTACAAATCAAAAGGTTCGATAAAGAATTCAAAAATGACATAAAAATAATTACGATTAAAAAAAACAATAAAAAAGATGATTAGTATGAACTTAACCATTAACCATTAAACGAAATGCTCATTCATGGTTAGACTCATAACCATATGCTAGGGAGAGGAGGTTTCCACACCCTTACAAAACAAAAAAAGTTTTGTTCCACTCTACAACCGAGGTGGGATCTCACAATACACCCCCTTTGGGACCAAGCGTTTTTGCTGGCACTCATTCCTCTCTCCAATCGATGTGGGATTTTACAATCCACCCTCATTCGGAGCCCATACCATTTGTAATATCCCAAGCCCACTGGTGGCAGATATTGTCATATTTGGGCTTTCCCTCTCGGACTTCCCTTCAAGGTTTTCAAAACGTGTCTACATAGAGAGAGGTTTCCAATAAAGAGTTCATTCCCCTCTCCCACTGATGTGGGATCTCACATCTTGATTGTCTTAGCATAAGTTGAACATTTTTTAACAACGAAAATGTCAATAAAAACATCATCCACAGACATTTTCAAAGTGGAATCACTCGATTTTCTCTTTCTAAATGACAAAATCTCAATACAACAATAACACGTCTCAATAAAATATCCTCTTTTCGAAACGATATACGTGTGTATATATATATATATATATATATATATATATATATATATATATATATATATTAGGGTTGGGTAAGAAACTTACAAAGAAGGTAGTGACCGTGCCGGCCGAGTTACCAGGGACGAGTTTGATTTGCATTTGAACCTTAGCAAATAAGTATTCATTCTTGGACTGAAAGCCAGAGCCAGAGCCTCTGTCCAAGCCAAGCATTAGAAGCTCGTTATTGTTAAGCATCTGACCTCGCCCATCGCCCCAGCTGATATCAATAAATTTGAACAAGTCATTGGCCAACGACACATGAAAAGAACAGAACACAGCACAAATAACCAGAAGCCCTGCAAGAATAATATTCTGAGATTCAGGCTTCATTGTTGGTAGGCAAACTTGGAAGCATATATGGAAGAATGATCTATGGAGAATGGAATTTATATGGAAGAATGATTTAAAAAGATCCTAAACGCGTCATTATAATGGATGTTGCTGTATTATTCCAGCGTTGTGCTCGACGTGATGGCCACACCATTTGGAAGATGCATTGGCTCATGGCTAGCTGCACCCATTGGACGGCAGCCATATCAAAGGTGAATGCATAGGCAAAAGAGGGAAACTTTCAAGGTTGTGATATCGAGGACTTATCAAGTTTAGGGTTCTATTATAAACTTTTTTAAATTTCAATAATAAAAAATATTTTTTTTTCTTTTAAATTAATATACGAATTTATGGACCTGGTCAACAAAATGACGGTATGACATGTTATTAAATATTGTTTACTTTGCGACCATGTCTAATATATAGGATATTCAAAAATTTAAAAATCTCCATCAACTCAACTCAACTCCTATGGTTTTAGTTTGATTATGAACTTATTTTTGGTGAATTAGATTCAAATAAATGAAACTCAGTAAATTTGGTTGATTTATGTTGATTTATGAGATTTTCTAAAATTAGATTGGGTTAAATCCAATCAATCTGGGCTAATTTGTATATCATACAATTATATATACATATATTTATTTTAGTCCTATAAATAATTTTTAACTGATAATTCAAAATAATTATTGAGAAGGAGTGGTAAATTTTATTTCCATGTTTGAAAATAACTAAATAGATTTTTTACCAATTAATATTTTACTTTTTAAAACTACACAAATTTAAATAAATGATCTAACCTAAATCAACCAAACAAAAAAGAAAAAAAAATAATGGTCATTCTCTTCGGTCGTCTTTGGCCTTGTTACGAAATGGACGAGGGCTGGTCCTGCCTAAGGTATACATTGGATAGTGGCTTACAGAATGGATCCCCGAATGGATAAAAGGAGGATATAAAGGATCTGACTTGTGTTGTGATGGATTGGGTTCATTATTTAATAAAACTTGTTTGAGTTGAAAATTTTACAACTCAAACAATTAAGTTGAGTCTAAAAAATGTTAAAACTTGACCCAATTTGTGAGATTCCATATCGACTGGAGAGGGGAACGAAACATTTTTTTATAAGGGTGTGGAAACCTCTCCCTAACATACGTGTTTATAAAATCTTGAAAGGAAGCTTGAAAAGAAAAGTCACAATATCTATTAGTGGTGGGCTTGAGCGGTTACACAACTTTATATACAACTTTATATTAAAAGAAGAAATGTCATATTTTTGTGTTTAGATACATCTTTGTGGGATGTTTCTCTACAAGTTTAATTCAAACTTTATATTATAAAATAATTGTGAAGAGTTGTGCTGTCTCGTTGACTCACAAATTGAAGATTTTTTATTTTAAGAGTGTCGTTTGACCTATTATGGCGTGTTGGCCACCTCTTTCCTATGTACCTTGTACCTGCTCCTCAATATTTATTCACATTTTATTAGAGATTGACTTATTTTTTTTATAAATTACAAAAAAAAAAAAACTTTAGTTGTTACTCGAGGAAGAATTTAGCTCTTCCAATATCAATACATTGATTATTTCGCTCCTATGTCTTCTAAAAAAAAGGAAAAAAGATCTCTGAAGGCTCGTACTATTGAAGATAGTGTTCGTTGCTTCTATATTCATAATATTTTCCGTAATTAGCTAGTATGGGATTCCAACAATCTTCAACAATAAATAGATGATTCTAAAAGTCTGCATCTTTAGTTAATTAGTGAGTCTTCAACGTCACAAGATTAAAAAATATTGTATGTCACATTCAAGTGCAGCTCTCTCTCAACAGGGGGACTAAGACACGTAACTCAAACGTCGAGATCTCTTCTCTTAGGTTGGTGACTAATTTCATCTCACAAATATTGTTCGTAAGGCCGAAGATAAAAGATGTAAGGTTTTTTCGTGGAGAAAAAATGAAGTCTCGACCCATGTACTTGGTCATTTAGATTTTCCATTCGAGTTGTTGTGGCCTTTTGTCGATTAACAATTTAAGTCTAGATTCATTTTGAGCTTTTGTAGTGTAGTAGCAAGTAAACTTGAGAGAATAGTATGTACTCTCTTGTTAAGTGATAGATTTCTTTGGTTCTTTATTCAAAACTATTAGATTATTGTACTTCGAAGTTAATAATAGTTCGAGTTGAGTTATTGAAGGAGTGATTCATTAATTACTATCATAATAGAATAAGGAGGAAGTTTGATCACTACATCAACAATGGTATTTTAACTATTTTAATATCACTTGTTTTCGAACTCTACCCTTGAGTGACACACTCAGGGGCGAGGCCTTGGGGGAACCTCTTGGAATCAGTGCAATAATTATAAATCATATAATTTTTCTGCACCCACTCGAGCTTTTGGTATGCGGCCGAGTCCAACTGTTGGGACAGCCAAGAATTGTCTTTGGATGAGCCGCCGCAAGAGGAGGAGCCTGAGGTGGAGGAGGACCAAATGCAGGCCTGGTCGGCGTTGAAGTTTGTGTAGGCGGCAGTGAAGGGAGCCTGAGACCAATCGATCTTCACTCGGCCTCCCCCTGTGGCCCAGCTGTCGGCGTTCCACAGGCTTGATTGTAGCCTCAATGCCTGCTTTTTGGGGAATGGAATGCCCTTGGATTCCATGTTCTTGAACTCTCTTATCGGAGTCCCATCCACGTACCATCTGCCAACAATTTATAATGTGCCAAACTTTTCTTATCTAATCTACTACACACGTGTAACAGCCGAAATCCATCACTAGTAGATATTATCTTTTTTTGGATATCTCCTTTCGAGTTTACCCTCAAGATTTTTAAAACGCGTGTACTCGGGAGAGGTTTTCACACCTTTATAAATAATGTTTCGTTCTACTCTCTAATTGATATGGGATCTCACAATTCACCCCTTTTGGGGCCAGCACCCTCGTGACACTTATTCCTCTCCCCAATTTCACGTAGGATCTCACAGCGTGTATAGAATTTCTTTAAATTTTGCAAAACTTTAAGCTTTGAAATATATAGAAGAGAAAAAAGTTGCTAACTTACATGATATTTTTGGAATTCCATAGAAAGGAATAAGTGTGAAAATCAGCAGTTGGATCAAACCAAAGGTAGAATTGTTGCTCTCTGTCACCTTTGCCTTGAATGAAGATGTTTGTATGAACAATATATGGCTCACGACTAAGGTTTCCCAAGAACTCGAAGTCTATCTCATCCCACTTTGACTCTTCTGAACGTAACTGCGATTAGTATTAGCGTTCAAAGTTAAACATATGATTGTGTTATAATAACCGTTGAATGTAAATTCACTGAATATAAATTTGAGATATTTCTCTTTTATTATCCATGAAAAACTTTAAGTAACTTTGCTCAGCTTTAACTTTAATCGATGACTTTATCAAACTAATTACCTAATTTTGTATTGTGTGTATACAAGTCATCTATATTATTAATGATGGGTAATATGTAAATTCAATGTACTAAGTCTTTTTTTTTTTTTTGTCATTAAAATGACTTTGTACCTTAAATCTACTTTAATTGTCTAATTAATGACTTTTGACTTTATATTAAGGTGATTCTTTTTTAATAATAATTAATGTAAATTATATTACCATGTAAAATACCATATCATAAAACATAACTAAAAAAATATAAACTTTAATTAAAAGGAGATTATTGAATTATTTATGATATGATTTCAAATTCTCAAGGAGAATAGTTTTGAAAATATAAGATATTAAGGTGATTCTTTTTTAATAATAACCATAAATGAACGAAAGTTAAATGTATAAAATACCAATTTTGAAAATATAACTAAAATTGATATATTAAAAGTACAAGGTGAATATAGTTTCACTTATTAAAATATTATAACTTTGATAAAATATATATATATCTGCTTTTTTCTCCTTTTAAATAAGATTATAAAATAAAAATAATTTTTAAGATGGTGAATCATTATAGGTTAAAAAATTATGATTTATTTAAATTGAGTTGGGTTCAAATAAATAAAAAAATTATAAATTAAATTGGTTCATGAATTTTTTTAAAATTAAAAAATTAAATTGGTTTAAAACGAGTCAAATTGTTAATTTTAAAAAATATATATTTAGTTCTAATATAATTATATATACATTTTTTAATTTTATTTTATAAATTCATAATTAAAGGTTAATAAATAAATAAATAAATATTTTATAAATTAAACATTTTACTTTTATTCTTTACTTTTATCAAAAACAAAAATTTAAATAAACAATCTTGACAACTAATCCATTTTAACTCAAAAAATTTATAAATAATGAAATTTAAAATTATTTCTAAACTTTCTTGATTTCAAATGGAGTGAAGCGGCGGCACGAATTTGAGTTACGTGCTTTAATGTTATTAAAAGAAAACCACGGAATTAAGGAGCTTACGTAATACGCCGTCACCGTGCCGGCGGAGTTTCCGGGGACGAGCTTAATCTGCATGTCGATTTTGGCAAACAAATATTGGTTCCTCGACCAGAAGCCGGAGCCGGAGCCTTTGTCAAGCGACAGCGTCAGCTCATTTCCACCGTTCACAAACTTGGCTCGGTCACCACCCCACGTGATCTCCAACTCCCCGTTCATATCGACGGCGCCGGAAAACCCCAACAAACAAACAACCAAAACCACCAAACACAACGGCGGCGCTCCAGCCATGGGTGTCAGCGGCTTTGCTTTTCTATTTGTTATGAGAAAGAATGGCACTGAGAAGAAAATATTTATAAAAAATAAAAAATAAAAAATAAAAAACTTTTGAGGAGAGAGAGAAGTGTTGACGTGAAGATAAGTGGTTCGGTCTAAAGCGGTTAAGAGGAGATCGAATTTGGTTCGTTGGATGAATCGAAAGTGGGATCATGAATGGACATGAAGAAATAAAGGAAAGAAAAAATAATACCAAATTTGAATATCTCTATTTCATAGAATCAATAAATTTTTAATTAGACTTTTAAATGAATTATGAAAAATAATATGAACTACAAGATATGCTAAGCATGATCCAACCTTACACAAATATATCATGGCAATCAATGCGTACATGAGAGGTTTGAAAACGCATGTCTTAATTAATTGAGCTCATAAAACGTGTTCTACTAGAGAGAGGTTATCACACACTTATAAGGAATGTTTCGTTCCCCTAGTGTAGAATCTCACAATCCACTTTCCTTGGGAGCCAGCGTTATCGCTGGCACACCGCCCGATATTTGGCTCTGATATCATTTGTAACAGCCCAAGCCCACCGCTAACAGATATTGTCCGTTCTAGTATGTTATATATGACCATTAGTCTCATGGTTTTGAAACGTATCTACTGGGGAGATGTTATTACACCCTTATAAGGAATGTTCCGTTCTCCCGACGTGGGATCTCACAATCCACCTCCCTTCCCTTGGGGGCCAACATCCTCACTGGCACACCGCCCGATCTCTGGCTCTGATATCATTTGTAATAGCCCAAGTTCACCGCTAGCAGATATTGTATACTTTGGCCTATTACGTATGACCATCACCCTCATGGTTTTAAAACGCGTCTACCGGTGAGAGGTTATCACACCCTTATAAAAATATTTCGTTTTTCTCTCCAATTGATCTGGGATCACACAGAACTCAAGATATGTTTCTTGCTCAAATACTTATACCCATGTTAAAATTAGGAGTATAACCCGAGAATTTAAGCTACTAAATTAGAATCAAATGAGATTACATTTTTCATGTCATGTGAACGAAAATAACGAAGTAGAATATGGCTAAAATTATAATTTTACAAGACATTTAATTCCTACCAACTGTAAACCATAAAAGGCAAACCGGTTTGATTTGGATTTGGTCGAAGTTAAGAAAATGGCATATGGAAGAAAATAGACCACGCGGTTTGAGCTATGATTTTGGTAGTAAATATTTACAAGTGATATTGATTTTTAAGGTAATGGGTAATGGGAAAGGAAAAGATGGTTGTTGTTCTTATGTTCTTGTTCTGCAGCTGTGCCCACCATATCTACTAGCTTCCAATTATGGGTCTTTTGGTGCATTCAAGGCAAACAGAGATACCCATAAGTCAAGTGCTCTGTCAGCTGCCTGCCTTCTTACGCCACCAAAAACTACCTTCCCATCCCCAAATTTCAAAGGTTTGTTACATATGGATCCTCTCATTTTGCTATCTTGGTGGTTTTATAATATAATGTCTGTTTTGGTCTGTTACGTATCATCGACAGCCTCACAGTTTTACCGCGCGTCTTTTAGGGAGAGACTTCCATACCCTTATAAGAAATATTTCGTTTCTCTTACCAAACTTGATTATATGTCTTCTAGTGCAACCAATCGTTTGCACCGAAAGATCTGATGTGGGTCCTAGTATACTGTTATCTATCATCTTAGTGGGAGAATAACTTTCGTGTTCATGAAGCTACCTTGCGCCGGTCCCAAGTGATTTGTTAGATTGTTCAATGTAATGTGCTTCTCTGTCATCCTACGTGTGGCCAAGCATTAGGACAAGCTCAAAAGAGCAATATTATGTGCCACCAATCGCTGGGATAAGCTAGGTGGAATTAGATAACAAACGTCAATCATTGAGTAAACTTGTGACACTAATGATCGAGATAAGTTTAAATGAGCTAGTTGATCTAATCATTTAGTAGGTCAATGAGACAACAATGATTGAGATATGAGCTCAAGAGAGTTAGGTGATATGGTACTAATCATTGAGCTAGATCCAACGTGAATGTTTTTAAAGATATGATGGTTGAGCAAGACTTAAAACAGTAGTGACTAATTTTTACTTATACTAATAATATGCACTTTCCTTTTCAATGACTTAATTATAAGAAATTTAAACTTAAGCATGTTTGGCTTAGAACATGTTAGATAGCGTCAGTCACAAGTATGTGAGTTAGAGGTGATTTTTAAGGAAATTTTCTAGTTGATGAAAAAGCATCTCGAAAGAACTTATTTTAGTTCATGGAAATAGTTTTCACGGTCAGAAAAGGGCATTACTTTTGTTTTTATAATGTGGTTACGTAGTAGGAATACTGTGAGATCTCATATTGGTTGGAGAGAGAGTGTGAAAACCTTTGTTTTAAAATTGTGTGGCTGACGGTTATACGTAATAGGCCAAAACAGACAATATCTATGAGTGGTGGGTTTGAGCTGTTACAAATGGTATTAGAGTCCATCACCGAGCAGTGTGCCAGCAAAGACGCTGGACCTCAAAGGTGTAGATTATGAGATCCCACATTAGTTGGAGAGGGGAATGAAACATTCCTTGCAAGAGTGTGAAAGTTTCTCACTAGTAAATACGTTTTAAAACGGTTAGTAAACAAGTGATGTTGAAAGTTTATCTAAAAATATATTATTCTGAAACAGTTCCAAAATTGATGGAGTATTATTCTTTTCTTCATAACAAGGAGCCAAAAAGGTATAAAAGCAAGAATATGAATATCAGAGAAAGGGCGGCAACCAACAGTTTTGTACCATAGAGTAAGCATTTGCAGGAGCGAGCAAGGGATCTTCAATGGCTTCCCCTGGTGAAAATCCCTTGGTTTATCGTCGGCATCTCTGGAACTTCCTAGAAAGGTAAAACACCATCTTGCCTTTCTTTCTCTGTCTTCTTCATGCTCATTTTCAAATCGTCGTGCACCATTCTCGGACAAATCGAAGCTATCCTCTCTGCAATTCTTTTTTTCAACTTAGCCGTCCTTCATTTGTTGTACTGCAAACGATACAGTTCGTTTTGAATTTTATTTCGTGTTCATCTGAGGTGGAAACGTTATTAGCTTTCTTTGAATCCCAAAAGCCCTTTTCAAATTTGATATTGCAAATATATCAGCATTCTTTTGCTATTTGTGTATAATTTGAAATCTTCTTTGAGGTATTATTTCTTTAGTTGCTTTGAACTTGAGATCTCTGGATGTAAGTTTCATTACTAATTGTTTGCTCTTAGGAGCGGTTATGATTTAGTGATTTATTATTAATTGAAAATTGAAATCTCTCTTAGGAATGGCTTTTCTAGAGGTAAAACAGAAACTCCTAAGCGAGATTGAAGATCTAGGATTCCCAAGGGCCCGAGTTGTCCGAGCACTTCATAGTACTGGTGAGAATAATTGACTGACATTCATAGGTTGAGTATTTCAATCATATGCTACGATTTGGTATGTGACAAAGTAGGAGCCATTTCACTATTTTCATTTCAGAAAAGTACTTTCTTTGTTCTTCAGGGAATGTCAGCACTGAAGCTGCAATTAATTGGCTCATTGATCATGAGAATGATCCAGATATAGATCAAATGCCCCTGGTATAATTCTTTATCTATATAGATTTCTTTATTACATTTCATTCATTCAGTTAGATTTCTATTTTGATTGCATGCATTCTTAATGATTGAAGATCATGTGAGATCCCACATCGATTGGAGAGAGGAACGAGTGCCAGCGAGAACGCTGGGCCCCGAAGGGGGTGGATTGTGAGATCCCACATCGGTTGGGGAGGAGAACGAAACATTCTTTATAAGGGTGTGGAAACCTCTCCCTAGCAGATGCGTTTTAAAAACCTTGAGGGGAAGCCTAGAAGGGAAAGACCAAAGAGGAGAATATATGTTAGCGGTGGGCCTAGGCCGTTACAGATCAAAATATTATTGAAATTTTCGTATCGATGTCATATATATTTCGTGCTTTTCAACTTAAGGTACACTTGCTCTGGAAGACCATAATAACAAGAATTTTGCTATTAAAAGTGGTGGATTAGATTTTAGTTTCACGCTGATAAATATAACTAAGGAATGTTATGCAGGTAGCAGTAGACATTGATCTTGAATCTCCTGAACCATTTCATATCACAGAGGAAATGAGAAGAAAAGCTAAGGAACTAAGGTATGATGTCATAATTTGTTTATTGTGAAAGACTTCAATGCTTTACACTTTTTTTCTTTTTCTTTTTCCTTTTTGTTTAAATTAATCACTATGCCATTTTATTTCACTCTAGAGCCATCTTAAATTTAGAATTTTATAATCTGAAGTGCCTTCACATTAAATTCTCGAATAATTCCCTTAACTTCCCCCTGTTATTTTTCTCTGTTTAGGGATCAAATACGGAAAGAAAACGAAAAAGAAGAGAAAAAGTTAGAAAGACAGAGGGAGAAGGTATCACGTACAAATCTGTGATTTTTCCATCTTATTCTTTTTAACTGGCTGAAGATTATTTTGTATAAATGTAGTAAATTAGCAATAATTGCATATCAACAGAACTGGTACATGAAGAGTTGTAAATTGAGAATTGATAATGCCATGGCTAGGAAGTTTGCCATTATATGTGTATTACTAGATGGTATATGGCGTTTCTTGGCATGGTTTTGCAAATCATTCAATTATCACCACTTTATTCCTTCATTATTTGGTGGCTCTAGTCTTGTAATTGAGGGTAACAAATTTTAAGCGTTGACCACTTGGTATGCCCTCCAGTCTCCAATCATGAATATATATTTTGATTTTGGTTCCATATGTTAGATTTGATGTTATTTGCAAGCTTAAATGTATGTTATTTTCATCATTTAGTGCTTGCAATTTTTATAGGACAGAATTCTTTCTGGTAAAGAATTGCTAGAAGCAAAAAGAACTGCAGAAGAAGCTGAACGGAAACGGTGTGTTTTCTTTATCAGTCTCGTTTTTTATTTTCTTGTGTCACTTAAATCATTATAACTTTCTGTTTGAATTGAAAGATTTAATCTTCTTTGCTCAGCTATATAGACTCTAGGCAAGCTGATAAACTGGAGGAGAAGAGAGCAAGGGAAAAAGTTTTACAAAAACTTGAACAAGATAAGGTTGCTTTCTCCACCACTTCTATTATCTTATTACCAATAATATATATTCCCCAGGATTTATAATTAAATAGCTTATTTGTATTTCCAACATGTGATCAATTCATCAATTTTGGTTTCTGTCTGGAAATCCTGTTCTTCATGCTGGTGCTCTTTACTAGTTGTTACTGTCTGGAATTACAGCTGCCTATCTGATTTTTGCCTTCTCTGGTTTGGAACTAAGGTTGTACACTGGTTTTTGGTTACTAGTCTCAAAGCCTTGAAGATGATGGTTTCCCAAGTCTAAGTTTGTATCTGCTTCAAGGAGATTTCTTGTGTTGAATCATCCAAATTAAAATACGGTTAAATTTGTGGTTTAATCCCTGAATTTTCAAGTCATATAAATCCTTGAACTTTAAAAATGTGTCTTAAAAGTTTTTAAACTTTTGACTTTGTATATAATCAATCCTTCAACTTTCAATTTTTGTGACACAACCACGCAGAAATATCATTTCTTGATTGTCAGGGCAGGAAAAATATTCTGATCATTGTAATGTTTAAAACCTTCTGCCAATTGCTGCTACTTTGCTTGTTACTTTTGACTAAGATCATATCCTGGAGAAATATCACTTCAGCATAGGATACGTTGTATAGCTATAACTATAACAGTCCTGTTGCCAAAAAGGCTATAATTTTGTTGCTTCTTTTGAGCTAAGAGAACTGCTATGATTAGGAAAAAGAAATTACAAAAGCTATACATTATAAAAAGATTTATGTACATCTGTCCAGATAGAAAGAAGGAGGAATCGTGGAATGCTCTCTGAAAGGCCTGAAAGCCTTGATACAAAATCAAACGCCACCGAAGCAGGGAAAAAGGATGAACTTAGATCACAGAATTCACTGCCAGCAACTTCAGTTAGTAAAGCAGATTCTATGAGAGAATGCTTAAGGTCTCTTAGGCGCCATCAAAAGGTAATGATATTTATGATGGACAATGTTCGGGTCATTTATTGATGAACCATTCTTTTAAAGTCTTATCAGTCATGATTACTGCCAAACGTCACAATTGCTAGATTAACAGGCTTTCATGCTCCTAATTATTCTATTTCTGGGTTCAAGGATGATTCTGATAAAGTGAGAACTGCCTACCAAACCCTCTTTATCTATGTCAGAAATGTAGCCAAAAATCCTGATGAGGAAAAGTTTAGAAAGATTCGACTCAGTAATCCTTTGTTCCAGGTAAACTTTCTAATCCTATATGTTGATTATGTTATGAACTCATAGTTATAACAGCATGTAAAAATTTCTACAAAAACTTAGATATTATCCACCAATGAGGTCCAAAAGTTTCTTGTAGTTCTTGGTCTTTGTTGCGTAGTAGTTTGAGCACTAAAGTAAATTAGTCTTCATAGACATTCAACTCATTAAAATTTATAAGATCATTATGAGCACAGGAGAGCAAGAACTGATAATTACTAATTTATTAAGAATCATGTGAGATCTCACGTCTTGTTGGGGAAAGAGAATGAAGCATTTTTTATAAGGATGTAGAAACCTCTCCCTAACAAACGCGTTTTAAAAACTTCGAGGGAAAGTCCGAAAGAGAAAGTCCAAAGAGGACAATATCTATGAGTGGAGGCTTACAAATCATGCTTTTGGTACTTGCAAGATCTCATTCCATTTGCTTGTTTTTTCTCTCCCAAGTCATCTCATTATTCCATTGCAATTGAGCTTTATGAAAACTTTAGCATGAGATCCAACTAAAATTTCATTTTTGAAGCTCTAAATTAGAAAGATTAGTGTTTAGGAGGTGCAGGCATTGTTGGAAGTAATATCAGCATCTTGTTTTGTTCTTGAACAGGAGAGAGTTGGGAGTTTGAAAGGAGGGATAGAGTTTCTGGAGCTTTGCGGGTTTGAGAGAGGAGGAGAGTTTCTGTACCTTCCCCGGGATAAAGTCGACCCGGGGGCTTTAGTCACTGCTGGATCACTGTTGGAATCTGCAATGACAAATCCCTTTTTTGGTGCAATATAATCATCAGGTAGGGCTTGTTTATTGAATTCGTTCTAAACCTTCTTGCTTTGGAATTTAAACTTGGACTTTAAAGAATAATGTGCATGTTGGATATTGTTACAAATGTGTATGATTTTACTCATTCGAACAAGATCAAGATGGATCATCCATTTAATTTAGTAGCTTTTGTAATTAGGCATATTTCTTGTTTTATATAAATAAGAAGTTAGATCGAAGTATTATAGTTTTATGAAAGAGTAAAAGATTAGACTAAAAGATCAAATATTTGAATTTTTATCCTCTATTGACGTGCTAAAAGAAAGTCAATAAAAAATTCGAACCTAAATTTGTTAAACAATAATGCTAATTAGAACGTCCTCTAAAACAGGTGCATATATCTCCACTATTAAGTTATACTAATGTTTTACCATTTAAATTATAGATTTGGGTGATTATGAAAATATTTCGGGAAGAAATTCTCTACAATTCTCAATCACAATTTTTTCACCCAAAAAAATTTGTTAAAAGTCTTATCATGTAATTTTGACTTAATTATATAGGTCAAAAGTTCGTCTCATCATTGTAATTACATTTTTATCTTAATTAGTACTTAGTTTATGGTTGAATTATTAAACAAAATTCTTTGTAAGGCAAGTGAGAGCTCTACACCACTAAGTTCTCTCATTTTTTTTAGCATATTCAAAAATAAATGTACCATATTTGTTTGAAGTGATCTTGAGTTAGGAAATAATTAAATTCGAAAACAACCCATATAAATATCTTTTTTTTACATTAATACTTTTAAACAAAAATGGTTGGCAGCTAAACAAAACTTAAAACTTCAAGTTAAAGTATAAGAATTTCACAAAATCCAAAAATTAAAATCTTTCTTCAAAACTTAGCATCATCCGACACTAAAAAAAGGCCGACAATAGAATATCATATTCGATTATGGAGAACCTTCTTAACTGACGACTTATTCAAATTGCAAAAAGGATCAACATAATCTTCATCACTATAAATTTGGTAACACACATATTTTCTTTCGTTTCCTTCTAGTTTGTTGTCCTCCATTTGTGCATATTAAGCTCAAACGTATTAACTTACACACTCAATTATTTTTCTCATTTTTTTCTTTTGATACAACGAATATATGCTTTGATTCAATGAACATTTTTTAGATATTAAAAGAATGAAAGAATGAGAGTAATAGCTTATTAAATGGAGAGAAAAAGAAAAGTATTAGAAAATTAATTAAAGAAGATGAGAGAGAAAATAGAATAGGAAGGAGATGAGATACATACGGGAAGGAGATGAAGTACATACAAATGGTTCGTATCCATATACTGTCAGTAAAGATATGTGATGTCCCACATTGGTTGCGGAGGAGAACAAATCACCCTTTATAAGGGTGTGGAAACCTTCCCCTAGCAGACGCGTTTTAAAGCCTTGAGGGGAAGCCTGAAAGGGAAAGCCCAAAGAGGACAATACGGTGGATTTAATATATTTAAGTTTTTATTTTAGTTATTAATGGTTTCTGTTGTTAAAGTTTTTTTTTTTTAGGACTTGAAGGACCTCTAAGATAAAATTGTAAAAGTTGAGGGACTGGTATCTGTCCACCTCGAGCTAAGTTCATAACTAACTTGAGCTCAACCGTTTGGATTCGATTGGATTGATGCATTACAACAATAAATCACAACATTGTTAATGCCCTGATTTACAAAAACAGGATTTATCGATCATGAATGATTAGCAGATAAGCACACACAAAGATCCAGATTATACATGCGATAAATCCCCGAGTGCAACCAAAAATGCACGCCAAGAGAAATTCCTGGTCCGAGACAGCTCCATTGCTCGGCCAGCAGAATCGGTTTCAATCGCTTCATACTCGACTCCCTTCTTCCTCCGTTGTCGGAATGATTTCTGCAACCGACGCCGTCATTCCCCCTCGACCGGTCTTCCTCGGCGTCGACGCTGGCACCGCCAGCGCTCGCGCAGGTTTTTCCTTTTCCTCGCTCCTCTGTTTTCACTTACCGATCGATATTGTTTTCATTTGATTTTATTGCGTTCTGGGTCCAAATTGGGATGCATTTGAAGTCTGCATGTGCGGTGTTGTATGCGTTTTTGCACTCAAGGATGATGGATATCGTCTGTTTTGGTTCTATGTGCTATGAAATGTGAAGGGTGTTGAACAGTGGGAGGGTCTTTTATCTTATATGGGTGATCAACTGGAGGTTAGTTAGCAGCCGTAGAAGTCGTTGGTTGGAACTTTGTTGGCCAAGTTGGGGTGCGAGAGAGAGTGTTATAAGTAGAGAGGTTAGTTTTGGCCAATTATGTTGTAATAGCCCAAGTCCACCGCTAATAGATATTGTCCGTTTTTGTCCGTTACGTTTTTGTCAGTTAGGGAGAGGTTTCCACACCCTTATAAGGAATGTTTCGTTCCCCTCTCCAACTGATGTAAGATCTCCCAATCTACCCCTTGGGGCCCAGTGTCCCCGTAGGCACACCGTCCGGCGTCTGGCTCTGATACTGTTTGTAATAGCCCAAACCCACCACTAATACATATTGTCCACTTTGGCCCGTTACGTATCGCCGTCAGTCTCATGGTTTTAAAACCCGTCTGTTAGGGAGAGGTTTCCACACCCTTATAAGGAATGTTTCGTTCCTCTCTCCAATTGATGTGGGATCTCACAATCCACTCCTTTGGGGACCAGCATCCCCGCTGGCACACCGCCTAGTGTCTGGCTCTAATACCATTTGTAACAGCTCAAGCCCACCGTTAAAAGATATTGCCCACTTTAGTCCATTATGTATCGCCATCGGTCTTATGGTTTTAAAACTCGTCTGCTAGAGAGAGGTTTCTACACCCTTATAAGGAATGTTTCGTTCCCCTCTCCAACCGATGTGGGATCTCGCATGTGTGTACCCATTAACTCCTAGTTTGCTTGGTTGGGGACTCGATTGGCTGCTTCCCAACCGTTGAAAAGTACATAAAAACTTATTGCTGGCTTGTTTTGACTGCTTAAGATTAACTAGTAGTTAGTTTCATGGGGTTGCTAGGTAGTTGGCATATGAGTTAGATAGTAGTTTGTATGTTATCCTAGTTGAGGCGGAAGAGAGCGTATTAAACATGTAAAGGATTAGGGAATTTGGATACTAAGTAAATTCTGGGATTACTTTGTGGAAGAGCTAAGCATCTTGAATATATCCTTGTATGTTTTGTTTCCAATGAACGGTATAAAAAAAATAGCTTACGTTCTGTTAATCTTCCTGTCCAAATTCTGGCTCCTCAGTTTGCCTTCTTTGACTGTTAAAATTTATTACATTGGAGTTCTGTTTCAGGTATTTTTGATGAGAGTGGGAAACTTTTGGGTTCTTCTAGTAGTCCAATTCAGATTTGGAGAGATGGAAATTGTATTGAGGTAATGTTCTTCTAGTAGCCCAATTCTGCCCATATAACAATGATGGTCGTTTGTATAACTGCCTGCCCAAAGCATGTTGGGCTTGCATGATTATTTATAAGCTTTCTATTTCAAACCAGCAATCCTCGACAGATATCTGGCATGCAGTCTGTGCTGCAGTAAGATTAGCATGCTCGAAGGCGAACGTCTCGGGGGAGGAAGTGAAAGGTCTTGGATTTGCTGCTACCTGCTCTCTTGGTCTGTATGTTATTAGTCGGTCATTTTATCTTGCTCTATTAAAGAATGACAAACTCACAAGATAATAATTCCTTCTTGATTGGTTTTGTTTGAAATGGTTTGTTTTCAGTTGCAGTCGACGCTGATGGTTCACCAGTTACAGTATCTTGGAGTGGTGATTCAAGAAGAAATGTAATAGTGTGGATGGATCATAGAGCTGTAGAGCAGGCTGAAAGGATCAATTCTTCCAATTCACCAGTACTACAATACTGTGGTGGATCTCTTTCCCCTGAGATGCAGCCCCCCAAGGTACCCAAATAGATGTTTGATCCCATTGTTATTTTTTGTGCTATACATATTTGCTTCAAAAAAGGATCCATTGGGGTGTCTAATTACCAAAGTGGGAAAACAAAAACGGAAAGGAATGATGAAATTGTGCTAAAGTTAATATTTATTCTCATGATCTATCTTCATCATTGAATGTTTGTGATTTCTCTCTTACAACAAACTCTATATGATCATCTTGGTTAGATTTTCTTAGTGTAATAAATGCTTTTATAACATACTAGGTCGGTATATCTTTGAAAGTGAGGAGAGAATATGTGAGATCCCACATCGGTTGGGGAGCCGAACGAAGCATTCTTTATAAGGGTGTGGAAACCTCACCCTAACAGACGCATTTTATAACCTTGAGGGGAAGCCTAAAGAGGACAATATCTGCTAGCTATGGGCTTGGGCTGTTACAGAATAAACGGACCCTTTGAGCTCAATTCTCACAATTTCACTTTCTACTTTTATGTTTTGTATGCTTGTGTTTGACAACGAAGAGGAAGTGCAAGATACACCTTTTATTACAGATGCAGTCACTTTCTGCTTCTTCTTTTTTCTTTTCCGTTTCCACTTTCTACTTTTCTGTTCTATAATCTGATCTTTGACTATGGAGATGAAGTGCATGATATGCCTCTTTTTATAAATGTGTCATGGAATATGCTATGATACAGATTATTCTTGCAGCTTCTCTGGGTGAAAGAAAATTTACCAGACACATGGTCAATGGTGTTCAGGTGGATGGACTTGAGTGATTGGTTGTCATATAGGTAAAGAGACTGCCAAACCTCTTGAATTTTCAATATCTTTCTTACCTATGGTCATTATCTGCATGTTCTAGGGCAACAGATGAGGATACACGCAGTCTTTGCACCATTGTGTGCAAATGGAACTATCTTGGCCATGCACACATGTCACAGTACAACGAAAAGGATTCCCGTAACATGGAAGCTTGTGGATGGGATGATGATTTCTGGGAGGAAATTGGATTAAGAGATCTTGTTGATGGTCACCATGCCAAAATAGGTCTGAATGAATCACTTGGAAATATATCTTGGTTTTGAGTGTTCCTATTGATGAAATACTTCAAATTTCGACATCATTCTGACATGTTCCGAGCGCAGAACTATCTTGATTTATTTCTTGTATTAAAGACTCGTTCGTACATCCATTCAGAAGAAATGCAAGTTTCTCTCTGATAGTTTACCTTTTGATTGCAAAGGAAGTTTCTTGATTGTACAAAGTTAACAATGTATAATGTCATTAGGAAGAAGTGTAGCATTCCCCGGTCATCCCTTGGGTTCTGGTCTGACTCCAGAAGCTGCAAAGGTAAGAAATATAGTACTCAAGATTTTGACTTGGTTAGTAAATTCCATATTAGCAAATATGCATGCATATTCAAGAGGAAAGGAGAAAAGTTTCAACTTCAAAGTCATTTTTAATTTGATTGAATCGCTTTTTTCTTTATGCTTATCAGGAAATGGGTTTGGTTGCTGGAATCCCTGTTGGTATTTCATTGATTGATGCTCATGCAGGTGGAGTTGGGGTGATGGAAAGTATACCTGTGCGAGGTTCTGATTCTAAAGGTTGTGGCTCATCCAATATATATTCATCTTTTTTTCCTTATTATATTTCATTCATTCGTATTGAAAATAACTATTCTAGAGTTCGATAAGGAGACGATATTGCATCGTATGGCGCTGGTTTGTGGAACATCTACCTGCCATATGGCTGTCTCAAGGGATAAACTCTTTATTCCTGGTGTTTGGGGCCCGTTTTGGTCAGGTATGATTGAAATTAATTCCAACTTTTTTGTCAAAGTTTTCATCTTGAATAGTAGCCTGGTAAGGAAGAAAGGGGCTGGTGGACTATGTTCTAACTGGCACGATCAAAATGCTTGTACTATCAAAATGTACATGGATATGTTCTGTGCCAACTATTACTGATACTAAACAACAATTTTGTGAGACCCCACATCGGTTGGAAAGGAAAACGGGTGTGGAAACCTCTCCCTAGCATACGCATTTTAAAATCGTGAGGTTGACGGTGATATGTAATGGGCCAAAACTAACAATATCTGTTAGTGGTAAGCTTGGACTATCACAAATGGTATCAAAGCCAGTCACCGGACGGTGTGCCAGCGAGGACGCTGGGCCCCCAAAGGGAGTGGATTGTGAGATCCCACATCGGTTGGAGAGGGGAACGAAGTCATTCCTTATAAGGGTGTGGAAACCTCTCCCTAGCAGACGTGTTTTAAAACCGTGAGGCTGACAGCGATACATAGCGGGCCAAAGCGGACAATATCTGCTAGCGGTGGGATTGGGCTGTTACAAATGGTACCAGAGCCAGTCATCAGGCGGTGTGCCAGCGAGGATGCTGGGCCCCCAAGGGGGATGGATTGTGAGATCCCACATCAGTTGGAGAGGGGGAACAAAGCATTTCTTATAAGGGTGTAGAAACCTCTCCCTAGCAGACACGTTTTAAAACCGCGAGGCTGACGACAATACATAATAGGCCAAAGCGGACAATATCTGTTAGCAATGAGCTTAGACCATTACAAATTTGTTATTTTATAGTCATTGCTGCTGAGTTTAATTTACTATATAAAATACCTATATAAAGCATCTATTTCTTTCTTAGCTTAGGAAAGACGTCGTACAGAAGTATTTTCTTTTTTCTTGTAATCACATGATTGCCATAAAAATACATACATGATATATGATTTTCTAAAACGACAGCGATGGTACCTGAGTATTGGCTCACTGAAGGTGGTCAGAGTGCTACCGGTGCTCTACTTGATCACTTAATTCAAAATCATGTTGCCTCTCCTCATCTTTCAAACTGTGCTGCTTCGCAAAGTATGACGTTTTTGTTATTATATTTTGATATTAATTTGTCTACTGAGATTAAAGTAGGGTATACATCAATGATTGTGTCTAATCTGGAATGTTCTATCTCCTCTTTTCCTTTTTCTTTTGTTCTTTTTAATCCTTCAGATATCTCTGTGTTTGATGTTTTGAACAAGTTGTTGGAGAGTTTGATGGTTGATCTGAAGAGTCCATTTCTTGCTGCTTTGACTGAAGATATACACGTACTTCCTGATTTTCATGGAAATAGGTGAATGGATGACTGAAACATTTGCCTGAGTTCTTTCTGTTCCTTCCCCTTCTAGAGATTGTCAAAACACTTCATTGCATCATGGATTAGGTCTCCCATTTCGGATCCGAAAGCCAAAGGAGTGATCCATGGTTTAACACTTGACACAAGCGAGCAAGAGCTGGCTATCTTGTACCTTGCCACAGTACAGGCTATTGCATATGGCACACGCCATATTGTGGAGCACTGCAATTCCCATGGTCACAAGGTATGGAGAATTGAACTGATTGGATACTCCAATGTCATATTAGTCATGTCTGAGTATTAAACTAGTTGTGGTGATCTCTTATTTCAAGCATTTCTCCTTATTTTTGTTCCTTCTCCTCCAACAGATTAGCACTCTACTTGCATCTGGTGGCCTTTCAAAGAATTCATTGTTCATTCAAGAGCATGCCGATATTACGGGTTGCGCTTCACCTCTCCCTCGATATGATATTGTCTTAGATTTTCTTCTATGCATCCTTCAGAACTAAGCATTTGGACTGTTTTTTCCAGTAGGTTGATATCATTTAGATCTTACACCCTGGTAACTTTGGTGATTGAGAGCAGGTTGTCCTATTATTTTACCTCGGGAAAGCGAGTCCGTGCTCTTAGGTGCAGCCATTCTTGGAGCTGTGGCTGCTAGAAAATATTCTACTTTGCAAGAGGCCATGAAAGCTCTGAATGCTGCTGGTCAGGTATGCATCAAATTGTTCTTTCCTGTTTTCCCATGATCTTATTCAGGGACTAGAGTTGACCATTACAATTTTGCTTCAATTGGCAGGTGATTCATCCGTCTACAAACCCGAAGGTGAAGGCATACCATGACGCCAAATATCGAATTTTCCGAGAGCTTTATGAGCAACAGTTGTCTCATCGCTCGATAATGACACAAGCTCTGTCTTAGCTGGTGTCGATCGGTACCGAGTTGCAAATGTTTCCTTCTTGTTATTCCATTTGTTTCTTCTTATATATTTCTTTTTCTTTTGTCAAGCTCTCGCTTGCTTTGCTTCATCATCTTCTGGCTTTACCTTTCTGGAGATGGCTGGACAGCATGAGAAGTGAAATAAGGAAACATTTTCACAGTTCTGGTATTGTTACTCTCTATATAGATTAAACAAGTCAAGAATTTTTTATATTAGAACTGTTTGGTTATATTAATAAAGCTCTTGATTATAATATTTGAATCACTATGCTTTATTTGATTGTTTTCTTTGGTTACTGCCTTAACCCTTTATTGATAAACTCCTTATTTATGATATTTGAATCATTAAAACGAGTTTTTTTAGCTTCATTCCATGTTAGTCATGAACCCCCGAAAGGACTGCCATTTGATGGTTACACAAAAGTGACAAAATTGCTTTGATTACAAAACCATGACTGTCTCTTGGAGCGAATAGGATGTTCGGGCCGAGGGCTGCCCCTCTTCCCCTCACTCTCCTTTCCCTAATATGAAAACCTTGAGTCATCAAAGTTTTTCTGACTCGGCCTGGTCCGTTCGCCCTACGCGACTAGCGCAGCCGAGCGAAGCTTGCTGGGTCTTCTACTGTCATCATTTATTTGGCTATTAAACAATGACCACAAACAAAAAATAAAAATTCTAAACTTCAAGGATCAATAAAATAAATTTGAAAATGAGATTCAAACCTACTTAACAAGTGAATAACTATTAAAATACCCCAACAATTCAAGAATGTAAGACATCTAAATTCCCTACAAACATTCAAGTCCAACCCAAAGATTTTACATCATACAAAACCCTCCATTTTTGTTGATATAAAATGCTGAAATTCAATATGAAGAAGAACACAGACTTCCAAAGAACTCAACACCCAAAACACCGACTTATTAACTCCACCCGCTTACTAACCCCGACTTCATAGCCCAACTGAGGCACTCTTAAGCGCTCGCTCTTAAGAAAAATATCTCCCTTCCCCCTTTGCAACTAAAAGAATTTTCTGTAATTTGCTTTGGGGCTGGATATGGTAATTTCATTCATCAACAAATTTGTTTCTTCTCAAATGAAAAGATATCAAAAGAAATAACTCGTCACCTGCCAATCATCAATCTCCGTCAATAAAATTTCAATGAACAGAAAAAATGTAGCAAGTTTGTGGTTCATACTACCTTCCTTGCTGCTGATTGCACTTCTCTAGCAGCAGCATTACAAATCTCTAGATATATAAATTCAAAGGGCCCATTCTTTTAACAAAAAGAAAGTCACCCGATTCATCTCTAACGAATTGTCTTGTATCTCATTTAAAATCTAAAAGAAACGTCTCAACCAGGTAACTGGATGCTAAATCCCCAGTGTTCCAGATTAAATAGGGGGAAAATGAAGATTAAATCAAGCCCATGTGAATAGAGATGTGTACATGTTTTGCATTGGCGTCCCGACTCCATTACATGTAAAGTCCTTCTGGAACGCCCTCTTTCTTTTTGAACATAACCTTATCTTTCGCTTTCTTAAAGTCGGCATGAGTAACCTGAAGTACAAAGCAAGTTAGTACACGTTGATCATGAAGCCATACTATACCAGCAATTTAAGAAGTATGCATACAGCAGGAAACCCTCACTGTTTAACAACCAATTTTCAGATATTATCAACTTTATCACGAGCTACAATGCACTGCGTGTATAGCTAGAGAAGAAAATTCTTGTTCAAGTTTATTAGTTGTTATGTACAATAGTATTACCTTCATTCTACGTTCTCTTAGAGCGAGCAAGCCAGCTTCTGTGCAAATTGCTTTGATATCAGCCCCAGAAAATTCGTCTTTGGTCATTACAAACTCTTCTAAGTTCACATCCTCAGCTAGTGTCATCCTTGATGTATGAATCTAGATTTTATGAACAGCAACGTTAATAAAACTATATGATAAAAAAAAAATAGTCGGTTGCAATCAAAGTCACATTCAAGGGTACGGGTGGTTGTGGGTGGGAGGGAGAAGATTGGGCTCATCCAAGCAAGAGGGTATTTGAAGCACCTGAAAAATGCGTCGTCTTGTCTTTATATCTGGAAGGGGAAATTCGATTTTTCTATCTATTCTTCCAGGTCGTAGAAGGGCAGGATCAAGGCTTTCGATTCTATTTGTAGCAAGAATTACTTTAACATCTCCTCTTGAGTCAAACCCATCCAACTGGTTCAGCAATTCAAGCATAGTCCTTTGAATCTCGCGCTCGCCACCAGAATGAGCATCATACCTGGCCAACATGTAAATATGTGCAATGCAATAAGGAATGCAGCTTGCATACAACATAGAAAATGTGTCCCAAGAATTTTCATTAGAATGATCACCTCTTTGTTCCAACTGCGTCGATTTCATCAATGAATACAATTGATGGGGAGTGATCATCTGCAACTCTAAAGAGCTCCCTGACCAATTTAGGTCCATCTCCCAAGTACTTCTGGATCAATTCACTTCCAACTACACGCAAGAAAGTGGCTGAAGTGGAGTTTGCCACTGCCTGAACACAATCAAGTTACAGATAAAGTCAAGCGCAGCCTATGCAGCAAAGACTTTGCTACAAATTCATAGACTAAAAGTCCAACTCATTAATAAACGTCGACTTGGTGAGCAAATATAGAACTTCTAACAACCATTTCACTAGCATGAGAGTTCGAATAAATATTACATAGTTGCTAAATCAATACTCGTCCTAATTTCCAGAGTAAGACAATTTCGTGTGTATGTGTGCGCGCGCGGCTAAGTTAATAGATACCTTTGCGAGCAATGTTTTCCCTGTCCCTGGCTCCCCATAAAGTATAACTCCTTTGGGGGGTTTAATTCCAATGTCTTCATATAACTCAGGATGAGTAAGAGGAAGCTCTACAGCTTCTTTAATCTCCTGGATCTGAGCATCTAAACCACCAATATCGGCGTAGGATTCCAATGGAGCCTTCTCAATCTTCATAACAGATACCATGGGATCGACCTCGTCTTGAAGAAGCCCAACAACAGAAAGAACCTGAGTAAAGTGCAAAAAACCATCCACATTTCACAAATCAGAACGTAATTTTCATCAATATTGCACTTTACCATAGACAAAATCCAATTTTCCCAGCTCAAGAGTCATCATAAAACTTAATCTAGGGCTTATTTTTCGTCCAAATTTTCCCGGAGTGAACAAACCCTAACCCGAGATTGTCGTGAAATTGATATGTATACATATGAAAAATACACGAACGAGAAAAATGCAGCAGCTTAATAACCTAGAATCGAAGAGTTGCGAAAAATAAACAGACAAATTGCAAAAATCCATCGAAAAAATGCAGATTTATCCAATTCTTCGGCATTTTCCAATTACAGAAACGAGACATTGCCAGATTAACAACTGTAACAAAACCTACCTTGTTGTGCATAAGAATCGCACATCCAGGCTCCAGTTGGTCTTTATCGACAAACGACAAGATCCCGACATAGTACTCCGGACCGACAGACGACGACACAATCGCATGATTCTCGTCAATCAGCTCCTCCAGATTTCCAACGCTCATGGGCGACCCACGAAGGTCGTCAACCTTAGATCTATCTTCTTCATTCTTCTCCTCCTGGGGCTTCAACCGTTCTTGATTGGTAACAAACTCCTCCTCCATGAGCAAATAGTCCTTAACTCGATCGAGCTTCAGAAGGCGGAGCTTGCACTTGGTGTGTGGAGTGACCGTCGGTAGGCGGGAGGCGGCGTCAGGACCCTTCTGCTTCCGCTGCTTTCGGCCGACACGCGACGGAGGCGCCGCTGGCTCGAACTTTTTGTCCTTCTTGTTAGGATCATCTTGCTTGCGGTCGCCGGGAAGACCACCCTGCCGGTTGAGTCCGCCGGGAGTACCTTGACCCATGTTTGGTGAAGTGAGAAGAGAGGTGAAAGGAAAGGGAAGCTCGATGTGAATGTGAATGTGAATAGTACTGAGAATGAATAGAATGTTGCCCAAAAATCTCTCCTTTTGGAGGGCTTTTGAATCAAAAATTATAGGACCAAACTAAAACTATATTATATTATGTATAATTAAAATTATCCATTTTTTATCTTATACGTCGTATCAATTTTTTTTGGAGCTAAGAGTAGTAGAGATGTTCACGGAGCGATGACGGAAAAGTCTGATATTAGAATTTGCACAGGGATTCCAGTTGTTTTTTCTTAAATTCGAGATGTGCATCACTTTCATACACACTTATCCTACTACATCACTTCCATGTATTAGAGCTCTGAAATAGTAAAGAAAAGATGAAAAATGTACAATCTTTTTTTATTGTTGTTGATACGAAATACGGTGTCTCGATCATGCCACAAACTTTACGATGGATTACAACCTTGTATTTTTAATTTTAGAGTATTATTTTTAAGGTTTTAAGATAGGCATGAGAGTTACAAAACTTTTCAATTTTAAATTGTAACAGTCAAGCCCACGCATATATTGTCAGCTTTTCCTCTAAGGTTTCAAAACATGTTGGAGTTTTCAGACCCTTGTAAGGAATGTTTTGTTCCCCTCTCCAACTCACAATCCACCCACTTGGGGGTCAGCGTCCTCGCTGGCACAACGCCCAATGTCTGGCTCTGATACCATTTGTAACAACCCAAAAATCGCTAGCATATATTATCCGCTTTGGCCCGTTATGTATCGTCGTCAGCTCACGATTTTAAAACACATCTACTAGGAAAAGGTTTCCACATCATGCTTCGTTTCCCTCTCTAATCGATGTGGGATCTCACATAAATAATCATTCATATTATTGTTTTAGTATAAAGATTTTGGATATTAAAATGAAAGTTGTGTATTATGTTTCTTAAGCATGAGCTTGTTCCTTTGCATTTCTTGTGTTTAGATTTGCATACTAGAGTCATTCAAGTAGCTTTGATCAAGCTATTTTGTAGAGTGATTCGAATCACAAGTTTAGAAACTAGTTCAAATCTTAAGAGTTGTTTCATATCCGTTATAATGATCACAGACACGCATGAAGTCCCACGTATAGAAATCACTCATTCTCAAACGTAATGCAACATTGAAAATATTTCGTGAACAAAATGTTCTCATCGACAAATGATTGGAATGTATAAGATCAATCATATCATAATACTTATCATCGTAGGAAAACTAAATAGCGTAACGACAACACATTTTCTATCTCAAGTCCAAAAGGGTTAGCTGGACTGTTACCCACTTATTCTCACCTAATTATAAACTTAATCGGTTTGATTTTGATTAAGCTCGTATTTCAATTCTCAAAGCCTTTTGGGCATGTCGGAATACACGGGTAGTTGAATCTGAAAGACACTTGACTAATTGCTCTCAACATGATAGATCATTATCTAAACTACAACCATGTGGGTGAAGGAGTTTTTGTTGTTCCCATTGAAGAAGTGAGGTGGTCGATGTACATCTATACGTTCCTCTACCATATACCTAAAGTTGGCATTCTTATATACTATAGGATAAGTTGTATCCATAGATATATTCATTACGTGTAAGTTAATCCTTCATCAGTTATCGATAATTTTAACTTAGTCTACAATACAATAATAAAACAAATCCCTCTTAAGCTAATGAGAGAGTGGAACTATTATTCGAACCGTCCAAAATGACAAAAATCAAATGACAAGCTCTTACAAGCAAAACTTGACAATACCTTCACGATTAAGATCGAGTCACATATGATAATCATGTGAAACATTAATATTTTCAATTAATAAATTTATAAAGATAGATTAAACATTTCAAAATCTAGTCTTATACAAACTCATTACGTAGAATACCTCCACTCATATATCTTTGCATAAATAATTTGGATCAAATTATTTGTAACAATTACAAAACAAAACGTATCGATAATGTTATCAAGATAAGACACTTTGTATTATCCGTATACTGTAAACTCATTAGATTAATACTTGAACGTTGTACTTTTATATGTTAACCATGTATGGTTCAAAATTATACTGATTTCAAGACTTTATAACATAAATTTTATTTTTGAAATTACTCGATATTATCTAATAGTTATATATGTTTAAGTTGCATTTCCAAAATATATCATATAAAAAATGTGGTAACCTATAAGAGATATTTTAAAAGATTTAACCAAACCATAGAAATTGGAATAAATCACTAGAAATTAAACTGAAAAAGTGACATAAATAGAAAACACTTTAGAAAAAGTAAGATATATTTAGTTTGGAAGGGGAAAGAGAATGGCAATAAATGGAATAGGCATATCCTTGGAGGAGATAAATAAGATGCTGAGACGAACGCAGAAACCACGTAGTGCCACGTGGGACGCTACCTGGCGAACAGGCATCGCATCTTCGCTTGGAACCACCCTCGAAAAAAGAAGAAGAGGGAAGAACCAAAAGAAAAAACTAAGCCACCATTCCCATGGCGGTCCTCTTTTTCAATCGCCATCTCTTCCAATCATCTTCTTAGTTTCATCCTCGTCTCAGACTCTGTCTGCTGATGGACACTCTCTCCCTCGGACTCCCCATATTCAGAACCCTCTAAGGAGGGAGATTTTGCCTCTTAGTTGTAAACGAATTCACTTTAGCCTCAAATTCCCATCTGGGTTTGTTTAGTTTATCATTACCCTGCTGCCTTTTGATTCGTTTTCTCAGGTACCCAATTCCCGCTTCTTTGTAAATTGGAGGATGTGAATGATTTTTTGATCTGTTCTTAGAATTTCTCCATTTTTCTTTTAAGTTTTGTTTCTGGGGTTGCTTTGTTTTGGTTGGTTCATTACTATTTTGTTCTTTTTTCTTCTCGTTTAGAATGATTTTGTCGGGATGTTTTTTTTTTATTCCTGATGATCTATCAATTGGATATGGGGAAACCGAAGGATTTGGTTCGTTGAAAACCGAGGAACTTGGGAGTTGCTTTCTGGGTTGGTTTCAAATTTTTGGTTTGCATTAGGATTGCGTGATTTTGTTGTCGTGTGTGATTAGAAATTCAATGTTTGAGCAAGACTAAGAACTGCTGCATCGATTAGTGACGTTCAAATATCAGGCTGCAAACAGATGGATAGCCCTTTGACGTCGATCTCAGCCCCTAATTCCTCACCTGTTTCGAATCCTGGTTCGAATGATGAAAACCCGCGTGTTAAATTCCTGTGCAGCTTCTTGGGAAGTATAATGCCTCGCCCCCAAGATGGCAAGCTTCGTTATGTTGGGGGAGAGACAAGGATTGTGAGTGCTCCAAGGGATATTACATATGAGGAGTTGATGGTTAAGATGAGGGAACTTTATGATGGGGCTGCAGTGTTGAAGTACCAGCAACCAGATGAGGATCTTGATGCTCTTGTGTCTGTTGTCAATGATGATGATGTGATTAACATGATGGAAGAGTATGATAAGGTGGGTTCGGGTGACGGGTTCACTAGGCTCAGGATATTCTTGTTTTCGAATCCTGAACAAGAATGTTCCTTGCCTTTTGTGGATGGGGATGAGAGGGATACTGAGAGGCGATATGTAGATGCTCTTAATAATTCGAATGACATGAATGATTTTGTTCGACAACAGCAGCCAGATTCCCCTGTAATTAGTGGCATAGATGATGTGCACGGGATAGAACATTTTTTGAACCCAATGAATATTGAAGGTAGTCTTCACACCCAGAGGAGTTGTGAGCCCTTGTCACAATATCAGCTGCATCAGCTCACTGCCCCTTATATTGGATCTGGGCAGCAACAACAATCTGTGGCTCAAAGGTATAGTGAAATGGAAGCTCCGTGGAGTCCTGCTTTCGTTTCACCCAGGCATCCTGGTCTGTATGATCCAAGACCAGTGGGAGAATATCCATCTTCTCCATCTGCGTGGTACCGTCTGCCATTCCCAGATTTTCCAGATAAATACTTTGAAAGAATGCCTGAAGACTACGCCAGGGAGCAAATGAATCACCAGTATATGTATGAACATCAACCACAATCTAATGAGAACATTGTCTGGCTGCCAAATGGAACGATTAGTGAAAAGTCAGGTTTCCCTGGTAATATATTACACGGACATGGTGTTCCTGATGGGAATAGTTCTTGTGAACACTGCCGAGCAAATTATCATCGCTATCAAACACACATGGAGCAAGCTAATATGTTAAATGGACTTCCTCATGAATACTCTCAGAATAGGGAGGCATTGATGCAAAAGGCTGACACGAAGTTCCATCATGGTATTTTCCCAAATGAGCAGAATATTAATGATCCTCGATCTGCTTATAACGAGACACCACCCCATGAGAGAGGATGGATTATGCAACACCAGATGAGCGTGCGGGGGGATGACACGAGAACATATGTTTCTGGGGCTGGACGATTGAATGATCACTACATTGTGGATGGTTCTGGCTCAAATTTTCCTCCTACACAAAGTAATATAACTGATGGCTACCAAGCTTCCATGAATTTTCATGATGAGGTATTTCGTGACCAGGTTGTGCCTAGTGGACCACATATGTGTGTTCCTCCTCCTGAAGATCGTGGTATTGGTTATATGAATATGCCTTATGGATATGGAGCAGATCCTCAATATCCTCCAGTAGCACACAGGCATATGCCTGGAAATGCCACCTGGCGAAATGTTCAGAACCCGTCGCATGTTGCTCCTCCTTATGAAGCATCTGTTTCCATTCAGCAAGGGAATGTGACTGTTAATCCAGGATATATCAGAGCCATGCAGGAGGGTAGTCCCCACATTCATATTGGTACAGACCATCAAAATCCTTGGCATGAATCCTCACAGAAAATGTTGGGTATTGAGGGAGCAACTGGTTCAGAGCATTTACCTGCACTTGTTTTGAAGACCAATTCAACCATGGTTGGCCATGACAATCAACAATTCACAAATTTAGAACATATCCAACCACATCTAGATAAGATAAACCTCGTCGCTTCTCCTTTGCAGAGATCAGATTCATCTTCAGCATTTGTTCATGAAAATATGGTTTCACCTTTTCATCCTAGCCAAAATCCACAACCGAGGACTGTTAGTGTGATTAATGAAGCTATGATGATGGAAAGGAAAATTGTACCTGGGGAAGGAAACGAACACATGATAACTGATATGGGGGAAGCTGACATTCCTGAAGCACGCATTGTTTCTCATCCAGAGCAGAATAACACTGATGATACATATTCCAAGGTTGCACCCCCTGAATCGTTAAATTCAAATTGCACGAACACTCCAGTAGATAATGGCGATGGCTTGAAACCTGCTGTAGAGACTCTTGAAAATCCAAAACTATCTGTCAGCCGTCTGAGTTTCTTACCTGAGTTGATTGCATCTGTGAAAAGAGCAGCATTAGAAGTATCTGAAGAGGCAATGGTTGAAGAAACCGCTCTAAGGAGACCTGATTCAATCGGCAAAAAAGAGACGGCAAATGAGCTAGGCTCCTTGGTTAGGACAAAGCAATTGAGCAATTTTATTTGACATTTGACTATATTTTTTCATTGTATTTGTTTATGTTTTTGTTGTTTTCTTTGCCGTACAGAATGCCCATGGGGAACCTGAGTTGGAAGCTGGGAGTGAGAATCAAAGCTCCACAATTGAGCCAACAAAGGCTGAAGAAGAAGCCATTTCAAGAGGATTACAAGTAAACTTATATTATGCTCATCTTCTTTCACCTCATACTTTTGTCCATTTCCTGGAAGGCGCTTTGGCTATTCCTTGTGTTCATTATGACTTTGCTTATGCTTTTCACTCGTGCTTTGATGCTTTATCTTTGTATTCTTTGTTTAGACGATTAACAATGATGATCTGGAGGAGATTCGTGAACTAGGGTCTGGGACTTATGGTGCTGTTTATCATGGAAAATGGAGAGGTTCTGATGTTGCAATAAAGAGGATAAAAGCTAGCTGTTTTGCTGGACGACCCTCAGAAAGGGAACGTCTGGTAGAATCTTGGACTTATTGCTCTTCCTTTCACTAGGCATTTATGGTTTCGTTGAATTAAGGACTCGGTTCATATCTTGTCGTATGCTTGTTACTTGTTTGTGTGTCGACGTGTAGTTTGTGTAACCAAATATTGACCAGCATTTTGATACCACTTTTTGTATTGATTTGTTACTCATTGAGTTGAATGTTTTGGTGGACTACACGTAGTTATTGATTTTTACTTCTTTCCTATAACAGATTGCAGATTTTTGGAAGGAAGCTTTGATATTAAGTTCCTTACACCATCCAAATGTTGTTTCCTTCTATGGTATTGTTCGTGATGGTCCTGATGGTTCCTTAGCAACAGTGACAGAATTCATGGTAAATGGATCATTGAAACAGTTTTTGCACAAGAAGGACAGGTAAATTGTTGTGGGATAGTTCTTATTTCACTTTCTTAAAGATCGTTTGTTCTTTCATTGAATATAGTTCATGTTAAACTGTTCTGATAGTGAGTCGTACTGGGATTGTGATATGACATAAATCCTACCTTGTTTATAGGACAATTGATCGTCGTAAGAGACTAATTATAGCCATGGATGCTGCATTTGGGATGGAATATTTGCATGGGAAGAATATTGTACATTTTGATTTGAAATGCGAAAACCTTTTAGTGAATATGAGAGATCCTCAGAGGCCTGTTTGCAAGGTATACTGAGCTAAATTTGTTTGTGGTTATTATTTCCTATTCTGTTTTGTAGCATACTTTCTTCCTGTTATTCGTGTTGGGACCTATAGGCTTGTATAAATCCATTGCTTTTGTTCTATTCTTTGTTTTCAACTTTTTCGATGTTTAGCTCATCAGATATATATTGTCGATGAAGCCAACGGTTCAAAAACTTTTTCTTTCAACTAAAAACTATAAATTTCCTCCCATTGTGCTTGAAAGTGAAAAAAGATTGAACCGTGGGGGTATTTTGTGTCTTGGGAAGCACCTCGATTCTAAGTTCACATGCTGTGTGCATGATTTTTTAGATCGGTGATTTGGGATTGTCGAAGGTGAGACAACACACGTTAGTATCGGGAGGGGTTCGTGGAACTTTACCCTGGATGGCACCGGAGCTTCTTAGTGGGAAAAGTAACATGGTGACAGAGAAGGTAGGCTCACCCTTTTCTCATTCTTACCACTTCGTTTGGCTAATTACATTTTTAAAGCTTATCTGTACACTTGACAGTTTTCATTGAATACAGATTGATGTTTACTCATTTGGGATTGTTATGTGGGAAGTACTCACGGGAGATGAACCGTATTCAGATATGCATTGTGCTTCTATAATCGGTGAGCATTGAACTATGAGAGTAACTTTATGCTCTCGTATCTATCCGCTATGCATTGTTTTTTTAAACTATGAGCGATTGCTCTATTCACGGTTCGACGCAAGCAGGGAATAACCATGAATCCGTGAAATAGCAATGATTTATTTTGAAATTAACATTTGTTTGCTGTAGTAATGTCAATGAAATCTAGGATAATTATGCACATATATGATATTGGAAAGGTACGTATATTATTTTCCATACTTGCTAGTAATTTGCAATGATTTCTTGAATCTTCTATTTAATAATGAAATCATATCTTAAGATTGCTGCAAATGAAAAATCCAACTGGGCTTTGAATTTTTAAATTCAGATCATAGTAACTACTTATGTAGAACATTATACGAATAAGAAATTATCAAGACTTGAGTGTAACAGCCTAAGTCCACCTCTAGCAAATATTGTCCTCTTTCGGCTTTTCCTTCCGGGCTTCCCTTCCAGGTTTTTAAAACGCGTCTACTAGGGAGAGGTTCCCACATTCTTATAAAGAATGTTTCGTTTTCCTCCCCAACCGATGTAGGATCTCACATGAAACTGGCAAATAGATCCGTAGTCTATCAATCAATCTCTTATTGCTTGCCTTCATATGTATCTAACAAAGGAAAGAGTAATCTTTAAAGTAGGCCAAAAAAGATGTAATTTCATTGTATCCTTGTTGTTTCTTGTTTGCAGGAGGAATCGTGAACAATTGTTTACGTCCAGAAATCCCGACATGGTGCGACCCAGAATGGAAGGCTTTAATGTCAAGCTGCTGGGACTCAGACCCAGCTATGAGACCATCATTTTCAGAAATTTCTCAGAAGCTAAGGAATATGGCAGCTGCAATGAATGTGAAATAGTACTAAATCTTGGATACAACCCATCCACTATTCCATTCATATGCTAAGCCAAAAATTGGAAAAAGACATTAAAAAAACAAAACATGAAGCATAATTTTTGCAACTTTAAGGCCACCTGCTGATGATTCTCAAAGTATAAGAAGGCTATTAGATGTGATGTCATTCTCTTGTGGAATCCTTTTCGTGCTCTAGACTACATTGCTGGGAGACTACAAGTACAGATATGAAGGAGATCCATGATAGGCAATGGGAATGTAAGCCTAAACCTTCTCTGTTTTCTCTTCTTTTCAAGTTCATGAATATTCGGGCTAGTTTAGTTTTCTCGTACTTGTTATTTCTACTGATTCCCTGATTCCCTGCCTCAGGACTTCACTTGGGATTTTTCCGTTGGAAGCGTACGTCATGCCATACGGTACGGTACGATACGATACATTTGCCATAATTTTCTGGAAGACCTGTTTTTCTGAAATTTTTGTTTTTCACTTCTGTGTTGGGAGTATATGTAAATAGGGGGGGGGGGGGGGGGGGGGGGGGGGGGGGGGGAAGGTAAGGGAATGATGATGATACTGCAACAATCCTACAATGTACTTCCATATCTGAGATGAAACTGAATTGAAGTTCTTATACATATAAATTTTGAGAAGAAAAGATGTTGGTTTGGGTGAATTTGGTAGAGCCTCACTAGACTTGCTTGATTCAAAACAGTGTTATTTCCATTTTCTCTTCTCGTTGTTTGGTGTTTGGACTCGATTCTTGAGGCATAACCATCATATCGTTACGGATTTGTAGTACGTAATAAAGGGGAAAAAGAAAAAGAAAGAGGGTTGTGAATGGTTGGTGAATTCAGGGGAGGAGGAGCAAGAGACATGTGAGCTTATCAAGTAGTGAATGGATTTGCAATTTGTTCAAAGGGGAAAAGTGCTTGGACATGACTGCAACTACGTGCTATATAGGTTTGGATACTGGTTTTGATGCACTTTCTTTTTTCTCTTTTTCTTTTAAAAAAGGAAATAATTAATTTAGTTGGGTTTAATATTTTTGGAAAATATGGCATCGCTCCTCAGTTTTAGTTTACTCGGTGGCGCGCTCCTTAGTTTTAGATTTTTTTTCTGTCCTCACCTCGAAAATAAAGAAAAATTCAAGATTAATTCGATTCGACTAAACTTTCATTTTGTAAGCTCTGTCTTCGTCTTCCTTTTTTTCATCTCTTTAAACACTAGACTTTACGCTCTTTTTTCTTCTCTCTTTTCGTCTTCCTTTTTTTCATCTCTTTAAACACTAGACTTTACGCTCTTTTTTCTTCTCTCTTTTGCTTTCATTTGATTTTTCTTTTTGGTCGGAAAGTCTCCTCTTTTTCACAATTTCTTTACTCTAATTATTATATCCTCTATTATTAATTAAGTCATTATTATATTTACCCTTAAAAATGAAAAAGAAAAAAAAAAGAAAACAAAATAGTGAAGAGTAAGGGAACGAATAAATTTACCCTTAAAAAAGACGATTACTTTAGACACTGATATGCAAACAGACTGTCAACATGCCAACCAACGATACCATATACGTCAGTTTCTGAAATTCAATTCAGCTCTCTAAACCTATCAGAGCATTACAAACACCAACAAACAACAAAAGCCTCTCTCTTCCATCTTATTCTCTACAGCAGAAAACAGCATATCAAAGCGCAAGTCTACACAAAAGGGACACCCCACCACAAACCCAAGTTCCAGCTACTAAATACTAGTCAAGTAAAAGCATGCATACTTGCCCCTTCTAACCCGATCCTCTGCTGCTGCTGCCACCGCCAAAATCAACCCGGCGGAACCTCTCTTGATGCTGATACTCGGTATATGCACTTCGGTCAACAACCCTGTAAGTGGAGGTGGTTTTGAACTCATCCTTCGACCCAACTCTCCCACTTCACCTCTCCTTGAATGTTTCACCACGAGAAGCCACCTCCTTTGTTAAACCGGTCGTATAGCTTCCAGTTTTCCTGTCACGATCGTGAGTCCTCCAGCTTTGTTCATAGCAGTTCACTTGTTTGTCTTCTGCACTAACAACACCCACATATCTTATTCTTGCCACTAGTACATTTCATTGCGATGGAGGATTGTACGAGTAGTCGTCGCCGTAACTTTGGTACCCACTCCCCCATTGATCTAGCTGCTTTCCTGACATAGCTGCGTTTTTCTACCACCACAAACAAAACTAATCTCATAGTTGATATTATAAGAAATTGCTTATAAGGTGAAACTAAAGTATGTAGCCATGGATTCGAAAGAGAGAACAAACAGATTCAAGCAGACGCGAGAACGTGGAATTGAAAAAATTAACGTACAAAACAATGATTTAGAGAAGAGTTCTATATAATAGGATATTCCATATGAGAACCAGAAGTTACTTAAAGGGTCACTCAAAGCTCTATTACCACAGCCCATGCAAGCATAGTCTAGGAATGTGTGATATCCTTTTGTAGTGCATGAAATACCCAGCAACAAGAAACCGCCATTTCGAAGAAACGGCTGATTCCAAGTCACCAATCTAGACATTTCGTTGGATCAACAGAGAACAAAAGGCAAAAAAACAAAACAAGCACACGAAAATCAATGAAACCAGTAGAATAACAAAGAATAAAGAACTGAGAATCTCACTTTAGCCGACAAGAGACAAGTAGGCATTAATATTTTAACAAGGAATAAGAAAAAAGCAAAACATACTTCAGTATCTATTTAGTACCCAAATTCCAGAAAGTAACACTTTGTCACCGAGTGAAATGGATCTTGGTTAACTAAGAGAAGAAATGTGATGTATCAATTCAAAAATGATGTTTCATTATTACTTCTCTCTCCACCCTCCCTTGATTCTTCCTCTCTTTTCTTCTCTTCTTCAGTTGAACCTCATCATCAGTCCATTGGTCACTCAGTTTCTGTTTGTTCTCATTTTTTCTCTTCTTGGGCATAGATTGTTACAACATAATTTATATCGTCTCTAACACTGCTTGCAAATGGACTGTTAAAATAGATCCCATATTCATCTCTGTTGGTGGATTTCATCAGAAAATTTTAAAAAATTCTATATGTGGACTGAGGATGAACCCAACATTAGGGGGGTTGGGTATAAATGATGAAGGATTGATCAACAGCTGATGGATTATATCCATCCGACCTCGATGTTGACATGACGAGTGAATAAACTTGAACGGTCAAAATATAACAAAAGTATAATAAAAATAATGGATTTAACTTGGGTGATACCGATCTTTATAAGAAACGTTCGATGAGATTTTCATCAAAGTGAAAGTATATATAATTTTTGCTGTGATGTGTATAGATATGCACTGAGACATTACTTTAGATGTTCGAGTGTGGTTGTACATGCAAACAGGGTCTCGTAAATGTAGTTCGACAATATTTTAGTTTTACCCTTCATTATTTGAGTTTTAGTACAATAATCGTCTTATCGAAAAGAATATCAACTGAGAGTGCATGCGGAAAGACTAGTTTAAATATTTATTTATTTTTTGAAGTATACTTGAGGTTAAAATTAAGCGTTTTTTTTCTTCTAAACTTTTATCATTATCGGAGTTGACTAATTATGTTTTAACCTTTATTTACTGGAATGGAATTAATTATTTATTATCAAACATTCAACATAAGAGAGAACATAATTTATATCTTACCTATTTAAGTCATGTTTGTAGAACTAGGAAAAGAACTAAACAATTATTGACTTACATTTACTCAAATTAATAATCAATATATTACAATTTAAAAATATAAAAAATAAAAATAAAACTCTTAATCTTTAGTAAATTTTATAGTTTCAATTAATAAACTTTACCCTTCCATTTAAAAATACCTATAAAACTTTCAAAATTTTTAATAATATTTTTGCACCAAAAAAATCTAAAAATACATCTCAACCTCAATTTTTAATAGAAATGGTTAATAATTAGTTTCAAAAATACTTTTAAATTTTTAAACAGTTTAAAAATATCTTTAAAGTATTAATTGATGAGGTATCAACTGTTTTTGTTCATATATTAAATTAAAATTCTGTGAAAAAGAATTGTCCTTCAACAATAACAGAAAAAGAAAAAGAAAAAGAAAAAAAGAAGCTAATTCTGTTTGTATAAAATTTTCCTCGGAAGTGACGTGGATAGAACGCACCGGAGCAGGAGGAACACGGCCATACAGATTTCGGTACTCCAGTTCTGGAGAATTTTGAATCGAATTCGAGCAGATCAGCGAGTTCCTAACTGTGAGTCTCCTCTTCACTGCTACTGCTTCTCCAGATTTCTCATTCAATTCATAATCCTGAGATCAACGCAGGTTCCGTCCTCTTCTAATGCCCGTTTCTTGATTTTCACGTCTCTGTTGGATGTTGAGTCTGTACCTGGTTTTTCCAGGGATGTATTGAGCTCTGCGTTGAGATCTGATCCCTATCTATCTTCCTATCTATAACACAACACATCATTCTGTGCGCACCATGGGGATTTTGTTTACTCGAATGTTTTCTTCGCTCTTTGGGAATAAGGAAGCTCGAATCCTTGTTCTTGGGCTCGATAATGCCGGGAAAACTACAATTCTCTGTATGTTTTTTTTTTAATTATATTTTCTGCTTACATTTTGTGATGTGTTGGGTTTTTGTGATATCTGGATGGAGACTTGGCGCCATTTTGTGATGGATTCTTTCAAAATTGTGCAGATCGGCTCCAGATGGGGGAGGTTGTCTCGACAATTCCAAGTTGGTATTCTTTCCAAATGTGATCTTGTGGTTCTCTTGTAAATTATAATTTGTTATGTGGGATACAAAGCATTTCCTTAATTAAGACTATGAGAATTAAAATTTGAATTTTCGTCATTCAAGTTTAAGAGATTGTGTGGAGTTGCCACGATAGTTGCTGCATTAGTATTATAGATCATTTAATACTGGTTGGATTAAAAACAATGGTTGCCTCCTTCATTCCCTTTGGAGATTTCTGTAGTTCGAATTTTTTGTTTTCCCCATACTTTTTGTGTTCTTCTTTCTGTGGACTCTCCATCCCATTTGGAGAAGGACAATGATTGGAAATTACATCTTGAATGTTAAAATTCAACCACAAGAAGAACAGGCATCTACTTTTGTTTTTTCAATTGTTTAATTGTAAATTGTGAAAAGTTGATTGGAACAACTGTGGGCAGGCCATAGATCTAGATTCCTTAAAATGATGAATTCAAACTATAGTAGTTTTGTTGTGAATTTAGCATGAGAATTTTCTGACTGAGAGTTGTTTTACGTGGAAATATCAAACTAGGTTCCGCATAATCGTTTACTTTGGATTTGTTAGTTTGTAGGTTTATATGCTGTTCCTTTTTTTTTTTTTTCCTTCTGTTACTAATTTATGAGAGGTTTTACTTATAGAGTTTTGTAAATTTTGTGGGGTATTTTTTTTGTGTACCCGCTAGTTCTTTCATGTTTCTAATGCCTTCTTTCATAAGTGAAAAGCTGAATTGAAAATAATTGTTTATTGCATTGGCTTTCCTTCAGCTACTGTTCAAATGTCGTATAAACTATATCCATTTTGTATGCAGCAATTGGGTTTAATGTTGAAACTGTGCAGTACAACAACATCAAATTCCAGGTCTGGGATCTTGGTAAGCCAATCTAGGTCCTGATATATTTTAGTGAAGATATGTGATCTCATGTTGTATTATTTTCTCCATGACTACTCTTATGAGATTGCAACACACTCTAGAGAGAGAGAGAGAGAGAGAAGCATGCATTGTTCTGCTAAATTATATATGTGTGTTTGATTGCATGTCTGTGCTTTTTTACTATGACAATCTTATCAACTTGGGGCAAGTATTAGCTTTTGATTATTTTGTCAAATCCATCCAAGCATCTTGGTTATGTCATTAATAGCTTTTCGTTGTCTGTAATGCAGGAGGACAGACTAGTATCAGGTTAGTCTTGTCCTTTTATCAGTTTTTGGATATTTTCCTCAAAAGTTGAAATTTTATATGTTTTCTAGTTTTTTTTTCCAATGCTTGGTTAAAATCTCTAGCTTGTTGAAACAATATCTGGTAACTATTAGGAAAGACAGGGTTGAATATAATCTGTTTAACGTAAAAAAATAATTGTTTAAGCAGGTAAAGGCATGTAAGTGGTTGTATATTGAAATTAATGATATTGCATAACATATGCAAACTTGGAAGGTTGTAAGAGTAGAAATTCATCTCAGGTTGTCATTTTTGTTTTTGGTTCTCTCTGTCTCTCTCTCTCTCTCTTCTCCTTAATGGATAATAGCTTATAGTTTTGTTATTTATTATCAAGTGTTCATGATGTTTTTTTTAAAAAATGTTAATATGTTTTAAATTTCTCGAATGCTTAATTTTTATTAATAACGTATGAAAAAAAAAAAAGCTCTGTAGTTTACTAGAATTGTTAAGACACTCTTAAATTGGGATAGCCAGCTCTCTCTTGTCTGTGAATTTCTTTGTCAATGTAAATATTTTTCCATCTAAACAATGGATTAGCGCCATCCTGCACCCCTAAATGAGATAGGATCCTCTTCTTTTTATTTTCTCCCCCAAATATTCAACTAGGTGCTCCCCCTGGCTCCTGCCTCCAATTCCCAGATCGATGGTTTCTTTAGCTGGGAGGGAGAGTACCATATGTTTTTTTTTAATCAAAAGATAGGATAGGAGGATACCTTTCTTTTTAATTTTTTCTTCTTCATTTTTCCTTTTAAAGGAAGACTTGAATTATGTTTATACTGATAATTATGATAATGTAATTTAGTAATCGTTCCAATAGTGCTTATTCTCCCTTTTTCAAGAAGCTATTTGATTGCACACTTACAATAATACCAAATTCTGATGTAAAGGGCATGGGTTCCATCTCTATTTGGTTCTTAGGAAATAGGGCTATATGATTTACTGTTAGCCTACATGATTACTGTTGTGTAGTTATGAAATCATGCGGTCCTATTTGCATGATTAATGTTTCTAAAGAATTGTTTTTCAAAAAAGGATTATTCTCCCTTTTCAAGAAGCCATTTAATTTGCACACTTGCAATAATACCAAATTCTGATCTAAAGAGCACGAATTTGGACTTTATTTGGTTCTTAGGAAGTAGGACCGTATGATTTACTGTTAGCGTATATGATTACTGTTGTGTGGTTATCAAATTCTGTGGAAGCTTGACAATGCGTCTGGTTTTAAATGGAGATCAATGTCTGGTTTTTTCTTTAATGTCTTTATTTTTGGAAATACTCTTGGATTTAAATTTCTTATTCACCCTTCTGTTCTTTGAAAATGAAAATATTATATCTATTCTTTACCCAAACTAACTTCTGTTCTTTGATAATGAAAATATTCTATCTATTCTTTACCCAAACTAACTTATGTCGCAGAGTTTCCTACCACAGATAGTAGTCTTGGGTTATTCCAGAAGGGAACGGGAAGTGGATACTTAACCTTGTTCATTTGAGCCTGTATCAGACTTCATAAATAGTCTCTCTCATGTCATGTGTCAACAATATATTGTTTTTGAAGTTGACTAATCGGTGTATTTGTGACTTGATACATACTTCAGCCCATCTATATTCTACCTGTTTATTAACTATAATTGGTTCCTTAAACTTTTCTTTCTCCATCATTTTTTCTTTTCTCCTCTTTTTAAATTGTTCAAGCTAATTAGTTGCTTGCCTTGTGTCGTAGACCATACTGGAGATGCTATTTTCCAAATACGCAAGCTATAATCTATGTGGTTGATTCAAGTGATACTGATAGGCTGGTGATAGCAAAAGAGGAGTTTCATGCAATACTTGAGGTACAATATGGTCGGCACTTGTAAAGTTGGTAAACAAAATGTAGAATTTGTCAAATACCTGAGCTTGTGTGTTTCTGAAATTTGGAAATGAAGTCTAATGATTAGTTATATTGTCAAATTATGCATTTTAGTATATAAGGTTTATTTGATGCTGAGTGAAATCTCAATTCTACATTAATGAAATACATCATCAAGAGCGTGGATTGTATCTGGTTCCTAGATGGCAGTACTCAGTAGTAGTATCTTTGCATCACTATTCTTTTCCTTCAGTTTCAAAAGTCCTGCACAAGAAACAAATTGAACGTCTCTGAACTGTCCACATTTTTTTTATAAAGTATTGAGCTTGGTAATAGTTTTTAAGTTTGTTTATTAGACAAGTTTACTGTTTTCAATTTTCAGTCGATTTTTGTCAGCCAGTTCCAATAGTTTTTCTTTTGTGTGTTTGTTCAGGAAGAAGAGTTGCGGGGTGCAGTTGCGTTAGTTTTTGCGAATAAGCAGGTTAGTGCTGTTGCCGATTATTTATATTGTTAGCATTTTTGGTCAGAAAATAGAATCCAATAGACTTTGAATCTGATAGTTGAAGTATGTTTATGCAACTGGGCTTAAAAAGTGGGATTTAAGAATGTTTGTATGTGTTTTGGAAGGTACGTAAAAAATATCATTTTATCTTTTTTGTGTTAGAAAAACCGGAATTATTTTTCTTTCTAGTGTTTATTTACCTTTTATTTTATAAATACATTATTTAGTTTCTTTTTGAGTTCATCAATATTCACTTGGAGGGATTTGAACCTTTGACCTCTTAGAGAGTACACATGATTTATGTCATTTGAGACACATTATTAAGTTTAGTAACTACGAAATGTGAAAATGAGACACATTATTAAGTTTAATAACTACGAAATGTGAAAATGAATTATATGTGGAGAGTTATGACAAACAAACAAATTATGGAAACAGTAATTCTTAGTTCTTTCAGAAAATAATTGAAAACATTAAAACCTCATTTCTCTTTTTATCATTTCCCCGTAGAAATTTCTCAACTCAACTTTTGTGAGTTTGAAAACTGTGTAGCTGTTTCTCAAAACAACGGAAGGTCCGAGACCAAGCATTTGTGATTGTGTGTCCGAGGTGTTTTGAAGGCCTGTACAGAATGTTTAGTACAAATGGTTAATGCACTTTCTATTTTTCTATCTTTTCTACATATTATCTTCCCATCGGTATAGGATCTTCCGGGTGCACTTGATGATGCTGCAGTCACAGAGGCTTTAGAGTTGCACAAGATTAAGAACCGCCAATGGGCCATATTTAAAGCCTCCGCTATAAAAGGAGAAGGTCTTTTTGAGGGATTGGATTGGTAAGTACAAACATATGTCGTCTTGCTTTTTTTAATGATTCCAGAAACTTTAATAATTAGACCCTCCGCAGAAGCTAAGAAGGATGGTCGATAGCTGTGAACAAAAGCATTCACGCATTATTTTATTTGTTTTTCTCTCTTAAATTTTGTTTTTGTTGAGGAGAAAACATGAAGTTGGAAAATGGATAGCACTCATATATTCTTATAAGTAATGATTACACGCAGGCTTGTGTTCTGAACTAAATGTATGATCCCCGACAGCCTAAATGCATTGTTTTGTTTGACATAGTCGACCCAATCTTGTGAATTTATTTTTGGCTACCTTAGTTCGATATCAAATGAATTTGGTCTTGAAATGCTAGGAGCAGCATTGTCAGTCAGAGCTACGTTCTTAAACGATTTCACTCTTTTTACGGCTTTCTTCTATTTAGTTTAACTGCTGGTTAACGTGCTAATTCAGGTTAAGTAACACCCTCAAGTCTGGAGGTGGCTAAGTATTACCAGCCAAAGAAGAACATTTGAGGCACCCAGTTGGAGAATACGCTGTTTAAGCATCATGACTTGCAGAAGAGAACTCATTTGCCGAGTGATTTCGCCAGTTTTACTTGCTTTTAGTCACAATTTTTTTTTTTAAAGGGAATGATCTATTTGTATACATGTAAAATTGCTTTCATTAAAGAGGCTTTTTCTTGTTTCCCATCTTTAATTGCTGTGATTTGAATGCTATTTGTTAACATCATTTCTAATTCAGGGATAATGTCTGAGATTGAACTTTTGTCACGATTCCCCTGAAGAGGATATTCAAATTTCAACTCCTGAAGCCTAGAATTCATTGTATGGTGCTAACTGTCTTTACCTTGTCGACGAAAAGGGATGCTGGATCCACATTTGACGAGCTTTTTTAAGTCTTAGATTCGTGCCTGCCTTATAAACACATACAAATATGAATTCTTCTTTGTTTTAGGTATGCCCCAGAGAGACATGGAAGTTGTGATAAGGTTTTTGGTAGCTGAGTCTCTCAACAAACCATTCAAAGAATTAATTCAATGTTGGTTTGGGCAGGGTTAACTGAACTACAAAAGAGGTACGATCGGGCTTTACTTTCGTCGTAACTTTTAGGATATTTCTTTTTATTTGGGTTGGTTCGGGTTATTCTTTGTTTAGGGATGTTATTATTGGGATCGAATGTGCGAGATGATGTTTGGTAGTAGAGTCTCCATATGTTGCAGTAAAGAAGAAAGGCCTTGATGTTAAGTTGATCATTGTAATAAAAGAAGCAAGTCAATGTTGGCCTAGGTAGGAGTTAAAGTAATTGAATTATAAAGGTTGTTTTGTTGGGGAAAAAGTAGCACGAAAGTAATTGAATTTAAAAATACTACATAAGTAACCCTATTCTTGGGTAGAAAAAATTGAAATACATGCAATAAAAGGGAGATCTATCCTTTGGTAGAAGATCACGACCTTGGTCTCTACTTTTTAGTCTAGACAGGGTTGAATGTGTAGTACTTTTCTACAAACGACTGATGTATGTGCACATGGACCTATACACATAGACCTATCAGGCAGGCTCATATATATACCCCTATGCCTATTTGTTGGGGTAGTGTACACACTCATGCTGCTTTGTTTGGGTAGTGTACACTCATGCTGGAAGCCACAAAGAGAAAGGAGGGCACATAATATCACGATATACATGATATCATAGTGTATGCATCCGTATTCATCATGATGGAGAATTATCCCGATGCACGTGACATATAAAATGCATTAGGTCCCCATAACTTTAAACTATAGCATACACTTATGCAACTCATGCCTCCATTTTTTTATGACATAACGTTCCCATGAGACATACATGCGTAATAGTTGTCATATTTTTTGTGATTAACATACATGTTAACATAGTTACATGGCGTGACATATGGAGATTCATGTGCATCATACAACATTGATATCACAACATAGTTTCATAACTTAACTTAATCATATAATAGTATAGCTGATACATAACATAACTTGTAACACGACATATCATATATCATACCATAAACATAATTAACACAAGTTAAATAATCATAACACACAACACGTGCAGGGGCTATAGGGCACACATCATTCATATAACAAACAAGTCATCCAACTAAGCCAATAATGAAGCCATTATGGTTGCCCTAAGTCAGAGTCGCTAATTATTCCTAATACTAGCTTCAATCTATTTCTCAAAGTCTATTTCTATCTATGTGAGTCTACCACATTGGATAAAGATTTAGAGAAAAATAGATTTAATTGGAAGGGTTCAATTATATTTAATATTTCATACATATTATATAATAAAGGAGAAAAATATATTTAATTTAAAAGGTTGAAATTAAAATTATAACTTAATATATTAAATATTCAAATATGTTATTCTATCTTTAACCATATTCTCCCCAAATTCATATAAACAAATCAGAAAATGTTTTATCAAGGGTCAATATATATATATATAGATATATATATATATATATATATATATATTCAATATTATTTATTATTGCATAAAAGATCAAATTTTAACCTTACAAAAAAAAAAAAGAATTATGCAATATGCTTGGATTTACCAAATTGTCTTTTTATCAATAATGAAATGGTCAAACCTTTTAATTCTTAAACTTTATTATTATCTTTCTTGTAGCATTATACAAACTTTTTAATTAATTATTATTAATATATGAATACTTAAATAGGTTATTATTAAAGTTTCTTGAATGGTCAAAGTTATTATGATTGACATTTTCTCTTTAATTATGGTCTACTAAATAATAATTTATCTATATAAATAATGTAAACATATGGAAACTCGTGATTGGGTATTGAATTGATTTTAAACAATATCTTCAAATTCTACCCTCGATCTCTATTCATTAATTTTAAAATGTCTATTTTAACCCTAATTTTAATCAACAAATTTATTTTTGTTATCGTGTTCATAATTTGATGACTTTTGTTCGCAAAATTAATATAAATTCTATACAAAGAAATATTTAAATAGTTATTTTAGGAAATTTATTTAGTGCAGTGTTACATTAGGTTCATTTTTATTTTTATTTTTATTTCAAACACATGAATTATTTAGTGCAGTGTTACATTAGGTTCATTTTTATTTTTATTTTTATTTCAAACACATGAAAATAAAGAGATTGAAATATTTAATTTAAGTAAGAAAATATCTACCAGTTAAATTATATTGAAGCTAAGACGGCAATCTGTACGTGCCTTTTCCTTTCATTTAGCGAGATAGTTTCATAACTTTTTCGACTCATAAACATTATTCAAAGCGGAATCTTCCTTCAATCTAATCTAATTGATTGCATAAAACCCACGATAGCAACGAAGTCAGTAAAATACTAATCAAGTTGAGCTGAAATTAAGTCGATAATAGCTTTAACTAAACATCTTTATTTATTATATATATAATATATATATAATATCTCCATCTACTTAGACATTTTTCATCTAAAAATGGCTATTTTCTTCCTATTTGCCATTTTATTACACCCCTCGTTGTTTTAGCATTTGAAGGCCAACATACCTGCAAAAAAATAATTAACATATGAATTTTTTAAAATAAAACAATAGCACATAAAATCACATATTTTCTTTTTCTTTTTTAAAATATATATTAACAACTCAATTATTTATTATATTAACAACTCACCGGCCGAGCATCATGAGGGTGGCAATAGGGTTAGATCCCGGCGAGACGGCGAAAGTGGAGCCGTCAAGAACACGAAGATTCTGTAATCCAATCACACTATAATTACCGTCGACCACTTTTCCGACCAAACATCCACCATGGTAATGCCAATACGTTGTGACTGTTCTCTTGCAAAACTCCGCAACAGAGCTATCATTCGACAAGTTTTCCGGCAACGGAGGCCCTAAAAACTGAATTGCTCTATTACCCACCAAATCCCTGGTTTTAATGTTTTCTATGATTTGGGTTTTTAGAAAATCCCCCACTTTTCTAACTCCTCCAACGCACAGCTCAATATCACCCGGGTTAGAATAGTAATTGAATCGCACAATGGGGCTGGTTTTGACGTCGGTGGAGGAGTTCAGCCGGAGAGAGCCGACGGAGCTGAGTTTGGAGAATTTGCCGCCGATGGTGGCTATGCTGAGGTTGACGGATGTGGAGTTGGGCGGAAGAAGGCTGAAAGAAGGGGGGATTGAGAAGGGTGATGTGCTGGCGATGGATTGGAAGTAGTAGGTGTTGTTCTTTGAGATTCCGATCACTTTTGAAGAGGTGAAATCTACTGGAAATGGAAGAATTGGAACGACGCCGACACGGGGATTGTCCTTCATGAACTGACCAACGTGTGGGTTGTCGAGGATGACGGGAAGGTTTAAGGATGAAAGATGGGATTTTGGGCCAACCCCACTTAGAAGGAGAAGCTGTGGGCTTCCAATGGCTCCGGCACTCACAATTATCTCTCCATTCTTGCGGATGACTGCTGTGTGTAGCTTTCCTTTTGAATCAGAGTACAAAACCCCATTTGCTGATGATCCTATAAACAAACAAACACAAACACATGTGAGCTAATAAACTTGATTTGATTTAGTATACTTAGTACGGAAATTAGTATACTTAGTACGGAAAGTTAGAGGAGGACAATATTTGTTAGTAGTGGCTTGGGCTGTTACAAATGGTATTAGGGCTAGTCATTGAGCTGAGTGGTGTGCTCCCAAGGAGGTGAATTGTGACATCCCACATCGGTTGAAGAGGGGAACGAAACATTCCTTGTTAGGGTGTGGATCTTTAGTAGACGCGTTTTAAAAATCTTGAGAGGAAGCTCGAAAGAAAAAGCCCAAAGAGGACAATATCTACTGGCGGGAGCTTGGACGGTTACAAATGGTATTAGAGCCACCCACCAAGTAGTGTGCCAGCGAGGACGCTGGGCTCCCAAAGGGGGTGGATTGTGAAATTCCATGTTATTGGAGAGAGGAACGAAACATTTCTTATAAGAATGTGGTAACTTATGGAGTATGAGTGGATTGTGAGATCCCACACTGTTGTAGAGGAGAACGAAACCTTTCTTATAAGAATGTGATAACCTATGGAGCATGAGTGGATTGTGAGATTCCACCTTGTTTGAGAAGGGAACGAAACATTTGTTGTAAGAATGTGGTAACTTATGGAGCAGGAGAATTGACCGTAGTTGACAAATTGTGGACCAAGTTTTATGCTTTGTAACATTATTAGTGGTTCATGAGAGAGTTTAAAAGCTAGTTATCTCCACTATAAATACTCATGAGATATATGCTCTTTCACAACTACAACAACGAGAATTGAAATACTAACCAGAGAAGATAATTCGTTGGACAGTAGCCCGAACAGCGACTTTGAGATTTCGAGGTCGAGCCTTGTTGAGAAGCTCCACAGCTCCATGCCTATTGCCATTCTCATCAAAAATAGAACCTGTAATTTTAGTACCCACAACGTCTCTCAACTCAAACCCATTATCAGGCACAATTCCTCCTTCAACAAGAATCCTTCTAAAAGCATTTTGCCAAGCATTCAAACTTGGCCTATACACCAAAGCCTCTTCAACCCATTCATACGCCTTCTCCACCATTTCCATGTCAAATTTCTGCACCCCTAACTGTGTTTTGAAGAAATCTGCGTTCGGTTTCGAGTACACTCCGCCGTTGATCATGCTAGTGCCACCAAGGACGCGCCCTCTTAGGTTCTGCACGCCCTCCTTGGAAGTGAAACGATTGTAGGGATTTTTGGCATCATCTTCAACAGTGAAAACGTTGAGTAAAGCTTGTTCTTTAAGCACTGATGGGTATTTATTGGGTTCACTGCCTCTTTCAATAAGGAGGGTTGAGAAGTTTTTTGATAATGTTGCAGCTAATGGGCACCCTGCCGTTCCTCCCCCTACAATTATGTAGTCATACTCTTCCTTTTCTGGAAAATCTTTGCCATCGTGTACGAATTTCATGTACCTAACATCTACCCAAAAAAAAATTATAGGACATGCTACATGCTAACTATGAAGTTTTTATGATTGAACCACAAACAAATAAATGAAGGTGCATTCTGTTTGTATAGATAGATAGTAACTTTTAAATCTTTTATTAAACATTTTTTAACTATCTTATCTTCCGGGTCGCTTCCATTATGATGTGATCTTGGTTTATTCACGTAGCCTTCATTTACTTAGGCCTTATTAAACCTTATATATTAGATAAAATCTGGTTGATTAGGATTTGATAGAACACGTAATAACATTCATAATTTTCATGTCTAAAGTCAGTTTCGTGTTAAGTGAACATATCTCAACAATAATTGATATGTACTTTTTTCTTAATATCGAAGAATCAAATATGTTAGTTTCTGTACATTATTAGGGATAAAAAATTGATGGGTCGAGCCGTGACAAGAACAAGAACTTGAGACTGAAATAAGCAGAAAGATAGAAGGGATTTACCTTGATTGGGTTCAGTGTTGGTAGAGATTAGGAGTCGTAATTGGGAGTGAGAGAGAAAGACAAGTATGAGGAGGAGAAAGGTAGCCATGGTTGAATTCTCCATGAACTTGTTCCCCCGTAATTGCCTTCGCAACCATTGATGTTTATATAGACACAGGATTGAGTCTAAAACAGAGTACAAGTTCTACAAGTAATGGGAGAAAGTCAATTTATGCAACTTGTTCAATTTATCAAGTTTTTACTTTTTAATGTTTTATTTACTATTTTCATACTTAGGTTGGTTTAAAGATGTTTTCGAATAGGTTAGTTTGTCATGATGAAATTTTAAATGTTTATTTCTACATAAGAGAATAACATGAATATGTTATGATGACCATAACGACTTTAAGTTAGTAGAAATCTAGAACCGTTACATTAATTTTATAATGTAAAACTTTTAAATTGTTAAATTAAATACTTAATTAATGACCATAACAACTCATTTTACTTTTGCACTAAAGATGATATTGGACTCAACTCATAATTATGGTAATTATGAAAATAAATTTAAGGGAAAATTTCTAAGTATCGAACTAGCTAGCCGGCCTATATTAATGAGTGTGAAAGATACACTTGTAAACACTTTAATTACAGTGGTTGGCTACCACGGATGGATATAGAGAAATTTCTTCTGTCTGAATCACGTAAATCTTTTTATCTCTTTTTTTAATTTATGTTTATGGGTGTGTGAGTACGATCGATATTGCTTTCGCTTCCACTGCATCAATTAGTATTAGAACATGCAGCTACAAAAAGAAATATATTAGTCAAATCCTTTTGGAACCCACGTTATGAAAAAATATGGGCTAAATCATGTTGGGCATGTGTTTGGCGATAGAGTGTCGCACACGGAGCTTTGGCCTCTTGGTTCGAGCTAGAACAACAATACCTCGGGGTTCAACTAGCTTTCGAGCACGCATTCTCCATCCTTCAACGAAGATTTTGTTGTTATGCATGTCTTTCTAGGCTCAATCGTGTTGCATCTAGCCTACTTTAAGGTGGCCCCATATTTGAGCTTTTTCTTGGAATATCCTCCCTCTCATTTGGGCTGATTTTTAGCGTTTGAATCTTCGTGCTTCAAATGTTGCTTCAAACATTATGTTGTGTGAACTGAGTAACGGATTTGGGTTGCTCGGCCTTGACCTGAGTAATTGGAGTAAACATCGATTAGGGTTGTCACCAAATCTTTCTATTGTACCTCACATATTTCGCACGAGTTGGATTACATGTTGAATTTCGAGTCAAATAAATCGTTTCCAAGCTGTCAAAGCCAAGTAAGCCAAGTCGAGTCGTATGAAGCCGAAGGTAGGGCGCTTGCTGGTCACGTGAAGCAAGTGGGTCGGTCGGACGTGGACGTCACGCGGCCTAAAGCGCGTGCAGGTCAGGTCGTCACGCGGGCTGAAGACGAACATAAGTGGGCTTTGGGTCGTGAGGCGTGTGCGACAATGCGTATCTAGGTTGCTGGATCTAACACCAGTGTGGGGTTACCCTACTAGAATATCTAGCCTATGGATTCGTCTTCTCAACTTGACTCTCTGAAACTGCAACTATTCTACTGTTGAGCATTGTTGGGAGGGAGTCCCACATTCACTAATTAAGGAGTTGATCATGAGTTTATAAGGAAGGAATAGATCTCCATTGCTACGAGATCATTCGTAAAAATAAAAAGCAAAGTCACGAGAGAGAGTTTATCTACTTTTACTTCAAGAAACATCCCTAAATTTAAACAATTTTTCGGTTTCTTTTACAGCTAACAATGAATTCAAATTTTATAATGAATCCCATTTCAAGAATTAAAACATAAAACATAACGTTCATCCGAGTTCTTGAGAATAAAAAACACATCATTTTATTTCTTAAATTCGTATACAATCTTTAGAAACTAAAAATATAAATAGCAACGATCAAAACACATATAATCCAACAATGTCAAGCAATAATCTCTCTTAATTGACACTCCTTAACTTGATCTTTGTTGCAGCACCTTAAGCCCAACATATCTGCAAAATAATTTCAAAATTATTAGTTTATGGAAACAAAAACATAATGACAAAATCTCTGTAGCTTAAGAACTCACCGGCCAAGCATCATGAGAGTGGCCATAGGATTAGTCCCCGGCGAATCAGAGAACGTGGAGCCATCCACCACACGCAAATTCTTCATTCCGATGACTCTGTAATCACCGTCGACAACTTTTCCGACCAAACATCCACCATGGTAATGCCAATAAGTCGTCACTGTTTTCCGACAATACTCTTCAACGGAGCTAACATTCCATAAATTCTCCGGCAATGGAACCCCCATAAACTGAAACCCTTTATTACCCTCCAAATCCATCGTCTTAATCTTTTCCATCGTTTGGGTTTTAAGCAAATCCCCCACTTTTCTTACTCCTTCAACACACCGAGCAAGATCATCCGGATGCGAATAATAATTAAATCGAACAATTGCATTGTTCTTCGCATCAATTGAGGAATTTAAACGCAGAAATCCCTCGGAATGAACTTCCGAGAATTTCCCAACGAAAATAACCAAGCTGGGGTTGATCGAAGTGGCTTGAGGTGGAAGAAGACTGAAAGTTGGGGGAGCCAAAAACGGTGAAGGGCTCGCAAAAGCTTGTAAATGCACATTGTCCTGTAATGTCCCGACGACTTTTACCGAGGAAGGAGCCAATTGGAATGGAAGCACGATGGTGGCGCCGAAACGGGGGTTGTCGGACATGAATTCGCCGACGTATGGCTGATGGTGAACGACGGGGAGTTTTAACGATGAAAGATGAGATTTTGGGCCAACCCCACTTTGAAGGAGAAGCAGAGGACTTCCGATGGCGCCGGCGCTCAAAAAGATCTCACCTTTCTTGCGGATAAACGCTGTATGAATCTTCCCTTTTGAATCTGAATATGACACCCCATTTGCTGATAAGCCATTGAAGAGGATTCGTCGGACGGTGGCGTTAACAGCGACTTTAAGATTCTTGGGCTCTGCTTTATTGAGAAGCTCCACCGCGCCATGTCTGTTGCCTTTGCCATCAAAGATGGAGCCGCCAGTTTTAGTGCCGATAAGGTGTGTCAAATTGAACCCATTATCAGGGCCAACGCCGGCTTCCAACAACGCTGCTTTAAAAGCGGATTGCCAAGCGTTTAAATTTGGCTTGGAAACGACGGTTTCTTCGACCCATTGATAAGCCTTGTCCACCATTTCCATGTCCCAATTGACGCCTGCCGTTTCGAAGAATTGGCGATGGCCTCTTGAGTAGAAGCCGGCATTGACCATGGTGCCGCCGCCGAGAATGCGGCCTCTGATGTTGTCCACGCCGTCTTCGGAGGTGAAACGTTGGAAGGGGTTTTGGCCATCGTCCTCTGCTAAGAAGGCGTTTAATAGACCTTGTTCGTTTAAGACGGAGGGGTATTTGTTGGGTTCGCTGCCTCTCTCGAGAAGGAGGACTTTGAATTTTGATGATAATGTTGCAGCTAATGGGCAACCGGCGGCTCCTCCTCCTATTATTATGTAGTCGTATTCTTGTTTTTCTGGTAGATCGCCGGCGTTGTGCACGAATTTCATGTAGCTATCATCTGAACAAATCACAATCATGAATTTATTAGGATGAAGTTATTTGGATTGGGTTGAATTTGATTAATAGATTCTTGAACTTAGTTTGGATTTAATGGATATATTCTCGAAACTAAATTAGATTGAATCAAATCCATCTAAATTTATAGTTAATTTTTTAAAAAATATATATTTTTCCCCTAGACATTTTATATTTATTAAAAAAATTAAATAAATGATAAGAACAATTCAAACCAATCTGACCAAATGGTTGGATTAGTCATTATTTAACAAACACCGAACAATTAGTTTTGTTAAGAATGAAAAGCTCTCATATCATGTTAAGAATGAGAAATATAAGTGGGATCGAAAGTCCAAGAAACATAGGTGGGATCAAAAGTCCATCGTCCTCTTTTGATCTCTATGGTACCAACCTATGTTTCTCATTCTTAACATAGTATCATAGCAGGAGAAGAAGAAGAACAAAACAAAAGAAAAGTGACAGAGATCAGAAGGGAACTACAGCTGAATTGAGATCAACTTCTACGAAATATATCATCCTTTTAAACCCACTTCTATTTCTCATTCTTAACAGGATTGGGTCTAAAAAATGTCTTAATCCGACTCAACCCAACTCGAGAACACTCCTAGTGTAATAACTCAAGTCCACCGCTAATAGGTATTGTTCTCTCTGGGCTTTCTCTTTCGAGTTTCTTCTCAATGTTTTAAAACGAGTTTGTTAGGGAGAGATTTCCACACCCTTATAAAGAATGTTTTATTCTCCTTTCCAACTGGTGTGAGATCTTACACCTAAAATCTATAAAGAAACGAGTATAAATTTTTATAGAAAAAAACTAGAAAGAGGGTTTAATTCATACCTTGATCGGGGATAGTGTTAGAAGAGATGGCTCCGAATTGAAAGGTAGAGATGAGAACGAGGAGGAGAATGGTAGCCATGGAACGCTCCATAATTGTTTATATCTTCAAGTTTGCAACCGTGTTGGGTATTTATATACATACAAACTTCCAATCTTAATTTGACTGCAACTCAATGATTCATAAAATTCATCCAAAATTATTATTTATTTTCAACCAACCTAGTCTTTTCTTGTGTGCTGCACATTTTTCAAATGAAAATTTAGGTTTTTTTTAATCAAACTTAGGTTTATTTAAGCATTTTCTTTATCCAAGAAAAGGTTGAGTAATTTACTATTATTTTAATTTTATAAAATTTGATTCACATTATAATAGTTAGATGAACATGGCTCTCCACAATGGTATGATATTGTTCACTTTGAGCATAAACTCTCGTGACTTTGCTTTGAGTTTCCCAAAAGACCTCATACCAATGGAGATAGTATTATTTGATTATAAACCCATGATCCTTCTCTAAATTAGCCGATATAGGACTTTCATCAAGCAATAATAAATTTATAATTTTTGGAGCCCGTTGATATATTATTATTATGAAGTTAAAACTGATAGTGACATGTAATAATAATAAATAAAAAACAAAAATAGACCATTCATGATTTCCTTTTATTGAAATACAATGAATGCATCATTGACTCTTAGCTAAAAAAGATTATCACTTGCGACAATAATCTCACTTGTTTTTTTGGATCGATGTTCTCACGACTAACCTACCATGTTGATAATGCTATAAAATAATTTATTATAAAAAAGCTTAATATATAATCGATGTGATTACATCAACTCAATGTCATCGAGACCTTTTCTTTTTAGAGGTTTCTATGTAATTAGGTTTCTATTTATCCTCTACCAAATGTTCGAGTTGTAAAATGAATAAATTGTTCCACCCTAATTAACAAATAAAGATAATATGATCTAGAGTTCTCGAACAAACAAAGTACACCATTTGTTCGACACTTGAGGTTCATAGTTGCTTTGTTCGACACTTAAGGATTCTATTGACATGACTAAATTAAGATAAGAGTATGACTATAATACCATGTTAGTAACAATGACCTTCCAAACATAAGTTCTCATGATTTTGCTTTTGGTTTCTCCAAAAGGTCTCGTATCATTGGAGATAATGTCCTTCTCTTATATACCAATGATCTTCCCTTTAATTAACCAACGCGGAACTCCAACAATCCTCAACATATCGTTGTCTCAAATTAGTCAAACTTGTTGAATATGTTAAATTAAGATGGAAGGGAAATGATGAAAATTGAAGGTTGACCAAATCAAGGTAAACGAGGATTAGGTTGAAATTTTGTTTTTTGCTTGTAAAGCGTCATCTCTTAGATCTCTCATCTCTCCCGCTCCTTCTAAATTACTCTCTCCCTCGCAACCAAGTATCTCCTCGTTATGTTCGTCTAGTGGGTTTAATGTACATGATAAACATCTCGAGAAAATTAAAAAAAAAATCGAAATACCAAATTTTAGATCTCACCATAGTATGTTAATCTAAATCATGACGGCAAAGGATCACTAAGTTAATATTTTTAATATTCCATCGTTTTCAAATTTGTTTATTTAGATAAAGACAGTGGCATCCTATGTAGCTGGTGATATTTCCAACGAAACCCACGAGATAATCAAGATATAATTTTCTTTTAATATTCTAATCATGTTCCTAAAGTGGATCATCACAACAAAATACGTTTCTAGATGAGTAAAAGAATATAATATATTTTTTTAGGAAAATTTAAGGGCAAAAATTGTGGAATCAAATAATTTTGTTTTGATTGGTCAATATAGGACACGTACGCACATTTTGAATTCATATCACTGCCGACATGACTCGACAAAAATGGAGACTGCTATACTTCACTTTCTCTTTCCTTATTTTAATATATTATAACAAACCATATGCTTAAATTATTTATATTATAACAAACAAAAATAATTGCAAATATCAAAAATATTTATGCGCCAATATTAATTTTAAGTTTTAGAAAAAAACTATTTTTAAATGATCTTTAAAATAATTTAAAGGTATTATTGAAACTTTAAAAATTTTATTAATATTTTTTTATACGCTTACGTACATAAATATTTTTTTTATTAATTTAGCCGTCAACCTATTCAATTTATTTTATAAATATTGTTTATCAAATGACAATTAAATAATTGAAATGGAAATATAAAACAATGTTTTTTAAATAATTCTATTGTTTTTTTATTATTATTATGTGAAGTCTTAGTCAATGGTATTATAATATTTTGTCATATTTTATCAATTTTCTTTCTTTTTTTTTTTTTTTTTTTTTGGAATTATCGATCCGTTTTCGTGGTGATGTATGCTAGTAGCTATCTTAATGGAAGAGATCCTTATTAAATTTCTCCCAACTCAAATTTTATTGCAATTTATTTATTATTTTTTTCTCTTTCTTTAATTAATAGACATCAATGCACCATCATTATTGCAATGTCTTTTCCAATCTTGTCATAAATATGTCAGTACCTTATATTAAATAAATGACATTAGAAAAGCAAGATATTGTAAATCTTTTTTTATGAGACAATTTTGGTAACTTTATGACATAAGATGTAACCGTCTAAGCTCACTATTAACCGATATTATTTAGTTGGGTTTGTTATGTATCGTTATCAGTTATGGAGAGGTTTTCACACCCTTATAAGGAATGCTTCGTTTCTCTCTACAACTGATGTGGGTTCTCACAATCTACCCCCTTTAAAGGTCCAGCGTTTTCGCTATGTCTGACTATGATACCATTTGTAACAACTCAAGTCCACCACTAGCAGATATTGTCCAAAACTTATGAGATGAGACACGTGTTACTTCTCATCTTACTAATTAGTTTTGAGATGAAGCACTACCACATACATTATCCAATATGGTTCTAGTGTCTATGATTCCCAAATAGGTATTCGGTCCAAAAATGGTAAGCCCAAAGAGATGAACCTCACAATCTTTATATGATACTTGGGTACTCCTCTCATTGTCACTTGATTGTGAGATAGAACCCTATATTTATCTAACATCAATTATACTAGATATGGTGCACTTCAATTATAAACTCTCATGGCTTAGTTTTTAGTATCGAGAAAGATCTTATACCAAGAGAGATAATATCTCTGACGTATATATCAAGAAGCAATTACCATTTCATTTCACAGTCCGATAAAAAAATGTGAACTTATTATTCATCAAATTACAAAAAAATTCATCCACCCTAGCCCAGTCTCTCTTGCAACATCTTGAGGCCAACATACCTGCAAAAACATTTCCAAAAGTGAAAATTTGAATGGTAGAATAAAATCATTGTAAAAGGGGTTGGTGAAAATTTTAAAATTTAAAACAAAACCTACGACCCACCTGCCCAACATCATGACGGTGGCCATCGGATTGGTTCCCGGCGACAGAGAAAAAGTCGAACCATCAACAACACGAAGCTTCTTAATTCCCATCACTCTGTAATTATCATCCACAACTTTTCCGACCAAACATCCTCCATGGTAATGCCAAAACGTCGTCACCGTTTTCCGACAGAAATCTCCGACCAATCTATAATCCGACATGTTTTCCGGCAACGGAGCACCCAAAAACTCAAACCCCTTTTTACCCTCCAAATCCCCTGTTTTAATCCTCTCCATACTTTTGGTATTCACCAAATCCCCAACTTTTCTAACCCCTTCAACGCACCGTTCAACATCATCCGGATGTGATAAGTAATTAAATCGTACAATTGGGTTTTTTCTCCCGTCTAGCCGGAGGCTTCCGACGGAGGACACGGTGGAGAATTTACCGGCGAAGACGGCAAGGCTGAGATTCACAGCGGTGGAACGAGGAGGAAGAAGGCCAAATGGTGGGGAGATTGAAAAGGGTAAAATACTTGAGATGGATTCGATGTGGATGTTGGGTTTTAAAGTTCCGACGACTTGTACGGACGTCGGCGGGGTGAGAAATGGGAGGACGATGGCGGCTCCGAAGCGAGGGTTATCGGCCATGGATTGGCCGACATGTTGGTTATGGAAGACGACAGGTAGTTTTAAGGATGAAAGATGAGATTTTGGGCCAACCCCACTTCGGAGGAGAAGATGTGGGCTCCCAATAGCGCCGGCGGTGAGAATGATTTCTCCATTTTTGGAGATTGTTGCTTTGTGGAGTTTGCCTTTGAAATCGGAATATAAGACTCCACTTGCAGATAAACCTAAAGGATTCAAATAAGTAATTAATTAGAAGGAGAAATGTATCTTCGATTCATGCATGCGTAGAAATACGTGGGACTCAACCAATCGATGTGGGATCCACCAAATCCACTCTTTCGGAGCCAGCGTCCTTACTAGGACACTGCCTCCTTGCAGGCACATCGCCGTGTCTGTCTCTGATATCATTTGTAACGGTCCAAGTCTACAAGTAGCCGATATGGTCATCTTTGGATTTCACCTCAAAAATTTTAAAATGCTTATGTTAGAGAGAGGTTTCTACATCTTTATAAAGAGTGTTTTGTTTTCCTCCCGAACTGATGTGGGATCTCACATATAATATCTATCTAAGCACGTATTACCCACGAACGTATTACCCACGAAGGAATTCTAATAAAATTCAAAATTTGGTGATAAAATTAATATATTTAAACTGACCATTAGATTGAGAGAAGATGATTCTCTTGACCGTGGCTTGTGTTGCAACTCGGAGATTCCTAGGATCAGCCTTATTGAGAAGTTCCACAGCTCCATGTCTTCTTCCTCTAGAATCAAAAATAGAACCTCCAGTTCTTGTCCCAACACCATGTTTCAAATCATATCCATTATCAGGGCCAACCCCAGCTTCCAAAAGCGCTTCTCGGAACGCCGACTGCCAAGGGCTCAACTCGGGTCGAGACACGACCGTCTCTTCGATCCATTGGTACGCCTTCTCCACCGCCGTCATGTCCCATTGGACACCAGAGCTTTGGAAGAATTCCGGCTGAGCTCTCGAGTAAAATCCGACGTTGATCATGCTACCACCGCCAAGGACTCGGCCTCTAATGTTCTCGACGCCATCTTCAGAGACGAATCTCTGAAACGGGTTACGGCCGTCGTCGTTGTCGTTGAGAGTGTTGGCAATGCCTTGTTGGGATAGGACGGAGGGGAAGGCATTGGGGTCGCTTCCTCTTTCAAGAACAAGGACGGAGAAGTTTGATGATAATGTTGCAGCTAATGGGCAACCGGCGGTTCCTCCCCCTATTATTATGTAGTCGTATTCTTCTATTGTTGGTAATGTATTGGCGTTTTGAACAAACTTCATGTAACTATCATCTGGAAGAAGAAGAAAAAAAAAAAATCAATCAATCTAACCTAATTCAAATAATTTAGATTAAATTATGAACTTATTTGAATCGAGATGAATTGAATTCAAATGAGTGAATCTTGTTTTCTTTTTCTTACAATAAAATATATATGCAAATAATATTTTCAATCTTATTTATTTATTTAATTCTATAATTATTATTTTTATTATTTATTCGACTCTTAAAAAATAAATTTAAATGATTAATTTTTAAAATATATATTGAATTGAGATGCAAATTTTAATTAAATATTTAAAAATAAATATTTTATAAATTAACTTTTTACTTTTATTAAAATAAAAAAATTGAATAAATGTCCAAAAACCACTCCGAACCAAAGAAACCCATTTTTTGAGTTGAAAATTTGTATAACTCAAATAATGGAGTCGGATCTAAAAAAATGTCATAACCCAACTCAACTCAGCCACGAACACGAGTAAAATTTAGAAATAAAATTAAATATTTAAGAATCTAACGGACATTTTTGTCCGTCTCTATAAAAAAAAATATGAAGAGAGATAAAAAAGAGAAGAAATACCTTGATTTGGTATAGTTCGGGAGAAGAGAAGTGGAATTTGGCATTGAAAGGTAAACAAAAGTAAGAGTAGGAGAAGGGAAGCCGCCATTGATGAATGCTTGAAGGTTTTAGAGAAGAGGAGAGAGGTTGGAGTATGCTAGAAAGATGGTCCGTTATTGATTTTTATATACACAGATTTGGTCGGCCATGGGTGAACTTTTCAGCACAACTTGGGTATAAATCGAGTGAAACCATTGACTTATATGTCTTGTAAATTCAAATCGAGTTTATGTTAACTTTTGGTCAATGCACCAAAAGACACGTCTATTTCAGCGTAGACTACAGAAAAGGTTTGAAAGTTTAATACCAATGTCTCCCAACTAGTAAAATGGGGGGATGAGATTTAATATGAGTTTTAGTGTCTCATAATCATACCATAAATCATGATGATGAAGATCTTCATTGAGGTCAAGTCGGAGAAGAGAGTTGTAACGACCCAACCCCAATCATAATTAGTTTCATAATATGTCTCGAAAGACAAGTTTAATTCACAAGCTACTAAAAAAACTCATAAAATCACGAGGGCATAAATCCTATGAACAACGAGAAACCCTCCTCATCACACCTATATGATTCTACTGGGAGTGATTGAACTAAGCTAACGTAAGTATCCATATTTATAATGTGCTTGCAATCCTTGGTAGTGAAACATGGGAATACGAATCCGAGGCAATAAGTGTATCCCACATGCTTAAGATTTAAAATCTTCTTCTGCATCTCTGCGATATGGTCACATTACTTACTCTTGGTTTTTAATAGTGAAGAATATCAGGCAAACAAACTTAAGTGTTTTGTCCTCATCCACATGCATCTTACCAATATAGAATTGTTCCAAGCAAAACACGCTTAATCATGAAGTTTCTAAATCATTTTCAGTCCTCCTATCTTAAGAACCGCTCTCATTCAGATGTGGTCTCCATTCATTCATGTACCCATTTTTGCATTTGGGTGTAAGACATTAAAGTGATTCTCATTTACAACTAGCTCGAATTCGTTTTACCAAGTGATACGAGATTAAGTAGGTTTAAAAATTGATATGAAATTTTGAGTGAAGATGAATATAGATTAATAACTCATCCATAATGTGATTGTTGATTGAATGAGAAGAATTATTGTTGAGGAACAGTGTGATTTTGGGAATTTAATGAAGAGTAATGGAGTCCACAAGTTGAGTTTGACGAAAAAGACGTGTGGTTGGTGGGATAGAACCTTCTTTTCTTGGTCAACTATTAACCAATCCCACAAAAAAAAATTATATATTATATTCTGGTCTTCCCATTCAAAAGTCCACCAAGGAATTAATATCAATCACTTTTTCCCATCCAACCTAACTAATATTTTCTTAAATTCTAACTCACACTTAACACGCGTTTTGAAAATGTAGTTACCATAATAAACTAAGCTTCTTCGTTCTTGAGTTGAATCTGGATTTGGGACTCAGCGGCTTGATGTCGTATTAGATAAACATGAGACTCTATTTTAAAATCATTTGGTTCAGCATGTCTGTTGAGGATATTTAGTTTTCTATCGTGATTTACCATACGTATAATATTTGACTTTTGATTATAACTAATATATTTTATTATTGAATAATGAAAAAAAAATGAAAAAAAATTAGGCCCAATAAGCCCAAAATGGTGTTAAAAGTTTAAAATTGATTTTAATTATAAAAAAAATGTAATTTGTTCCCGCTTAAAACCCACTTAATTATGAATTTTCTATGATAGAGTCACGGAAAAAAAAGTAGACATTTTTTGTATAGGTACTCACTTTTAATCATTTTAAGTTTTCTTAATTATCCTATCCTCAAGATTACTCTCGTTTAGATATGGTATCAGTTTATTCACGTACTCCTCTCCTCCACTCGAGTGTCACATACACATTCTAAACATCTCAAACATTAACTCCTAAATTTATTAGGAAAATTTTTAATTTTTATTCTAAGAATCAATTTTAATTTAATCAATCTCAATCTTAAATTCCCATATTTACCATAAATTTAGATAAATATTGAACCATTCTTTTTTCAAAAATATGGTAGAATTGAATTTTTTTTGTGAGTTTTGAATATTTATTAAATTATAAGAAAATTAAAAAGAGTGGTTGAATATAGAAAAAGGTGAAAGGAATTTTGAATTTTGATTTTTGTGATTATTATTATAAATGAAAATGGGCACGATTGTGACTTATATGTTTAGCTACTTCGTAAAAAGTAGCTAAACATATAAAAATAGGATTAATATTTGTAAGGATTTTTACGAGGTTTTTGGCTACTTCGTAAGTTTTGGAGGAGTGAGCTAGACACATGAACAAATGAGGGATATATAAATGAATTGAGTCAACGTTTGAATGAGAGTGAGCTTAAGGATAAAATAACTAAAAAAAACTTAAAAGAATTGAACGTTAATATTTATACCAACGAGTTACATCTCCACATTTAAGTGTACTTTGCTTAAATCAATTTTATATTGGATAACCCGGTGAGAATTTGATATTCTTATTCCTACCTAACAAAAAATATATATATATATATATATATGTCTTAAATTTAATTATGTATGGAAATGAGTAAAATAGTAATAAGTAATGAAAATATATAGTCTAAAATTTGGGATTTAAAAATTTGAATAAGAAATAAATAATACCAAAGTTGTGGCCCAAAATCTCTCATCCTAAGACTTTTCATAAGTAGTGTAAAACAATATGGGCCAAAACTGTTTATTTTTCAATGCATTTTAGGTTAGGGATACAACCTAAATACATTTTAAATTCTATTTGGGTCCATAATACTTTTTTTTTTAATTTGTTTTGTTTTCATTTCTAGGCTTTCATATATTCCATTCACAATAGATTTGGTATTTGTGGTTTTATTTGAGTTGAGCAAAGATGAAAAGTGGAATCCTCATCCGCATTGCCATATGAATCCACAGCACCCAAATTATACTTATCTACTATACAAACATGTATTCTCAAGGCACAACTTATCATAACATTGCTATCCAACTTTAAATAGTTGGAATGGGTCAGATTAGATAAAAACATGTATTCTCAAGGCACAACTTATCATAACATTGCTATCCAACTTTAAATAGTTGGAATGGGTCAGATTAGATAAAAACATGTATTCTCAAGGCACAACTTATCATAACATTGCTATCCAACTTTAAATAGTTGGAATGGGTCAGATTATTGGGTGATATAAACATTTATACTTAAAAAAAAAAAATAATGGCAAATCTCAAGCTACGCGAATTAAATTGGAAAGAAAATGAAAAAGAAAGAAGACTGAAAATCTATAGTTGTGGTGTGGCATCCACCACGTACCGTCGTACTACTGGTCGGTGCACAGATTTTCTTTCTTACTCCCAAAAGCTTAAATAAACACTGATTTACTCTTTAACAAACACTCTAAATTCCCACACATTTCCATTTCCCCTTCCATTTTACACACCAATTTCTCATTATGCACTCCTTCGCCGGCGGCTGGGCTGGCGTCGCCACCGCCAAACCACTCTGCTACTCCTGCAAGTCTGCATCCGCTGCCCTCTTCTGCCGCCACGACGCCGCTTTCCTCTGCCTTCGCTGCGACGCCCAAATCCACTCCCACACCACCGGCACGCGCCACCCACGTGTCTGGCTCTGCGAGGTCTGCGAGCAAGCTCCCGCCACCATCACCTGCAATGCCGACGCCGCCGCCCTCTGTCCCTCTTGCGATGCCGACATCCACTCTGTTAACCCCCTTGCTCGCCGCCACGATCGCTCTGCTATCCAACCCTTCTATGACTCACCCCCTTCCGCCTCCGTTGCCTCTGTCTTCAAATTCCTCCTCCCGACTCAACACCAACACGACGTCGGTCACCCTGATTTGAAATCCGAGGACATCTTCTTCTCCGATATGGATTCTTTGATCGATTTCGATTACCCAACTGCCGGCGACGGAGTTGTGCCTGATCAATCTAATCCCGGAACAGAGTCCACTACGCAACCCGCCGATTACTCCACCGGGAACTTCTGCGGTTTCGAGCTCTGTAGTACTCGATCTAAACTCGATGCCATTAGCTACCCATCTCAGAATCTTAGCCATAGCGTAATTTTCTCTCAAACCCATTTCTTTTTTATTAGAAAAAATAAAAAAATAAAAACTTGCCCAATTAGTTTACTCTGTTTTACTCTGCTTTGCTCTGTTCTGTTTCAGGTCTCGTCGTCTTCCTTAGACGTGGTTGCTGTACCAGATCGGAACACGACCTCCGACGCGTCGTATCCGGCGGGACAAACAGCGCTTCCTACGACGGAAAAGGCGGTCCAATTGCGGGGGATGGATCGGGAGGCGAGGGTGTTGAGGTACAGAGAGAAGAAGAAAAATCGAAAATTTGAGAAGACGATTCGGTATGCTTCAAGGAAAGCTTATGCGGAAATTCGGCCAAGGGTTAAAGGGCGGTTCGTTAAACGGAGTGAAATGAAGTCGGAAATGGAGAGAATGTACGCCGGAGGCGGCGTGGGGTACATGTCGAGCGAGGGGCAATATGGCGTCGTTCCAAGCCTTGTAGTTTGAGTGTGAGGAGTGGGGCCTGTGAGGGGAATCTGTGAGATCCTGTGTTGGTTTTTTAGCCTTCAGGATCTGATTTGGAATATAATTCCCATGTAATTTCAAATAATTTTCAATTCAAAGTCCAATAAAAATAATTGTTTAAAGGATAAACCATTTCTATTTTTGGATTGCATTATTTTGGTCAAATCTAAACTGATGACCCAAATCAAATATGAAATTTCACATAATACAATATTCTCGTTATAAAGTTTGTATTATGTATTCAACTAAAGTGCCAAAAGCTACAAAATTCTTCAAGAGCAACTAAAGTTTCATAAAAACTATGCAATTTTAATAACTCCTACCACCGATGCTCGTTGTAAAGTTTGACACATGTCCCCCTCATTCAACTCCTACATCTTCGAGTTGTTCTTGTGTAAAAGGCTTCTTGACGAGTAGCGATATGTTTTAAAGGCTTCTCTGCACATGCCATGGCTACGAGCAATGTAGTCCTCATGGTTCGTACCAAACTGTGGAGGGAAATTTTACCAATCGTCATCTTTCATTACCTTTTGGTGACAGTCAATGTTTTTTTCGAAATTCGGTCAAAAGTCAAGATTTTTTTCGAAAATCTCATTTATCATTTTTTTAGTCTATAATTTAAATTTTTACTCCATAGTTATTTGATAATTGAGGGGTTAAAAGTTCAAGTCTTTTTAGATAAATATTTAAGTTTTTTGGTTTGAATTTTAAGAATATATATAAAAAAAAAAGGTAAATCATTGAAGAAGTAGTGTTTTTAAAATGATTTGATTTGATTTGGTAAGTTGAAAACAAGGATAGAATATAAAGCTAACAAAGAAAAAAACATATTGAAAATGGGACACAAATTGTTTGATAGAGTTGAAGTAGTTATTTTGCACATTGTCCAAATCTTCGCACAAGATTCTACTAAAAGGACAATTGAAAAGACATCATATTGTTTAAAATAGTTGAGATTGGTATCATTTTTCACGTTATGGAATCATGGATTAGCCGAAGAACAAATAGTAGAACAAGTACAACATCAGAAATGCTCGAGTGTTGCTTTTGGATTTAGGTCAAGGTATTACTGAGAACAATTTCCTAATTTCAATGTAAATGGATATATCCCTTCTATAATGTGAGATTCAACATCGATTACAAAAAGTAACGAGAAATTGTTTATAAAAGTGTAGAAACCTCTCAATCATACACATTTTAAAAATTTTGAGGTGAAGCTCGAAAGAGAAAACCCAAAAATGACAATATCTAATAGTGTTAGCGTATAATATTTGAATTTTGTATATTAAACGTTTACTTAAGTTAATGTTTAATCAAATATGACGTAATATACATATAAATTATTTCAATCAAATTAATCAAATTTATTAAAAATGGCAAAGAAAAGTTATATTTAAAAAAGAGAATAAACCAAATGAATAATAATAATAATAATAATAAAGATGAAAATCAATAAAGGATTGGATTTGGAAGTTTAAATCAAGTTAAGAAGTCGATTTCAAAGGACAACCACAGATTTGATCTGAAAATTTGCAATGGCATTGATTCCGGAAGGGAGAACTATCGGAGGAGATTAGAGGCTCGTCGGATCTTGAGGTAGTTCTAGAATATTTTTGTCTATCTTAGTCGGTTAAATTCACCTATATTAGTTCACGATTTGGAGTGATTCTTATATTGATTTGTGACATTTGAGTAAAGAAGGTGTGTATGAATGAACTGATACCACACCCGAATATGAGTGATCATGAAGATATGATGACTAAGAAAAACTTAAAGAAAATAAAAGTTATTACCTATATCAACAAGGTGCACCTTTCTTTTTGGTGACTCAATCATAAGAGCTCCATAGTTAAGCGTGTTTTGGTTGAAGCAATTCTATGTTAGTTGACCTCCTGAAAAATTTTCTAAGATACATGTGAGTGAGGACAAACCATTCTAGAAGAATTTGTATTAGTCTATGGGGATAGTCTTCGCTCTTAGAAGCATTTGTAAGTAATGTGACCATGTTATAAGGGAATGTCAGGGTCATCAAGTGTCGAATCCGAATTTTGAATCCTGATCTAAGCCCTGAATGTGGAGAAGAACAAATTTGATTGAATCGGTTCTATTAGCCCGTTTGACCTCGTTTTGCTTATTTTTTTGAACTGACTTAGATTGTGTTAACCTTTTCTTTATGACTAACTTCTAAGGGTGAATTGAGATTGAAATGACTGAAATCGACAATTGTTGGTTGACGTATGTTTGTATCCTCAATTTTGAAGTTCACCAAATACTATGTGAAATAAGACGAATTATGAGCATAATAAATGTTTGTAGTTATACGAATTTACTATGTTCTGCCTATGATATGTGATTTACTGTGAGATTATGTGATCATGCTACTATGGGAAGATGATTAGGGGTTCATCAACTAACCCTTAATCGGTAGCTGGTCATGATTGATGAGAGTTTACATAGTATTGTTAGTAGCTGGATATGATATGGAGTCACACCCTTATGATGATTGTACAATGTGGAGACTAATGTGGAGACTATTAGTGGGTCGTTAGTTAACTTTTAATAATAAGCTTGTCTCGATAAATGAGGTTCGTATTTATATCGTTTATGATAGTTGACATGCATGAGGGTCGCTTCCTCTTTTATGATGATAACATTATGAAGCATATTGAGGAGTCACCGACTAATTTCTAATAAGAATTTGTCTAGATTAGCAATGAGCTATGAGTTGGAGCCATGATGACATCAGACCTTGAGTACCTATGATCTATAAGTTAAATATGATTGTTGGGACTAATAAAAAGCTAACCAGATAGATGACCCCGAGATAATCTCAAAGAAATAGATGAGTTATAAGGAATTGAATGTTGAGAATCAATGAGTCGAATGTTGAGAACCAATGAATAATAGGGCTAAATGATGATAGGGCTAAAAGTTTAGCCAATTCCAAAAACAAAACCACGTCCTTAAACACGGATTTCTTTTTAGAACTTTAAAACCTAATTTAAAACATTTATAGCAAATATATAACAAAACGACGAACTCATTAATGAAAAATTGTGTTCATATCTTTAATATTTTTAAAATTTGAAATTTTTGTTGGAACGTTGAAAAGTATCGGTTTAAATGATCTTTCGACTATATATTCAGCTATAACATCTTGTCAGGATGGAGAAACCTTCTCCATCTCCGCCCCCACCTCATATTTCAATTTCTATCACCTACGAGATCATATTTTCCATGAAAAGTTTTTCCATTTTTTAAGATTTTTTTACGGATAATTTCCAGGAAAACATAAAACATTCAAATAAATCCAATCATATTTCATTAACAAAAAAATACCGTATAAAAACATTCTTTTTAAAAAGAATGCATAATATATATATATATATACAAAAAGTGAGCGGATGGAGGCGGGCGGGGTGGAGATTTGGTAGGATTAGGGGCGAGAGCGAGATATAATCTCTGTCCCCTACTACATTTAGCTAACGGTAGAAAAACCCATCTCTATTTCTTCTTCCATTCTCCATTTAAACTCATGGTAAAATGAATATCTCTATGATCTACCAACTTTCTCTCCAACACGCACAAATCCAACTTTTTATGTTAAAACAAATGCAAGAATGCCGTGACACTATAAAGTAGTGTTGTGGTGTAATTAAAAAAATTTAAAAAATAAAAAATATTTGTAGTGCTAGTAGCATTATCTTGTATTGTTGCGATGCTATCCTTTCAAAAACGGTTTGGTTGAAGGTTTTGTTGATTATATTCCGTAAAATATATGATTAATAAAATATCTAAAAATAAAACATAGGTAGTTAATGCTGTTTGGGAAATAAAGTATTTCAACAATTCTATTATCTTATTTAATTTAAATAATTAAGTATTGTTAAAATAAATCTTTAGTAAATAAGCAATTTAATAATCATGGACCTTATCAAAATTTTACATAAATAAAAAAAATGTGTTTAAGAGTAGTTAATATTAATAATTATTCTCACACAAATAAAAAAAAAAAAAAAGAGAAATGATAATAAAATATTTTTAACCTCCACTCACTAGTAAAGCTCGTGAGTAATTTTTTTTATTCCAAAAATGAAAGGGGAAATAATAATTAAAAAAATTAGAGAGATTTTTTTTTCTGCATAATCCACGTGGGTGGGACCAAATGGGAGTGGGTCCCAGGAAAAAGACCTAGGATTGAGAAAATGTAAAAATGTCGGGTAGCATAAGCACGTGAAGTGGAGGGCCTCACCACATCCTCTTCACGTGAACTTCCTTACTCCTATTGGTCCACTTCACACCCCATGATAGCAACTCTCCTATCTCATTTTATCTACCAACTATATTATTTATTTTTATATATTATATATTGCACTTTCAACCATATAATTAATATCTCTCAATTCCATTATCCTAAGTTTGGATTAACATTATGGAAACAAAACAAAATAGAGGGACCTAATCGACCACCGACTGTTATGACCGTTGAAACCAAAAAGAGATTTATAGATATTTTTTAAACTTCATACACCAAATAAATACAAACCTCAAAATTTAAGTACTAAAATTAAAATTAAAAGAGATTAAGTACTAAAATTAAAATTAAAAGAGATTGATTAGTAATTTAACATAAATTTAAAGTAGAATTATTCCAGGATTGATATTTAATATATATATCATCACTTACGTGTAACAGCCTAAGTCCACCGCTACCAGATATTGTTTTTTTTGGGCCTTCCCTCTAGAGGTCATTCCTATCATGGTTTTTAATAATAAGTCCCTAGATCATGTGTTGCATGTGTATGCATTCCCGGACCCCAATAGTGGGATCACTTACTAGTATTTCTTAAAATACTCAAGTTTTATGTTAATTCTTTTTCAAGTAAAGACAAGACATTCTTGTGCAGCTGACGACTACATCACAATTCGAGATCATGGTGCATGCATAAGGTAATTGTACTTGTTTTCTTAGACTTAGATTAGAATAGAGACTTTGTAATTTTAACGCTATTTATTTTATATAGTTTTTCGTTTTATCATTTAAAAGATGTTTTCGAACACATAAGTCCATGACAATATTTTAAGATGAAGTTTATGTTTATGATGAAATTTTAATGTTTAATTCTGCATATGAGTATAGATAATGTGACGGTAACGACTCTAGGTAAGTGAAAATTTAGGGTCATTACGTTACGGGTATAAATGTAATAAACTGAACCAACCGGTCGAAATCGACCAAACCATATGGTTTAATAATCTAAGGAAGGTATTTGCAATTTAGTCTCAAACAATCATCCATAGGTCAGTCAACACCAACCTACCTTTTGATCCAAACGGTCGATATCGATCAAGTCAATTCGATGTTGGTTTGGAGCCAAACTGATGTCGACCGATCGATGATCACCTTTGCTATGCTGCATCGATGTTCGTATATCTCTTCTCAAGAGATATGAAGCAAGGAGGGCCTTGAGATAAACATATCCTAAACGTACAAAGGGTCTGATGGCCATGCATTTAAGACACGCTTTAGTGTTGCATGAAGGACATAGAGGATGGGTGTACTTTTAGTGTGTATAATTGCTGCCTCTACAATTCATTAGGTTCAACAACAAAACTTGGAAGTTAGTTTGACATGTACAGGACAAGAGGTAGATGGGCACACAAAGAGAAAATGAATCAGTAGGTGGAGCCTCGAGCTGCAGTAGGTGGAGCCTCGAGCTGGTGTGTGAAATGCTAAAATTTCAATGAATTCTCATTAAGATCACATCTGAATGATAGTGATCAAAAGGATATGAAATTATAGTTGAGAAAGTCTAAAAGAATTAATAGTTATTATCGATATTAACAAGGTGCACCTTCCTTTTCAATGACTCAATCATAATAACTCCAAGTTAAACGTTTAGCTTGAAGCGATTCTATGTTAGGTGGCATGTTAAGAATCTTTTTACAAATCTTGTAAGTAAGAACAAAATATGTTAAAAAGACCAAATTTTAGAAGCACTTCATGTAATGACTATTATTTAAAAAAAAAAAAAATCGAATCTCGCGATTTTTAGTAAGCCGTTTACCTGTGATAACATACATAGCATACTATAGGAAACCGTGCAACCCCTCAACATGAGTAGAACTCCTTAGTAACCTCTAATCTAAGTAAAAAATTAAGAGCGTTACACTTCAAGACAAGTGAATAATATTGTCATATTGTAGAAATTTTTGTCTAAATCGTGAGGATTACAGATATGATTGTCAAGATTTTTGATGTGCAAGATTTTTCGTGTCCAAAAAGTAATGAAAGCTCTAGTACATGTCCATTAATATGTCTCCAATGAGAAGAACATTATCAACAAAATTAGGTGGAAAGAGGGAGATTCCTCTACAAAAAAGAAGAACATTATCACTACAAATTTAACTATGTATATATATATATATAGGCATAGCAATAGTTTCATAAATTTGTCACAACGCATAGTCACAAAGTGTTTCCTTATCCATTTACGACAATTTTGTTTTTCTTAGTACGATGAGCCACCATTCATGGTTTCATGTCTATACGATGAAGATTAATACTTTTTTAGCTAATTGCTTTGACTTTAATGTTTGTTTCGGTTAGTGATTTATGTACCTAATTGCAATCTTTATATGGGTTCAAATTTAATATCCCTTATCATTCATTCTTTTCCGAGAGAATTTGGTATTATAAAAGTCTCACTTTCTTTATTAGGTTCGTTAAGTCTTGTCGGGGTACAAAATGGTGAAAGTTTGGATTTGATATTTGTAAAAGATACGAGACTTTGTCCTAAAGTTCGTAATAAAAAAAAAAAAAAAAAGTGTAAGAATTGATCTTTAATCGAAAAAATTGATTTGTGGCACTTGAGTAAATGACGAGGACATGAATGAATCGAGATCACGTCTGAATCCGAATAATAGAACTAAGAAAGATTTAAAATAATTTAAAGTTACTACCAATAACAATAATGTATACATTTTTTCGGTGACTCAATCATAGAAACTATATGATTGATATATCAATTAAACTTCTTATCATAGATATATTGATTAAATTCTTAATCGATATATGTATCATCAAGCTCGTAAAAGTTAGAATATATTTGAATATCAAACGTGACGAATATTTAATATCATGCTTAAACAAGTGTATAAATAAAAACATAATTTGGATGAACAAAATAATACAAAATTTCAAAAAGCCAAAATTTGAGCTCTCACTCCTAAAATAAAAAATTTAAATTTAAATACTCTCATAAATAATCCTCAAGAAGGGTGTCTATTGGAATTTCATATCCAAAAATCATGGAATAATCATCCATTTCATTATCATCATCATCTGAGCTCAACTTTGGCATGCTCAAGCTCTTTGCTATCTCTGAATCATGGCCTTTTGTTAGCACCTCCAATACCTACATGAATCCCGTCAAAATAATTCAAAATAATTCAACTGATTAAAACATATGTCATTAGTCAAAACATCAACGACTCAGACACTCCTCCAATTCATAATTCAATCGCAAAACATCCAACATTGTTGGAGCATACCTCGCTCATCGATGGCCGCTCGACCGACGATTGTCGAACGCAGCAAGAAGCAGCCAACACGACTCGCTGCAACTCTTTTGCGTCGTAGCATTTGAGCTTTGGGTCAGCCAGCTGCCCGATCTCGCCCGACTCCATCAGAGGCTTTGCCTGTTCAAGTCCAAATTAAACCACAACTCTCCTTTGTTCTGTTTTATAAATAGTGAAGATCAAGATGGGGATTATTATTACCCACAAGAGAAGGCTCTGTTTGGATGAGTCCACAGGCCTTCTGCCAGTGACAATCTCCAAAAGAAGAACTCCAAATGCAAAAACGTCAGTTTTCTCATCCACAAAGCCATGCATGAAATACTCTGGCGCTAAGTACCCAAATGTGCCCTCTATTGGTACCACTGCATGGTGTGTCCATTTGTTTGGAAGCCATTTTGCTAGCCCAAAGTCTGTTATCTGCCTCACCCACCAACAAAATAACATAACAATAATGAGTTTACTAAGAACAAATGAGTTTGTGCATCAAAATTCATGCATGTTTACCTGAGGTTCATAATCAGGACCAAGAAGGACATTAGAAGCTTTGATGTCTCTGTGGATTATGCGATGTTTGCAACATTCATGGAGATAATGTAAACCCCTTGCAACTCCCACAGCAATCTTGTATCTCACTGACCATTCCAATGTTTTGCTTGTTTTCCCTGTTGAATTTATACATAAATCCTTTTTAATGTTACTTCAATATTTAGTGACATAACAAGATTTAATGTCTTGGTTTGGGCGTTCATTTTTAAAGTCTTTGTTCGTGTGAGATCCTACATCGGCTGGGGAGGAGAATGAAGTATTCTTATTAAGGGTGTGGAAATCTCCCTCTAGCAGACGTGTTTTAAAAACTTTGAAGAGAAGTAAGAAGTCCGAAAGAAAAAGTTTAAAGATGACAATATTTGCTAGGGGTGGGTTTGGACGGTTACAAATGGTATCAAAGCCATATACCGAGTGAGGTGCCAGCGAGGAAGTTGTGCCCTGAAGAGGGTGGACAAGAGGCAGTGTGCCAACAAGGACGCTGGTCCCGAAGGAGGGTGGATTGGGGGTCTCATATTGATTGGAGAAGGGAACGAGTGCTAACGAGAACGTTGGGCCCCGAAGAGAAGTGGATTGTGAAATCCCACATTGGTTGGGGAGGAGAACGAAACACCTTTTATAAAGGTGTGAATACCTCTCCCTACTAGACTTGTTTTAAAACATTGAGGGGAAGCCCGGAAGGAAAAGTTCAAAGAGGATAATATCTACTAGTAGTGGGTTTGGGCTATTACAAATGATATCAGAGTCAGACACTAGATGAGGTGACAACAAGGAGGTTAAGCCCTTAAGGGGTGGACACGAGGCGGTGTGCCAACAAGGACACTAGCCCCAAAGGGGTGGATTGGGAGGTCTCATATCGATTAGAGAAGGGAATGAGTGCCAACGAGAACGCTGAACCCCGAACGGAGGTAGATTATGAGATCCCACATTAGTTGGTGAGGAGAAGGAAACACCTTTTATAAGGGTGTGGAAACCTCTTCCCTAGCAGACTCGTTTTAAAAGCCTAAAAGGAAAAGCACAAGGAGGGCAATATGTTTACTAGCTGTGGGCTTGGACGGCCCGTACTCACTTTTTGATCAAATCAATCTAACATGCATCAAAATTTAACAATTTATTTAATGTAACGAGACAATTACGAAGATTTGAACATCTGATTCCAAGAAAAAGAGTGCTAATTACATACCATGTAATGCAGAAGAAAGGTTCCCATTTTGAGAGAAGTTGAAGATGAGATAAAGGCCATTTTCAATGCAACAGCCAACCAAGGAAGCAGTGTTTGGATGAAAGACATGCCCAATTATTCCAAGTTCCATAAGAAACTCTCTCTCTTTGTTCCCATCTTTGTTGTCCTTTGTCAGTCTCTTCACCGCAATCATCTTCCCATCAGATAGCTCTCCTTTGTAAACTTCCGAATACCCACCTCGCCCCACCATGTTCTCTGAGATATCAAACCCCAAACAAAACCAAATCAATCAAAACAAGATTTCATCAAAACAAACAGAGCTTCTGAACACAAACCTGGGTGGAAGTTATTAGTAGCATTCAAAATCATCTCATAGCTGAAACATCTCAACAAAGGCTGAGCTGATCGCTTCTCAGAAAAGCTACAATTCCTCTTCCGAAAAGGCGACCCAATGAACGATGATATCAGTTTACACGGCGACAGTCGCTGCCGCCGGTCGCCGGATTGGGATTTCAAAGGGGAACTTAGTGGTGGTGGAGACCCAATTGTGCTGCAGTCGCCGGACGTGGAGGATTCGTCCTCCGTCGTCGTGTTGGAAATTGAGTCGCCGGAGGCTTCCACCTCATCGTCGGCTCTGTTTCTCTCTGTTTTTTGAGCTCTGAAAACTTCCCCTGCGTTTGCAAATGATTAAGCTCAACCAGCTAAGAACATGATTATCAAACTTAAATTTTGATTAATAAAAAATTTCCCATTTCATTTTACCTTTAGATTGAAGAGAATCAGAGCCCAAATTTTGTTTTAGCTGTTCTTGCTTTCCCAGGAACACCAGAGTACATTTCTCAGGAGCATTCTCAAAACAGTACCTTGTAATGCTGGGAATTCAAATTCTTCATTTTCCATTATGAACAAAATAATTTGTAGAATTTGAGCTTCTTCCCTACCTGTTTAATCTGTTTCTCGCACCACGAAGAACAAGAAAGTCAGCTGAAATCGAGTTCATTTCTTCAATCAAACCTCGTCCAATGCTCGAGTTAAAACCAACCCTCGCTTCCAAATTTACCTGGAAATGACGGGTAAGTTTAAGTTCAAAGTAGACAATATCATAACAGAAGCATTGTTATAGTATAGTCAATTCACCTGCTTGGATTGGCTAATGCTGGCGAACTCTCCGAGAATCGATATGACGTAGGCTTTGGCTCGACGAAGTTGCGATTGAATTTTCATTGTCATGGAGGTCGATCCACGCTTCTTTGTATCGTCAATGACTGCCATTCAATTGAAAGAAAACATGTCAAAAAGTTAGTTGGTTGTTGAATTGAAGGTGGGGGTGAAGAAAATGATAGTAACCAAGAACATGAGTAGCAACAATGCAGTCATGTTGATGAGCAAGAACTGTGATGGCCCAAGAAAGAAGCTCCTTGCTCTGGTCGACGTCGTCGGAAGGGATCCCGACGAGTATGTTAAGAGGCGAGGAGAACCCCATGTGGTTGTAATGTTGGATTGGGAGTGTAAATGTAAGAGAAGTTGGGGTATGTTGTTAGTATATGTATGAAGGTAAAGGAGGAATATGGAGAGATGAAAGAAAATGATGAAGTTTTAGTTGAAGTGTTGTGGTTGGGTGCTTTGAGGAAGAAGCAAAGGAGGAAGAGAAATGATGCATTTTATGATTTGTCTTGCCATCAAAGCCAAATAAGACATGATTTGTGGGTTTTGAAAGAGTTCTTCTTCATCCTATTATTACAAACATAACCACCTTTCTTTCACTTTTTCATTGGTCCCATTTGTTTTTACTACGTTTTCTAGTAATGAGTTTGAATAAAGATGTCTGCGATCAGAGGATATGGAAGCCTTCTTCGTTCTCTTCGTACCGGATTCCCCACATGAAATTTAGATCGGGTAGTTTTGATATTTATATATATATTTTTAGGTTTGAATGGATTGTATGTAGGTGGCAGGGGAAAGGAGAGGTGTACATTGAACCTGACAACTCGAATCGACCCAACCTAATTTATAAGAGTTGGGTTAATTTTAAAAAATCGAATAGCTTCGGTTCAAATTTTAGTTTTATTAGATAAATTTTCGAGTTAAACCCAAATAATAAATTTATTATTAAATTATATTGAAATAACTTAAAGTATTTATGTTGGGTGGAGTAGTTAAGTCATTATTTCAAATTAAATATATTTTTCTCCTTTCATATTTAAAATTAAAGTACAAGAATAAGAATTAAAATAGTAATGAATTAACTAAATTAAATTTAACTTTTGTTAGGACGTGTATTTGCGTATGCATACTATATATGGACATTTATAATAAACACTATAAAATAAAGCCGTAGACTTATTAATTTAATTAAAAAATAACACAATCTTTTAATCGTGAAATATAAAGAAAACCATCTATTAATTATTAAACGTAAAATCATACGTAAAACCATATATACTATTGTTTTATCTTGACTTACATGGCTTTTACAACATTCATCATGATCATGTATGAGAGCTTTATCTTTATCTGAAAAATGTAAAATGTAAGGTACATGTGGCTTGATCATTTTAAAAATTACTTAAAAATTACTTGGTAAGTCAGTTGAGGTTAGTGATGCAATCACACACAATACATGAATGAGACCTATCTTTTAAAACCGTAACATGGTCTTAGGCTGTCAGTTGAGGTTAGTGATGCAATCACACACAATACATGAATGAGACCTATCTTTTAAAACCGTAACATGGTCTTAGGCTGTCAGTTGAGGTTAGTGATGCAATCACACACAATACATGAATGAGACCTATCTTTTAAAACCGTAACATGGTCTTAGGCTGTCAGTTGAGGTTAGTGATGCAATCACACACAATACATGAATGAGACCTATTTTTTAAAACCGTAACATGGTCTTAGGCTGTCAGTTGAGGTTAGTGATGCAATCACACACAATACATGAATGAGACCTATCTTTTAAAACTATAACATGGTCTTAGGCTCTTTCTAGTTTCAGGCAGGGTTGAATGCATTGTACTTCTTCACACATGACCCACGTACACTTGTCCGCTTTGGCTCATTACGTATCGCCGTCAGCCTCAACGCATCTACTAGAGAGAGGTTTTCACACCCTTATAAGATTCTTATAAGGAAGGCTTCGTTTCCCTCTCTAACCAATGTGGGATCTCACAGTCCGCCCTCCTTAAGAGCCCAACATCCTCGCTGGCACACCGCTTGATGTCAGGCCTTGATACTACCATTTGTGGCCCACCGCTAGCATATATTGTCCGCTTTTGCCCGTTACGTATCGTCGTCAGTCTCACGGTTTTAAAACGCGTCCTAAGGAGAGGTTTCCACACACTTAGGATCATAAATAGAACGATTAGGATCATAATAGAAGGGTTAAGAGATGGGAGCTTCATGAATTGTCAAATGAATTAATATCACACAGTAGAAACAATAAATACGTTCTGAGGCTTTTGGACACTATCACAACTCATTTGCAGTTCAGCCAACAATCCCAACGACAACCACATGTTCTTCCCCCCAAATGAATCTGAAACAGCGAACTCTCCCACACCTAAACAATAACTTGTTGAATATAAAACATTTACAGTCCTTCAAAAGGACGATCGACCAGACGACTTTACATTAATGGTTATTCCTAACAGTAAGAACTTACCAGCAGTATCAACAATGTACCTCTCAAATTATTCTCCACTGATCATTAGTGATTGGGATGGTACCCTCTTGATTTCGACAAAAGTCGAAAATTCCTCATTCATCGGTTGCTTCCATGGCTCTCCATCCATCTGCAGAAATGCATTTCTCCATTCTCCACCTCGAAGTTCGAATCGAATTGCTGCAGCCTGTATGCAAAAACAATTTACCAACATTTTTCAATTTGGATCCATTCCTATACTTTCCTTCAACTCTAATTCATATAACGCTTCAAGAGTTTTGACTAATAATTTGATTAATAAACCAACATAGTTGAATTACCTGAACTATATGTTTAGCAGAGATGAGCTCTCCCATGACAAGTGATGCATGCCATCCTTGCTTTAGACCAAAAACTTCTAGAAGTCCATCATCAACATGTGCCTCCACAAACCCTCTCTAAAGACAAAAAAAAAAAGTGAAAGGTAAGTATTCCTTTCCTGGAAGTGGTAATTATGGTTTTCAATTAGAAATTTAGAAGTAGAAAGAAATATGGCAGGTTACGGTAGGATATTATAATTCCATAAACAGTTGAACTACTAAACTTTTTTTTTACTCCGCTCTCTTACAAAGCAACCTCAACAAGGAATGTGATTCCAAAATGAAAATCTAGGTAAACTCCTATTCCTCAGGACAAGAATCACAATAAAAATGGCCAATGCAATAAACGGAAATTATATCCTGTTTAGAGTCCAAGGGGAATTGGGCTAGAAAATAGAATCTAATTATTAAAAAAAAAAAAAAGGAACTATGTACCTTTTCCATATATTCTGGTGACAGATTTCCCCACGGATGTCTGCCACTACCATAGTTGTTGAGATTCAAAGCAACCAGAGATCTTACACTGCAGGAAATGATTCACACAATAAGGTAAATGCCTATAGTTAGGAAGCAAAAATCGACTCCCCTCGAATTCAAACAACTTAATCAGGCTTCAATATTGGGTGCTGGCTAGTGCCAACATATTTCCTTGCATGAATGGTTCTACCTCACCTCTTGGAAATCACCCTTTCCTCATAACCAGATAAAAACACAGAAAATTGCAGGGTTATACTTGTAATATCTGCTAAAGGTTTAGCTTGTTTTAGCTGTTAATTTTAGTTTGATAGTTAGATACTCCTAACGGATGCTGTTGCATCCATTACGCTGCCACATAGCAGCTACCCAGTTAATCACCACCATAGTCCTTTCAAAGATACAGTTTAATAAACAAAATCCTGTTTATTTCTTTCATGTTGGACGGATGAACTCAAAAATACCATAGAAAATACAAGCTAAGCCAAGAGAGCGCATGATACCTCGAGGGGATTAAAATGTGCTCCCAATCTGAACAATTGATCTTTTTGACATGCATCCTTACGATGTTTTTAAGGCCCCTACAACCAGAAAAAAATTCTTAGAAAATCTGATATGCAAATTTAAATCGAGTGTTCTTGTTTCCTACTTATGTTAACTTCTTTTTAGGGAAAAAAAAATAGTCCAAAAACTGTCGAATTAAACAAAAACGAAACTTCACGTGAGAATATCTAACCTTAAACTCGGATCACTAGAGCAAGGCGTGAAGAACCAGCCTTGACCACAACTATAGCCAGAATAAATCAGCTGCAATAGGAGATGTATTAGTTAAACTCATCCTTTACATTTCAATAGAAAAAACATTGAACATATTTAAGAAATCAACTTCAAAAATGTCCCAACATCTTTCAAGGAACTACACTATAAATCCATCAATTCCTGGTGCTTTATCATTCCCCAAAGTTTTCATAGTTTCCACTGTTTTGTGTCCTCAAAAGGTTTTTCCAGCTTTGGTGGATAAAGAATGACCTCCCTTTGCCACCTCATCCACCTTGACTTTCCTTTCATCCCAAAAGAATGGAAGGATCAACATCCCACCTGATTTTTACAAGAGACTCCACAACCACCCAACCTCTCTACTTTGGACTCCACAAAGATTTCACTACCCTCCTATCCACAGTTGGGAGTTCCATCTAGCTTGGATGTGTTGATCTCATTCATTCTATAGAGGGTTTTATTTTCATATTTTAACACAAAATTCATTGTCTGTTGGTTTAATTCATAAATAAAGTGAATAAAGGAGACTTGTATCAATTGATTAAGTACTCCAAATTTTCAAGTAACTTTCAATTTTGGTAATATTGCAAGTATATGACGATCATGGGTCAGACCGACTTCTAGAAGGAGATGTTTGAAGTTGAGGAAGAATAAGACTAATACAGACGTTAAAATAGAATCATGTAATACTAAAAAATGAGGAGGAAAATTATCAACCCAACCTTGTTGGCAATTGGGCCTTGTGCAAGGTAAGGTTTCTCATTACGTAGATGGTGGAAGCCATAAGCAACTTGAGCATCCATTCCTGCATAATCAAAATGAATAAATAAACCTACTTACACACAAGTGACCAGACCATCAAATGCAAATACCATTAGAGTCTAAAATTGTATTCTTTGAACTATGTGATACGAGAAATTAACAAATGCACTCCTTTGTTGTACTAACAAATAAAATGGCATCTGCGATGAACACATGTGAATTCCACCTCTCTTTTTGCAAAGGAGCTACTCCATCATCCGAGAAAATTATATCTCTGGTCTGAAGCGCTCCCTTAACCGTAAGATAGAGAGATTCACCAGTGCCATCCTCTATTCAATTAATCAGGTAGGTGCATTTTATTTAAATTTGTAGACCACGTTAGTACAAAAATGCATTTTGACACAAACCATATTTGTCAAAGCATATATTGCCCTCCAAGAAATTCAGTTACAATGGCTTAAAGCTAACCGTTGTTGCTCGAGCCCATTTTAGACACTTCAATGACAGTACAATAGATAGTCTGGTTGAATGCTGGGTCTTTGCAGAAAAAATGAAATACAGAAACAAGTACAACAACCTCAATTCCCCTGTAAAACCTAGTAACTATAAGAGATGCAGAAAATTAACAGAACTCAAGTAATGCTAAGACTAAACATGTATACTAAAATGGTGCAGACTGTCCATAGGCATAATATAAAAAGTAGAGTGATAAATAATGTATACAATAACCCTCCACTTGTTCAGGAAGGGCTTTTCTAAAACTACTTAAAAAAATCAGTTTCTGCCAACAAACCGCTTTAATATCAACACAAATCAATTTCTGCATACAAGCCTCCTTAATTTTAACACTATTATCAGTTTCTGCATACAAAGTATTTTATATTGACACTAACGTAAATGGCAGAATAAATGCATAATCCTTCAAATTTTCAAGTACATAATGGTTTTTCAAGATTTATCATTGATACGAGTGTTATTGGCTTAAGTTATAAAGTATCCATCCCTTAGTGTATGCACAATGTTTAAAAGAAGATGCCTAATATACCTATGCTAAAGTAATTATAAAATACTCCCTCATGGCAGGTTGCTTTCTCTGGTAATGCCTCCTCAATTTCCAAACTCTGCGGCCACAAAAAAATAAAAAAAGGTTTTACCACTGAGATACAAATCTTTCTTGCCACAAGATTATTTGGAAAAGAAAAGGCAACATTCAAAGAAATATGAGATGGTAAAAAACAATGTCATTGGTAAGATTCCAGAGCCTATCCAGAATGTTTTCAGCTAGACTATGAAAGTATTAAAAGCTAAGTAACAAAATGCACAAACCTCATCAAGAGCATGATCTTCTGTTGGTTTCATGCAATGTGGTAAATCCATATTTTCACCAGACGGCGAAGATAGAAAAACATGCCAACTGCATCAAAATATTCAGACTTATGAGGAGCAATAAATGGTTTCACTCATGTTTGCACTATGCAGAGGCACGAAGCACTCTTAGCCATTACATATACAGAAAACTGCACTATCAAAACATTTACATATGCAAATCTAAACTCACAATCAACAGCAAATCATGATAGCCTTAAAACTGAGGAAACAGTACCAAATTATCCCACAAGTGAATGATTACCTATCCAATCTACGAATCTTTCCAGTGGTTGCTCTGTCGAGGGATCTTTTGATGGCTGACTTCCAGGCAAAAGGAAAAGAACCACCCTGAAAAGAGCATTCAATCATACGAATCAAGAAATTATGAGATATATATATAAGATCGAAATTTACATGAGAAAGGAGAACTCACCCAGCCAAAGGTTCTGGATAGGTCATTGCCAGTACCAAGAGGAATTACTCCTACTGGTGGAACAGGCAGCCGCCCCTTTTTCTCAAGTTCTAAAAGACAACCAAGGACCCAACCAACAGTACCATCGCCTCCAGCAACCTGCTCCGTTATCCATCGGAAAATCACTTAGTTTGCACCATAACCAAAATTCATATAGCTACAGATCTACTGTATAATTCCTTTTCACTCTAATCATACCATGACCCTCATCTTCTCACGGGTCTCTTTGGCACAAGCATCACCAAGCCCAGCCAATAACTCGAGGCATCTCAATCCATATCGGACAAATTCATGAGGCTTCACATCTGTTAGGTCAAAAACCTGCACAGAAATTATTGACTAATCAAGACCAACGTTTAGAAGAGTCAACTCATGAGGTATACGCATACTTGAAATGTTTCATCAATCGCCAAGATCACTATAGAGATACTAGTTTTCTCATAAAGGGCAATGCATCTAACTCCCTGAATCCGAATGCAATACTTAGTATGATAACGCACACCTAATTACGCAAGTGCAACTTCTAGTCGAAGAACTTTCAAATTCTCATACGAGCTAACAGTAATTATGACTGCATAAACAACAGAAGGATGGAAAGTATTGAAGGTGTATGAACCTGTTCTTCGCTAATTAACATCTGGAGTCTCTCCTTGAGCAAGCGGCCATGGCGACCACCACTCCGCGGATTAATGAACACCACCATCGGTGACTCCGGAGGTCCATCGTTAGTATCCTGAGCAAAGGGGGAGCCGGAGATAGAACTGGCACCAGGCAACCGGTTCTCTCCAGCGCCGGGATCCTGCAGCCGGATGGAATCTCGCATAGCAAACCGAAGATACTGCGGCATCCGGAGCTGCTTCCTCAACTTCTCCTTGTCAATCCGCATCCCCGTCAATCCACATCCCTTGAATGACTCAATCATCGAAGATCGAGCCGGGGTTCGAGTTGTTGAATCGCCTCCGCCACGCGACGTCGGCGAGTCCATTGCTTTTTCTCTCTTTCTTTCACTGAATCTACAAGTGTCAGATAGAACTGGACAAATATATCTGTTAGAGAATTGGACGATCGAGTGAAGAAATCAAATCAACAAGATTCCGGCGAAGTCACAAGAGTTGGAAAAAAGAAGAAAAAGAAGAAGAGAGAGAGAGAGAGAGGAAAGGCAAATTGAATTGATATGATTGGTGGAATTCAATTGTAAATTCTAACAACCAATGACGGCGGAACCTCCGGCGGTATTTACAATTTCAATTCTCAAAAGTCCGGCGATAGAGTCCTGCAGACACTTATACCCTTCTACAGTTCGGTTATTTACTTTTAAGTCCTCGAGTCGTCGTCGTCGTGAGCGTATTGAAGACGCGTCTTTTGATTCTTCTTTGAGCTTTTTCTCGTTTTTTTGTTTTTTGATTTGGAAATTAAATTGGAAATTTTTTCCCAATTTTAATAATTAACACCTAATATTTAGTTTTTCTTTCATTTATAAATACCATTTTCACCTTTAATTTTCTTTTCTCATTTATTTCCTACTAATATTTACAAAAATGAATTGGACGTTTTGAAAATTAATCCAAATGTAAGGTCGGTTTAATAACTGTTAGATTTTTTATTTTTGGTTTTTCAAAATTAAGCTTATAAATACTGATTCCACCTATGACCATCTTTGAGTTGTTCTCGACTTTCTAATAACATTTTCAACATTCAGGTTTTTAAAACTAAAAAATACGGACCAAAACGAGTCCTTTTAGCATGCTGGAGGTCAACCAACATAAACTTATTCCGAATAAAGTAAACTAATCATGGAGTTCCTATGATTGAGCCACCAAAAAGAAATGTGCATTTTGTTGGTATAGGTAGTAACTCTCGATTCCTTTAGCCCTTTCTTAATCATCATATACTTAGAATCGCTCTCGTTTGAATGTGGTTTCAGTTCATTTATGTATCCCTCATTTACATGGGTGTCACATAAATGGTGAACACAAGCACGACTTTTAAAAATCAAAAACTGAAATGGGTATCCTATAGTTTTTATCTCTCTTCTTTTAGCCGGGTGGAAGTTGGATTTATTAGAGAATTTTTCGAATGGTGTTGTTTCAATCTCTTGATTTCTTAATTTATAGGAATTTTTCGTTCAATCTCTTTATTTAAGGAATTGAAATGGTTTAGTTATGATCTTCTAATCATAACACAATTTTCTACCATGAATCTTTTGCCCACAATATCTAAATATTAGGTTTTGGGTACATATTCATCCTTAAAAAATCGAGAAGTTTGGTTAGTAGTTAAAATAAACGGGCCTATGGCCTATCTATAAGGTTTGACTAAATAATCTCTAGCTAAGAGTTTGAAAAGTCAAAAATGTTTTTTTTGCTCTTAGTGTTGACTAAATTGGAGTATCCATGCCTCTATTGACGAGGATATACATCGTTGACCCCTATGGTTGGCCTTCTCGACGTTTGTTTGATCCCATCGACAATGAGCCTAACCCATTTAGGTCTTTGTTGACTTTGAGTTTCCACCATTTTCAACTTGCCCTCGACGAAGTAACCAAACTTACCCCCTACAAGTGCCCCCTCTCGAGGTAACTTCCCTTGACCTCTAAGCTCGGGCCTAGGTCACGGGTTTGATGGTTGTAGTGTTTCTAGCAAATTTTCTTTGTTTAAACATCTCAAGTCTCACCCAATAATTATACTACTTTGAGGCTTAGTAAACTAAACGCCCAGTAAATAAGGCATCAAATATGAGTCTAAAAATTGATGATTTGATATGCTATTTCTATAATTATTGAACTAAGAGAGAGTGTAAAAATTGATTAGATACATAATTTATTTAAGCTAGATTTAAATTATCAATTCAAATATAGCTGAGCAAATAAAAATGTTTATTATATATTTATAAGTTGATATATAGTTTAATCATCTATCTTCATTTTGTTTATTTCAGCAACATATGGAAGATAGAGATTTGAACTTCGAACTTCTCTCTGAAAAAAAAAAGATTAACGGTTGAATTAGATTTAGATTAATATTCATTAAATTAATATGGTCTCTCACTTTCGATAGTGGGTATGATTTCTCCTTTATTCTTATCACAAATATTTTTTACCCCAATAATGATGTCTTGTCCTACTTTTTAATGATTTTATTCCTTTGAAAATTGTGTTCATTTGGGCCCACGAGACAACATCATGGGGATATTATCATACAGACAATGATATATGTTATGAGAGATATTGGTAGTGTAACGAAGATTCAAATCTTACTAAAGTCATATTTAGATAAATTGATATTCTTAAATAGAATTGCAAATGATGAAATATATACATCTATAATTATTTGATGGGTGTTATAAAATAACCGTCAACAACAACTTATCCAAATAGCTAACAAAGTATTAACAAACAAGACGTTCATCACTCGCACTGCTAGTAGATCATCCGCATGTTACATATCATCATCAGTCTCACATTTTAAAAACGTATTTGCTAGGGAGATGTTTCCACACCGTTATAAGAAATGTTTTGTTTTCCTCTCTAACTGATGTTGAATCTCATAATCCACCACTTTTAGCTGACTCTAATACCATTTGTAAGAGTTCAAGTCCACCGAGTATTAGATATTAAGTCGGATTAAAATTTTATAATTTTTAATTCATATTTTCAATAGAAATTTTTAAATTTTTTTACTAAAGTAAAAAGATAAAATGCAATAAAAAAAAAAGGTAAAATGAAAATGAAGTCATGAAAGTTATCGTTTGTACTATGATTCAAATACTTTTTAAAAGAGAGAATAATAATTATTAGAGAGAGAGAAAGAAAGGGGGAGGGCAAAAATGGAAAAATAAAAATTCTATCCTTTATTTAAAATCATTTCATTTAAATAAACTAACGTAAAAACATAGATGGAACTCAATAATAAATAAAATTCTCGAATTTAATGAATATTTGAAGAATTATTCTTAATAAATAAATAAGTGGACCTAAGGCCGAATTTACCAACTTGCCATTTTCCGAATTTTCCATTTGTAGTTTATTTTCTTCGAACTTACCAAAAGTAGCAGCCAGCAGGAAACTGAGCTACCCGGCCAGAGGGCAGAATTGGAAAATCCTAAAAAAGGGTGGACGGCTAAATCGTTGACTCCGTCAGTTTTGGTGGGCCCACAAGAAAACTATGGGATGATAAAAGTGGTCCCACCAATGGCACGTGCAACGAATCATATTGCTTGCCAAGATGGCAAGCATTGGCGTATTTGGTCGAACGACAGCGTTTTTCTTGTGGCAAAACATAAGTACAACGTTATTCTATTCTTTTCTGCCACTGCTGTTAATAAAAATACCTTACGAACCCTGTTAATAAAAATATCAAAAATAAATTTTAATGTTTCAATAATATTCTTAAATTTTAACGCTCCATTTCATTAATATTCTTATATTTTAAAAGAAGTTAACTTTTTAAAAAAAGTAAAAATTAATATGTGGACGAAACTATACATTCATGTATAACCTTAATTTAAAAAATAAAAAAAAAAGTTTCGGTAAAAAAAAAAGAATTCTATGTATATAACATCCATGTATCAATAATATATCAACATTCATTCAAAATACAATTTCAATTATTAATGTTCGTAGTTTATCAATAATTATTCAAAATTCATTTATAGTACAAATTATTAGGGTCTCAATATTACATGATTAGATTCCAACGACTACACCATTTTTTTACAAGTTTAAGAGCAAATTCGATCATTTTTATGGATTATGATCAACCCGTTACAAGGGTTGGAAGATTTAAAAAATACACAACTCTCTTAAAAAGTGGATATTCAGAGTGATTCAAAACGCTTAGAATTATTATTTCAAGCTCTACACTAAATACTAGAATTATTAATAATTAAGAGTAAGGTTTTATTAATCAAAATATTAATTCAGCACTAAAAAAAGTCAACAATGGAGATGACAAACTGTTTAAAGAAAACACTGGAAGTTCATAACAATTAAGGTAATATACTTTAATATATCACCATAAAATTCAATTTAAAACTTTTAGGTATTTTTAATTTCTAAAACTTTTGGACATGGTAACGTTTCTTTGTGATATACTCATGTTACCAACTCCTCGCTTCTCTAGAGTGAAAACTATCTCTACAACTAACATGATTCATTTCAGCATGTTTTGTCATTCACTTGCATGCATCTCAAAAAAATTTCTAAGAGGGCCCAATATAGAATTGGGCCAAGTATATCACGTTTAACTATGGAGTTCTTATGATTAAGCCATCGGAAGGGAAGGTGCACCTTGTTGGTATAGGGAGTGACTTTCAATTGTTTTATGTCTTTCTTAATCATCCTATTATAAAAATTCGGATGTGGTCTTAGTTCATTCATATATATTTCTTTTACTTAAGTATCACTTGTCCACCCGCTTCCGCCTTGGTTCGTCTTCAAACTACATCTTACTAGGAGAGATACTATTCTAATACCATCTACAACGGCTCATGCCCAAGATTCGGAATCCGAATTTGGCACCTCATGGATGCGACATTCCCTTACATCCCCTACGAAATTGTCACGTTATTAACTCCTCGCTTCTTTAGAGTGAAAACTATCCCTACATACCAACGCGGATCCTTCCATTATGAAGTCACCCAACATACAATTTCTCAAGTAAAACACGCTTAACCATAAAATTCTTATGATTGAGCCACAAAAAATGAATGTGCACCTTGTTATTATATGTAGTAACTTTTAATTCTTTTAAACATTTTCCAATCATTTTATCTTCAGGATCGCTTTCATACGAATGTGGTATCAGTTCATTCATATACCTCTCTTTTTTCCTCGTCTTTAGTAAAAGAGAAAATTCTATGGCACAAGCAAGCACAAACTTATATTTCTAAGGAGACCAGCAATAAATAAGAGAGGCAGCAAGGGAATGGGCATTGGTGATAGAAATGTGTGGATAATAGATACATTGGGCCATTTCAATGTGCTATAGATATCCAACCCATTTAAGCCCCACCCACCAATCTTGTTCGTTTTTAGGGCACTTGTAACCCAAATATGGCAAACCATGTCCAGTGCTCAGTGGCAGACATACCAAGAATATCAAGAATGTGCAAATATTGAGGGAAAATGGCCTTGAATGGGACCATATAATTGAGTGCAACATTGAATTTGTGTACGTGTTACCATCTCTAACGTATTTTTCAAGGATGCGATGAACGATTATAAGTAGATTGCTGAGAATACTTATATATTCACCCGTTTTCCTTCTTTTTTTAAGTGTTTGCAGTCTGTCGGTCACAAAGGAGGTCGTTCCAAAACATAGGTTCTTTTTTACATTTTTGCAAGTTTTTGTATTTTGTTTTATAATTGTATCCCAAACCCGTTTACCCGTTTATAATATTTTAAACAACACTCTCTTCTAATTAGACTTTATATTGCATTTAATTTTAGTATTTTTACGTTATTTCGATTTAAATGTTATCAAATTTTCATTTTTTTTTTCACTTTTATTTTTTTAGTTTTCACAATCGCCTTACACCAATTATATTTTTGTTTGACTTTTATAATTTATTGTTTGATTAGTAAGATACACGAAATATTGGACAATGTTCACACCGTTCACGTTCACACGAGGCAAATGAACATCCTTATTCACACTTACAAAAACAAACACTTTAAAAAAATGAATAAAATTTAAAAGACTTAAAAAAAAAAATTTCTATAAATTCAAAGATTTCACAAGCCATAATGAATTTATTTGGAGGGTGGAACATATATTGTTTTGTTTAGACTTTTCCTTTCCAGTTTTCACTCAAAGCTTTAAAATGTTAGGGAAAGGTTTCCACACCGGTATAAATGATGTTTTGTTCTCCTCCCAACCAACGTGGGTATTGTGATGTCTCACATTGGTTGGGGAAGAGAACAAAACATCATTGATAAGGGTGTAGTTCCCTAGCTGACACGCTCTAACTTCTTGAGGGAAACCCAAAAAAAGAAGTCCAAAGAGGACAATATCTGCTAGCGGTGAGTTTGGACCGTTACCAGTACGAACGATTTAATTGCACAGGAGTAAAAAGTTTCGATGAGAATTTCGAAACGAAAAAAAGTTGTACTAAAAAAAGTTGTACTACGGGGAAAGGAATTAGGCAAAAGAAAACGAAAATGTGGTTCATAAGATGAGGATAGAAAAGAACGTAAAAACAAAAAACTTTTGTATTAAAAGTAGGCAACTTAGATTGGTAGCCGATTCTTTTGGAATTTGCATTGCATTACATGTCATATCTTTACACCATATCAATTAAATCTTCACCTTTTGCATTCAATTATCCACCATAACTTTTTTTTCTTCTTTCTCGTTTGATTCCTTATGGTCCCATATGAATGTGGAAATCAAGAAAAACAAAACCCTAAAGTTTGAAACTTTCATATTTTGTAAAGCATATGACAAACGTGGGAGTAGGCTCGTGCGTTTCTCATTGTATCGAAGATATTGGGACTTATGAAATGGATGGGTAATTCGAATTGACTCTGTAAATTAATGAAGTTATTTGTGTTACTCTCAAGATTAAAGATTTGTTTAATGTTTTAGAATATTGAAAGTAGCAAGATCTAGAGAGAGTGTGTAACAAAATACCCTAAATCAATCAAGCCAATGCAATTTAAACCTAAAATAGAAAAATCGAAATAAACGAACTTTAAAAATAGAATCACGAGGAGAAGTCGAGTAAGGCTCTAATTGGACTATTGATGGTTAATTGTTGATAAACTGACAGTTGATTATTGAATAGTTGATTGTTGACTAATGACCCTATGAAAGCGAATCAGTTTGAACCAACCAAACAAAACTCGAGTTGAATGCAAATGGAACCCGAGTTAGGCTTTTCTTATTCCTCGTACAAAACGATGGCAACAATGACTTCTTGTTTCTCCCTTGCAGTGTTTCCTAGTGGTGGTAGCGCGGTTAGGCGTCGTAACCTGCAATGAATGGTAGCGGTGTCGATATGAACAGCGACTTAGATCTTCTAAATCTATCAAACTCTCATAGTTAAATCAAACGTAGGTGAACAAAAATAGAACCTAAACAAAACGAGGAGGTGAGACCCTTACCGGCAGTGATACTCCTTCATAAGCCATGATGGTGGACGGAGAGTGAGAACCCAATGCCTCAAGGTGAAACCCCGACGGAATCCTACTAAATGAAAAGAAAACAAATTTGTGTAATATATCTTAAAAAACTGCAACGGTTACGAAGGAAAGAACGAAAGTACGAAACTGCATGTTACATGATTTAAAGCTATGAGGATCTCATGCATTTTTATGTGTCATATGCAACGAGATACTTTCTTGTTATGATTAGTACGGATGCGTACCTTACGACATTTATGTTCGTCATAATGTTATGATGCGTTATCGTACACATAACAATGCTATGAAGACCTCTTTCCATTTATGGCTCCGGTAGTATTAGTGTGTGCTAGCTAAATGGCATGCCTAGGGAGTACATATGCTTCGTGTGTAGAGAAATACTACACTATCTAATTTTAGCTCGGACTAGAAAGCAGAGTTCAAGGTCATATAATGATTTTATGAAAGGATAGGTCACTCCACCATTGCTTGTGAATGTATTTCCTGACATGAATAGGGAGTCAATTACTAAGTATTTCTTAAAATACTCAAGCCACGTGTTACCCATACGTTTCAAGTAAAGAAAAGACATTACTAACGAATGATGACATCATAATGAAGACCATGAGACTAAAGCTAGGTGGACACATTTCATGATATTTGTACTCTTAGATTAAAACAGGACATTATTAATACCTTCCTTGTTTCACTTAAATTTTAGGTTATTTGTTTTTCTCTCGAACCGTTAATGATTTTGTTATGAACAACAAGTCCATGTCACCATTTGAAAGTTCTATCTCTTTAAAGATTTTTCTTTATTCCATAATTAAGTCATGTACGTAGTAACAACTTTATTTCAGTAGTAAAAATAGGTTGGTTACGAAAATACTAATTCTAAAATTCATATATATATATATATACATATATATATCTTTCCCAAGTATGTGTCACTTCAAAGAACTATTATAACATCTAAAAAGGACAAAAATAAAGTAAATTATTGAAACTATAATGTCACCTTTATTTTAAACCATATGTACAATCTATTAAAAATATGAATAAAATAATCAATGTATCATAGTAGAATTTTTTTTGAACTAGGAATGACAAAATCACCTACAAAGTTGGGTCCCTATGGGTTAGACAATCTCTAACCTTAAATCGGGGATCAATTGCAAGTTCGTGGTGAAGGACTCGAAGCGAGCATAGGTAGGGTATCCTACTTCATCTCTAACCCTAGATTCACCTCACAATTTATATATAATACGGTTCAATGTGTGAGTCAATAAACTTAACTTAAAAAAAAAATGGTTTTTAAGTTTAGAAAATACTATCTATACAGTACTTTAGGTTCTTAATACTTTAGGTTCTTAAGTACAAAGAAACTCTGCCCTCAAGCTATTTGTTTTAGTATACTTTAATCAACAGCCAAAGCCAAAACAAACAATGTGTTTACCACTGGTATTTCTTTTTCTTCTGAAACATACTGGTAAGGTGGGAACGGATTCGCGTGAGAACTTGCTCTCTAGTTCCGGCAGCACTCCCAATTGACGAGAATGGGATAAGGAAATGTCATCGTCCTCGTCCATTGCGAACCTTGGTTGAAGTTCACTTTTCGAGTAGGGAAGTTGAACAAAAAATGAGGCATATTTTTTCAGCTTTTTGGCTTCCATCTTTTTAACACAAACCACATCACCTTTCTCTCTTTCTTTCTCGTCGCATACACACAAAATAGATTCCTCCTTTTTAGGGTTTTTATAATTTAGTGGAGTTGTTGCACAATTTTAAATACATTTACCCTACTTTCTACTTTTTCATTTTTATAAAAACTAAAAAAATATATATTATATTCTCCGAGTTCTACATTAGCTAACCAACGCTAGCAGATATCGTCTTCTGAGAGGTTTTCAAACCTTTATAAAGGGTATTTCGTTCTCCGCCCCAACCAATGTGGGTTCTCACAATCCACCTCTCTTCAGGGCCAAACGTTCTCACTGGCACTCGTTCCTTTCTCTAATTGATGTGGGACCCCACCAAATCCACCCCCTTTCGGAGCTCAGCGTCCTTACTAGTACACCGCCTCGTGTCTACCTCTATTTATAAAGGGTGTGTTTCGTTCTCTTCCCCAACCAATGTGGAATCTCACACAAAGGTAAGTGAAGTCTTTAGAAAAACCAAAAATAAAACTATGAGAGTTTATGATTAAAGTGGACAATATCATATTATTATTGTTTACCAAATATCAAATTTCGAATAATTTCTACTTATTCACTCACAGTTTAACAAAGAGAAAATTAGATTCTTTTGTTGTTAATTGTACGGTAAAATTAGTATAACTTGATAAGCTTAGCGGTGAATAAAAATAAAAGGCATATTAGAAAAAGCTAGTTTTGTAAAAAAAGAAAGATCAGTACCTTTTACTCTGTTAAAAAAGGGAAAAAGTGGAAACTTTTTCTGCATGCTTACACGTGGGCATGGCAGAAAAGATAAAAAGGGCAAAAAAGGGTAAAAAAAAAAAGTAAAAAGAAACAGGAAGAAGCAAAGAGGTTTAAAGGCAAAAAGCTGTTGAAAAGTTAGTATTATTAGATGTAGTTGTGATGATGAAACATGAATTATGGAGCATGCCCACATTGCCACAACATTATGCTTCCCCATCTTCATTCCTTCCCTTCCTAATCTTATTTGATTTTCACTCCTTCATGAATTCGATATTTCATCCTCTACGACATGATCAATATGGATCATTTCAACATATTTCGTCCTTACTCACGTGGTTTCTATAAAAGTTTTTAGGAGGTCACCCAATATAAAATTGATCTAAGTTAAGCACACTCAACTTTGAAAGTCTTACGATCGAACCATGACATAAATTCATGTTGGTCTAGAGGGATAGTCTTAGTTTAGAGCAATCTCATATTGAACGTGCTTAGTTTAGAGAAATCCTAAGTTAAACGACCTTTTACGAATTTTTCTAAGAAATGTGTGAGTGAGAATAAATCATGTTGAAGGGACTTGTGTTGCTATGTGAAGATAATCGAACCAATGTTTTAATTGCTCAATTTTCATTTATTAACTATAGGTCACTCTACTTAGACCTAGAGTTGCCTTATTCTTTAAGTACCATTGTTAATTCAATTAACAATTTGTTTATGATTCAACCATAAAACACAAGCTCTCACAAAAAGTTCATAACATCAATAATAAACTACAAAATTTATTTTCACCCGCGCCAATCAAAGCACAAGCCCTCACAGAAAGAAGTTCACAACTTACTTAGAATTAAGATTGAGTCACATATGATCATCCTCTGTAAATTATGAACTCAATAGTAATAATAAGGTCGTTACATGTCGGGCTCAGGCATTACACTTGAACATGATTCTCATGCATGTCAACTACATATTGTCAAGATTATACTAATAACTTTGAATTTTCATACAAAGGGATATCAACTTTATTATTATAAACTAAAATAAATAATTATGAAGTTTTATGACATAAATTCCAATAATCTACGCATTGTCGATCAGGACTATTGGTTCGAGATTTTATTTCAAAAAAATTAACAATATAAAAAATATATTAAAAGCCTTGGAAATAATAAGTTTTAGATATGATCATAGATGATGATATCACACATTTCATCTCACAAATTGAAATGTTTTATTTTATATTTATTCTACTTAATAAAAGAAAAGAATTAAAAAAATTAAATGGAAAACTCTGAGTAGACCTAATAATTATGATCTACTAATATAATATACTAAGAATATTTATTTGTCTCTTGTGGTTGCCATTCTTTTTCTTGGCTTCAAATGAACTGTGCAAAAAATGTTTAATTATTTTAGAGGTTTGGTTGATTAAACTTTAAATGAAAAATTAATTTAGACAATAAACAACATATATGGTGGAGAGTATATGCTACTACATTATTTTATTTTAAAAAGTTTAAATAAAATTATAGTATAAAGTATTTGGTTGAAGTTGATGTCAGCGGTAGCTTTAAAAACATTATAATCAAAGTGTCTCCAACTTCATTTCTTTTAAGCAATTAAACAACTAATATTAACATATCTTCAATTAAATATTTAGATTGTTATATTTATAATAAATTCAAATGACTTTACTTTACATTACATTTAAAAATCAAAATGACATCTAATCCATAACAAGGAATGAAAATTTATCTCTAGTAGACGCGTTTTAAACTCGTGAGGCTGACGGCAAAACGTAATGAGCCAAAGTGGACAATATCTGCTAGAAAGGGGCTTGAGTTTGAAGTGTTACAATGGGCGGTGTGCCAGTGAGGACGTTGGCCCTAAGAAAGGTGGATGGTGAGATTTCACATCAATTGGAGAGAAGAACGAAAAATTTCTTATAAGAATATAGAAATCGTGAGGCTACGATGATATATAACGGGCCAAAACAGACAATATCTGCTATATGTGGCCTTAGACTATTACAATCGATCTTAAAACTGATGCACTTTATTTTAAAATGGTAGCAAAATAAGTTTGAGTGGAATAATAGTGAGTGATTATAAAGAGTTGGGGATTGATCTTTGAGAATCTTTGATCACATGGTGATTGTCTAAATGAATGATATCAAAATCAATGTTATGAAAGATTATGATATTGTAATGAGACGAACTCCTTTTAGATAAGGTGGACATCACAACTACCAACCAAATTATTTAATCTTTTCCCCTCCTAATCTCACCCACATGCTTCTTTAACCCCAAATCAACTTTCTTTAATAACATCACATACCAATTAATTCATATAAATTGCAATGCCCATATCTCTAGCTTAAGTTATTCGTTCAATCTTCATGTATTTGATTTTTGATTGCTTGTGGATTAATTATTGTTCTTCAAGCACGTTAGAGTCATGGTTTGAAGTTCGGGATTTCGAATTTGAGACGATAGCATTCATTTAATAACTATTCTACTCAATCTGTAACAGCTTGAACAAAAGACGATAACATATATTTAACAACGATATGATCGATCTAAGTTTAGAGAAGGCAGATCATTACATTATTCCAACCGTTTTGAAGACTAAAAAATTTGAAGACAAAGTTTTTAAAATTGGAAGATGGTAGATTATAGAGTTAATTTGTCCAATCTTGATGTATTCTTTAGTCTTTTCTCCCAATCAAAGATGACTACACCATCGGGAAGACATCATCCTTCATTCTTTTCCACACAAAAACGTCAGTTATGGGACCTCATGCATGAATGTGAATGACATGTATTATCATGACAAATATGACAGTATTTACCCATTTAACAGCACGATCGTGAGGCACTACGACGAGTGAGTTCAACTTCATTGACCGAGTATTAGTTTCAATCAATTGGGACAAGGTCTCCCAAGACTCCCATTTATGTCTCACTAGATAACTTGTAGAGTTCAACATAATGAGTTAATTGTCCACCTTAACCACAGAAAAATGAAATGTCGTAATCTAAATGATTTCGATCTCACATGTTCCTGTTGCATCTCTATATTATCGGTATATGCGCATGTTTGAACCCAATCAAGATGTTACTTATTGATCGATTATTTTTAATACTCAACTTTTTTTAAAAAAAAATCAATAACAATCTAATATATTATGACAAGTGACATCCTACCTTACAACGATATAGCTTTCGTATCATGGAATATATAGAGATCCGATCTACTTATTAAATGAAAACTTTCTTCATCAAATTCTAATTTTTTTTATTAAACTATTAGATTATCATAGCTAAGTTTGAATTATGAATAATTAAAGGTCATTAAATAAGGGGTTTGAAAATTGGGGTATCTTAAAACCTCATTATTCTGTACCTTAATGGAGAAAGGTGTGTGGTGAGCAGCCTAAAACAATTTTGTTGTGTTATGAGTGAATGCATAATTAAATGTGAGGCCCATATTTGTGTACAAATGGTTATATAAATGGTGATTAGGCAGTTGTTATTGGGCAAAGATGAGATATTTAACCTTAAGAGTCAAACAAAAGCTTTAACTCATCAACAATTCAACCCAAAAAAGTTGTTCAGATTTTGAATAATTCTAAGGAATATATTCAATGTTATATTCTTTTCATATTTCTTATTTTGACTTAATGCATTTACTTTTTTATCTGTCAATTTATGATTGGTTTTGAAAATTTTTGAACCCAAATTCTATCGTGTCTGACAAGAATTTTGTTTTTTTGGTGATTTTAAGAATCTAAAACTTAGCTACTCCTAGTTTACTTTGTTTTATGTTTCCCTTTTATGAAAATATGCCTCATGTTTTAGCCTAATTTTTTTTTTAAAAAATAAATTTAATATTTAAAAGTTGGGTAGATTTCCAAATATCGGTAGAAAATAAATTTTACAGCTCGGAGAATTAAGATGGTGTAAACTTGTTTGGTAATAATTTTGTTGAGGAGGTACATACTTGGAGTGACTTTGTGCCGACTTTGTGCTTGAACTAACTAAAATACATATGTAGGTTAGATATAATAAACTCGTAGCTGTTATAGGTTAATAGATAAAAAAAAAGTAAAAATCTTCTTCAAATGGCATCTTAGAGTCGTAATTTTGTTAGACTTCCTTTAGAAGAATTGCTTGGTGGGTTTGGAAGAACCATTTTGAACTTTCGATTTGTTTAAATCTATTAAGAGTAGAGGAGAAATCGAAAGTAAGCATTACGTATATACAGGACCCGTAAACCCATCTTGAGAGAGGATGAGGGACTACTACTATATGTACGCGTACGTTTTATTCTTAGACACCTTTTTCATAATTTTTCCTTACAAAAAGTTGAATGCTTGTGTGTAAAGAATCTTCATAAAGTAATAATAATAATAGAAAACTCAAAATTTCAAAGCTATCATGTATGAAGTGGAAAGAAAGCAGCCATCTCTATATCAAATATGTGTTTCTTTTTTAATTGTAAGTGGGATTTTCTATTGTTGGTAATTCACTAAGGATTCCAATTAGTTTATAAAGTAGATGTCATATTCTTTCAAACTAAGCTTAGCTTTTTAAAATATTGGGATTTTGGGCATCTTCCAATAATGCTACCTTATCAAAATATGTCCCATCATTTAAGAAATTAGTGGATGGAATCATGTTTTCGTTAAACTATTTTAATCAAATCTAGAATATGCAAGGCGACCCAATAATTAAACACGACATCATCATGTTACTTATATTAAACATGTTTTGTCCTCACTTACATAACGAAACTACACATTGTTGGTATGAATAGTAAATATCTATTTTTTAAAATTATTCTTAAATATCATAGCTTTATATTTGGTCTAATCTTTTACGTGGGTATTATATCTTTGTTCCTAATCCGGTCATTATACGTAGACAGAAAAAAAAAGTATTGAAAAGACATTATTATGGTAGTCATAATAAATGACAAATAGAAAGGGAAATGATAGTACGATTAAACTTTTATTGTAAAAGAGGGAACCAATGGTCATATTTTGCTCTATTTGGTGCTTCTCCTGCCGAATCCGAAAGCAACACCACTTTCCTTTAATCTAAAACTTAAAAGAATGAAGAAAAAAAAAAGATGTGTGAGAAACAAAAGGAAGTGAGAGAAAGAAAGAGATGGTGAGAAAAGTGTTGTTGCTTTGATCACAAGAAGCTACCAAAACTTTATAGAAATGAGATGTTTGTTTGCTTAAAGTTTGACCTTTGATGGCATGATTATACTTCACATTTATATATTTATGTTCATATTTGTATGTAACGTAAATAAAAGCTTTTCCTTTGATGGGCCTTTTCTTGCACTACTTAATAACACTTTCTTTCCGTCCTAATAATATTCCATTTCAAGTTTTCACTTTTCCCTCGAAAAAAGTTATTTCCATCTCCTTTTTAACTTTACTTCGATCCATACTTTGAACGGATAATCGCTCCAAATAAGTTAATACATCAGTGTTTGACAGTTCATCATACTATTTAAAAGTGACGGGTTAAATTATTTTGTGACGATAAACGTATGAAAATTAAGACACTAAAGAACTAAAATAGTCGAATATTGTATTTTAGTATTATATTAATTTTGTGAATTATGGTTCATCCTACGAGCTATGATTAGATGGGTTTGGCGAAAAATGGTTTAAAAAGACGTAGGGTCCAACTTTTTGGTCACCAAGAAACCATAAAAGGTGAACCATAAAAGTATCACCTTTTTTATAATCAATGTTAGAGAGACATTGGAAAGTTCAAATTCAAAGATGGGATTTTTAAATATGAATTATTTATTAGTTCACTAATTTTAAATATTTAAAGTGCTGATGTCACCATAGTTTTGTTCGAAAGTGGAAGGAATTATTGTGTAGATCATAGCTAGAATGTTAATCATTAACTATTAAAAAAATGGTTTTTTTTTTCTTTTCATTTCAAAGTTTGGACTATCCTCCACTCGCAATTAATTGGTACATGTAAGCGTAGAATTAGAGGTTCATCAACTAACTCTTAACCGTTAATTCGATTCGATTATCGAGGATTTGAATAGTAATTTTTTAAAATTTGTATGATTTGTACTTTGTAGAAACTATTAGGAGTTTGTCATTTAATTTCCTATTACTGAACCAGTTTTGATCCGTAGTGGTTCACCGTAGTATCTTTTATAAAATGGTATATATAACAACTCAAGCACACTACTAGCAGATATTGTCCGCTTAACCCGTTATGTATCGTCGTCAGTTTCACAGTTTTAAAATGCGTCTATTAGGGAGAGGTTTTCACACCCTTATAAGAAATGTTTTGTTCCCCTTTCCAAACGATGTGGGATCTCACAATCCACCCTTTTGCGGGACCAGCGACCTCGCTGACACACCGCCCGGTGTCTGGGTCTAATATCATTTGTAATAGCCTAAGCACACCACTAGCAGATATTATCCGCTTTAACCTGTTACGTATCGCCGTCAGCTTCACAGTTTCAAAACGTGTCTGTTAGGGAGAGGTTTTCACATTCTTATAAGGAATGTTTTGTTCCCCCCTCCAACAGATGTGAGATCTCACAGTATAGCTAAGCTAAGGTTAAGCCTTGAATTGTATGAACCTTATGAGAATTTCATGAGCGCTTTGTATGTGCGGTTAGGTATCTCCAACCACTCCCTAATGGGGATCTTATTTAGATGAGAGTAAGAAACTTCATAGGTAGATGAAGTTGGCTAGATTGAGGGTTGCAAATATTCATGTTATGGGGCCTATTAGGGAGATGTCAACTAAACCCTACTAGAAAATCTGGGAATAGTGTACATAACGATAAGATGATGCCCGATGTTGAGGTCGCGCATCTAGAACCTTTGAGATAATAGTTTGATGATGATGATGAAAGGGACTAGTATAACATCTAACCAAGATACCTTAAAACCTTAAGAACGAACTTTATGAAAATGATGAGCTCAGAAGAGCTGAACCCTAAGAATTGACGTCCCAAATAGGGCCAAGGACGGATAACTTGACACCTTCCACCTTTTACACTAAGTTAGAGCTTAGAAATCCTATAACTTAGGAATGCACATCTAGGTATGAATAAGACAAAAAATGAAATGAGAATAAGATTTAAGAACGAACTAAGAAAACTACAAGCAAGTTACTTACTGAGTATTTTTATACTCATTCATGCTACTTTATGTCTTTTCAAATGAGACCTAGATGAAGCTGTCAAGGTGAGGGCAGGCACGGGCTGTGGAACTTTAGGGATTGAGATAGATCCGAGTCTTTTGATTTTCAACTCTCCCTAATTTTCATGTATCAATTTTGAATATGTACTTTTGTTAATTGTCATGTCGCCTTTTGTTTGAAATTGTACCGTTTTTAACTGATTTTATAATTAATGCATGCATTTTTTTTTTCAATTATAGTAACTTTTCAAATTTTTATATCAATTAGCCAAGATAAGTGGCTTGAGTCTCTTGAAAAACAAGTCATTACAGTTTTTTCCTTCGACGATTCACAATATCTAACAATAGCAGAGCACTACGACAATGACCGAACCACAATGGAGAATACAATACCCTTACTAATTTCACGTTGCCATCACCAATATCTAGGGAATTCGCAGAAAACGACTATTGAAACCCACAAAAATCGAGAAAGTAATGGTTGATCTAAGGGCTTAACCATTGATCTATGATCAATTGACCATTGGTTTGGACTTAGATGATGCTCTAAGATGAACAACAACGTCATTGACCTCCAACTTCCGCCAACACATCGCAACGATCCTCAACTTTTCTAAGAAGTTCCACCAATATTCAAATGCGAGTTAAGAATGAGACTGATGCGCACCAGCAACAAACAAGAAACAAGAAACAAGAAACTCAAACTCGTCCGAAAGAAAATCATCGGACTCGAAAAAAGAATAAAATAAAAAAAAAAATTGTTTATAAATTTTCTGATTACATAGAATGTGAATGGTATGAGGTATGTGCGAATCATTAATTTAAAAGATAATTATTGAAGAAGGGAAGGCATGTTTCCACCAAAATGTGTACCCCACCAACTCCAAAACTACACATCTTCACACCTCTATTAATTTTGACTATCTTCCCCAATCACTTTCTGCCTCAAAACCAAAATATTGAAATCAAAATTTCTAAATGTTCACAAAAACTAATGATTCATTACACTTTGGTTTCATACCAATTTAAAACCAATTTTCTCAAAGTTTGATTTTTTTTTTCACTTTGAAATATATGAAAAATAGAGGAATAAAAGATATAGCAGCTCAACTCAGGAACAATACTTTGGTTGGTTACGTATTGTCTCAGCCTCATGCTTTTAAAACGCGTTTGTTAGGGAGAGATTTTCGTTCTACTATCCAACCGAGATGATTTTTCACAAAAGAAGACAAAAATTAGTCGTATTAATTTATTTATTTATTTTGCTTTAAGAGCAATGGAGAAATGAAGATCCACGTTAGGTTGAAGTTTGATGAAAAGGTTTCCATTTTTGCTTTTTAAGATTGGTGTGAGAAAGGATTGAGTGGAGGTCTTCAAAAAACGCGTAAACTCCAAGTCAAACTCACCAACGCGTGCGCTTTCAAAAAGCTATTTATCAATCATTTTTTCCTTTTTTTTTTCTTTTCGTTTTTCCTCCTCTAATATGCCTACGTTCCTAGATTTGGAAAAACGATTCAATCATAAATGTGAGATCACACATTTGTTGGAGAGTTTAAAGTCGTGAGACTGACGGCGATACGTAACGAGTCAAAGCGGACAATATCTATTAGTTGTGGGTGTGGACTATTACAAATGATATCAGAGTCAGGCACCGAGCAGTGTGTCAGTGAAAACGCTGACCCCCAAAAGAAGTGGATTGGGATTAGAGAGGGGAACGAACATTGTTATAAGAGTGTAGCTTTAAAACCTTCGTTTCAATTATTTAGTTCTTACTCTACACTTGGTTTCAATTAAAATAAGATAAAAGTAGCCGCAACATATACTCATACAGCCGAAACTAATGAAATAGAAAGGAATGCAAAATGTAAATCATGACTCATAACTGATTAGGGAAGGAACTCATAACTGAAATGATCACACAACATGTACGAGGTCTCACAATATAGAATATAATAGTTCAATGTTATGGTACAATATATCATACTTCCAGACATAACAATACTTGTAACTCAGGTAACTAACATTCATATCATTCATACCATGTATGAATGTTCATACATATCTATTTAGATATTTAAAAGTATAGAAACTAAAATAAAATAAAAATAATATATAGAAATTAAAATTGTATTTTAATGAAAGATTAACTACGGGATTGAAATTTCATATTTACACCACTTTTTTTAATAATGATTTTGACTTTGTCTTAATTTACACGTTTAAGTATTCAAGTCAACTTATTATTTTCATAATTTTCCTTTTTAAAGAAAGAATCGCTCTTATTAGATTTTAAAGGATGAAAAAGTGAAAAATCATTTTTTACCTTTGTGCTTTTACTAAATGAATTTTACTATTTTACTGTTTCAATGTTATTGATATTGAATTATATGCACTATTTATTAACCAACCAACCAATGTCACAAAAGTCGATCAACATAATATTTGAAATCAAGTTATATAGATGCTCAATTAAATTATTAAAACACGAAATTTAGCCATAAAATCAAGCATAGAAAAACTCGTAAATTATAACCCTAATAATTTAGGTTTGATTTATGGTGGTTCATGGTCCAACGCTTGGTTTGATGATCTTCAGTCGATTCAATGATAACTTCATCGATTCTATATTAGTTTCGATCGGTTTGAGTTGGTTTTTAGTCAATTTGGACCATTTGACTTGTTTCTACTTGTTCTAAGTCTAGTTTGGTGGATATGTGTAGTTTTGGTGATTCGATTTGATTAGTTCTTTAATCCAAGTTGGTTTGTCCTCCGATTCATGTTTAATTTTGATGAGTTTACTGAGCATATTTTGTTTAAAATCCTTATCCAAGGGATGTTAGCTCTCACGATTCTTTCAAAATAATTTTTCAGATAAAGGTTAGGTTGTAAGTAAAGTTGAGAGAATAGACTAGATTGTTTTATGTCAGGAAACTTCTAGTTTTCTAATAAAGTTTCGTAGTGTTAACATGTTCCTTTTAAATATTCGAAAGTACTTTCACAGGAGTACTCCGAGGTTTGACAACGTTGTGCTTTACTTGTTTGTAAAAACAACTTTTTATTCGTAAATTACAAAAGCTTTATTTTTAAGTAACGGTTTTGATTGATATATATATGAAAATTGGAGTCGTTACCCTACTTGATCCATTATAAGATACACGTAATTAGCAATAAATTAATTTATGGGAAAAAGAAAAAGAAAAATGGGAGTGGTTTGGAATCCCCAAAAAAGTGTGATTATGATTAGTAAGCCTCATATTATTGTCCTTAAATTAATATTTAAATGAAGGAATGTAAGCATGATTGAGTATAGATTATCAAAAACAAAATAAAAATTTTAAAAAAAAAATGGTTGGGTTTGGAGCATATTCTTTTGCTTTGGTTTGTTTTGGGAAACTTAAGTGTGGGTGGCAATGCCCCAATTGATGATATATAAATTGGAGTGTGGTTTGGGATAATGAGCCTTCAAAGATTACACAATCAACCATGGGAAATTAAATATCATTTAACCATCCAAAAGTAAGGTTTAAGTTGTGTCCCATGTTCAAAAAGCACTACTTTTTAGGGTTTATCAATTTCTATCCTAAATTTAAATAAATATTGTAATTTTTATCATCCGTTTAATTTCTCTCATCTCGCCCACTAATTCTAAGAAAATAATATAAAAGTCTTTATAAATGCATTAATTTTAATAAAATTATGACACTCGAAAAACGAAGAAGTACATGAATGAATAGAGATCATATAGGTCCTGAAGATAAGATGGTTAAAATGGGCTTAAAAATTTGAAGATTACTAACTATACCAACTAGGGGTACTTTCCTTTTGTGTAGCTCGTTCATAAGAATTCTAAAATTGAGCTGGTTTTGCTTATTCATTAGACTCGTAAAAAAAAAAAAATTATGAACAATATTTAGTGCAAAAACTTATTACATGGTTAAATTAAGATATTTTATAATATTTAGGTTAAGATTGCAACATTTATTTAAGTTTGAGACGCAATTTGATGAAATTGAAAGTGTATGACTAAAAATGATACAACTTAACAAGTTTAGAAGTCAATTTTATTTTTGTGTAAGATTTTATTTGAAATTAACGAGTTTATGAATATTTCCACATGGTTTGTTCTTCAAATTATTATGTGGATTACTAGATCCCACTACCAGCAGTTATTGTCTATTTTGGCCTGTTACGTATCGTTTTCAGTCTCACGATTTTGTAACGTGTCTGCTAGGGAGAGGTTTTCATACCCTCATAAGTAACCGAGGTAGGATCTCACAATCTAACCCCTTGGGGGTCTAGCTTCCTCGTTGGCACATTGTCCGATGTCTAGCTCTAATACTATTTGTAATAGTCTAAGCCCACAGATATTGTCTGTTTTAACTCGTTACGTATCACCGTCAATCTCACGGTTTTAAAACATGTTTGTTTCGGTGAGGTTTCCACATTGTTATAATGAATGTTTCGTTCCCCTTTATAATCGACGTCAGATCGTTCGTGAGTTTTTTTTTTTTTTTTTAGTTGAAAAAGAAATGAAAAGATGACATTATTGCAATGAATTAAATTGAAGAAGAAGAAAAGGAAAGTAGAGGAAGAGACGTAAGTGGTACGTAGTTTTGAGGGAATTGAAAACCAAAAGTTGAAAATGAAGGTAGAAAACCGACCGACCGACCGACCGACCGACCGACCGACCTAACCTCCGAAAACAAAAACAAAAACAAAAAGAAAATAAAAATGAAAACTTTAATTTTGCCTTTTCCCTTCCCTTCCCTTCCTTCCTTCCTTTATTGCTCGCTTTGCTTCTCACCTGTTTTGTTTCCACGCATTTATTCCTCTTCCCTTACTTTTAATTTTGTTTTCTTTCCTTTTTACTTCTTCCTCCCTCTTTATTACCATTAATGTATTTCACATTCATTTCTTTATTCATTTCTTTCTTTGTTCCCTCCATTTTAAAACGTGCTATCAGTTCATTCATTGTACTCTAGCAGTTGTTGTTGGATTGCAGCATCCAACAACGATTGATGATGAATATCGTCATGAGTTGCCACCTCTCATTTGTAGATAAGTGTCTGAGGAGTCATATTGATTTATTAGACGATTGAATAATTTGATGGTGAACCTCATTTTGGGTGTGTTTTTATCTCTAATGATTTATTTTGAATCAAATTTAATCAATTCGTTGTTATAACATTGTTAGGTTCCATAATTGGAAGAGTTTGAGTATATTTTGACGCCTCATAGTTCAATTTTTAATCCATTGTATCTTCGATGTAGAGATTAGTTTTGATCTCAATTTATTTCGATGTGGGTTATGTTTTAAATCTATTATTGTATTTGAAGAACGTTGATGATAAATGTGGCTTTGTCTATGATAGAGATTAATTGAGTATGGGATGGAGAGGCTCACTTTTAGATAACCATTAATTGGAACAAGTTTATAACCATTTGGTTATAGCTAGAATATATTTCGGTTTGTGACAAAAGGCGTTGTTAATACTAGAATTATGATTTTGGGTTAGAATCAGAGCGTTATTTTAGGCCATTACAAATAGTCAATAAATTTTTAGAACTAGTCCTCGACATACGGGTTAAGTGATCAGTGTCTCTATGTGTCGGTTAAGTTCGAGCTAGATGATCATGATCTATAACTCCATTTTGAAAGTTGCTTCTATATAGAATGACTCTAATGTTTTTATGGGGTCTAACGAGATTGTGAGTCCCTTGATTGGTTATGCATATCTTCCAAAGTTCTTTTTTATTTTTTATCATGTGGTCCAAACTTTTTTTTAATTTCAAAAGCCCTTGTAAAAGTAAGAAATTTGATGGTCGGTGTGTAAAAAAGTCGGATCATTACACATTAAGTTCGAATGATTATATCGATGAAACTTATTTTTTAGTTCAACAATGTATAAATCGAAATAAAAGGTTTGAATCTTTAACCTAAATGAAGACATATATATTAACTAGTTGAGTTATGTTTCGTTCATATTGGTTAAAAATCAATACTCTCATTAGATTAACTTTCAATTTATTTAATAAAGATTGTGGTCCAAATTTGACACTGTGTGCCTCGACATTCTCTTGCATCATCTACAACATGGTCACGGTACTTATTCCTCGCTTCTAAAAATAAAGAATGTCCCTACAAACCATCACGAGTCCAACATAGAGAAAAACATGCTTAACATTGATGTTTCTATGATTGAGACACCGAAAACAAAAGTGTAACTTGTGATATAGGTAGTAACTTTCATATACTTTAAGTCTTTTTTAGTCATCTTATCATTATTGCTATCATTCAGATGTGATCTCAGTTTATTCATGTACTCCTCTTTTACTCGAATGTTACAAAATATATAAGAGTTATTTGATTCAACAATTAATCTTACATGGCCTAGAATCGTATGTTCGAGTTACCAATTAATCTTGTGAAGACATTAACTTGTAATTTTCATCGTGCTTCTTAAAATTCAATTAAACTCTTTCTTGACATATTTCATGCTCACAATGAAATTACTTTTTTATTTATTTATTTGCTATTTGGGCCATAATAATTGAATAATTAAAAAAGTGTTCTCCTTTTTTGAGATATGGGTGTGATTGAAAAGGTGACATGTGTTCACTTCAATTCGCTCAAGTCCCAATTGTGTTTTTGTTTGATTCCCTAAGAAATGAGAGCAATTCAATGTTTGAGATCTTTCTTTTTCATTTCAATTTTATCATAAAATCTAACATTTTTTACACAATAATTCATTCATTTTTACGATCTACACTTTTCTAACCCTTTTTTCGATTCAATAACAACGCATTTCGTTCCGTCGTTGTGTATAACATTCTTTTTTTATATAGGTATGATTACGTCGACATTCTCTCCCGATGTCATTTTTCTTTTCCTCACTCTCAACTTTTGGTCAATCCCTCTCTCTTATTGCTAATGTCATTACTAGACTTGCACTCAATCGATGTCGAGGTAGTTCGCTGCCAATCGATGAGTTAACCTGATAATAATCGCTCATACGTGCTCTCTTAGTTTGCTTCCTCTCTCCCTCACTCTTGTTTCACTTCACCATACAGCTAACTTCAACATCGTCACCTTCCCTAAACAACGAAATTTTCATAGTGAGCAAAACTCGAGCTTTGGGTTTTTGGGTTTGAACAATAACCTTCTCAAGTTAGACCCACAAATTATAATGTTTTTAAGCATGGTCCAGTATTGTTTAAAGTGTTTGTGATGAGTTTTATGGGTAATGTCGCTTTAAAACACTCTTCGAATTCAATTTTGATGTTGTATATTAAAATTTCATGATCGTGCTTAGGATCAAATTGTCCATTGAAGTTGATTGACAGTCTTAGAATTTGTAATCGGTGTGGATAACCTTTTCTAAATGTTTTAAGGTAACGCTACAACATTTAATCGAACCCGAAATATTGGTATTAAAATGTTTTAGGATTGGACAAAGGCTTCTATAAGCCAAGTGCAGAATACATTTTTTGTAGGTTGAAATTTCTTGTTGTAAGCAACTCTCCTAATGAACCTTTTAAATTAGGTTAGATAGGTGCATTTTCTTGTGATTCGTGTTGTATGTTCGTTCATACAATGAATGTGATAGTTTTACGTACATTGTTCACGTACTAAGTGTCAATTGGGATAAAATCTTCTTCAACTTCCAATTATACACCACCAAATAATCGGTACAACTCGAAACATAAGTTAATTATCAACATAGTCACACGAAGAGAAAACGACATATTTCTACCAATCAAATCCACGAGAAAATGATATGTTTCACGAATCCTTACTAACATAGCATGCACGTGATAGCAACTTTAACAGAAACCCTAAAAGTGGAGTCATCACAATATATCATTGATATTATTTTTCGACATGTAATCTAATTTTATAAAACTAACTATCATACGGAGACGGGTCGGGTCGGGACAAGTGAAGCGAAGTCAAGTCAAATGAGAGAGGAAGAGGAAGAAGGTATAGAATTAATGGTAAGAAAATTGGGTAAATGCAAAAGATAGAAACAGATAATAATATGATTAAGAGAGAGAGGAAGTTAAAAAGAGAGTGGTAAGTATGAAAAGGCGAAAACCCGTGCATTGCCATTGCTTCGATTGCGTGGGAAAAAGCTGAAGACCCAAAAAGATAATAATAAAATAATACAGCGCGTGTACAACACGCCCACTGACTCCAAAGGAAACCCAAACCAAAAAAAAAGAAAAAAAGGAAGCGCGTGAGATTAGGTTGTAATTATTATTTATTAGGCTCTTTAAAAAAATATTAAAAGGAAACTAGAAAGCCAGTCAATCCAATTCCAAAGTCCCTCAAAATTAAAATAAAATTAAAAATGAAATAAAATTAAAAATTCTCTCTCTAAAAAAGGCAGTATCTGACCCCTTCTCTTTCTCTCTCCATTATCTCTAATATATTGAGACAAAACTGGTTTAAAAAAGCTTCTTCCTTTACATTCAAGAATATATGTATATATTTTTTTTTTTGGGTTAATGACACCAAAAGAAGAGCTCTCTTACTCTGCCCCAAAAGCATTTTCCAGAAATCCTTGCAACTGATTATATAGTACTTTCAATTCCCTCATTTTCCAGAAGTTCTTCTTTTTTTTTTTTTCTTTTTAATCTCTCTGTTTTAAAAGATTTGAATTTCACTCGCTTGCCTCTGTTTTATGCTGTTTGTGAAATGTTTTATCGTACGAGGAGACTCCTTTCTTCTTCTTCGCGGTTCTGTTTCTTAATTTCTTTTACTATTTCCAATTATTGCTCAGCGAATTTTGTCTACCATATTTTGGGTTATTCCTCCAGATGGGTTCAGAGTAAAAAGTTGTAGAGAGAGAAACAAGGAAATAAAAGGCAGAGAGAGAGAGAGAGAAGATGTTCTTGTGAATGAGGGGATCTCCTCTTTCTTTGTCTCTCTTCAATTCTGACTTTCCCCTCTTTTTTCTTTCTTCTTCTTCTTCTTCTTCTTACTCATCTTCTGATTCTTAATGGATACAGATATATTGATTTTGATGTATTCGTAGATCCCTTCTTATCAAATTAGAAGATTGAAGCTATGCTAAGCTTTTGATTTCATTTTCTCTTCTGGGTTATGGGAATTTGTCGATTTCTTCAATCGATTTCTTGTTCTTATTGACCTTTTTCATCTGGGTTTCGATTTTAGTCGCGGATTTCTTTGATTCGTTTGGTTTTTGAGGGAATTTGGGAACTGGGTTTGCTTTTTTTCTTGTAAATGAGAGCTGGGTTGAGTACGATTCAGCAGACTCTTACGCCGGAGGCGGCGAGTGTGCTGAATCACTCCATAGCCGAAGCTGGTCGTCGGATTCATGGACAAACGACGCCGCTTCATGTGGCGGCGACGCTTCTTTCTTCGCCGAGTGGGTATCTCCGGCAAGCTTGTATCAAATCGCACCCAAATTCGTCTCATCCCCTTCAGTGTCGAGCGCTCGAGCTCTGTTTTAGCGTCGCCCTTGAGCGACTTCCGACGGCACAAAACGCTAGTCCTGGTGCTGAGCCGCCCATTTCCAACGCGCTTATGGCTGCCCTTAAGCGTGCTCAAGCCCATCAGCGCCGTGGCTGCCCCGAACAACAGCAACAGCCGCTCTTGGCTGTCAAAGTTGAGCTCGAACAGTTGATTATCTCGATTCTTGATGACCCGAGTGTGAGCCGTGTTATGAGGGAAGCTAGTTTTTCTAGCCCTGCTGTTAAGGCTACCATTGAACAGTCGTTGAATACCCCGGCTCCGGCGAGTTCTTCGCCGATTGGGGGATTGGGGCTTCGACCCTCGGTGGTTCCACCACCGAGGAATTTGTACTTAAATCCACGGCTGCAGCAGCAGGGGAGCGTCGTCCCGCCGGTGCAGCAGAGGGGGGAGGAAGTCAGGAAGGTCTTAGACATATTGCTGCGATCAAAGAAGAGGAATCCAGTGCTCGTTGGGGAGTCGGAGCCAGAAGCCGTGGTGAAAGAATTGTTAAAGAGAATTGAAAATAGAGAATTGGGGGATGGGATACTCTGTAATGTTCATGTGATTCATTTGGATAAGGAGATTTGTTCTTCTGATAGGCTCAAGGAATTGGGAGATTTGGTGGAGAGTAGAATGGAGAATCTGAATGGTAATGGAGGGGTTATTCTTGATATGGGGGACTTGAAATGGCTGGTTCAGCAGCAGCCTGCAACCGGGGGTGGTTCGGGGTCGGCCACAATGCAGCAGCAGCAGGTTGTTTCGGAAGGCGGGCGTGCTGCGGTGACAGAGATGGGGAAGCTCCTTGCCAAATATGGAAACGGCGACAGTGGTCGGGTTTGGTTGATTGGTACTGCAACTTGTGAGACATATTTAAGGTGTCAAGTCTATCATCCATCCATGGAGAATGTTTGGGACTTGCAGGCTGTGCCCATTGCTGCTCGTGCGCCTCTTCCCGGATTGTTTCCGAGGTATAGCTCGCTGTCTTTGATCGATTTTGACCTGTTTATGAATGAATGCTTGTTCTGTGGCTTTGAATCATTTTGATGGGAATTTTGATTGTTTGCTGATTCTGTTGTTGGTTTAGATTGAATGCTTCAAACTTAATTTGTGTCCTGTTTATTAGGCTTGGTACCACTGGGGTTCTTAGTAGCCCAGCTGAATCGTTATCCTCGATCAAGGGATTCCCGACCGTGACCACAATTCCGATGCGATCGGTGATGCATAAGAGCCTTGATCCGTCTCAGAAAACAAGTTGTTGCTCTCAATGTATGCAAAATTATGAACAGGAACTCGAAAAACTTGCAGCCAATGAGTTTGACAAACCATCTTCTGTACCTAAACCAGAAGGAGCCAAGGCATCGTCTCTCCCTCCGTGGCTGCAGAACGCGAAGGCCCGAGATGGAGACGCAAAGAAACACGACACGGCCCAGGTGAGTTCGACTGCAATTCTTGGTTTATTCATTGGCAATCTGCATCATTTGTTAAATGAAGGATCTTTCCTGTTTCAGAACATGGATAAAGAACTGTTGCAAAAGCCGAAGACTCAAGAACTACAGAAGAAATGGCACGATACGTGCTTGAATCTTCATCCTAATTTCCATAATCTGAATAAGTTCGGTTCCAATCGAACCATACCGGTGTCTCTCCCTTTAACGGGTTTGTACAGTTCGAATTTGCTCAGGCATCAACCTACCCATCCCAAGTTACAGCTGAATAAAGGATTTGGTGAAACCCTGCAGCTGAAAACAAATCCACTTCTGGCCAACAAACAATCTGAAAAAGTTGTATCGATATCGCGATCGGGTAGCCCCGTAAGGACCGAGTTGGCTCTAGGGCGAATGAACGACGGTGAGATCTTGGCTGAGGAAACGCATAGAGAGCGTGTGAAGGACTTTCTCGGTTGCATATCTTCTGAACCTGAGAACAAAGTCTGTGAACTGCAGAGTAGTAAATTTGTCGATGCATCGGATATCGACTCGTACAAGAGGCTCTTCAAAGGTATATTAGAGAAGGTATGGTGGCAGCAAGAAGCAGCATCAGCCTTGGCTACAAGTGTGACTCAGTTCAAATTGGGAAATGGAAAACGACGAGGTACGGTTCCGAAAGGAGACATGTGGCTCTTGTTCTTGGGTCCCGACCGAGTTGGAAAGAAGAAGATGGCAACTGCTCTTGCAGAGTTGGTATCGGGATCCAATCCTGTAACCATTTGTCTTGGTTCGAAACGCAGTGATGGAGAATCAGAGATGAGTATTCGTGGTAGAACCGTGTTAGATAGAATATCAGAGGCTGTTAGAAGGAACCGATTTGCTGTCATTGTTCTTGATGATTTTGACGAATCTGATATGTTGGTTCGTGGAAGCATAAGAAGAGCTATGGAGAGAGGTCGATTCACCGATTCTCACGGTCGCGAAATTAGCCTTGGTAATATCATATTCATCCTTACAGCAACTTGGATACCGGATGATATGAAACACTTATCGAATGGGAATTCGCTCGAGGAAGAGAAGTTTGCTAGTTTAGCAAGAAGCGCTTGGCAGTTGAAACTATCTGTTAGCGAGCAGACAGTTAAGCGTAGAGCCGAATGGGCGCACGGTGAAGAGCGGTGTTTGAAACCAAGAGTGGAAACTGGTTCAGCCATAGCATTTGATCTCAACGAATCAGCAGACGCAGAGGATGAGAAGACAGACGGATCATTGAATTCAAGTGACGTAACAACTGATCACGAAACCGAGCATGGCCTTAACACTCGTCATTTATCATTCACAACAACATCGGCATCACGAGAGATGTTCAAAACAGTCGACGACGCAATCGTCTTCAAACCAGTTGACTTCACCCCGATCAAGCACAACATCACAAGCACCATCAAGAAGAAGTTTTCATCCATCGTTGGGGAAAAGATCTCACTTGATCTACAGGAGAATGCTCTCGAAAAGATCACGAGTGGGGTATGGCTCGGGAACACGAATGTTGAAGAATGGACCGAAAAGTTTCTCGTTCCAAGCTTGAAAGAGCTCAAAGCTCGCCTTCCGACTACCAATGCCTTCGAGCCCATGGTGGTCAAGCTCGATTCCGACAGCGACATACGATGTCGGGGCTCAGAAGGTCAATTGCCTTGTAGCATCAAGGTGGTTGTGGGGGAAAAACTGTGAGATTTGCAGAGGTTCAAGGCAGCTGGAATTTTGTAACTTTGTTGGATAGAGATGTAAATATACTTGAATGGAAGGGTAAAACTGTAAAAGAAAGGGAAAAAATGGTTAAAAGAGTTGGATATGAGGGAGGCTGAGACGGCTCAGGCTAAATTTACTTTTTTTTTTTTTTTTTTTTTTTTTTCTTCTCAATATTTTTTTCTTAAATTATTTGATATCTTTATGTTCACTACCTCTAAATTTATATAGCAATTAAAGAATCAAGGTGGGTGACGGTTAATAGTTTTCAAGTTTTTTTTTTTTTTTTGGTGCTAAATTTATTATAACGATTCAACTTTCTAAAGCCGGAGATCGACTCGGGTTTGATACCAAATGCACGTCAATATCATTTTAAAGTGGCAAACAAAAGTATGAAAGTTACAAAATTTATACGTTTCAAGGAAACAATGAAGTTTTGTATGGGGTACTTCTTTAAACGCAAATAAAAAATAATGCATCCAAATTTATTTAGAAATAGAAATCTCTATGAACCGTGTCTCAAGTTGCAAAACAAATAATGAAAAGGTTTAGGACGTTTTCAGAGTAAACAAATGAAATGGTGCAAAAGTATAATAAAAACACGAGGAAAGACTCCGATACAGCTAACAGTCTCTCCCGTCACGATTTTGTCCTTACTTGAAAAGAATTTTGGAAAGGTTGAGTACTAAAAATAGTGAGTAAGTAACGAGCGGTAGAGGTTGAGATAAGCATACATACACAACAAAATATTAGAAAGTCAAGCATCTAAGAACGGTTCATAATTGGTCAATTTCTATGCACACAAATGAGTAGCTATGGCACAATATCCATGTACGCAGATAGGAAAACTCTTATTTGTTCATCTATTGTGCATGTTCACAAAAGAGTTTGATAAGGAATTGCTAAGCATGTTCGTGCTACATCTATCAACCAACTGGTGAAGAAAGAAAGAATTCATCTTGGTCAAGAAGAATCATAAGAGTATTGACCCAATCAACCAGGCCCTAATCTTTCTCGATGAATGTTCACGAGCATCACCATGAAGAATCAGTATACAATCTTCCCTACCATAGAATTGGAACCGAAATCTATTCAATTATTTGTGATTTGATCTTAGATTAAAATGAAGACGAAGCAAAAGTAAAAGGTTTGTGATGGAAAGTTTTGGGAGTGTGGATAAGGGCAACAAAATGTTGAGGCACAAGTATGAACATAAGAAATAATAAAGACATAAAATGAAATGAATTGCATGTTCATCCACCCAACCCTCTTTATTACACCAAAGAAAAAATGGCATAAGAAATAATGCCTACAATTTGCTCCTTTTTTTTATTTTTTTTATTTTATTTTTTGGAAGATAAGTCAAATTTTAATTTCCATCTCTATCCCTTTAAATGTTTTTTCTTCTTACAAAAATTAAGTTTAAATATGTTAAACAAGTTTTAAAAATTAAAAAAAAAGTGGTTTTTAAAATTTTTAATTTGGTTAAGAATTTAAATTTATAATTATAAATATAAAAGTGATTTTCTAAAAAAAACTAAAAATCAAAAAAATGGAAATTAGTTCAAGAAAGAAAAAGATTACCTAAAACAAATTAAAAATTGGAAAAGGATATTATATTTTATATTAAAAATATATATATATAAATATAATTATATATAATGTGAAAAGAAAAGAAGAAAAGTAAAGGGTGCTGATGAAATTAACTTTTTCCTAACTTTTAAGAAATAAAAAAATAAAAAAATAAAAAAATTGATCATAAAAGATGGATTACCTTTGCGTGTTTTTGAATATTTTATAATCTCTAATTAAAGCCAAAGCAAGTTTAAAAGGCAATTACTTTTTCCACTCTCTATTTTACTTGGAAAAAGGCAATTCTAAAATGGATTTTAATGTCTTAATTAATCTTTCAAATTAATATTTTTTTTCATAATTTACGGCACATTGTTTATTGTTTAGTGTCTGACTCTAATACCAACAATAATAGTCTGAAGTCACTGCTAGCAGATATTGTCTACTTTAGCATGTTATGTATCACAATCAGTCTCACAGTTTTTTAAACCTCTTATAGTAAATGCGTTTTAAAACTGTGAAGTTGACGACTTAGCGATAAATTATTATATAAATTAAATTAAAATTAAATATTTATGAAATGTTATTAAAATACTAATTATATAAATATAAATACAATTAAAAGTTTTTAGAGAAATAATTTAATTTTGTGTATTAAAAAGAGGGGAAAAGTAGTAAATAAAAATATAATAAAGTTGTATGGTGCTTAACATGAGACTCTTTAGTAATATTATATTAAATAAAGCTAGACATTGTCATATTGATTAAAATATTAAAAAAAAAAGAATGAAAGAATTTAAAAGTATAAGCAAAATTATATTCCAATGTTTTGATGATGAAAATGAAAAGGCATGTATATCTCCAAACATACCCATTATGTTATTTATGTTATTGTAGCCATAAAGTTTGAATCATTTCATTAAAGAAATAAATGTGAATAAGTCCACCTTTCAGCCCAACCATGCATGTGTTCTTCATTTAATAACATTTCTCTTGGCCCCACTTCATCATGATCCATTAATCATTAATCAAAATTTTAAAGCGCCTCTTTATATGAATTACATTTTATATGTAGCTCGAAGATTATCTAAATTTTTTATTGGCTTCGCCTCCCTGAGTTCTCGATTCCTGCAGTTCTTTCAAACTCGCTTCGTCACAATCGATTCATTTCGATGTGTTTCATCTCTTGGAGCTAAACGGGTCATCTCCTGTCTCGATTGAATAACCATCATCATCGTTGTTTGTTCATTGTTTCTCCTAGTGAGCATACATGCATTATGTTTATAAAAAATGAGTTATGGGACCTCATGTATGTGCTATTTGACACGTGAAATTTATGAAAAAGTTTTTTTTAGCAATTACCCATGTCAGAGTGACTCGACTTCATTGTCTAGGTGTCAATGCTTATCGATTGGAGTAAAGCCCACCAAGTTTTCTTCCCATATATTTCAGAGATTGATACTTTCAGTATTTTATTATGAAGGTCGTATTATTAGAGTAGCTTGGCCTCTCTAATTGAGTGTCGATTTCGTGGAGTAAAACCTAACAAGACTCCCTCCTATGTACTTCCGATAACTCACACATTCACTTTACTAAATTAATTGTAATTAGGTCATATAATCGAATTTATTATCGGAAGAGAAAATAATATATATAAAAAAAGAAATGAAATAGCCATAACATGGCTTTTTAAAATTAAACAAATAGTACTACTACGAAATATTTAATATACCCATTTACTAAAATTTTAATATGAAATATTACATATATGCAACCACAAAATAATAACAATAATAATAATAAATGCTAACCACTAGCAATCAGTTTTGATTTTTTTTGAAAATATTTTTTACAAAAATTACAAAATAATCCAAAACTTTTAGAGAGAGAAATTATTATTTTATATGTTTGATTTAGTTGTATGGATGTGATGTGACCAGAAGTGCTTTGTTGCTATCCAATTATTATTTATAAAAATTAAAAAATTAAAAAAAAACCATATTTATAAATAATAATAATAATAGAGATGTGACTTAAAGAGTTTAAAACATTTCTTTCATTCCTAGACATATTGTCTTATTTTAAAGTTTTGGAGTCTCAATTATCAATTAACAAAATATCACTTTTATTTTATTTATTTTTCACTCCTAAAATTTTAAAATATTTTTTTTTTGTGAATTATTATTATTATTTAACAAATTTATATAAAAATTAAAATAACTTTGATTCTAAACCTTTTAAATATTTATTTTAGTTGTTTTAAACGTAGTTGAAAAGACTTTGAACATATATATATATATATTAACTTGTTAATAGAGATAAATTTCCATAACGTGACTGACTGTCTCGTAATAACAGTTTAATGTAAATTAAGCAAATGTAATAGAAGAGAATCAAACTTAGGTTAGGTTGGTAAAAAAGATATAAGTGGGTTAACCACCGAGGGACCGACATGGTGCGTTGTGGATGAAAATATGGAAGTTAGCCTCAAAAAGATAAAGAGGAAGGGGCTAAAGATATGAAGATTTGAACACAATAGCCCCCACCATTGAGGCATAAACGAATAATTGTTAGGGGAAAAGGGAGAGAAGAGGGAGAATAATAATATTCCCTCACTTTTCCTAACACCAAATCCATCCAACCTCCCTAATTAATGGATCTCACCCCTTTATGTTTTTTAAAAAATTCAAAAATACTTTTTAAAAACTTTAAAATTTTAAAAATTTAGAGATAATCTATAAAATGTAGATATGCGATCTTTATTCATATATTGACAATATAAACTTTTTATATTTTTTTTAAAACTTTTTTGAAAGTTTAAGGTACTATAGAAACTTTGGAAAATTTAAGATTATTTTTTAGACAGACATTTTTATTAATTTAGCCTTAATCTCTGGCTTGTTCTCTTAAACGGAACCAACTGAATTTATAAAATTTTAAATTATTTGAACCCAACTCAAATAAGTTTCCAGCGTTACAAATATAATAGTAATATTGATAATTATAATACAATACTTTAGAAATACCTAACACATGTCATATTATATATATTAGAATTTAATAAATTATAAATTATATAATTTTATTAATATAAGTTCTTCTAAATTTCACCCACCACCACACCACCACCACACCACCACCTTACACCATAAACCTTTTCATAAAGCCTGGCAAAAGCTCTTCCACCCAACAAAATTATTTTATTATAAAAATAATTATTTTTAAATAAAAGATATTTTGAAAAGTGCTTCGTATTAAAATAAAAATTATTTTAACCATCAACCATATCTCGAAGACGTGATTATTCAAAGTCTAAAGGTATAACTCAAACATATCCTAAGAAATTGAATAATTTAATCATTTTTTTATTTTATTAAGAAGATTTATGAGACGAATAATCGAATCCAATTATTTTTATTTCGGTCATTCTTGCTAAGCCAGTGGGATTAAATTATATAAAAATGAATTAATTTAAATAAAAAATAAGGTGGAGGAAATGAAATTAAATTCCCATAAAGTCAAATATGAGACAAAAGGGGATTGAACACTTTTAGTTAAGAATGCTTTTAACCTACTCCTTATTGTTTTCCCTTTGTATTCATTACTTTACCTAAAACCCTAAAAACAAAAGGATTGCCTTCTAACCAAAAACTCTCCCTTATCATCTTTTCACGGTCCACGGGTTAACGTTCTAAATTCTTTTAAAAAAAAATGTTTTTAAGCATTTAGAAAGTCAATTCAAACGTTAGTGTTGTTCATGTGGCCTAAGAACTCGATCAACTTGGATTACCCAACTCAAACCATAGGTTGGGTTAGAATATTTTTCAGTTTGGGTTTGGTTGAAATTTTGAAAAATGAAAAATTCTGGTTGGTTCGTGGATTAACATTTTTTTTTGTCAGGTCAATCCGACCACAACCAACCAGAATATAGAGTTATAACTTATAACTATGATTAAGTTGTAACTAATATTAATGATACGTCATAACTTGTAAATGTTTGATATTTTGAGTTTTATGAGATTTTAGTTATTGACGTACAAATAAACCATCTAAATTAGAATAAATTAGAATAGTTTAGAGAATGATTATTTATTTATTTATTGCAGATTTGCAGGCTTTTAATGGAACCATGCTTACCTGTTCCCTCTCCCACCACTATGATTCAATTAATAATTCCGAAAAACTTTATTCCCATTAAATAATTCAACAAACTTAATAATTTTTCTCCTCAACATTTACTTAATTGCATTAAATAATGTCACCACTTTTCCCAATTAAACCCCCCTTTCCTTTTATCAAAATTCTTCACTATCTTCCAAATAAATAGAATTACAACCAACCATTTCTTTTCTTTTTTTTTCAAACACAAATTCAGTACTTAGCTTAATTATTGTTTTTATTATAATAAATTAAGTGATATAATCAATAAAAGAGATGAAAAGAGGGAATCATTTGCTTTAATTTGTTTATTTATCTAAAACACATTAAGTTGTCTACTACTCGTAGATATTGTCTATTTTTGGCCCTTTACATACCGTCGTCGACCTCACAATTTTAAAACACGGTCTACTAGAAAGAGATTTTTACACCCTTGTAAATAATGTTTTGTTCCTCTCTCCAACCAATGTGTGCGATCCACTCCCCTTGGAGCAAAGTTTCCACACAGTTTACCCAGAAATCACTGCGGTTATGTAGAAATTAATCTTGTAATTTTTTTATAAAAAATTATTAAATTAATTGAGAATGGTTTTTGGAGAATTGAGTATAAATGTGTGGATCTATAACAAAGGTAAGGTAGCAAGGACGAAGTTATAGCCCATTTCAAATTTGACCAAAAAGTCAAAGCCCAATTAGCATCATTTTCTCTCGTTTTAAACCCATAAATATAGTTTCATTAATATCCTTAAACTTTTAAGGTTAGCCATAATAACAATATTAATAATACTTTATTTCAGTTTTACTAATACAAACTTAAAAGAAAAAATTACTCCTACCGTTGATTATGAATAAAGAATATTAATATTTTGTTTCAAAAATATTTGTTCAATTTTAAAAGTTGTATGGATTTCTAAAACTTCTCTCTCGAGACCAACGCATGTTCAGGATTCGAAATCTAGATTTGGCACCTGATGGCTCCGACATTCTCCTGCATCCCCTACGACATGGTCACATTATTTACTTCTCTTTTAAGAATGAAGATCATCCTCACAAATCAACACAAGTTCTTCCAACATGTTTTGTCCTCACTCACATGCATCTCAAGAAGTCACCCAATATAAAATTGTTCCAAGCAAAACATGTTTAACCATAATTCCTATGATCGAATCACCGAAAAGAAATGTGCACCTTGTCTAAGACCACCATGTGACCCTCGAGTAAAGGAAATGTATATGAATGAACCAATACCACATCCGAATAAAGGTAATCTTAAGGATAGAAAGACTAAGAAAAACTTAAAAGAAATGAAAGTTACTACATATACCAACAAGGTATACCTTCCTCTATGGTGTTGGTTCAATCACAGAAACTCAATGGTTATGAGTGTCTTGAAGCAATTTTATGTTGGTTAACCTCATGAGAATTTTCCTAAGAGGCATGTGATTGAAGATAAAGCATGCCGAAAGGTTTTCGCTCCTAGAAGAGAAAAGTAAGTAATGTCTATCATGTCGCAAGGAATGCAGAGGTATGTCAGGACCATCAAATACCAAATCTGGATTCCAAATCCTGGACACGGGTCATTACAAGTAAAAAAAAAAAAATAAATAAATAAAAATAGAAAAGTGTTAAGCCAGAAATTGAAACAGCGTAAAAAGATAAAACATAAACGGATAAAACATAAACGAAAAGTGATCAAGTGTAGATAAACGAAAACCATTGAAAACTGAAACAATGAATCATTTAAGGGTATCAATAAAGCTTATAAAAACTGAAACAAATTATGGCAAGATATATGATTGCACAGCCAATAAATTCTTCCAAAAGAGAACCACCTGAATCTGCTGCTGCTTCAGCCCCCACTGTCCTCACAATTATAAATGTCAATTTTGTATATGAAATGTGAAGAAATCATATGAGACTTCAAAACAGCAAAGAATATCTGGAGCAGTTTTTTGAGGTTTTTAAGAACAAACCGTTTTCTTTTCTTTTTATAATACAACGAAGACAAAGTTAAGCTGTAACTTTTCACCTTGGCTAGAATGTCTTTGTGAGATCCATCATTGCCCATGCTTCATTCATCGCTTCCATTTGATGTCTTCTCTGCATTCACATTTCACAACATTATTTGCAGTCAGTCTCTTCTCAATATGGTTTATAAACAAGTTTTTATATCATTGATGATCATCAATCAATTCCTTTACCTTGAACTTATCTTTTGCTTTGATCTTTTCCATTTTCTTTTCCCTGCCATAAGCTTGGCTTCAAAAGGGTCAACCATAATCACCTCCGAGATTAAGCCATCCTTACCAGGAGACCTAAACTATGAGATCCCACGAAACATTTTTTATAAGAGTATGGAAACCTCTCCCTAGGAGACGAGTTTTAAAAACCTTGAGGGGAAGCCCGAAAGGAAAATCCCAAAGAAACAATCTCTGCTAGTGGTGGGGCTGTTACATAAACAATTGACACAATACATGTTTGTTAAATGACTTTCATTGGGAGAACAAGAACATCACTCGAAGTTAAATTGTGAGATCCCACGTCGGTTTGAGGGGGGAACGAAACATTCCTTATAAGGGTGTGAAAACTTCTCTCTAGTAGACGCGTTTTAAAACTGTGAGGTTGATGCCATACATAACGGGCCGAAGCGAACAATATCTACTAGCGGTAGGCTTGGACTGCTACAAATGGTATCAGAGCAAGACGGGCGGTGTGTCAGCGAGGACACTGGGCCCTTAAGGTGGTTGATTGTGAGATCTCACATCAGTTGGAGAGGGGAACGAAACATTCCTTATAAGGGTGTGGAAACCTCTCCCTAGTATACCGTGTTTTAAAGCTGTGAGGCTGACAGCAATACGTAACAGGCCGGAACGGACAATATCTACTAGCGGTAAACTTAGGCTGTTACATAAATATAATGAACGGGTTACTATACTGTACTGTACTGTCCAGATATATTCGATTACATGAAGGAAATGAGGAATACAGTGCAGCTTGATGAAAAAGGATCCAAAAGTAAGATTAAGCATTCAATCACAGATTCTCCAAATTAAATAAAATTCATAACATCAAACAACTTGCATAGAATAAACAAGAAACTAAACAACGATACCATCAACTGTCAATACACTTAGAATCCAAAGAACCAGCCAGATAACCACAATCGAACTTCATTGTAATAACAAAATATGCTGAAAGATTTCTGTATTCAAATCCGAGTGGTGGGCAGGGGAGATTTCTCTAAATATATGAACGAAGTAGACAGTTTGTTACCATCAAGAATGATGCAGCAATTAGCAAGGATGAAATACTGCTTCATGATATAGAAGAATACCCAAGAATGAAGAGGGAGAATGAATTAAACAAATTTATTGACAATTGTTTCAGTTCCTTTCTAGAGGTCTTGGCTTATAACTATTTTTTACAAGAAACTTCAAAAACTAGAGTTTTAACATTCCCACTTGCTCTCCCTTTATGAGTTACAGTTTGAGGTCTCCACCAAAATGGGCTGTTTTCAGTTAGCTGGTTAACTCAGAGCCATCTCCCCTAATCATGCTCCTTTTGAAAATGATTTTGTACTATAGATTTTAAAAAGAATACAGAAAGTTTATTTGATTTGTTTGAAAATTATTATTTTTATTTGAGAGTATCGGGGGGTGGAGGCAATTATTTATTATTTTTTAAAAAGAATAAAACTATTTTTTTAAATACAAAATGTAGTTAATTAAAATAATTAGTTTTTAAAACTATTTAATGTTGAACTTAAAAAGGGTCAATAAATGTAGGTATAAAGAATTGTTAAACGCCAACGAGAAAAATAAAGGGTGGCCAATGCTGATCCAATTCAATTAAGGGATACATATTATTTCATCTCATCCAAAAACGAGCACCAATTACTGGAATAGAAAATAAGATTATAATATTTAAACCAGCTAATCAATGTAATCTAAGTCAATTATACAAAATTTCAATCTCGAGCAAACATTCCAAGGATACTAGAACAACATACACAGCTAAAATCAAACGTCAAATATATGTTACCTCAAATTGATAAAGATACCAAATTTCTGAACAGAAAATAAAATAAAAAGGAAGAACAAAAGTTCACCAAGCCAATTATATTCCAATTTAATTATCGCTGGAAGTGGAAAAGAGAGAGTGAAAAATATTTAAATCAAAAAAAAAAAAAAAAGTGAAAAATTAAACCGTGACGATATGATCATGATCCTCCTCATTTTCCACCCTAACAAAATCCCTCTTCCTACAACACTCGCAGTAAAAAACAGTAGTTACCACATACCCGGAGATAATCACCATTCCGTACAGCGAAATTAACCCCATCTTATCCCACACGCCTATCGCCACATTGGACGTCACCGCCGCCGTCGTCCTCATCCAGTGATCGACGCCGTCCATAAGCCCCTCCATCTCCCACGAGATCGAACTCGACGCCAGAAGGAACAGCGCCGTAAGAATCGAACCGCTCAGTCTCCGATCCGCCATCAGAGCCGCTGCAGCACGGATCGCATCGAAACCAAATCTCTCTTCAGCGATCGACACAACGAGCCCTAAACTCAGGACCGCAACCAAATAAACCTCGAAAATCACGCCAACCACTAAAATCGCGAATCGCACAGCCGGAGATTGAGAAATCGAAGCGAGAGTGTTCGGCACGATGGAGTACGCAACGAGAATGGCGTAGATGCAAATCGTAGTGACGAGAGGACGATTCCATGAGTTTTTGAGAAGAGCGATGGTGGATTTGAGAGTAGGACGCTTGGCGTGGAAGGAGAGATGCGTGAAGGAGACGGTAGCGAAGGCGGTGAGAAGGGAGAAAGCGTAGATAGGGAGGAAGAACGCGGCACGAAGGCGGAGGAGGGAAAAGGCATCATCGCGAGACTCGGAGAAGACATGGCGGAACTCGAAACGGGTGGGGGAATGGCGGAGGACGGATTCGAGGTGGAGGATGTGGGATTTGAGAGGGTGAGAGGAGAGAGAAAGGGCGAAGAGGAGGAGAGAGAGAGGGAGAGCGAAGAAGAAGAAGATTGAGAGGAAAATTCGTTTGTTTCTGGAGAAAATTTGAAGGGAATTGAAGAGGATTTTGAAGGGGAAGACGAAGAAGAAGCACAGAGATTCATGATGTGAGAGAGAGTCGTCTCTTTCCGACATTTTTCTCGGATTTTCCTTTACTCTCTCTCTCTCTGTTTCTCTCTCTACTGCTCCCTTTCTCCTTTTCTTTGTTCTGAGATTTCAAGTTTTTCAGGTCAGCCGTTGATTTTCTTTCACCTTCTAACAGAAACAAACCCTAAATTTGATTTTCCATTTCCAGACATCATATAAATGAGGGAGGAAACCCTAAAAACAATTGTCTTATTATAAATTACCTGAATTTTGTTTTCTTGAACAAGATAAAACCCATCCATTCTTGAAATTTTCAACCAACCCAATCAAGAACATCCCAATCTTTGAGTTGTCGGGTCTTTTAATACCTTTATTATTGAGTTAGATTTTTATTCGTGTTTTTGTCCAAATTAATAGCCCAAAAATTGAATTAAATGATATTACTATAATTATAATTTTATTAGGGTATGATACCATACTACAGTCATGGTCCATTTCCTTTTCCTCAAGCATATGGTCAGCCCAATAATAGAGCTCCACGTCTACAAGCTAGGCAGGGATCTTTCATTTTCTAGCACTATCCACCAAGTGAACGCCTTTTTTCTAGAACCCTTCCTTGTTTCTTTTCCGCCTCCTATTTTATTCATCTCTATAAAAAAATTTCATTTATTTTTGCAATCATCGAGGCAAGGATCGGGTTTCTAGTATGTGTAACAGCCCAAGTTCACTAGTAGTAGATATTGTCTACCTTGGTCCGTTACGTATAGTTGTCAGCCTCGTGATTTTAAAATGTGTCTATTAGGGAGAGGTTTTCACACACCTATAAGGAATGCTTCATTCGCCTCTCCAACCGATGTGGAATCTCACGATCCACCCCTCTTGATGCCCAGTGTCCTCCCTGGCACACCGCCCGTTGGCAGATATTATCCACTTTGGCCTGTTACGTATCGCCGTCACCCTCACGATTTTAAAACGCGTCTATTAGGGAGAGGTTTCCTCACGTCTATAAGAAATGGTTCGTTCCCCTCTCCAACCTATGTGGGATCTCACAATCACCTCCCTTGGGGGCTCCTCGCTGGCACACCCCCGATGTCTAATTCTGATATCATTTGTAATAGCTCAAGCCCACTGCTAGTAGATATTGTCCATTTTGGCCCGATTTTTACATCTCAGTTTACCAAAACTGTACGTTCACCGAGCGACGAAAGAAAAAAGAAAAATGTAAGGGACGACGTGGACATGAGTGTAATAGCCCAAGGCCACTGCTAGTAGATATTGTCCACTTTGGCCCGATTTTTACATCTCAGTTTACCAAAACTGTATGTTCACGGGCGACGAAAGAAAAATGCAAGGGACGACGTGGACATGAGTATCTTACCGTTTGTATGCTCAAAGTCCTTGGTTGTTTACTACTATGTGTTTCTCGCTCGTCGTAATGTGCTAAACCTGAGTTTTCTAGTCTCGCTGGCGTTTCAATCCGATGAAGAAAACTTGTATCTTACCGTTTGTATGCTCAAAGTCGTTGGTTGTTTACTACTATGTGTTTCTCGCTCGTCGTAATGTGCTAAACCTGAGTTTTCTAGTCTCGCTGGCGTTTCAATCCGATGAAGAAAACTTGTAACGCTCCATACCCAGGATTAGGATCTAGACACCTAATGGCCTTGACATTCTCTTACATTCCCGCGACATGGTCATGTTACCTATTTTTCGCTTCTTAAGAGTGAAGATTATCTTCATAGCATGCTTTATCATCACTCATATGTATCCCTGAAAAAATTTGTATGAGGTCACCCAATTAGAATTGCTCAAAGTAAAGCATACTTAACTATGGAGTTCTTATGATTAAGCCACTGAAAAAGGAAGGTGAACCTTGTTAGTATAGGTGCACACATTGCTCTCATTAGATGTATGGTACTTCTCAACACACGGCCCATGCACGCATATATAGACCCACTAGACAGGCTCGTATATGTACCCTCTAGGCTTGGCTCGTCGGGTTTAACTCTTTGATATCTATGTGACACTCGAGTAAAGGAGGGGTATATGAATGAACCCAGATCACATTCGAGTGAGAGCGATCCTGAGGATAGAATGACTAAGAAAGGCTTAAAGGAAATGAAAGTTACTACCTATACCAACAAGGTGCACCTTCCTTTTCGATGACTCAATCATAGTTATACGTGTTTTACTTAGAGCAATCATATATTGGATAACGTCCTATGAACTTTATTGAAATACACGTGAGTAGTAGGTAATGTGACCATGTTACAGGGATGCACCAATCAGATGACAACCTCGAATTCTTAATCTTAAACGGCTTTACAAAATTTATATGAACATATGCATGTTACTTCAAGCATTTGAAAGTTTATATATTAAAGTAAGATTAAAATAACTTTTTTCAAATAAGGAAAAACAAAAACAAAAGTAAATGAGTGATTAAGGAATAATCAAGGTAAGATTATGATGTGGCTTTCCACAAAAAGGAAAAATAAAATAAAAATTAAAAGTTGTGATGAGACCAAGTCAAAGTTGCACGTATTTGACCCAATTAAAATCTCACAACCTTATCTCAAAAAATAATAATAAATACATAAAATAAAATTTTCATAAATTTTTCTCATTTGCCTGCCCCTTAGTTGTATATTTCGAATCTTCTTAAATTTTTAAAAAATCAATTTGTTTATAAAATTTAAATGAAATAAAAGACTAACTACACTTTAACCATTCAAATTTGAAAATTAGATTACCGACATTTAAAAAATAGTTTTAAAAATAATTAAATTATGTTTATGACTTCCAAGTAAAATTATATGATATGATATTTAGTGAATTCACAACTAAAAAGATAAAAAAAAAATATATGTGCTTATTATTAATACTACATTTTCAAAAATACTCATAAACTTTAAAAAGAAATAACTTAAAAAAGTTTGAAGATAATCTATAAACTTTTCGTCGTATATTGATGGTAATAATTTTTTTGAATTTTTTACAAAGTTAAATAATCTTAATATTACCTTTAAAGTTCAATGAGTATTTTATTATTGAATTTTTTTTAAAAAAATTTTAACTAACGAAACTTTTTAAAATTTCAAGGTATTTTTAAAGTAGGTATTAATCATTTTCATCCAAAAATATTTTTGAGTTTTTTTTTAATTTATATATATATTTTTAGATAAAATATCAAATTTAAAAATATTTTATTAATTTAGCAAAAAAAAATCATAATTTTATTACTTAAATATTTGGTGGCCCCACCGTTTACCCAAAACTAACGGCCAATAAACAATGGACAGAGTGGCAGTTCCAAATCGACAGCTCAACAAACTTGTTCCATTAATCCCTGAACCGTTGCCGACGGCGTGTCTATCATCACACATGCAAGCTAAAAATTTCTCCTGTTTGTCCAATCATTTATTTCCACGTCATCAATAACTACAATTATTCTAAACTTTGATTACGTGGCAGTGTTAGCTGGCACTCCGACCAATTATGTTGTGCACGAGAAGCAGCTGATAATTTTCACGTTTTCGGCTAGAAAATCCTAAATCGGTTTTTAATGTTTAATTTTTCAAATTTTAATATTAGTTTTTATCATGAAATTCTTTTAGTTTTTTTTTAATATTCGAAATACAATTTTGATTTATGTAATGCATGGAATTTCAATTAAACCATTTTAAAAAATTAACTTAATAATTTTTTAATCAAATCGTTGATTATTTATATAAAATTCTATATTTAAAAGGAAAAGAAAAAAAAAAGAGTTTATTATTGTGACTATTATTTATTTAATTTATAAATCTCTGTCTCTTTCTCCTAATTATTAGCTTCTGAAAAGAAGGTGGGAAATTGTGCAAGAAAGAATCGACAACAGAGAGAGCTTCATCTCTGTCTCATGTCTATGTGAGTTGTGTGTCCCTTTGTATTCATCTCTGTTCTTGCTTCTCTCAACCACCCATCACAGGAATTACTCAAACAATCCAACCCTTTTGCTCCCCAAACCCAACATTTGATTTTCCGATTTCGATCTTTGATTTCTAAACCTTGTTCTTTATTTTATCATCGTATTTGCTCTGTTTTTTCTACCCCTCCGGTTTGCCCTCTTATCCCTCGATGTTAGTTGCTAATAGCTTCGATTTGTGGAAGAAGGATGGGTTCTTTTCTGCCGCTGAGCAGGTCCAAGAATCTGCCGATACGTACGTTTTTTACTCTTTGTTTGATTTGGGGGTTTTCCCCTTCTTTTTCTTTCTCTCGATGTTTAATTGAATTCTGTTTTGATTTGTTGTGGAGGATGTTTTGTTCTAATGATTTGGTGTTCTGGGTTCGTTTTATTTGAGTCTGGAACGATCTGTTTATGATGATTCGTTTTAATCTTAGTTTCTTATTCTGTGTCTAAGTTGGATGAGTTTCTACTATAGTGATGGTTCAAGAACCTGAATTTTATCTGCCCTGGATTCTACAAGTTTGTGTGCTTACTGGGTTTAGAGGGATTTTACTGCTTTCTTCATTTGTTCATCCTTTAATTGGTTTATGATTTCAGAATGGAGTTTGCATATAGGACATGGGTTAGAGAGATAAGAGAAGGGCTAAGTCCTGATGATTTGGATGAACTTCGACGCGAGGTACAAACAGCTCTTGGCACAGCCAAATGGCAGGTAGGATACTGAATTTAACCAAATTATGCCATGAAAATATAATAATGGAATGGTAATTAGGATACTTGGATGATAAGCCTGATGTTTAAGAACAGTGACAACTGACCATGAATCTTGTTTGCTAGTCAAGCTATAATTATACATTGATTTATTTGAATCTATGACTACTTTTATGAATCATAGTAACAAGTGTTGTATTTTTCGGTCGATAATTAGCTGGAAGAGTTTGAGAAAGCTGTTAGAGTTAGCTATCGTGCTCGAAGTGAAGAACATTTGTTGGAAAGACATAGGCTATTTATTGCAGCCATTGGAAATCAAATTTCTCATATTGAAAATGCTTTAAGAGAATCTTATGACAAAGAGGGGAAGAAGCCACTTCGATGGGTGAATTTAAACGAGGAAGAATGCGACGATTTGGCTACGTTTCTCTCTGGCACATGCCAAGTACCACGAAGCGCAAAAGCTGAATCATCTATGTGTTGTTCTTCAGCAAATGAGGAAGAATGCGACGATTTGGCTACGTTTAGAAGAGTGGATGATGGACTATGCAAAATGGATAGATCAACAAAGGCAAGGAGAGCGAGCTCGCCAAGTGCTCCTGATCTGCAAATTGTAATTGTGGATGAAAATCGAGAGCGAAAACAGTCTATTACGAGTTTAGAAGTTTCAGGAAAAGGAAAGTCAGGATCAGTCTTCTGGAAGTTTGGATGTCAAAAATTTTCTCAGGTGAGCATGGCAGGGAACAAGAATACCATATATTTTGTTCGGTGTAATTGTGCTCTTATGCGTTCCGAACGAGATGTAACTGTAACTGACCGTTTTTCTATCAGCTCTTTGGTAGGGTTCAGCAGAGGCAAATATACAGACCTTGGCATCTTCAGCTTGCATGTTCTGTTCAATTTACTCTGGCTTTGATGTTGACTATATTCTTGATCGGTGAGTTTCTAATTTTCTCGAGGATGTGTGGCGTTCGAGTTTTAGAAATTTACAAAATTTTGATTTTGTTTGGAGTATGTTATTTATGTGTAGAGAGTTTTTAGTCCAAGAAATTATGTGGTTTTTTATTTACTTTCTTTCTGATTAATTGACAATGTTTGGGGAGATTGTAATTGTATAATGCTTGACTAACCCTCTTAGATTGAAAATGTAATGCCCCAAGTCCACCGCTAGCAGATATTGTCTTCTTTGGGCTTTCCTTTTTGGGTTTCCCTCAAAGTTTTTAAAACACGTCTGCTGAGGAGAAGTTTCCACTCCCTTGATAAAAAAGGTTTTGTTCTCTTTCCCAACCGATGTGGGATATCACAATCCACTCCCCTTCGGGGTCCAGCGTCCTCGCTGACACTCGTTCCCTTCCCCAATCCATGTGGTACCCCCCCAATCCACCCCCTTCGGGGTCCAGCATCCTTGCTGGCACACCGTCTCATGTGCACCCCCCTTAGGGGCTCAGCCTCCTCGCTGACACATCGTCCAGTGTCTAGCTTTGATACCATTTGTAACGGCCCAAGTTCACCGATAGCAGATATTGCCCTCCTTGGGCTTTCCCTTTCGGGTTTCCCTCAAGGTTTTTAAAACTCATTTGCTAGGGAGAGGTTTTCCACACCCTTATAAATAATGTTATGTTCTCCTCCCCAACTGATGTAGGCTTCGGCTTGCTTGTCTTTGTGCTATTTTGTGGGGGCTTTCGGGGGGAAAAGAACCAATAGAATTTTTAGAGGGGGTGAAAAATGTGTGGGGGAGTTGTGATCCTTATCAGATTTTATCAAACAATGTAGGAGCAAGACAAAGGATGGCCCTGTTTCTAATATTGATTTAAAAAAGGATGATGATCGGTGAAAGTGATCTTTTAGAGTTCAAAGGATTTCATGCTTGGATAAAAGGTTCCATTGATGTGAGATCCCACGTTGGTTGGAGAGGGTAATGAAACATTTTTTATAAGGGTGTGGAAACCTCTCCTTGGTAGACGCGTTTTAAAATCGTGAGACTGACGGCGATACATAACGGGCCAAAGCTTTGTGGAGGAGGTGTGAAAGCTAGCAGATATTGTTCACTTTGGCTCGTTACGTATCGTCATCAGTATCACGGTTTTAAAACGCATCTACTAGGGAGAGGTTTCCACACCTTTATAAGGAATGCTTTGTTCCCCTCTCCAACCGATGTGAGATCTCACATCTTCCAAGCCAAGAACAAGAGAGGTATTGCCCACAATGGGTGGCTTTGTGAAGTCCTAGGTTCAAGCTTCTGGGTGCAAAACGTAATCACTTAAAACACTGATTACCTTACATAGTTGGCTATTAGGTAGGTGAAGCCTTCCCAAAAATTAGGAGGATTGGTCATGAGAATAATGCAAGAATGGGGCCTGCTAATACATTATAATGAGAATCTCAGCTGATGATACGTTTTCTTTTTTTACTTATTGTTTTTGTGTTGGCATTAGACTAACTTCTACCCTTTTTATGTTCTTCCCAATATCCCTTGCAGTGCCCATTGTCTTTTATTCAGCTTGAGACAACATTTTCGATCACAACAGGTATGCACTTATATTCTGTGTTTTATATAGGTCTTAGATTTTAATGAACTTGTGAGGTTTGAACATACGTTGCCCGACCGTAGGTGACGCGAATCTAAATTAGCTTGACTCACTAAATGTTGGGAGTGAGTGTCGCACAATCGCAAAGTTCACTTCCAAGAAAAGTGCTAACACAAATCTCAATATTTAAGAACTAAACTTGTAAATGAACCAAAAACACATTATTATAACGGGTTTTAATAAATTCATAATCAATGCACGAATGTAGCTCATTATTTATTGACATGAATTGGAGGTGCTCCACAGGTGTTGAACAGGCGTTTGAAGAGAAATAACATAAACATTCATGTTGTTCTTCTGAGTTCCATGCCTTGCTTAAGCTCAAAATGGGAACAAGGTATGTATTCATTATTGCTGCGGCTTCAAAGTTTGTAAATGTCTGGTTGAATCGTTAAATATTACAGAGAACATTGCCAGTGTAAATAAGTATATTGGGGCTTTATGCCATTATTTTTTTCAAATACATGTTGCTGTGAAGAGATCCTGAGGCATATCATATTATGTGAATCAATTTAAATCCCTTTTTAGATGATTTTCCCATACATCTTGAATCATTATTAATGCTACTTTCATTTTGTTGATTTGTGGAGTTTTATTCTGTATATCTAACAAATGTGATTATGATTATTCGCTGTTTGTTCGTTTGTAAGGGTTGGCTTGCACTAGTTAGTGTTGCTGCCTGTATGTCGAGGGCAGCGGGGCAGCGTACTTTGGGATGTAGAGGAGCTATTATCGTCTCATTCCTTAGCCTAATGTGCATTGGGATTGAACTGTAATCACAAGATGAGTGCAAACACAATGGAAAAGTTCATGTCACGGATAGCCACATGCTCACAAGTAATCTTAGAAAAAAAACTTACAAGTTCTTTAGTAAAAAATGTTTGATAACAAATTAATTTAATATTTAATTTTACATTCTTAAATCGGTTTTAAATAAAAATACTTTAACATTGTTTTGAAAATGGAAAACAAAAACTTTTTGGTCCCGAAGTGTCACCTAACATAGAATTGCTACCAGCACAATATACTTAATAATGAAGTCTTTGTGGTTGAGCCACCAAAAAGGATGGAGAATCTTATTGGGTATGGGTAGTAAATTTTAATTCTTTTTAGTTTTTCTTAGTCATTCTATCGTCACGATCGCTCTCATTCGGATGTGGTTTCGGTTCATTCATATACTTCCTTTTTACTTGGGTGTCACATGTACACCACGCTTTTGCTATGCATGTGACACGAATAAAGGAGGGGTACATGAATGAACCGTACGTCCGAATGAGAGCAATCCTAATAATAGGATGACTATAAAAAGTTTAAAAAAATTGAAAGTTAGCACTTTCTTTTTTGATGGATTAATCATAAGAACTTCATAGTTGAGAACGAGTCTTACTTGAAGTAATTCTATATTGGGTGGTCTCTTATGAATTTTTCTGATATGCATATGAGTGAAAGCAAAGTATGCTGGAAGGTCTCGTGTTGGTTTGTGGGGATAGTCTTCACCCTTAGAAGCGAGGCGTAAATAACGTGACCAGGGGATACAGGAGAATATCGAGGCAATCAGGTGCTAAACTTGGATTTTGATTCAGTGTGGAGATTATTAAAGAGTCACTAGTTAACCTTTAATAGTGAACCATCTAGATTAACATTGTCACATTTTACTAGGATATTTTGTGTGAAGACTTTTAGGGATCTCTAACTATCCTTTAAAAATGAACTTGTCTATTTAAAGGAATGGTCCACATGGGCGGAATCATAGTAGTTACTAGGCATGAGGGTTATTGTACAATATGGGTGATGGCCATATAGTAATTCTCCTATATCTACGGGTGATAGCCGATCATTATAACCAAAATGTTTACAAGTGTATTTCTCACACTCTCACGCTGCAAATTCTCTCTTACAAACTTTCTCCCGACTCCACATCTCAAAATAATGATAGGGAAATTCTTATATATGCATAGTAATTTAATTCTCGTTGCTCATAACCCAGTAAAATATTAATTCTCATGATGGTCCGCTCAACTGACTGTGCCAAATTCCACCATGTGAGGTACATTTTCTCAAAACTTCCGCTTATGTAGTAGAAGATAATTAGTACAACCCAGTAAAATGAATTAATTGTCTATATTGACCAAAAAAAAACATTTATTGACATTAATGGTTTGGGCCTAATAGGTGCTTGTTGCATGTCGATGTTCACATGTCTGACCCATTAGAAAGGTTTCTTAATAGGTATTTAAATATTAAAAAAAACGTGAGAAACGTTGGATGACAACCACAAACTGCCTATTTAAGTTTGTAAGGAAGAATAGTGTATAATATTAGTAAAAGGTGAACGGATACATAGATTGAAATCTAAGAGAAACAATGTTAGTAAATGCATCAAACATATAAAAAGAATAGGAGCAACATTGAATGACGACCACAAGCTACCATTAATAAGAGACGACAAAGAATAACAGTATGCAATACAATGTTAGAGTGTTAATGTAATATTAAACATACAGAAATAATGTGAGCAACATTAAATGACGACCATAAACTGCGTAGATGAAAGATGGTGAAGAAGAATAATGTACAATGTTATAATATTAATATAATAGAAAGTCGATTATTCACTTCTGACTACACAATTATTTAACTAAAAACATAATATAACTGATTAGAAGATAGATGGAATAATAATTTATAACCGAAAAAAACAAAGTTAATGAAATAATTGTAAAAGGAAAAAAAAGGGAAAGCTCTGATACGCTGAGGAACTCGTCAGAAGGATCAGACGGTTGTGATCGACCCTGATCACAGTCAAAGCGTGATTTCTTCATTGCTTTATCCCAATTTATTGCACCAGCCGGGAATCGAACCCGGGTCTGTACCGTGGCAGGGTACTATTCTACCACTAGACCACTGGTGCTTGTTGTTTATACATCATCACCTTTTTTATTTTCCTTTAAAATTACAAATTTATATTTAATTAATCGTCGACGAACATCCGGTCTGAGGGCCTTCGCGAGACTCCCGTAGCTTGCATGTTTGTGGAGGCTGATCCGCTGGCAGATCGCCCTCCCTTCCAGCACGACCGTCACCGGTGGAATCACAGACGCAAAAACCTCCTCCTCCTCCGGCTGCTGAGGCGGACCCAGTCTCCTCTCCGACCACCGCCTCATGTTGAAGTACTCAGCGGCGGCGGCGGCGGCGGTCGGGGATTGTGTTCGAAACTGGAAGGCGTTCATCTGGTTTAATTTTTTTTGAGATTTCAAGACAGAGCAGGACGAAGCTAAGATAAAGGGGTTTGTTTGGCGAAGAAAGAGAAGTATATAATGATGATATATGGATCCGAGAGACCCCCCAAAAAAAAGTTTTTTAGATTAAGAACTTAGCAATAAACTATTTAAAAAATTAATACTTCAATTTCTATAATTATTAATAAACATTTTGTGAAATTAAATATAATCTTGTCCACAACTTAACAATGAAATATAAAAATAGGCAGACAATATTTATCAATAATCTTCTTTTAGATTTCTTAAATATTTGTTCGATCATGTGATTTTTAAGTATAACGGAATGAACTAAACATATCATATTAGATAGACATTTACTATTACTATTACTATTGTGTCAAAACAGGGTGTATGACCGATTACTAAAATCATGTCTACACTCGCTAGGGCTAAACTGCCCCAAAATATATTATAAGGGGATGTGACTAGTTGTCAATTTTTCCTACTCGAGTTATATGCTATCAAAGGTGTTGTTGTTGCCTACTCGCTTTCAGCTATAACATTGTTTTCTTTCGAACTATTTTCAACGTATTTCTTCGTTCACGTTTTCTAAAACATTTATTTTAAACATGACCTGAGGTTCAGACATGCGTCAATACTGTCCGCGAAGTGCGAATTTCACAAGGTTGACTTGTTCGCTGGGTTAGAACGGAACAAGTGTCACACAATCGATGTCACGTTGTCGCAAGAGTGCATATCTCCATAAATATTTGAACCAACCAAACCAAAGTCCTAAAATTAACTCTTACTATACGATATCTTAAAGTAAACATATTAATCAATAAGTTGATTGTTTTTAATATGTCCGAAAAAACACGACCACATTTTCTCCAAGGCGACATTGAACAACCTCATAAACAACAAATCTCTAATAAGCATGTCTACAATACCAACCAAATTATCACATCCTTTTAACATACATTTTTAAAAGAGTCCTACAATGAGCTCATAAGTTGTAGCCCAAAACACAAAGCCTAAAAAGTTCTACATTTCCAACTCACATAAATAACCCATAATTCCTATTTCCCAATCATGTGGCAGTGCGCCTGTCAATGTCGAGTTTATTATTTTATTATACTGTTTTTGCATTAATTAATTAATTAATTAGATTGTGAAGTTTGTGAAGGAAGCTAATAAAGACTTCACGTGTTCGCTTCTGTACTGTCGTCTCTTACATGAAGGAAGACCCACCAACAAAATTATTTCACAAAAATGTCAACAAACTTATGGGTCCAGATTTGATCTATTCTTCTCTTAGGAAGCTTTCGGGCTATTTTGTAAGATTTTAGAAGAATAATAACATTCTTTAAATAATTTTGAGTTAATTTAACTGAAATCAAGCAAACATAAATCTAAATTACAAACATAAAATTGTTAAATTGGTTCAAGTATAAGAATCATCTCCGATCAAGTTTCAAGTTCCGTGACAAATCAAAGAATCCTTCTCTAAAAACGATAACTAATGACTTATCCAACTTTGCAATCACATGCTAAGATACTAAATTTCAAGAAATTATCTAACATCAAATGTCCCATAAACTGACTCAAAATTATGTAAAATTAGATAGATACAACCGACAAAGATTTCAAAACCAGGACAAGACAGTTTTTTTTATTCACAAAAACAGAGAATCTCGATAAAGGGATCCGACAGATTTTTCCAAGGGGGGCAAAAAAAAAACAATGTTTCATATAGTGCAACCAACCAACCATTAGAAAAAACACCAACTTCAATATATCTCGGATAAGACATACAACTTCTTGGTCTTGTAAGTTTGAATCCTACATTCCTAAATATTGGATTCAACTCGAGATAAAAGAAACATTTATGAAAATACTAACTTGAGCATAGTCCAATTGAAACACATAGATTTATGAAAACTAAATTTGACCCTAACATATGTATATATGGTGACAATTACAGAGACGTGTGACATACGAACCATCTTTGTTGGCTCTTACAGGGAAAATCAGGAGTTCATGAACTATTCCTACTCGTCATACTTATTAGGTCTATAAATTACAACAAAGAATCCTTCTGTATAAGGAGAGAAGAGCTGAAAAGAAAGAAAGAAAGAAAGAAAAATGAATCACAGACCTATCTGCCATAATAATGAGCAGAGCTTACAGCTGACCTTAATTGCCCCCCTTCAATAATAAGCACTGGAAAGAGGGCACCCTTTTTGTTCCAAGAACTCATTAACTTGACGCCGATATTATAATAGTACTTTTTCTTTGCCATATTTTTTTCACCCCTCCAAAAGCTCTTATTATATGGAATGAAAACCTTTTTACCACACATCACGGAGATACCTGCCAGTCATTTGAAGATTTTTAACCATACTCTCAGCCTTGGAGCTGTCGAGAGATCCCTGGAAAATTGACGCAAGTAAATTTTGATTAGAAAGAGCTAGTAGAAGTACAGTTCTAGAAAATAAAAAACACGAAAATTTCGATCTCAATGGCAAATGAGAAGACAATTAAGTTCAGGACTAATTGATCCTACCCCCTCTTTAAATCTTCGAGTAAAGCATATTAAGACGCAATAACTTGAAAACAACAAGATCTACCTTACAAGTAAATGATGGCTAAAATAGGGTACGAATTGGGCTGCACTTCCAAAATATATGTGGGTAACTTTATGCTTAAATAAGAAGTAAAATGATTTCATTAAAATCAACAAGAAACAGACCCATTGAGGCAATAGAAATCTGTAAGTACTTGGCAGTTAAGCTCTTATTATGACCAATAAAACAAGAGTCAACAAGGGGAACGAATAAAGTTGTTTGATGCAAGTAAACGAACAGGAAAGATGGATTGTAATTAAGAAACCTGTTCTTGCACAATGTTATGAAGAGTTCGATGGACGTCTCTGGCCATCCCCTTAGCATCACCACAAACATAAATATAAGCCCCTTGAGATAATAGATTCCAGATATCCGAGGCCTACAGAAGAAACAAGAAGTTTTAGCATGTAGCTTGAAAAGTAGAATGAATAGACAGCAAACTCGTACTCTTGAATAAAGAAACGGGTTTTGAAGTTCACCTTTTCAACCATTTTATGCTGCACATATTCCTTAGAGGGTCCCTCACGTGAGAACGCAACAATCAGCTCAGAAAGTGCGCCAGTTTCAACAAAGTTGTTCAGCTCATCCTCATAGATGTAATCCTAAAGAGAATAACAGGTTTATATAAACTCACTACGTATTCAAGATAAAATATAGCATTCACCATGTACCACTTACCATTTTCCTGTTCCTGCATCCAAAGAACAGTATGGAGTGTCCTAATTCTACACCAGATTCTTTCAGAGCTAACCTTTCCTGCAAATTAAAACCAAAATATTTTAATAGGCTCATACAAACTAATTCATCAGTTTGTAGCGTGAAGATGAATTCAGTATATAAAAACAAGTTCAATAGTAGCAACCTGCAAGAACCCTCTGAAAGGAGCCAACCCCGTTCCAGGACCAATCATGATAATCGGCAATTTAGAATCTGTGGGAAGTTTGAAGTTCGATTGTCTAACATAAATTGGCGCCCAACTGCATGCTTGGCTCTCCTCCAGTGGAATAGCATTCTGCGCAGAAAAATTATCAAAACTATATCCCTTCCCCAATATATGCTGCTGCTATATATACGTAGTGGTTTGTCAACACTTAAATTCATATTCATTTTAAAGAAATGGCAAACTTTTTGTAATTATTCCTTCTACAGGATTGGAAGTCCTTTTTGTGATTATCTCCATCGGGAGGGGGTTGTTTTCTCTTGATGAATATCGTTTATTATCGACCAAAAAAGTGAAATGAAATACAATCAAAGTACCTTCATCCAAGTTGAACATACACCTTTGTGAATTCGTCCTGTTGGTGTTTTGTCGTAGACCAATGCACAAGTTACATGAATTCTAGACGGGGCCATCCTGTGAATATATTTCCAGAATGTTCAATAAAAATCCAATGCACGTGAAAGGAAAGGAAATACTAAATAAAAGGAAAAATAGTTCCAAACTTGGTAGCTATTTATGTTGAGTAAACAAAGCTTGATAAGTTTCCTTTTTTATCATGGGTAAGTTTGGTAGCATCTTTAAGTAAAAATAATTAAATCTAATTTCTATAAATCATTCCTGCTCTCAATTGCCCTTATATATGCAATAAATGCCACTTATTTTCATTTTCATCCCTTTCATTTAGAAAACTTATATAAAATTATTTGTTTGCTTATTGACCTTTCATGGATATCAACAATATGTGTGTGTGTCTGAGTGTCTGTGTGTATAACACAACCACCAAATTTTGTGAAGATTCCAAGTTCTTCCGTGATGCAATCTTAAAAGTTTCATGCACACGACTTCAAATACCAACATCCTGATCAAGTTCTTTTCCTTTTTTTTTTTTTTTTCAATTTTAAATAATGATGTTAAGGGACCAAGCTTCAGCTAAAGAATAATTTCAACACCCTAATGGCTACTCTGGAACGTGTCTGGAACTTCAAAAAAAAACCTATTTCAAATATTATCCAACTTTTAGAGCTACTTTCAGCCTTGTCATTAGTTACAATAGTGATAATATCTGTCGGCTAAATTTGTACCTTGGAGAAGATGATATAGAGTAATATCTCGGCTGTAAACGTGGGGCAACTGCTGCAAAAAAGACACCAAGCGGAGGCCTTGCAGATGGAAATTCAGCCATGACTTCGAGGAGACTTCGCTGACTCGCAACTATCCATTGAGAATATTCATCCTATAAATGTTGAAAGAAAAGGTGACAAATCTATGAATGAATAGTACTACAGAAGATTGTGACAATCAATTTACTTGTATGGTACCTTTCCAGCAGGAAATGAAAGATGTCTCAGTCGATCAGCTTCAGCTGGATCAGAAGCATGAGCAGCTAGAGCAACCAAGGCAGACTGCAAAAAGGAAAAAAAATAAGAAAGAGAAAGTAATAAATGTACTCATATAGCAAGAGCTCCAAATCAAAACCTTCTTTGGTGAACTCAAAAGGTCTGCATATTGAGTCAACGCAGTCCTTAAAGTGCAAGGTGCAAACGGTGGCGGCAATGAACTTCCACTTAATGGTGTGCCATCTTCCTTATCAGTATGGATAGAGAAATACGTTTCAGGTGACAGACCAATTAAACGAATTGCCTCCTCTACAACTTCATCCAAATTCTCACAAAAAACACCCACGTGATCTCCAGTTTCATAGCTGATGAAAAAAACAGCATAATAATGTCAATGTATTGTCTCCTACTACAACAAATTTTCTTCGTTTATGGTAGCGACCAATACATCAGAATTATTAGCATTGGTTTTAGGCAAATAATAGAAATATATATTTAGAAAAAAGGAAATATCAAGCAAGACTTACGTCAGTCCAGTGCCAGAAATATCAAACTCCAGATGGGTGCAAGACCTGTCTGATGCAGAAGTATGAAGTTCCTTTCTCACAGCCACATTAGCCCTGCAGACAGTAATACCATAAGGTGCGTGTGAGCAAGAAATTGTTGCAAACTTAGATCCGAAGTATTCACTTCTAAGGTACCTGCATGGATGTTGAATATCGTAAACAGCATGACCATTTGCAAAAGCCCATTTCTTGTCCCCTCCGGATACATCTGCAGCATCATAAAATACAACCCTGTACTCCAATACAGCAGCAGTATACGGGGTAGAAACAGTTGTAAATTCATCCTCATCTCGAAGTAACTTATCCAGCTCAGGCCATAATGCTTCACGCCTAAGATACAACAGGAATCAGTGAACTAGTCATTCTCCATACATAGAAACAGAATAAATAGAATATCTACTTCAATGAGATAATAGTCCATTATAGATGGTTCTTAATACCAAGCAGAGAAATCATCCTCAATACACTGATCATCATCTCCTAGACCCACTGGGACAAGACGCTTTCCACCTGCAAATACACAGAACATATATTGCTGCTCATGCAAAAAGGACAAAGAGCTCCAAATTCACCATATGTGATACATCCAGTGAAATTAGACGGCCATCAATTTTTTTTTTTTTTTCTGGGTTAAATTTCATGGGTTTTTAAGTTCGATAGGCAGTAGCAACATGCTTATATGACATTGCAAGTTTGATTAGACTAGTTATAGTAGTTAAGACATTCATTTTGTTTTTCCCCTTTTTTAATCACGGCTGTCTAGAACTAACTCATTCTTTGAATACTTTACATGTGATCATCTAACATTGGGCATCAAGAAACTCATAAAATATTGAACATCCTATAGAGGTGACTGATAAAACATGAACCCAAAGACCCCAAAGGTGACAGAGTTTACTACTTCAAGACATCTAGGCTACTGTTCTTTGATGATTAGATCAATCGATGGTGGTGTAGTTACAGTTACATATTCTGTTCATCAATAACTATCTACGGCAGTTTTTACTAAGAAGTTGAATATACATGCATTGTACGCAGACATTGCAGATTTGGAGCTATTTCAATAAATGAAAATTGATTCTCTCCTCCAAAAGAGTGTTAGATAGCTCTTTATTATCATTTGGAAGAGTTGCAACCCCAAGAAGGTGAAGATATTAATTTGTGAAATTCTCCTTGGAAGCATTAAGCTTTGTGATAAATTACAAAAATGAAATCCAACCTCACCAACCCCCCATATAGATGTAGATCCTTCTGTAACTACTCTTCTACTGATATTTTGGCTAATTGCAGGGCATTCTTGTAACCTCTATTGGCTGTGGGGCTAGGTTTCTCTCATATTCTCTCTTGTACCTTATATTTATTTCACACATAGCTCGTTAAATGACTAAATCTGCAGAACTCACTGAGACACAAGTTACTTATTCTCCAATATGGTATCATTGTTCTAATAGGCTCACATTTTAGTTGAACCAAGACCAATTTTCTAAAAGCAATAGTATCATTAGCTCTACCACATGTTCACCCTAGGAAATGAATCCTCTCCAAGTCAAAAGTAGATTTTGTGTAGTGACGAAATGAAAAGGCCCAAATGAAATGGATGTTTGGCATGACCTTCAACACAATCAAAAGACATTATTTGGACTTAAATAGCCACTAAATGCCTAGTTTGTGCTTCATCTATGTTTTGAGAGCTTCCTCCTGCTTCCTGCACTTATATTGCAGTTTACATTTACGACATTATATGGATAAGCAGCAGCATTTTGTCTGCTAATTTTCATGGTGAGTTCTTGCTAAAAGATAATGGTCAGCATCATTGCAACCTTGGTCCTTAGATGAGTTATCCAACTTGGTGGCCTGCCGTTTTTTAGGCAAGGTACGTTGATGCTTTGTTGGTTAAACAAAAAAAAAATGGTGGATTTTAAAGCTACTTTTACACAAACGAGCTACAAAACCCTCTCAGCCACGATATAATTTGAGTAACGAAGTGTCCCAAGCACAGAAGCTGAGCTCAATGCAACCCTTTTCAAATGAAAAGTCATAACCATATTATTAAACAAGAGCTTCAGTTTGAAGAGGATTGAAAGACAGACATTAATGATAAACAATTTGCATGTTCTTTAATCCATTTCTATTTTTCACAACACAAGACTAAGATGTTCTGTCTTTTCATTCTGACAGAAAGATGTTTTCGATACTATACCCCACGACTTCTCCGGAAGATCATATTTAACTATGCAAGAGAGGTCAAACATCCCTTCAAATATATGTTTTTGGTTTAAAATTAGAAAAGCATCGTCCAAATTAATTTCTTATTGAATAATAAAATAGTAATAAGGAGCAGGGGAAGTTAAAACGAAAAGGTAATTTTACCCTGTTCAGCAAGCTGTTCGTCCACCACTTTTGCAATCTGTTTCAACCACACAATAACGAATCAAGAGTGAGCCTCCAAATTCATTTAACATGGGTACGAAAATTGAACATCTTCATGTTATTGAACCTTATTGAAATGTTCATATTGCCGGTTGCCAAGGCCAAATACTGCATACTGTAGATTTGAAATCCATTCTCCCTTCTCCTTCCCCTAATACATAAAGTACAAATCAATTATAGCTCTAGAAGACAAACACATATTAATTCAGTCAAACTTTGAAGAGTAGAATAATGCAATGACAAACAAACAAAAAGTTGAGGGAACGGAAAGAATATACCTCAGAGAACCATTTATAGAAACGTGCCGCATTATCCGTTGGCTCACCATCCCCATATCTGCATGCGCGGATAATTATAACGAAAGAAAAATTCAAAAGGCCAACGGAAGATAAATTAAGAAGAAAAGAAACACCAACGACAAGAAAAGTGCGTTGAAACTCACGTAGCCAAGAAGAAAATAGCTAAAGTCTCCTTTTTCAACTTTTCTTCGTACTCATCGTCATCGGCTGCATAGTCATCCTGCGGAAAAGTTATAGAGCAACGTGTAAAAACTAGAGCCAATCAGAATCTAGAAAATGTCATTCGAAGACAGACAGAAAAGGAAAAGAAAAAAAAAAGAAAAAGAAAACTGGCCATGCATACCAAATCAACCACTCTAAAAGTCGCCTTGTCATATCGAGCTTTCGCCTCCTCAGCAAGAGCCTAATTACCAAAATCAGACGGAAAAAAAAAACAACCATCAGCACTCAGCAGTAGCCTAGCTAACAATTCAATCCAACGGGAAAAGAAAACTCCAAGTCGGTGAACGAACAAGTGTTTCCACAAGCACACCTTTGCAAATCCTTCAGCTGTACCGGTCTGCGTGCCAAAAAACACAGTGACCTTCTTCTTGCCATCATCGACTTCCGGCTCAGGCTTTTTGACTATCAATTGCTTAGGTGGCTCGAACGACTTAGCCTTCTGATCGCTGGATCTCTTCCAAACAAGGACCACAACGCAGCCGATCAGAACTGCAATCGAGGTAGTCAAGATCATGACAAACTCTCTGTTCTCCAAGATTAGAGTAGCTACTTCCCGAACCGACTCGGAGGAATCCTGCGACGGATCCATCGCCTTACTGATTATTGCCGACATAAGCTCCAACGGAGAGACCTTCATCGACCTGGATTCCGACTGCATACGGCCAAAGCAACACTGGAACTGAACGAAAACAAGAAGAAGAAAAAAATAGAAACAACCTGCGGAATCCGGTAGACGAAATGATAAGCTCAGAGAATAGCACCGGATTCCGGCGAGAAACGGAAAACAGCTACAGAACTAAGGCAAAACAATGACCAGAAAAATTGAGGGAAAATGATGAAACTTCTCTCCCTCGGTTGTTGGCTGTAGGTGGAGAGAGAGAGAGAGAGAGAGAGAGTGGAGAAAGAAAAGAGATTGATGGGTTTATTGAGAGCGCGTTCGTGAACCAAACTGAGAGAACGCTTACCAAACCCGAAGAGTCAAACCCACCTAACGCCACCCTACTTAACCATGGTTAAGTTTTGTCAATTTAAAAAATTATAAATTTATTCCATCAACAATTACATACTTTTTTAATTTCAAAAAATATTTACTAAATTTCCAAATCTCTAATAAAATTTTAATCGATCTATAAATTTTCACCATTATATTTCATCAATTATCCCCGTTTCAATTTAAATTTATGCACAAAATTGAATGATGTAACAACTCTAATTTACTACTGTGTTAATTCTGACCTAGAAGATTTTTAATTACATATTTTTTAATTTAAAAAAAATATTTACTAAATTTCTAAATCTCTAATAAACTTTTTAATCTTAACCCATGTGTTAAACTGAAGTATAAATTTTTAAACTTAAATTTCATTGATTTTTTGTGTTATAGAGATCTAGAGAAAAACAAGAATAGTTGGCCACATAAAATGAAACAAAGACAGAAAATTAGTTAACTAGAGAGATAAATATTGTGAGGTTAGGAAAGCTAAGTTTACACAAAGAATTGTGTTTGTGGTTACATTTAAAGAAACTTGTTGATGGAGGATCTCGACTTTCTTTGCCTTTTTTCTGTCTCTTTTGAAGAAATTCAAACAAGTATTTCTCAAAGAGTTGCCTAATGAGTTTACTACCTTTGATGGGTATAGAACATAAGATTGACATAAATTTCGACCAACCTACCAAATTAATCCATAAGAAGCTAAAGAGATTCAAAGGTAAGTGGATGAGTTGCTCGTTCATGAATATATATATATATGTGAAAATTAGGTTTTTGTAGTGTCTTTGTCTTATTTGTACGTAAGAAAGACGGATCTTGAGAGAATATGCGTCGATTGTAG